>CM031598.1:21417451-21428070 GCA_018398815.1 Conus ventricosus
TAAAAGGGGGTTTGGTGGAGTCTCTGTGATTCAGGCCAGTCGATGGTACTTTTGGAATAGAAATCCCGGTTGTCAAAATTTTTTGACAAATTATGCCTTCCCCCGGGTAAAAAAAGACCTATGTTCTTTTTTTAATGAAGGGTTTGCGGATGGTGTTTCAAGATGGCTAATGTCATGATGAAATGGTGCGGGGGAGGAAACCCACTGTTCTGCCAAAAGGCCAGTTTCCATCTTCCACATCGGTGAGAGTTGTGTTTTTACAAGTTTTCAAAGGCAGTTGATCAGAGCTTTGGGTGATAATTAGAAGGTTGGTCAAGTCTTTTCCAGCTTGTAAATGCAATAATGGGGGTTCCCCTCTGTGGTCTGGATTAAATGTGTACTTTTAGTGGTCTGGGAAGCCTTTTGGGGATTTTTCGGTTTTGGGTAATCGATGTCAAAGGGGCGGAAGAACAAGTTTGCAAACCCCAATTTCCAGTTCTAAAGTGAAAATGGCGCTTTGGAGATTCGTATTGCAAAGGGGAACTTACGTGAATTTAAAAAAAGCAGACGATTTATTTGTGGGGATGAGTTTTGTTAAAAAAAAAAGGAGACAGCGATTGGCAACAGCTTGTTTATTGGTAATCAGAGATCGCGCTTTCAGGTGTTTATGGGAGAGTGGTATTTTTCCCTTTAAAACTTTCTAACTTTGTTTTGGGGAAAGTGACAACTTGAATGTTTTGTTCGTAGTGTGCACATGAAAAAGTGTACCTCCCAATTGATGTTTTTTTTAGAATTTAAAAGGGGGAAAAATACAACTCTCCATAATCACCTGAAGCAGCCCCCAAAAGTGCTTCAAACGGGAAAATAAAATCCCTGATGAATTCATTGCCAGTCGTGTAAAGTGCAGCACGCTGTGGAGAGGTCAAAACCTTCCCATAAAAAAATTACAGGGAAAAGAATCTTTGTTTTTCCTGTGGCCGGGGGACCATAAAAGCTAAGTGCGAAATCCCCCAAACCCGGGGGCCTTGTGAAAAAAGGGAGGGGGAAAAGGCGAAAAAGGCTGCAGTGGAAATCGGGGAAACGGGGACAGTGTAGGTGGGGGGGGGGGGAACCCCGCGGCTGGATCGACTTCTTCAGGGCACAAGCTTTCGTGAAAAAAATTGGAGTGGACATTATAGAAAGGGGCTGAAACCCTTAAAGTCGGTAAGGGTTTGCGGCCAAAATACAAGATTGAATCCCGGGAAAAATGTTGAAGGGGAGGGGACGGTCTTTAGGCTTTTCCCAAACGCAAGATCATATTTACCCTCGGTCTGGGGACCCTTCCCAGAGGATTTCAGGTGCAGTAGTGTGGGATGGGTGGGAAAATCCGCGGGTGCTTTTTACGTGAAAATGTATCCAAGCACTCAATTCAACTACAGCCGGACCATTTTTGGGCGGAACTTGAAAATTGTGGAAGGGAACCAGGGGCCCCTGCACAGGAAGCATGGGGGGGCCCCAAGTTGCAGAGCCCCAGAAAGGGGAAGGTGTGTCACGAATGCCCCGGGGAAGTGGTTCGCAGGTGACAGAAATTTTAAAGTTCCCTTTTATAATCAGCATCTAAGTTTTTGAATTTAAAAGTATGGCCCAAATCGGGATGGCTTGAAAGTGCGGTTTGAGGGGGGAAAGTGATCTTTTTGGGGGTTTTGTGAGGGTTGGTGGCGCTGCATCGCTTTGTGGGTAAAAACAGATTCAGTAAAAATTTGTTGCCTGGTATGTCCAGCACTGTTTTAGTTTCCCTCCAGTGATTGTTGGGATAACACTCTTGAGCATTTTTTTTGCTACACTTGTCAAAAACTTTGAAAAGTTTTTTTTTTACGCTTCTATTAGGGAGGTGGCTTTTTGTATCCCAACTGCGCATGCCCAAATGGGGAAGGGGGTGTGTGAAAGTGCGTCGAAGTGTGTCCCTGCAGGAGAGATGTGGATGTAAAAGGGGTGGGAGGGGAATAAATGCACAACACTTATTTTCGTTTTGTGCAAGAACCTAAAAAGTAAATGTGTTGGAAAAAGGTTTTAAGGATTGTTGCTGCAAGGCCCCGTTAAAAATTTGTCTTTTATGAAACTTTGTGCAGAAGTTTCGTAGACTTTTTTTGAAAAAAACAAGTTATCGCTGAGGGTTTTTGATTTGAACAAAAATATGCTGTTGGGGATGCTTTGCATGTTTTAAACACAGGGGTGTTGACATAAAAAGGCCGGGGAGTATGCGCATGTGGAGGAGTAAAGAAGATTGTCCCCACTTTGCCAGTCCCCTACTTGTTCCTTTTTGGGGGAAGGGGACACCCCGCATGAATGGAGACGGTTTTGAAATAGGTTGCAGTCTTTTGTGATGTGTTCATCGCACGATTTTGATGTGGGTAATGTGGATGAAGCGTGTGGGGAATTGCCTAGAGCTGGCCTCTATCGCGGCGACCCCGGGCCGTTGCCAGCTGCGGGTTTGGGGAAAACTACACAGCTATTAGGGATACTTGATGCAAAGTTTTATCGTACCTTCAGAAAGTGATCGTTACATTGTTGTTCTGGAAAAAGTCGGGCGAAAAAGGGATTGTTTTGATTAGAAGGTCATTCCCGCTAGTCAAAGACACTTTGCGATCAAAATTTAAAGCCCTTTTTCCTGAACTTAACGGAGCAAAATTTTTTCAACATGGATTGTCAAAAGTTATTACCAGGCCCCTTTAAACAGAACGAGCCCAGCTTTTGTCAGCTTCAAAAACGCCTATGGGAAACCTACCAATGGTTCGTACCCCTTTTTTGAAGAACTTGAAGCTGTTTTCCAAAGTTTAGGGAAAAGGGTGTTCGCTGATATAAACTAGTGGATTGATTTTTTTCCTCGAGGGGGAATTTTGTGCATGGCAAACATAAAAAATTGGGGGAAAGAAAGCCCATGGGAAACTGGAAAGTTCAATTTAAAATGGCCCAAAAAAATGCCTTTTTGGAGCTTCAGAAGTGAGGCTTTTTTGGGTTCTATATCAAAGGCGGTGTCAGGCCCCGACCAGAAAGAAAAAAGCCCCCCAAGAGTGGCCGGTCCCAAAAAGCAGTAAAGGACGTCAAAGTACTTGGTTCGTAGGGTTTTCCCGCGGTTTTTTCCCGCGTTCGCCCAGTCGCCCGACCGCTTTTTGATTTGCCCGCAAGATATATAAGCAAAAGAAAAAAAAAAAAAAAGGGGGGAGACCAACAGCATGACTCATCATTAAATATCACATTTTTGGGGGAGAAAGCATAGGATGCTTTGAAAATTGATGCAGTACTGTCTACAGAACATTTTTTGGTTTGAGAAAGCCCGGCCCTTTTGAATTGCACTGTGACAGTGGTTTGGTTTGGGAGAGTCTTTATCACAACCCCGGGGAAAAGAAGTTTTGGTACGCAAGCCGGGGGTTAAACAAGCCCGAACCCTTTACCCAGCAATTTTGAGGAGTTTTTGGTTTGGGGGGCCTTCGAAAATTTTGATCGTCCTGGGTAAAGTAACAGTATCCGGACAATACCACTGTGTCGTATAAAGTCAGCAAAAGCTCGATCCCAGAGTATCGATGGTTGGCGGGTTTGTCCTGTGACTTGAATCCCCTACAAAAAGGGTTCCCCCACCAGGCGGGATGGTCCTCATGAATACCAAGGGGGCCGAGGAAGAGGTTTTAAGAGTATAAAAAAATGAAAAAAAAGATAAAGTTTTTGGTTTGACAAAAGGGGGGGGGGAGATGACAACGGGGGAAATGCAGATCAAGTTAAAAATATCCCGGACTATACTGCGATTTCCAGGCAAAAAGGGTCGAGGCCGGTGGCGTCCGCAGGCAAGGAGTGTGTTTGAAAAAGGAGGAAAAAACAAAAGGGGCTCAAATTTCTTTTTCCAGCGTGTTCTGGGTAAGGGATCCAAATGCGATATGGACGACATATTGGGCATTGTTTAACAGAAGAACGCAAGAAAAATTTTTTAGTTGACAGTGGCGAAAAATTTCAGTCTGGGACCGGATCTAAACTGTGTGATTCGCCTCGGGAAAAGGACACAGAATGGAGCCTAAAAAAATTACCTATTGAACCCGAGCTCAAGGTATAATCCGGAACAAAACAAATTCTGCTTGAAAAATGGGGTGTTCGGAGACGGTCGATTCAAATGGCGATGAATCGAGCAGTTAGTTATTCCCCGTTCCCCTCGAAAAGAAGCCATGAGGGGGGCCATGAAGATCTTTCCACGCATTTGGATTATGATTGCGACAGGCAAGAAAAGTTTTTTTTGGCCCTCATTTTGGGTGACCCCAAAGGGGAGATTGTCATGTTTCGTTGTAAAAAAAGAAGGCACGCCACAGAGGCCCAATTTCAAAATTAACATCAAAATCCCATTGGAAACCTGTTATTGATTATTTGACAATTGGCTAAAAAGGAGTTTAAAAAAAAATCTGTTATGTCTGGATCTTTTTTCAAAAATTTTTCAAGCTTTCCTTACCAAAGATCGAAGCCAAGCTGCAGTAATTTGGAACAAGTTTTTTAGCGTTTGGTTTCCCCCGCAAAATTTTTTACAGACCCAAAGGAAAAAAATTTTGAGGTCCCCGGCTGAAGGAAGTGTGTGGTTAGCAGGGTTTAAAGGTCGACATCATATATCATCCCCCAAAATTAACCTGTTGAACTTTGGGGTACTTTGATCGGCATGTACGCACTTTGGGGGATAACAAAAGAAAAATGGGGAAGTTTTTTCAGCCCGTTTCCATGCGTACAACTCTTTGTTTGAAAGCACTGGTTACGCCCTTTATTTTTTTTTTGGCGGACCAAGGTCTTATTGACTGGTTTTGGCTCGAATCAAAAACTGGTCAACGACCCCAAAAAGTATGTGAGGGAAGTAAAAAAAGGCGTTGGGAAAAGGATCCAACGTGCAAAGAGCAAATGAGAAAAACGGCCCCGCAAAAAAAAGTAGGGTTTATGCCAAGCAATGCTGCGATTTGGAACCGGGGGCAGGGTATTGGTGAGGAGATTGGGAAACCGGTGGATTCCCAAAAATTTTTGAAGATGGGAGAGGTGTATATTTTTGGTCTCAAAAAGGGGGCAGGGTTTCAGTGTCACATTTAAGCCTGAAAAGGGGTCTTTAAAACCCGTGCGTACTCTGCACAGAAATTGTTTCTGCTATGGAAGTAAATGAGGATCTTTAGGAAGAAAAAAAAAAACAAAGGGAGCGAGAAACGGGGAGAAGGAAAAAAAAAGGGGGGAAAAAAAGTTCGAAGCTTGGGGGTTGGGGGTTGAAGAAGTGAAAAGTGGAAATTTCCTACACCAATCATTGGACCAAAAGCCCCCGGGTTTTTTTACCGAAAGGAAAAAGGTGGGAACCCGGGTTGTGTGTCGAGAGAAGGGAAAGGAAAAAATTAAAAAGACAAGCGCAAGGGGAAAGGTGCCGGCATGAGAAGAACAAGATGTTGGTGAGGATGTAGAACCCCCAGCGGTAGGAGAACAGAAAAGGGGGCAGGGTATCGTGGATGCACAAAGGGAAGACGCGCAACGACCTGTTGGGTGAGGAAGATGTGTTAAGGGATTTTGGGTAGGGGAAGCAGTGCGTTCCTACAGAGTCAGAAAATAGTGAGTAGGGGGGATGGTTTAAATCTGCAATTCCCAAAAAGAAAGGGAAGGAGAACCCAGTTTAGAAGGTCAAAGGGGGATCCGTAATGTAGTCGTTTGAATCTCACCACCATTGTGAGGGGGTGGTGTTGTTTTGAAAATTTGGTTAAGGTCAAGGTGAAAAATGGCCAAATTTTTCCTAATGGAAACGTTAAATTTCCCTGTTCATATTGGACAAAAGTGGCTGTAAGGATTTTGTGAGTATTTTCTGAGAAGTGCAAAAGGCGGTAATGACCTACTGGTCCCCCGGCGTGGGTATTGGTTTTTTTTGGGTTTTTGTATCCAAAACCTTTTTAATGTGTTGAATATGGATTTTGATAAAATTGGGTGTTTTGGAAAACATTCAGTATAAATTCCAAATTAGTGGGGAAAATTCTAGTGTTTTTTTTTGTCATTTGAAGTTTCCTAGTAATTTATGCCGGGGATCAATATGTGTTGAGATGTTTCAATTTTATTCTAAAAAAGGAAAAAATTCATTTGGAGGGGTGAGTGTAACCTCCAAATTTTGTTAGTAGTTACCCGGGATATTTAATTCTTTGGGGAAATAATCCCAAATTTTACCCCTTTAATTGCAGGTCAAAAGGGGTTGTTTCCCCTTTTAATGAAAATCATGTTTTTTAAGGTCGGAAAAAGTTGAGTTTATTTTGTTTTTGTACGTTCTGAATTTAAATTTTTATTGAGAACAGGTTGAACCTTGTTTGTTTTCTAAAACAAAGATCTGAGAGGTTGTTTTTTTGTTTTTTTATCTGTAAGATCCATGTTTTTATTGGAGCTTGTCCCTTGCATCTGTCTAAAAAAAACCCGATTAAAGGGAGCGTGGTGCCCCCCCAAATAGGGAAAAAACGTGTTGCCCAAACCCCGGGACAAAATTTTTTTTGTTTTTGCCTTCACCTCACTTTCCCATTTTCCGCACTTATCTGTTTAAAAAGATTCGGGGTACCTAAAAAATAAAAATTTTTTTGGGTTATTTTCTGTTTAATTAAAATTTTTGTTTGGAGTTGTGACGTTGTTCAAAAAAAGAAAAAGTTGGAAAACTTAAAAGAAAATTAAAAGAAAAGAAAAAATACTTGGTGTGGATTTTTTTTCTGTGAGCTTGTTCATGGTGGCATTAACTCGAACCCATAACCCTCAATTCAGAACCGCCATCTAAAGAGAGGGTTACAATAGAATGCTTTGTATGGTGGTGATAGTTATGCCTTGGTAGGGATAGTCATGCTTTGTATGGTGATAGGTGACAACAGAGAATGCTTTGTATGGTGGAAAGTGGCTGCATACAATGCTTTGAATGGTGATAAGCGACTGCATGGAATGCTTTGGTGGTAAGTGACAGCATATAATGTTTTTGTATGGCCTGGTGGCAAGTGATGCATAGAATGCTTGGGTGAGAAGTGACAGCATAATGTTTTGTAAAGTGGTATGTGACTGCATAGAATGCTTTGTATAGTGATAAGTGACTGCATAGAATGCTTTGCATAGTGATAAGTGAATGATATAGAATGCTTTGGTGTTAAGTGACTGCATAGAATGCTTTGTATGGTGGCAAGTGAGTACATAGGCTTTGTATGGTGGCAAGTGACTACATAGAGTGCTTTGTATGGTGGCAACAGCATAGAATGCCTTGTATGGTGGCGACAGTATAGAATGCTTTGTGTGGTGGTGACAGCATTAGAATGCTTCATGTGGCGGCGCGACAGCAAAGAATGCTTTGTATGGTGGTGACCATATAGAATGTTTGTGTGGTGGTGACAGCATAGAATGCTTTGTATGGTGGTGACCATATAGAATGCTTTGTGTGGTGATGACAGCATATGAATGCTTTAGATGGTGGTAAGTGACAGCATATAATGTTTTGTATTGTGGCAAGTCATAGCATAAAATGCTTTATATACTCAGAGGCATAAAAAACGCGAAAACAAACTGTATAGAAATGTTGATGTAATTTGGCTACCGATTCCTTTGAACTGGTAATAGAAAGTGAGAAAAGCAATCGAACACCGCAAAAGTGTCCTTTCAAAGTTCATTCTGGTAGAAAATAAGGTCACATGAACTTGACCTTGGACCCTGTGTTAACAGCAGAATGTCAGTATCTGGTGTGACCACCTCGAGCATTGATCACAGCTGTGCACCTGCGGTACATCGAGCGCACCAGAGTGTTGGTCTGCCTCTGGGGGACTTGCCACCACACCTGGCCCACAGCGACAGCAAGCTGAGCTGCTGTCTGAGGTCTGGGGTTGAGCTGGTTCAACTGCCTCTGAAGGGCATCCCAGAAATGCTCTATGGGTTAAGGTCGGGAGAACGGGCTGGGTGAGGCAGCAGATTGATGTTGTTCTGCCTCAGGAAGTTCTGCGTAGCACGGGCAGTGTGCGGCCTTGCGTTGTCCTGCTGAAACAGGTTCTGTGGATGCTGCTGGAAATGCGGCAGGATGTGGGGCCTCAGAACTTGGTCGATGTAATGAACAGCAGTGACCCCGTTACCACGTCCTGGACCCACATTCTGGAAGATGACTGGCCCAATACGGCGATTTATGCCGATAGCCCCCCAGATCAGGATGCTTTCACACCACCCCATGGGTCCCTTTCGGTGATGTTGGCATCCGTGAACGTTCCCCCGCTCTTCTCCAGATCCAGATGCGGCCATCGCCTGGGTCGACGCAGAACCTGGCTTTCATCACTGAAGAGGACTCGGCCCCATCCCGATGGCGCCAATGCACGTGGATCTGTGCCCACTGCAGACGGTTCTGGCGATGCTGGAGTGTCAGGATAGGTCGCCGGGCTGGACGCCTGCATTGGAGACCAACTGTGTTCAGTCGGCGACGCACGTCCTGTTGCTGATTGGCCTGCCATGGTTGCCGACGGTGTTCCTGGCTGTGTTTGGCAGCGGTTTGGTAAGGCTCCCGTCGATGCTGACGAAGAAGATGGCGGTCTTGGGCTGCTGTGGTGACCTTCCGTCTGCCGCTCCTCGGTCTGTCATCAGTGGTGTTTCTTGCTTGAAAGCGGTCCAGAAGGCGATAGACGGTGGAAAAGTGGACTCCGAATGCGATAGCGACCTGCCTCATTGGAACCCCGGCCTGCAGTTGCCCCATTGCTATGCAACGATCTTGACGAGAAAGTCTCGGCATTATGTTGGCGCCTCTGGAAGGGATAATTTGAACTTTTTGGGGTTGGAAATTATAGCCCCACAATGGGGGCCACATTGAGTTGCAATTCACATTGATGCACGTGGCGTAGGTAGTCCACATGGCAAATGCACTCCTCATGCCAAAAACGCTGACCCGGCAACATTCACCCACTGTTACGAGGTTACAACCGCCAAGACACCACGTACTGATAATGTTGCACGTGCCAACGACATTGCTTACATCCTGTTCACAATGTGAACAATCGTGCACTGTCTCTATTTTTTCGCGTTTTTTTTGCCTCTGAGTATATATGGCGGTAAGTGACAGCATAGAATGCTTTATATGGTGGTGACAGCATGGAATGTTTTGTATGGTGGCAAGTGATACCATAGAATGCTTTGCATGGTGGTAAATGACTGCACAGAATGCTAAGTGACAGCATGGAATGTTTTGTATGGTGGTAAATGACAGCATGGAATGTTTTGTATGGTGGTAAATGACAGCATAGAATGTGTTGCATGGTGGTAAGTGACGGCATGGAATGTTTTGTATGGTGGTAAATGGCAGCATAGAATGTTTTGTATGGTGGTAAATGACAGCATGGAATGTTTTGTATGGTGGTAAATGACAGCATAGAATGTTTTGTATGGTGGTAAATGGCAGCATGGAATGTTTTGTATGGTGGTAAATGACAGCATAGAATGTTTTGTATGGTGGTAAATGACAGCATGGAATGTGTTGCATGGTGGTAAGTGACGGCATAGAATGCTTTGTATTTAAGCACTTAGCACAGTAAAATAAGTTTACACACATGCACACACACACACACACACATGCACACACACACACACACACACACCACACATGCACACACACACACACACACACACACACACACACACACACACAGAAAAGGCAATATCAAGAAAAGAATGCATGCATATTCTTTAATATTATGTAAAGCTAAGATTATGGTTAAAACTCTTATCACAGAGTACATTATTCTGTTAAGGTTTATTCAATGCAGGAGGCAGTCAAATGAGAATGACTCGTGGAAAATGAACAGCAAGAATGTGGGTGATGGCTGAGTGGTGATGGTGGCGAGTGTACAGAAAAAGAGAAGGAAATAATGAAAACCGCTTAGAAATGAAGTATCAAGAACTGTTGGAAACAAAATGTACTGGCAACAAAGCGTACACAATCAACACAGTATCCTACGATTCTACAGCATCTTGGGATGATAGTTAACAGCAATAATAATTTGTACTTTTCTCATAACACACACACACACACACACACACACACACACACACACAGACAGCAGTAGTACTAACATTATACAATAAATACTATGCTGATATGATGCAACATTAAGAAACCAGCAGCAGTAATCTTTACAGACATGGTCTGCCAAATTTTACCGATGAGGAATATTAGTCCAGTGCACACTGAACGAACACAGACAGACACAGAGAGAGAGAGAGAGAGAGAGAGAGAGAGAGAGAGAGAGAGAGAGAGACAGACAGACAGACAGAGAGAGAGAGAGAGAAGTGGAAGAGATGAACATCAGTGGGAAAAAACAACTGTGAGCAAACTTTCTTAGAATCTAGACAAAATTTAGCAACTGGTCAACGTGTTGTGTGAACAGAATTAAAGGACTCAGCTCTGGCATCTTCATGAATCATATGGAGTCAGCACAGCACACCACTGGTGCAAGAGTCCCGTGATCACAGTCTTTGAGTCTGACAAATCCAAGTGAAGGAGATGGAACAAATATGTGAATGACAGATGATGGCTGTCTCATGAATGAGTAACATCTATCATAGACAGATATAGGTACATACATCTAAGCAAACATTTCGAATCTACATGAACTTAAAAGATTACAAACCTAAGT
>CM031598.1:21437884-21456239 GCA_018398815.1 Conus ventricosus
CATGATTAAATCTATACATGTACAGCACACTTCCGCATCTAGTCCCCTCACGTAAACTGAAAGCGAAGGCAAAAAAAATTACCCAAAGTTACAATAAACATGTAACTGAACACATACAGCTATGTTGTTTGGACAAATAGTTGTTCTGCACTCCCCTGTAATTGGACAAAATCAGTTATAGATCTGTGCTCTGTGTTTCTCATACTTGGCGAACAGAGCAAGGTGAACCTTTAGCACATAGTATACTGAAAGGAAAGCAAGCTGAACATGGTTGGTATGGGGATGAAACCACTTTCTCAAGCTGTAAAATTAGTCCTGAATGGACTATTCAATTTTTCATTAGGCTGACCATATTAGAATCTGTTTCTCTTTTTACCAGCCAGACTTCTTGAGACCGGTATTTTGTGACTGGAACAGACCTGAAAACTGACTCTAACATCTAGCTGTCCATGACTCCTGTTAGTCCACATTCTGCTCGGAATCCCATGTCTAACTGCACGCTCTTTGACTGGATATTGGAGACACATGACAAAGTACTATTGCTAAGTCAGATCGACTTTCTTCCAGATTTCTGATTGCAGACCAAGAGGGCCATCCATCTTGCAGTATCTGTAATGATGGGCATTACACCCCCCCCCCCCCCCCCTCACCTACATATGTGGTGTAAAGACGTGTGAAGAAAAGTAATCACTGGGAATGTTTATGTACCAAAATTGCCTTTACAAGTATATTATAGTAAGCTCCATACAAAAAACAATGTGCCCGTATTCTTAAATAATGTGCCCATATTGTTAATCAAACCAGTCAGCATCAGATTTTGAGGGTATTCCTACATGACTGGATATGAACCAGATCTTGCATTTTCCCTGGTTAAAAAAAAAAAAAAAATTCACAAGAAAAAAACGGAATCAATTAATTCTTTTCTTAGTGGAAAGAAAGGAAGGGGTGGGGAGGGATGGCAGAGGGGAAGGGAGGAGAAGCAAGTCAGGTGAGGCACATATTTATAAAACATTTCTGCACAATCTGCATGCAACCCAGTCAAAACAATCAAACAAACAGATAAAAGGTCACCCAGTCAAAACATTCAAACAAACAAAGAGATAAAAGGTGACCTCCTATCAGATCACTGCATCTGGACTGGTCCCAGATTGCACTTTGGAATGGTGTGGATCTCCTCCTTCGTGTGGCCTTCAGGAATGGGGAAGTCGAAAATGACGGGGGGATTGGTCGCCTTGTATCGCAAGGTGCACGTGGAGGCGTTGATGTAGGTCGTGTGGCCATCACTGGTCACCCCGTACCCTGAAATACAATAGGAAACATTTCTTTTTCTTTTCGTTGGAGGGACATGGGAGCGGGTGGCGTGGTGGGGGTGTGTGTGTGTGTGTGTGTGTGTGTGTGTGTGTGTGTGTGTGTGTGTGTGTGCGGCGGGGAGAACGGGGAAGGAATCTTCTCCTGTCCCCTTATTTCTTCCATACACTGGTTTTCATGAATCCACAGGCTTCCTATGTTCCAGTTTGAAAGACATCGTGTTACAGCTTGATCAGTTTCCAGCTGGTTGGCATATCATCATGTATGTGACACAATAGCTTTTGATGTTTCTGGATGGTGTGTTTACCTTCATGTACGTGACCATTGAGGTGATAGTGAGGCTTGACACATTTCTGGATGGTGTGTTTACCTTCATGTACGTGACCATAGAGGTGATAGCGAGGCTTGACACGTTTCTGGATGGTGCTTAGCAGCTCCACGCAACCTGCTCGAACTTGACCAAACGTGAAATCTCCGTGGCCTGAAAAATGTAAAAGGACCAATTTATGATTTTTCCTTCCTCAGCAAATTCCCTAAACTAGATACATAACATGAATGAAACCTAGGCTCATCATAATGCAATATGTTAAACAGAGAGGGCAACTTTCGTTCTTAAAAAAAAAAAGACACAAAATTCAAACTTTTTACAAACTTTTAAAAGACTTAATAAGTCTAAATTTCCAAACACAAGAAAGACTACCCATAGGACATGACAATAACAAATGCCAACACAACAAACCTTACCCTGACTTTAAGATTGGGGGTATCTGCTTCGAGCAATGAAAGGCAAATGCTACAATTGGTAAGATCTGATTTCTTATGCACCTCTGAACAACTAAACATTTACAGTTGTTCATCTTTGAAACCATTCTGGATAATGAACTCACTTGCAACAACCACATCTTCTTTTCTTTCTTTTTCCTTTTTTTTTTCTTCCTTTCTTTTTGTTCTTGAGGGTTTGTCACATTTATAACCTTTGACACATACTTCAGTAAGAGTCAGTTCATCCACACTTGTACAGCCCTGATGTGGCCCTTTGCGGTCGGCTGGGCTATAAGCAACATTATCTTATCTTATCCACACTTGTCCAACCCTTATACGACTGTATGAACTCTGCAGGGGTGAGTCAAGAAGGGGGAGCAGAGGAATGAGGGTTTGGGAAGATGGAAGGGGGAGGGTGTGTGTGGGGGGAGCAAGGAGATGGGAGAAGAATGGGCCCTTTAACTATTCCAAAGCCAGAGTAGCAATACAAAAAAGTCAAAGGGGCACTATTCACAAGTGAATTCCATTTCCATGTCCATGTACCTACCGATCAGTGGGGCATGTGTTATTAAGATGTTTATGTACTTGCTGATTGGTGGGCCGTGTGTGATTAAGATGTCCCTGTACCTACCAATTGGTGGGCCATGTGTGATTAAGATGTCCGTGTCTTCAGGAATCATGTCCCATTTCTCCAGCAAGGGTTTTCCTCGTGGAAGGTTGAAGCCCCACCCACAAAATTCGGGCTGCCTGTGGACAACAGACGCGTGAACTTAGACCCCAAATGGTTAGAACCCTAGGTGTGACGAAGCCTGAGACTGAGGTATACTTACATGTAATCTGACGGGGAAAGGAAAAAACAGGCTGATGACAGACATGCAAAATGTTCACACAAAGATCATTATTTCACTGAAATACTTGTGGAGTTAGCCATGAAAAATCAGAGAGCTGTTGTCAAAGTATCGCTGCGTCCTTTTCTTCTTGACTGGTTGTTTGGGAAAAGTATATGAACAAAGAAAAGAAATATCCATTGAAAGAACTCTTATGCATGTATAAGTTTGAATCTTTTCCAAGCCTGACAGTACCGAAGGATCATGGGTTGTGCAGAATGTGGCACCCCTTGGAAAAGAACCACATTTTCAATAGCAAAAGACGTATTTTTCAATAGCAAAAGACTAAAATTTTCAATAGCAAAAGACAATATTCTTCAATAGTAAAAGGCCATATTTTCTATCGCAGAAGATCGCATTTCCAATAGTAAAAGACCATATTTTCAATAGAAAAAGGGCATATTTTAATAGCAAAAGAGCATATTTTCTAATTGCAAAAGGCCATATTTTGATTGCAAAAGACCATATTTTCAGCAGAAACATTTTGTGACTATCTTGAAACTTGGCTTCAGCAGGATTTATACTCTCATTCAGATGTTTCCTGTGCTGAGTTTACAGTAATTAAGATTGAATTTAAACACACATACACCTTTGCCCTACCCCTCCCTCACCAAGGTGATCCATAGATTTTGATGCCACAGATGTCCATGGCGTTGTCTTCCAGATAGACACAGTTGGTCAGCAGTTGCCTGGAAGTGTCCACACCACTTCCTTCAGGTATTCCTCCAGATGCTACTGAGGCAGGGAAACAGACGTACATCATGTGCATACTGTGGGTATACTTCGTTTACATATTGTAGGGACACCAATGTCTGCATGCAGACTTGCATGAGTACATAGACATCTCTTTCTCTTTCTCACACACACACAAATACACACACACACATGCACGTGCACACACACATGCACACACACACACTCACACACATGCGTGCATACAAACACACAAACGCACGCACACACACACACACATGCATACACACATGCATACACACACGCATGCACGCACACACACACACACACACACACGCACGCACGCACACATGCGCGCGCGCACACACACACACACACACACAACACAGTGACACTGAGAGCAGCGTGCATGTCTGTATCAATCACATAAATGTGCACATTTTCCTAACTAAAGAAAATCAATAGGTACACTAAGCTCTGGGAATTTTCTTCATTGCAAAAAAAAAGAAAAAAAAAATTCTACACACAATTTCCCTCTTTTCTAATATTTGATCATGATCATTTTACCCAGTAGATAAAGAAACTGATATTGACAATGTCTGAAGCTTGTCTCAATCAGACTTATTAAAAAAATAATCTTATGGATCTGTTTTGCAAGACAGCAGAAACACACTGGAACTGAAATCAGAAATGAAACTGAAAAACATGATAATTTCAAACACTCAAAAAAAAAAAAAAATGAATGCTGAGAAACACACTGCTTTAAATCCTT
This sequence comes from Conus ventricosus, assembly GCA_018398815.1. Lineage (NCBI taxonomy): Eukaryota > Metazoa > Mollusca > Gastropoda > Neogastropoda > Conidae > Conus > Conus ventricosus. Next base: position 21,442,307 of record CM031598.1, read on the forward strand.
CTCTGTGAATTAGGGAGGACCAGCTGAAAAAGGGAAATGTTAACCTCTAAATCTTTGTTTATCGTTTAGAAAGTCACTGACAAAAAAAAAGAAGAAAAAAAAGGAATAACTGTAAAGGACAGTCAGTGTAGGAGAGTGATCAGTCTGACCCAGGATGACACAAAAAAAGAGGCTTTGAAATGAGTAGTGTATCAGAAAATGCAACAGAAAGACAGGCTTGGTCATTCTCTGATCCTTTTTAGCAGTGCTTAGGATCTGACATGTGAAACACAGTCACTCTGCACAGACGTGGTGACAGCCCTGATGTGGCCCTTTGCGGTCGGCTGGGCTATAAGCAACATTATCTTATCTTACTCTGCACAGTGTATTACAGCAGATTCTGGATTCTCAGTTTAGACACAGATGGGGTGTTTGCATGAGGGTGTTATCATTATGCATCGAACTAGCACAGCTGAGACATGTTCATTCTAACAAACACATGTCTGCTGCACTGTACGCACCGTTTCGCTGAGGCTGAACTGCCGGGCCAGGTACTGTCTCTGGTCTCGAACCATTTCCAGGTCCATGGACATGTCATGGTTGCCCGCGATCACCACCTTCAGCATGTGGGGCAGAAGACCTGAGGGAAACACACTGTTACTTTTTGACCTCCTTTTTCCTTCCCCTTTCTCTTGCTCCGACACCCCAGCCCCTTCTACCCCCTTGCTTGCCTTGTCCACCTATTTTCACCAGTGTCTTCCCCCTTCCCTACACACACGCACACACACACATACACTGTAACACATACAACCACACACACACATACACACACACATGCCCTGCCTGCAAATCCTAACCACTCTGCCACACACATATGATATATATACACACACACATACACACCAATGCATCCTTGAATGCATGTGTGCATTCACACAATTGACAAAAGCAGGTACGAAGATCAGTCAGGCATATGTGCAGAAAAGAGTGCTTTATATGACTGTTTGTTAAGGTAGGTGCTGAATTTCATTTTAATAAAAGATGAGAGTGACTGACATTCTAAAGCAAACAGGTTCATTTTCAGAACGAGCAGAAAAACTGAATTGTCGAACTGACTTTCATTGTGTTTCTCTGTAGAAAATTTTGTGACATGAAAAATCCTGTCATCAGCAACATCGAGAGACCATGAGGGAACACAGATGTTAAAAAATCCTGTCATAAAAAGGATGAAGTGACCTTGATGAAACAAAAATACTAAAAAATATCCTGTCGTCAGGAAAATGGAGTAACCTTGATGTCACATATATGTTAAAAAATCCTGTCAACAACAGAAGGAGAGAGAGACCTTCATGTCACATATATGTTTAAGAAACTTGTCAACAACAGGAGGGAGTCCTTGATGTCACATATGTGTCAAAAAATCCTGCAAACAACAGGAGGGAGAGTCCTTGATGTCACATATGTGTCAAAAAAGCCTGCAAACAACAGAAGGAGGAAGAGTCCTTGATGTCACATATGTGTCAAAAACTCCTGCAAACAACAGAAGGAGAAAGAGTCCTTGATGTCACATATATGTCAAAAAATCCTGCAAACAACAGGAGGAAGAGACCTTGATGGAATATAGTGTTAAAAAATCCTGTCAGCAACAGGATGGAGACACCTCGATGGACCATACATGTTTAAAAATCCTGCCAACAACATAAGGAGGGAGAGACCTTGATGGAACACATATGTTTGAAAACCCTGTTAACAACAGAAGGAGAATGAGACCTTGATGTGACATATACGTTACAAAATCTTGTTGACAACAGGAGGAGTGAGATACCTTGATGGATAGATATGTTAAAAAATCCTATCAACAACAGGAGAGAGAGACCTTGATGTTACATATATGTTAAAAAATCCTGTCAACAACAGAAGGAAGTAGTCACCTTGATGTCACATATATGTTAAAAAACCCTGTCAAGAACAGGAGGGAGATACCTTGATGGAACATATATGTTTAAAGACCCTGTTAACAACTGAAGGAGGGAGAGACATTGATGTCATATATAATATATGTTTAAAAATCCTGTCAACAACAGGAGATTCACATATACGTTTAAAAATTCTGCCCCAAACAGAAGTTTTAAAAATCCTGTCAACAACTGAAGGAGATGTCACATATGTGTTTAAAAATCGTGTCAACAACAGAAGGAGGGAGAGGCCTTGATGTCACATATATGTTAACAAAATTCTGTCAACAATAGAAGGAGACACCTTGATGTCATATATAACATGTTAAAAAATCCTGTCAACAACTGAAGGAGGGTGAGACCTTGATGTCACATATATGTTAAAAAATCCTGTCAACAACAGGAGAGAGAGACCTTGATGTCACATAGATGATAAAAAATCCTGTCAACAACAGGAGAGAGAGACCGTAACGTCACATAGATGTAAAAAAAAAATCCTGTCAACAACAGGTGGGAGAGACCTCAATGGAATACAGATGTTACAAAACCTGTCAACAGGAGGGAGCGACTGATGTCACATAGATTAGATGTAAAAAAAATCCTATCAACAACAGAATGAGGGAGAGGCCTTGATGGAACACAGATGTTACAAAACCTGTCAACAGGAGGGAGCGACTGATGTCACATAGATGTAAAAAAAAAAATCCTGTCAACAACAGAATGAGGGAGAGACCTTGATGGAACACAGATGTTACAAAACCTGTCAACAGGAGGGAGCGACTGATGTCACACAGATGTAAAAAAAATCCTGTCAACAGAATGAGGGAGAGACCTTGAAGGAACACAGATGTTACAAAACCTGTCAACAGGAGGGAGCGACTGATGTCACACAGATGTTAAAAAAAATCCTGTCAACAACAGGAGGAAGGAAACACCTAGATGTCACATGTTAAAAAATCCTGTCAACAACAGGAGGGGGAGGCCTTAATTGAACATACATGTTCTTCAGATGCGACTGATATGAGGCACGGTTCCAAACAGTTGTCCTTTGCACATCAGGAAGGCAATAAGGGGAACTATGTGTGTTGAGATTTTTGTGCTCTACAGATGTGCCTGGCAGAGGAATGTCAAACTAGCTGGGGAGGTCTGATGGAATAGGTTTTGTGGAAAACCAGAGAGAAGTGAATAACAGTATTCAGTCTAGGCAGAATGCATGCAGTAACTGAAGTAGGTGGTAATAACTGATTTTTTTTCAGGTGGTGGGTGGCTAAGGGGTTTGGATGGGATAGGGGATGCATGCTCAATCTGATATAGTGGAGCTGATATGTTTGGAGTGAATTTTAAGGACTTTTTAGTGCATTGTGATTCTGACTGTCAAACATTATATTTGTGCACACACACACACACACACACACACACACACACACACACACACACACACAACGCACACACACAGAGCAAACAACCTGAACCATATTCAAGTGGAAAGATAAGTAAAAGTCAGGTATTAATCTGAATGTAGTGAACTCAATCCATTTAACCAATTTGAAATGAACGATATTTCTGATCCATGATGCATTATTCAAAACAAACTATCACTTGAATGGAGCATGTTCTAGCATAAGAAAAGGATCTTGCCCAACATGATTGACATTCTGCACATTTCATAGTGCCAGCATATGTAACTGCTTGAGAGGCTTCTTTACAATACCACAATATAATCAAATAATACTGATTTTTTTTTAGGGTGAACTAGTTCAAGTCATGGGGTTTATATACAGAGTCATAAACTTACTTCAATGTAAAAAAGAAACAAAAACACTCACAGTCAGAAATTAACGGGTGACAGCACTACACATACACACCTGCAGACACTCATGAAAACACGATTCACACACACTTGCACAGAAGCATACACACACACAGGACCACATATGTACTCTTCAGAAGGGTGGTAGAGTGTCTGTACCCAGGAAATCATTGAACCCCTTGATGTCTTTGGGCATGCCCACATTGGAAAAGTCTCCAGCATGCAGCAACACGTCCCCCTTGGGCACGACATCCAGGGCATTGGGTAGCTTCTCTAGCTGGGTGTGGGTGTCGGAGATACACACAAATCGTATGTGGTCATCCCGGATCGGTGTGTCATGGCTCAGAGGGGTCACCTTTTCCACCTTCTGCTTCACCTGCAAGACACAGCAATCAGTACACAGCTGCTGCTTGTGGTCTTGCAAGTAGTGGGTTCCAGTCCTGGCAGAGGTGTACATTGAGAGATTTTGGGGGGCCAGCCAGTTCCTGTCCACAAATGAGCACATGGGAAGACTGACGCTGTACAGTCGACTTTCAATCACTTCTTTGATTTGTGTGTCTCTGAAACTTCCTCAAATTTCCTGACCAACTCCACAAGTTTTCTCAAGTCTGAAGACTGAACAGATCATGTAAAGAAATGTAGTCTGAGACAACAACGGAACTCAGTAACATATCTCCATCCTCATAAAGATATCCTTCATTTTGCGAACCTCTAAGCCCTTGGTTACAATTTTCATTTGGACTTCCTTTAAACATCAATGTTTGTGGTTGCTTTGTGTCAAAAAATCTTATGTGTCTGTCACCAAGTTCATACAGAATATCAGTGTCAATGGATGAGCATGATGGCACCCTCCAGAGGTGTAAACTACCTCACAATAAGTCTGTGACTTAGCCAATCATGGTGAAGATATCAGAGCTTACTGGGTGGTATCCTGTCTATGTTTAATCAGAACAGGCACACGACAGTATAGACGAGGCAGCAGTGCATTTCTCCTCTGACAGGTAGTCACACAACAATCCAATGATCTCTGTGTCTATTCCTGTACACTGACAATGCCGGGAATGGCACCAGATACATATGGGGGAACCACAATGAGCAGTGTGAAGTAACACCATTGGTAGGGAGGGCAGGTAATATGACTGAATACGAAAGTATGGTGATATCACCAAATCTCCAGTGCGTGTGTGTGTGTGTGTGTGTGTGGTGTGGTGTGTGTGTGTGTGTGTGTGTTGATGTTTATAGGCATGCGCGCGTGTGTGGATGTGTGCTTGCATACCTGCATGTGTGTGCGCACGAATAGAGTACAATCATTGTGTGTACAGACAACTGTCAATTTTGCACAGGAAATAAACAACTCTGTCAGATTTTCCAACCTCCACAGCCACAAACACTATACCATGTAAGTTCTAGAACTGTCCTCTACCTGCTAATCTCCCCTTTATAAATCTCATCTGTGACATGGAGTTTTTAGCGTGGAATGGATTTATTGTGGTTCTGAAAATTAAAATTTCAAAGATCTCTATGGCAGGAAAGAGATGGCTTCAACCTTTACTTTGGTTATGATGATGTTTGTTAGACAAACCGAAGAGCCCTTCACTAAAGCCTTACCTTCAACTTGTCCCATGCCTTTGTGGGCTTGCTGGTATCCGGGTGGACAGTGACTTGGCTGCTACCTCCTGCAGAAATCATGTCGCCCATCGAGTTCAAACGAGTGCAGGCAATCTGCAGCAGGTTGAGGTGGGGCCTTGTGTGGTTGATGACAGTTACTGCACTGTGCTGAAGGCAGCGTGCTCTGGCCAGCATTCACTGTCTGATGGGGCTGTCCAGGTCTGGGGCACCACTGTCTGGGTCTCAAGCTATATATGGGTGTCTGTCAGTGCCACACTGAAACAACGCACAGTTCTGACTTGAAGTTGTTTCCGCACAGCCTTGATGTGGCCACCGAGGTCTGCTGGCTTACATATAATCAACATCAGCTGGCTTGATACTAAAACTACTGAACACACACTACAAATAGGCTTGTAGAAATTATTCAATGCAGACAAATTTAGATGGGTTAAAAAAAAGGTAACAATGAAGCATTTTTTCAGTGTGTGTGCATGTGTGTGTGGTGTTTGTGTGTGTTTGTATATAATGTGTATGTGAGTGCGCGCATGAGAGAGAGACAAGGCAAGACAAGACTTAACAAAATTCTTTATTTGCCAGGATAATAGATAAGCAGTGATGTGCTTTTTTTTTTACATCCAGTCCTTGCCCTAAGTAGGGTCAATAATGCAAAATAAGATAAGGCAACAAAAGAAGCATGCAAAAAGTAACTAGAACTAGAGAGAGAGAGAGAGAAAGAGAGAGAGAGAGAGAGAGGAGAGAGAGAGACTCAGAGAGAAGAGAGAGAGAGAGAGAGAGAGAGAGAGAGAGAGAGAGAGAGAGAGAGAAGACAAGACAAAATTCTTTATTTACGAGGATAATAGATAAGCACTGACGTGCTTTTTTACATCCAGTCCTCGCCCTGAGTAGGGACTACAACATGCAGTGAAATCAATTAATGTAAGAAAGCAAAGAAGCAAGCAAAGCGGTCATGTAATCATAGAGGAACATCAAATGAAAATAGAAAAGAAATGAAAACAAAACAAAAAATAAGAATAATAATAAACAAACAAACAACGAAAAAAAATAATAATAAAATATAATAAAAATAAAAATGAGCATAACAATAATGAAAAGGAAGGAGAGAGTGGGGGTAGGGAGTGAAGTGGGCTGGGGAACATATGTAAATATAATATACTAGGTACAAGATTGGCATTATGAAAACAGACAGTGAAGTGAATATGACAAAGTACGTACATATTTTTGAACACACACATGTATACACGCACGCTCGCACGCAGAGAGAGAGAGAGAGAGAGAGAGAGAGAGAGAGAGAGAGAGAGAGAGAGAGAGAGACAGAGAGAGAGAGCGAGTCACAACATGTAATTATTTTTCAGAGAGAGAGAGAGAGAGAGAGAGAGAGAGGAGAGAGACAGAGAAAATGAGACAGAGAGAGAGAGAGATGTACACTTAAACTTAAAGTAGCATGAACAGCTTAAAATTTTAGAAGTGACTCAATAAAAATCGGTTCAGTAGTTACCACATGCATTCAATCATACATAGGACAGAAGATAAATAAATGGTTGGGTTTTTTTTTCCTGTGAAGCACCATAAAACACACTGATTAAGGTTTTTCATTGATGTGCTATCATTACTCACCCTTACTCGTCGTATGCTACGCCTTCAGTTGATCTCACTTGTAGAAGAACTGCCACAATCTGAAGACGAGTGGACGGCGTAATATGCCTAGACTACTTCCTGGATTGTGCTGTTGGAGATGGGCGAAGGAGTCAGCTCACTATTATTAACTTAGAAGAGAAATTATAATCATACCACGGGACAAAAAGGAAACTCACTATTAATATTATTAGATCTTACTCATCATGCAATGTAATTTTGTCCTTCGAAGTGTTGCACGTTTGACTTGCTAGGTTTATCGTCAACTGATGACACTTGATCAGGAATATGTTTCTGATGACGTAGTTTCATGTTCTTACAGCGATTGCTTTATGGTATATTTCGTAGCTCTCTCCAACAGATATGCTTCCTTCTTTCTTATATGTCAAAGCTTTTCGGTTGCAGTAACAGAACTGTAACGCTAAAACTAAACATCAGACAGTGCTTGTCGAAAGATCGTCTTTAAAACGAGCGCAACAAGTTTGTCAATCGGCCTTCTGTTATGATTTTCTTTTTAAGCAATTAAACATGCTTGTATGTAAAACTTTTGTTGAAACAATGTGATCGTACGAAACTGGGTCGTGTCCCAAGGCCGATATTACGAGTATACCAAAACTGACACCACCGAATTGTTTTGCGGTAGGCTACTTTCTCGAAGCTTGTTGCATCAAACAAAGGTGGATAACTTTGACAAATCATTGTTCTGTATAACACTGTTGTGTCCCTGGAAACGTAGCTTCCTGTCTTTACGAGAGGAGAATAAGTGAACTTCACAGAATTCGCCGATATATTAAAAAAATTATATTAGAAAATAAAACTAGTGGCACAGTGGCATAGAAAGAGTTTCAAGCCGGGGGGAGGGGGGGGGGGGAGGGGAGCTGGGGAGTGAGGAAGGAGGAGGGGGGCGCAAACCAGGAAGTGAAGCAGGGTGGGGGTGAGGGGTGAAGTGTGTGTGTGTGTGTGTTGTGAGTGTGCGTGCGCGCGCGCGCGAGTGTGTATAGGCTATGTGTGCGCGCGTGTGTAGGCCTATGGTTTGTTTGTTGTCGTTGTTCTTGTTGTGAATGTTGTTATTCTTGTTGTTGTTGTTGTTACTGATATTTATCAACTATGTCATCTGAAGAACATTCGTTTCCCACGAATAGTCAAAGACGCTTGTACACACACACACACAAAACACACACACACACACACACACACACACACACACACACACACACACACACAAGCGTGTGCGTGCGCGTGTACGCACTCATGGACACGTGTGTGCTTGCACGAACAAGCACACACACACATGCACATACACACACACACACACACACACACATGCGTATGCGTGCACACACACATGCGCAGGCGCGCAAACACGCACACACACACGTGTAAAAACTCATGGACACGTGTGCGCTTGCACACACACACACAAAACACACACACACACACACACACACAAAACACACACACACACACACACACACCCACACACACACACACACACACAGTGACACACACACACACACACTCATTCACACGTGTACATCTATATACACAAGTACACATGGATAAAACACATGTATGTACACACACACATGCATGCATGCAGTAGAAATCTCACATAAGCCCAGAGATCACACACACACACACACACACACACACACACACACACACACACACACACACACACACACTTTTGGCAGATTTCAACAGGTTTGATGAGTACGTAAGGATGGTTTTATTTGATCGTATTGTTTTTTGCGCGCTTTGGAAAATCTAAATCAGATCGCATATCAAGTTCATCCACATTTGAATTATGAACAGTAGAACATCTTAGAATGTATTTAGCACAAGCTAATTTTCGATAAGCATCCAGGGGCAAAACGCCAGCTTCATGATATGTCCCTATAATGGAAGCGTAAAGGGGAACTCCTAGGGCTATTCTGTATGCCTTGCAATCTGTACTTTGTAGCTTTTTTAGAAGATACTTAGGAGCTGAAAAATATACTTCCTGTGCATATGAAATCCTTGTCCTGACCAGAGAATTTGATAAATGAATTAAAGTGCACGTATCCTGTCCCCAACTCTGGTAACTCACAACTTAAGAAGATTAAGAGCTTTCCTTGCTTGAGTTATGATATACTCAATATGTGTGTTCCATGATAATTTTGAAGTAAGATGTACACCTAAAAACTTATGCAAGATGTGTAGGTAAGCACTGTGTCATCCATCTTAAAAGTAGGGAGATCATGAGAATTTCCACCAGCATCAAAAAGCATCATATGAGATTTCTCAGCAGACAGACATAACCCATTCTCAAACATAAATCTGGCGATACTGTCTAAGTCTCTTTGATATAATTTTTTCATGTATGTAATTGACCTTAAAGGTGTGTTCTTTTTTAAAGTAACATTCATCCATAAACATATGTCATCAGCATATTGAACTAAACTGGAATTTTTAGAAATACTTTTTGTGAGATCGTGCGTTAGGATATTAAAAAGCAAGGGGGCAATTACAGAACCCTGAGGGATGCCCATCTCCACAAATCTCTTGCTAGAATATGTATTTCCTATTTTGGTTTGAATTGTTCTGTTAGCAAGAAATTCTTTGAAGTAATCATAAATGTGACCAGAGAGACCTATCATTTTAAGTTTATATAAAAGTCGCTCATGCCAGACTTGATCATACGCCTTTTTGACATCGAAAAAAGTTGCAAGTACATTTTTTTCCGGGCAAATTGACGTTTTTATCTGAGTTGTAAGTTTACAAGGTGATCAACAGTCGATCGGCCTTTTCTAAACCCAGCCTGAGCAGTAGGAATATGTCCGTTTTTTTTCACAATGATAAGTAAGTCTATTTAATACAATTTTTTCCATTAGTTTACCAGTATGAGAGGTGAGAGCGATAGGACGATAACTATTAATATCAGAGTTAGGTTTGCCCTGCTTGAGAATGGGCACAATGACAGAATCTTTCCAAACAGACGGAGTCTTCCCATCTATCCAACATCTTTTCATAATGGTATACAGAAATGTTGTAAAATTGATTGGAAGGTTCCTTAACATTTCGTTTGAGACTGCGTCTAAACCAACTGATGTTTTCTTTGTTGGCAATGACGATATAGCATTTCTTAATTCTTCTAATTTTTATTTCTGCATTTAAATAATGTTCATTGTTTTCTTCGGGGTCAGAATAGATATGATTATTTGATTGGTCTTCCCTCAAAGTACTACACTTGTCTGAGAGACTAATTTTGGAGCTATTTTTGGCAAAAAAATCAGCAAACAGTTCAGCTTTTTGAGCTAATGTTGGGAATTGTTTCATACGCTAATGTGATTGGATAAGCGGGTAAATGTATTCCATGTTTCATTCGTGTATCTTTGTCCATACCTTTTTAAAATCTTTGTTATCATTAACTTCGTTTACACAAAATGATGACCAGTAATCGCTTTTGGCTTTCTCTATAATCCTAGTACTTTCATTTTTTGCCCGTTTCATGGGGAGTAAGTCATCTACTTTTTTGTCTTTTGCGTGTATTTTGAACTTAGATTCTTTTTCTTAACAGCATCTTTGCAGGATTCCGTCCACCAGACCTTACCAGCATGTTTAGAGGATTTTGTCTGACTAAATTTTGGGATTGCCTCAGTTGCAGCTTTCAAGACCGATTCAGAAAAGTTACAATACATTTATTCAATATCTGGGTTCTCCAGCATACTAACATTAAATGACATTAAAATGGACTTGAATTTATCCCAGTCAGCTCGTTTATAATTAAATTTTGGGATTTTATCCCTTGTATCATCATGCAAAATTGTAAATCCTCTTAAGGAAATGATAATTGGGAGGTGATCGCTACCTAAAGTGTTATTATGAACTTGCCAAGTACAGCTAGTCGCTAGTGATGGCGAAATCAAAGACAGGTCAATAGCAGATCGTTTGTGGCTAGGGAAAATCAGGCAATCTAGTTATGGTTCCATCATTTAGAAGAAAGAGTGCCGAGTCCGAAATATTCTCCACTAGACGATTGGAGCTAACCTTAGGGCAGCCACTATCCCAAAATGGGGCGTGTTCATTAAAGTCACCGGCTACTAGCCACTTTTCATTTGGGTACCCAGGGTACGTAGCCAGTCACTGTTACAATCATTAACACCTTTAGGGAGGTAAACAGAAAGAATATTTAAGATTAATGAGTTATCAAATTTGACACAAGCTGCACAAGAGTGGATATTTGGCGCAGTCGATGGTACTGGCGTTGAAATTGGATGGTAAGATAGCTTTTTATGTATATAGATGGCACAGTTCACTTTTCCTGTTTCGTCAGAGAGATGATACACTGGAGGGTAAAGAAATGATCGAGACGTGGCAAGTTCATCTTGGACACATTTAGTGACTGAAGAATAAGCACTGTATAGGAGTTATTCTCTATGTGATCTTGAAAGTTCGCGATATTGGTTGACACTGAATCGACAGTTCCATTGTAAGATGTCTATTTTTGATTTGTTGGTCATTGATACAGATGATATTCAAAAGCTAAAAAAATAAAATAAAATAAAATAAAATATATAAATATATGAAAAATAAAAAATAAAAACAAGAAGTCTCGATGACTACAAGTTAAACTTTGAAACAAACTACAAACACAACAATGTGCACATGGGTAAACTGTATACAAAGACGTATGTGCATGTACACAAATTTCGGAAACTGGAATCTCTCTTTTACAGCTTAAAGTTAACGCTCTTCGTACAAAATTTCACACAAATTTACAATGCGCTTGTGGAGCAGTCGACAGTTTCAATACTCTGCATTTTCTTTGTAATTGTTCCTATTTAACTCATCTCTCTCCAACTTCCGACAAAAGATTCCCTGTGCATTTTCCAGAATCTTCATGCCTTTTTTACATTTGTAAATTCGTTGATGTTAAGCCCAGTTGGCTCGTTTGTGTAAATATTTTCAGTTTTTTTTTTTTTTTTTTTTTTTTTTTAAAAATGCTTTGTAATCTGTCTAAATTGTTACATTTAGAACATCTTTTTCATTTCAGTTGTCAAAGTCGCACACGCACACGCACACGCACACGCACACACACACACACACACACACACACACACACGTAGGCCTATAATAGCATGTTGCATACACTATTTCCATTTTTCTCATCCACTCATTTCTGCATTATTTTGTCTAATATCACTTAAAGTGAACAGACGTTAAATTGAAGAACTAACTAACTAACACACACACACACACACACACACTCACACACACACACACACACACACACACACACACACACACACACACACACACGTGCACCGCATGCACTGGCACACACACACACACACACACACACACACACACACACACACACACACACACACACACACACACACACACACACACCAACACACACACCTATGGGCCCGTGCCCACTTACCCATGTGCACATATATATACACACACACACGTACACTCACGACAAGCCCATGCACTAACAACGGCGCAGACAATGTTAGGTAGGTACCTAAGGTCTGACCAGCGCGTGGGGCTAATGCGTAGGTCAGACATTTGCTGGGACCCTCTTCTTAAATTCTCTCACCTTAGTCATTAATTCGTTTATCCATCAGCTTTAAATCGTGCGTAATATCGTCCGGTAAGTGTAGCGCATATGGACTGGTGCGCATACAGTAACACCTCCTTGATGGAGGAAATATGAGGTGGGGGTGGAGGTAAGAGTTCCAACAGAAGGATGGTTCTTACATGAGGCTTTAGAAAACACGGAAATTTAATTCGAAGTAGCTATATTCATACAAGGGCTGTTCAACTGCGAATGGAAGCGAGGGTGTCCCAACTGGTGCCGGATAGAGGGACCGCCGAAATCACGACGAATCCATAGGTCTGGGACATGAAACCCCCTTCTCACCGGGCATCCAGGATCCCCTTCCCCCGTGCTCTCTCCCCCTCCCTCCTTCTGTGCTTGCTTGATGGTGCATCTAGACACAGACACTATCTGTTGCGAGTTAATATCGTCTGTCTCATCTTGAAGCACTGGGGTCAACATGCAAAGTTTGAGTCTCCCTGTTTCGAGTTAACATTCTGTTTTCATCCTGAAGCACTGAGAACACCATGCAAGAAGCTCGCCTTAGTAAACTTAATCGCTGAATGTAGTCCGGGCGTTCCTCCTATCATGTCAGTGACAGCGCCAGATATTACATTTAGACAAAGGGGAGCAGCTGAACTAGGCCTTTGGTCGGGGTCTTTTCATGGTTGCTGATGTCAGAGGCACTGTTAAGTAGGCCTACTTTAGTGGCAGTTTTGTCCGAGGCAAGGATAAGTATAGACTGGTACTAACGAGAACCTGATAAGCACCCTCGACCCCCCCTCTCCCCGACTTTTACGTGGGGGGGGGGGGGGGGGGGGGAGCTACGCCAGTCCTGGTTCCTAAGACAGTGACCTATGGCATCTACATTATCTACATTATCTTTATGTGGCATTGGTCGAGTGGCTTCACAAGGCTGTCCTTCGCTCCCGCGGGCGCGACCAAGAACACTCCCCCGCACAAAAAGGTTACCTTTCGCTCTTCTTCATTCGTGAACACTCACACGACAGACGATGAAAAGGAAACAGGTAGCGACATGTTTCAGCGAGAACGAGGGAAGCAACCTAGCTCCTTTGACAAGAAAAATTCAGAACTATACCCCTCTCCCCACCCTTACCGACCTAACTCCCACTAAACCCAAGGGTTGATGTGGAAAAGAGAATGGAGGGGACTCACCCATTCAAAGAGGAGATTGAAGGGAGGGGGGGGGGGGGGGGGCGAGAAGGGCACTGAACGACGGACGATAAGGAAAGAGTGAACCTAAGGGATAGGTTGGGGAAGGAAAAGGTATAGTGGAAGCACACACGCTGAGAGACACACACACGCCTCTCAAGCGCC
>CM031598.1:21456339-21461339 GCA_018398815.1 Conus ventricosus
CCACCAATTACCGTCCGGCGTAGGGGAGAAGCGAGGAGAGCATGGGGGACCTCCTGGATGGTCCAGGCTGGAGTGGGTGCTCCCGTCCCTGTCCCCTGTCCCCTGGTCCCCTGTGCAACAGATCACAACGTCCACATCAGTTCACTAGCAATGCCTCAGAACATCAGTCACCACACATCAGTACAATACTACACATCTGAACTCAGCAATACACACATCCAGTCACATACACACATCAGTCCAACCAATAATACACACATCAGCCACAATACACATATCAGCCACAAACACATCAGACCACTAGCACATGCCAGAAAACTTCTGCACAGAGCTGGATTCAATTCAAAGAGTGCAACATTGTCATTGCACACTCATCGGTGACAATACACACAGACACAATACACACATCAGTCACAATACACACATCAGTGACAATACACAGTCACAATACACACATCAGTCACAATACATACAGTCACAATATACACATCAGTCACAATATACACATCAGTTACAATACACAGATCATTCACAATACACATATCAGTGACAATACACACATCAGTCACAATACACACATCAGTCACAATACACACATCAGTTACAACACACACATCAGTTACAACACACACATCAGTCACAGTACACACATCAGTCCACAAGAAAATGGTAGAAAAGCACTGTGCCGAGCTGGATTCAATTCAAAGAGAGCAGTACAGTTACAATACACACATCAGTCATAAGACACACATCAGTCAATACACACGTCATAAAATATACATCAGTCACAATACACACATCAGCCACAATACACACAACGGTCACAATACACACATCAGACCACCAGCACATACCAGAAAAACAGTGTGCAGAGATGGATTCAATTCAGAGAGTACAACACCGTCATAGTACACACATCAGTCACAATGTACACATCATTCGCTATACACTCGTCTGTCACAATGCACACATCAGTCACACTACACACACCAGTCACAACACAGACCTCAGTCACACTACACACATCAGTTGCAACGCACACAGCAGTCACACTACACTCATCAGTCCGCCAGCACATGCCAGAAAAACTGTGTGCAGAGCTGGGTTCGATTTAAAGAATGCAGCATTATCACAACCTGCACATTGACCCGTAGGTCCTTCAAGACACATCTAGTGGATGTGATTGTGGTAGGCATTTTCAGATAATGCTTTCTAATCTTGAAACTCATTTGTGCTCTGCTTTTTGCTTTTCTTGCATTAATCAGCTACGAAAGAAATGCGGGAGACACCAGCAAAATCATTTCTAAAAGGTTGAAAAAAAAAAGCGATTTTGGTGAAACTATCCTAGAAAAACACCAACAGCAACTACATCATGATTCAAGTAGCACCTCTGAACTATCAGGGTCTGACTGGGCCTATCAAATGAGATTCATTAATCGTCTAGCGATTGGTCATTCATAACGACGTGAAGTGTGATGTGCATGCATCTAGCCAGTGATGCTTGTATCATGCCAGAGACAAGACGTGTTTTTTTCCGCCAAAAGAGAAATCATAAATGTTTCACAAGGTCACTTCATTCCTTTATATGTTCTTTTTTTAACTTCACTGGTTAAAGACAGCAAGGCTGGGTCCTTTCAGTGACTTTTTATTTGCCAGATTTTGTGTTGCTGCTCTGAGATCAACAAAACTGTAATTGCTGGCTTTCAGCCTGGTACCAGTACCAAGTCTGGCACCATGGCCTCACATGATCAAGATGAAAGGCCTGCCGTTGAAAGTAAGGACTTGAGAGATTCCACAGTGGAGGAAAAATTACAGGACAGGCTTCAAGATGTAGCTCAAAGTTTGGATGCAAAAAGGGAAATGAGGTTCGATGAATTTGAAACTCGATCTTGTGATCGAGAATATGTGAGAATAAGACCAAAATATTTCTCGCTAAAACCATATAATTATCCACATTGAGTAAGCTAATGGCTGAAAATGCCTAATATGCCACCGGTATATGATATGATATGAGAACTTACTTAAAATGTAAACTCAATGCTGGAGATATGAGCGGAAACAATTCTGATATTAAGTATGATTAACGCAATGTTCTTCTGAAGATCGCACATGCTCAGCACGCCATTATCAAGGCAACAACCGTGATTGCCCGTGAGGCAGACCAGAATGCGGCTCGCAACAAAATGCAGAACTGATTTGTAACTGCACAGATGGACTTTCGTTGCCAGGACATGCCATGCACAAGTCATCCATGTTCCGTCATCAAGCGATGTGTCTACCGGTCAATCCGCACTTGTGCAACGAAATGACTGACAGTACAGAACATTTCTTTGATGACAATCTTGCTTCCACCCTCAAAGATATAAATGAAATGGAGAAGATAGGCTACAAGGCCTCGTTTGCTGGGAAAAAGGGAAACAACCCCAAATTTACTCGCTTCCAGTAAGACGGAAATGATGGCAACAAAAGTGGGTCTTTTTAAGGGGCCATCTCAAACAAGCCTTTCCCAGCCAGATGTGGGGGCTATCAGTACCAAAAACCACAGACAGAGGGGCAGTGCTACAAAGATTTCCCACAGGGTGCAACAACCACAGGAACTGCTACTCTCTGTCTCAGTAACTCGGGTAAGTGATTTTGATGCACAGGTAGATAGCATTGTTCAGTTGCCGACACTGGAAGCAGAAGAGTTTGAAGCAGGAAGATTGGCTCAATTCACAGAAAAATTGGATTATGCTGACATCAGATCCAGCATCCTAAAACTGGTGACTGGTGCTGAAATTGAGACCGACTGTAATCTGGAAGACTTAGCTACTTTGTCATGTCCACCCTCACCTTCATTCAGAATGTTCAATGCTGCAGAAACAGCTGTTACTGATGAAGAAAGGCAAGGGGGGGGGGGGGGGGAGACATGTCCAGTCAAGGCAAGGCAAGGCAAAGCAAGTTAAGACAACGCAAAGCAAAAGGCAAGGCAAGACATGGTGAGGCAAGACATGTCCAGCCAAGGCAAGGTGAGGCAATACAGTCAAGGTAAGGTCAGTGATCAAGGCAAGACAACGCGAAGCACAAGGCAAGGCGAGACATGTCCAGGCAAGGCAAGACAACGCGAAGCAAAAGGCAAGGCAAGACATGTCCAGCCAAGGCAAGGCGAGGCAATACAGTCAAGGTAAGGTCAGTGATCAAGGCAAGACAACGCGAAGCACAAGGCAAGGCAAGACATGTCCAGGCAAGGCAAGACAACGCGAAGCACAAGGCAAGACAAGACATGTCCAGGCAAGGCAAGACAACGCGAAGCACAAGGCAAGGCAAGACATGTCCAGGCAAGGCAAGACAAGGCAAGGCAAGACATGTTCAGGCAAGGCAAGATAACGCGAAGCAATAGGCAAGGCAAGACAAGGCAAGGCAAGACATGTCCAGGCAAGGCAAGACAACGCGAAGCACAAGGCAAGGCAAGACATATCCAGGCAAGGCAAGACAAGGCAAGGCAAGGCATGTCCAGGCAAGGCAAGATAACGCAAAGCAATAGGCAAGGCAAGACAAGGCTAGGCAAGACATGTCCAGGCAAGGCAAGGCAAGGCAAGACATGTCCAGGCAAGGCAAGGCAAGACATGTCCAGGCAAGGTGGGACAACTCAAAGCAATAGGCAAGGCAAGACATGTCCAGGCAAGGCAAGACAACGCGAAGCACAAGGCAAGGCAAGACATGTCCTGCAAGGCAAGACAACTTGAAGCAATAGGCAAGGCAAGACATGTCCTGGCAAGGCAAGATAGTGCGAAGCAATAGGCAAGGCAAGACATGTCTAGGCAAGGCAAGATAATGTGAAGCAATAGGCAAGGCAAGACATGTCCAGGCAAGGCAAGGCAAGGCAAGACATGTCTAGGCAAGGCAAGACAATGCGCAGCAAAAGGCAAGGCAAGACATGTCCAGGCAAGGCAAGATAACGCGCAGCAAAAGGCAAGGCAAGACATGTCCAGGCAAGGCAAGATAACGCGAAGCAATAGGCAAGGCAAGACATCTCCAGGCAAGGCAAGGCAAGACAAGGCAAGGCAAGACATGTCTAGGCAAGGCAAGACAACGCGCAGCAAAAGGCAAGGCAAGACATGTCCAGGCAAGGCAAGACAACGCGAAGCACAAGGCAAGGCAAGACATGTCCAGGCAAGGCAAGACAACGTGCAGCACAAGGCAAGGTGAGACATGTCCAGGCAAGGCAAGACAACGTGAAGCACAAGGCAAGGCAAGACATGTCCAGGCAAGGCAAGACAACGTGCAGCACAAGGCAAGGCGAGACATGTCCAGGGAAGGCAAGACAACGCGAAGCGCAAGGCAAGGCGAGACATGTCCAGGCAAGGCGAGACATGTCCAGGCAAGGCAATACAAGGCAAGACATGTCCAGGCAAGGCAAGACATGTCCAGGCAAGGTAAGACAAGGCAAGACATGTCCAGGCAAGGCAAGGCAACGCGAAGCACAAGGCAAGGCAAGACATGTCCAGGCAAGGCAAGACAAGGCGAGACATGTCCAGGCAAGGCAAGACATGTCCAGGCAAGGCAAGACAAGGCGAGACATGTCCAGGCAAGGCAAGACATGTCTAGGCAAGGCAAGACAAGGCAAGACATGTCTAGGCAAGGCAAGACAACGCGAAGCACAAGGCAAGGCAAGACATGTCCAGGCAAGGCAAGACAACACACAGCAAAAGGCAAGGCAAGACAAGACAAGGCAAGGCAAGGCAAGGCAAGGGGAGGCAATACAGTAGAGCGCGGTGGCATGTAGCAAAAAGCAGTACGGGGTAATGAAACGCAACGTAATTCAATATGTCCAATACAATGTAGTAGTACAACATTTGCAGCACAGCGCAACAGAACACATTGTCATCCGACGCAACGTGACTTCACACGATAAAACACACACACACACACACACACACACACACACACACACACACACACACACACACACACACACACACAGAGAGAGAGAGAGAGAGAGAGAGAGAGAGAGAGAGAGA
>CM031598.1:21468839-21476307 GCA_018398815.1 Conus ventricosus
CTGCCTCTCACGCCAGTCGCTCACATCATGGAACGCTCTGGGGGAACACTCTCTCCATTCTCAGCACTCCCTGTCGGCAGGTGAATCGGCTGTGCTGTTGGGTGAGGGCCTGTAGCTCCTATTCTCGCCAGCTGTCGGGCAATTCCCTGCAAGCCTGGTGCTGTTCCTGCCCTCCAAGGCGCTCAGGAGCCAACCAGCAGCTGTGAGATCAGGCATGGGCTGTAGCCTCAGCATCAAGGTGGCTTCCCTGATGGTACTTGACATTTTGGAATTTTGTTCAAATAACAAGTCCATTGTTGTCACTCGGTGCCTACCCAATGTTTTGGATTTTTAACAAATCCTTCCTAGTCATTTTGTATTTGATATTTTGGAATTTTGTTTAAATTATATGCCCGCTGGACAATTAGAGACTTTCTTAATGGGTAACTGGCTTGGTCAGGCCTTCTAGAGGACAGTTATAGATTGTATATATTCCCCAATTGATCGCCGAACACCTTTTTAGGAAGAGGTGTTGCGGACCGTTTGCCAGACAGTTCATTTGTTCATTGTGGGTTTTTTTTTCCACAAGCTAGTCTATGTTGGTTGTTTTCATGTTTGATAATGATGTGAACCCCTCTTTTAGCCACCAGTATGTTGTTGTTTTCATGTTTGATAATGATGTGAACCCCTCTTTTAGCCACCGGAAGTCATAAAAGAGAATTTAAGTCGAGTGACTTTTGCTGAGATTCTGCCGCAAAGTGCTAAAACCCGTCCAAATTCATGACCTGGGGACTTGACTCAAAAGGGTTTTGATAAATCCTTTTTTTCCACTTTTATCGTGCTATGTTTGACTTTATGGATTTTTGTTCAAATAGCAAGTCCATTATTGTCACGTTGGCACCCCGTGTTTTGAGTTTTGATAAATCCTCCCAAGTATATTCTGTACCTGACCTTCTTGGAATGTTTAAAATAACAAATCCTTGCAAAGTCATTTTTAGTACCTGACATCTTGGAATTTTGTTTACATAACAAGTCCATTATTGTCACTTGGTACCTACCCTGAGTGCTTTGGGTTTTAACACATGTTCCTAATGATTTCTGATGTCCGACTTGGAACTTTGTTTTAAATATCAAGTCCAGTTTAGTCACTTATGTACCCAAAGTCCGGGTTTTGTTCATGAAAGGAATCCCTTGTTGTCATTTTGTATTTGACTTTTTGGAATTTTTGTTTAAAATACATGTCCATTTTAGTCAATGTGAATCCTGGCTTTCAGACGCCTTGTTTAAAAGAGCAAGCCCTTGATAGTCGGAATAATGTGAATGCAAAGAATGAGAGGGAGAACAAGATGTTTTGATGTTTTGATGCATTGATGTAAGTGTTTTGTTTTGGGGTAGTCATGCCTCTAAAGACTTGATGGCTGAAGCTTCATTTTTTTCATCGATTGATTTTTGCACCCTTACTTGATAACTCTGCCATTTTTATGTCATTTTTGTGCCAGCGAGGACGCTGGTTGTAACAGAGTAGGGGGGGATGTAGCCGGGTGCTAACAGTGTTTCGTTTGGTTACTTTTCGTGGATGAAAATGGTTTGTTCAAGAGTTATCTTCCCCTTACCTCCCTTGGTCGAATCTCATTTTTTTTATTGTGTAAATTCTTTAAATCATGAATACCTCAGAACCTACAGGTTGGATAATAATGTATGCCACGGTTTTTCAGAAGCCAGCAGTAGGCCTACTGGCTAAGGATCTTATAGCAAAATCTGTTTTTGTCATTTTGTACCCGGACATTATGGAATCTTGTTCAAATAACAAGCCCATTGTTGTCGTTTGGTACCCAATGCCCTGGAATTTAACAAATCCATTCAAAGTATATTTTGTACCCGACTTTCTTGGAATGTTGTTATTTGAACAAAATTCCAAAATGTCAAGTACCAAAATGACTTAGAGAGGATTTGTTATTTAAAACAACATTCCAAGAAAGTCGGGTACAAAATATACTTTGAATGGATTTGTTAAATTCCAGGGCATTGGGTACCAAACGACAACAATGGGCTTGTTATTTGAACAAGATTCCATAATGTCCGGGTACAAAATGACAAAAACAGATTTTGCTATAAGATCCTTAGCCAGTAGGCCTACTGCTGGCTTCTGAAAAACCGTGGCATACATTATTATCCAACCTGAAGAACAATCAACATATATACTAGCTTGTGCATAAAAATGAAAACATAATTGTTTAACAGTCTGCAACACCTCTTCCCAAACAGGTATTTAATTATCAATCAGCCTTGGAATATATTTACTGTCCCTTGCGACATCTGACCAGGTCAGTTATTTGTGAAAGTGTTCCTGGTCATCCAGGCAGTCACTAGCATACCTTTTCACAGGTTTCACCGCCAGACAGGCAGTTCGCCGTGGGGCTGGCGTGGGTGGATTAACACTACGTATCAGGGGCGGAACTGGAGTTGGCACAGGGTGGCTAGCAGTTCTGGGCTTGGGTTGTGGGAACACAACCCAGTCTGTCCTGGAGTCTGGTGATAGTTCCAGCTTGGGTCTCCTCCAGTCAGGTGGTTCAGGCAGTGCGTCACTTCGGCTGTCAGGCAGGGAAGTTGCCTGACAGGGCCAGACCCATGGTCTGGAGGCCACAGCAGCCTGTGGTGGCCTCGGTTCTGGCGCACGGTCTGATGGCATGGAGGCACTGGCAGTTTGGCTGACCTTTCTGCAGGGTCGGCAATCAGCCAGGTGCTGCTCCAGGTCCCGGTACATACCGGGCCAGTAGACCTGGGGGCGTAACATCTCCGCAGCATTCTGGTAGCCCCGGTGACCCTGGCGGTTGTGGACCGATGACAGAACCTTGGGGCGGAGCAATCCGGGAAGGAGTAGCTGCTCACATGCCCCAAGTTTAGGGTCCACCATTCGCCGATACAGCATCCCCTGTCGGCAGGTGAGTCGGCTGTGCTGCTGAATGAGAGCCTGTAGCTCCGGTTCTTGCCAGCTGCAGGCTTCTTTGGCCAGGAGGACAGAATTGGCCCAATGGATGGGTCCTCCCGCTGGAGTCGATGCATCTCTCCCGGCGACAGCCGAGGCAAAATGGACTCTGCCTGTCGCCTGGGTGCTGCCGAACCATGTTGCCGAGACTTGTCTGCACTCTGGCCGCCGACAGTGGCAAAGGACCGGAGTTCGCCCCCAGCCTTCACAGGCGCCAGCCTCCGTCGTCGTCTCCGCCCGGGCCGTCGTCCTGAATGCTGCGCATCCGCCACGCAGCCGCGGACCTGCAGTGGCGGCCGCGCAGGCGGTGGCCGCCGGACCTCCTGCCTCAAACTGGCGACTGTAGCTGTGAGTGCCTCTAGCTGACTTTGAAGCGAGGCAACAGCAGCAGTGCCAGCCGTGTGGAGGATGTCGCCGTCGGCACTGCAGTCCCGCATCCACCTTTGGGCTTCCTTCCTAGCCTCCCCAAAGGTGGTGGTAGGATGGCTCCGGACGAAACACCGGACATCCTTGCGGAGCGCTGCTTGTCGTAGGCCACGGGTGAAGACGTCCCGTAGTATGGATGCTGGCAACATTCCATCCCCAGCCTGGTTCACCTTCCTCCATAGGTACTGGAGATGGGAGCCATACTCCCAGATGGTCTCGTCCTGGCCTTGCTGCCTGTTGAAGAATGCTGTGGCCAGGGTGACCACATCGCGCTGCTCTCCCCAGTTCTCCTCCAAGATGGTAAAGATCTTGGCTGGGGAGTCCACCTCTGCTGCTGGCAGCCTGATCACCTCCTGGCGAGCTCGGCCATCTAGGGCGGCAATCAGCCAGAGGGCGGCTGTCCTGTCATCCAGGGGCTGCAGGTGTAGGGCAAGCCTGGCCTCCCGGATGAAGTCGTCCACTTCCCTGCTGCTCTCGTTACCCGTGAATTTGGGGAGCTGATGCAGGGGGTGCAGATGTAGGGGCAGGCTGGCCATGGCGTCCGGTCTTCTTGGGCTGTGTCTTCTTGGTCCCTTGTCTTCAATCCTGCTCGCAGCGCCAGTTGTGATGGTGTGGAGGGGTAAGGGGTGTGCAGGTGAAGACAGGCAGATGGTGATAAGTGCAGGAACCAAGGGACAGCAGCCAGTCAAGAAGACACAGTGGACGAAGCAGAGTTTTTCTCCTTTTATTTGCCTTCCATGATAAGCTCAAACCAGGAACGCAGCCCTGGGAGCAATCCCTCTCGTACAGCACTCAGCGCACTGAGCACTCTCTCTGCCTCTCACGCCAGTCGCTCACATCATGGAACACTCTGGGGGAACACTCTCTCCATTCTCACACAACGCTCGACTTTTATAAGCATGTACCGAGCCGCAAAGCCAGCGACATAGTGCCGGAGCCGAAACGAGCCTCGCGAGGCCGAACCAACAGAATTTTGTGTTTTCTATGGCAGCTTCCGTGTTGTCTGGCTCGCTGTCCGTTCAAACTATCAACACATATTTACTATCGATGAAAACCTCAGAACACAAGGAATAAAATGCAGTAAGTCACATTTGACAATTTTGTTCCTGTACTAAATCATTGCTGATTAATGTCCCAGAGTGAAGCCACTTTTAACAAGCTTACGTCATATTTTCCTTTATTTCGATGAAAAATACTAAACAGCGTGAAATAATTTTGTAATGAATAAAAAGCTGGCATCTCGCTCTTTTTATACATATAAATTTCATTATCCAAGATGCCGTCCAAGCGGAGAACTTTGCGTTTAAAGTTTGATAGAAAACAGCTGACTTTTCACTTCGTCGGACCGTCCGGCGCCTACTTTTGACACAATTTTCAACTGAAAAATACTCTGTTGAAACGGTCTGTCAAATAATAAATTCTACACATTTTCAGTTGTATTCTTAACAGAAATGGAGTCATAAGCAAGATTTCGATCGAGAAGTCCGAATTTCGTAAAATGATAATTTGGATCAAAACTCTGACAGTAAACAAAGAAGGCGACTCGCTAAAGGGACCGGCGCTGTCAGTCATTTCGTATAGTCGCAAGCTTG
This sequence comes from Conus ventricosus, assembly GCA_018398815.1. Lineage (NCBI taxonomy): Eukaryota > Metazoa > Mollusca > Gastropoda > Neogastropoda > Conidae > Conus > Conus ventricosus. The sequence goes on from CM031598.1 coordinate 21,473,823, forward strand.
TACAGAAAAGATCATAGGCATGCGATATACGAAATGAAAGCTTATGGACTTTACTTTTAACATGCATCTTCAGATTCTTCGGTTTTCCTCTTACTTTTTGTAAAATCAAGAATTATTCAATATTCATTCAGCAGACAATTGAAAATGGCGCCAAGATTGCTCGTGCAAAATACCAGTTTAGAGAAAATATGGGCTTCTCAGCCCAGTACGGTTGTAATGAATCAAATACATTAATTTTTGTGACTTTAGTGACGTACATACAACTATGTAGGTTCTGAGGTATTCATGATTTAAAGAATTTACACAATAAAAAAAATGAGATTCGACCAAGGGAGGTAAGGGGAAGATAACTCTTGAACAAACCATTTTCATCCACGAAAAGTAACCAAACGAAACACTGTTAGCACCCGGCTACAATGTCAAAATACAGACACATATCTACACAGTATCATGTCAAAATACAGACACATACCTACACAGTATCATGTCAAAATACAGACGCATACCTACACAGTACCATGTCAAAATACAGACGCATACCTACACAGTACCATGTCAAAATACAGACACATACCTATCTGCTGACAAACACCCAGTGCACACAGTATCATGTCAAAATACAGACACATACCTACACAGTACCATGTCAAAATACAGACATACCTACACAGTATCATGTCAAAATACAGACACATATCTACACAGTACCATGTCAAAATAGAGACACATACCTACACAGTACCATGTCAAAATACAGACACATACCTATCTGCTGACAAACACCCAGTGCACACAAGTCACCGATGGAAAATACATCAATAAACAGATGAGTTAACAGATTTAAACCAACCACAGATTAGAGGAATCAAAAAGGAATCATTCTAGTGTCCCCAGCCAACTGAAAGTGTAAAAACATTCTTCTAAGAGTCACCTCAAAGGATATACAGTGGTTGATCCCCCCCCCCCCCCCACACACACACACACACACAATGCATCATTTATAAAGAAATGCACTGACACAAACTAAGGCGCCCACAGGCACGTCAAAATACCTACAAACGTACTCTTATGCTGACAATGCGTGCGTAAGTGTGTGCCTGTTTATGTGCACGTGCAATGGTGTGTATGTGTGTCTGCGTGCGCGTGTGTATTTGTAGACAAGCGCAGAGAGAGAGTGAGAGAGAGAGAGGGGTGCGGGTGGGGGGGTGGGGGGGAGATGTCTATTTGTCCATCTGTATGCAAGGTTTTATGGATTTTTTCAGGGATTCATTTTTGATTGTATCTGTTGATTAAGATCAGTACCTACAGTCAGTGGCATGGTGACACCATTCTTCAGCTTAGCGATTAAGACCAGTACCTACTGTCGGTCGCATGGTGACACCATTCTTCAGCTTAGCAATAAGTTTTCCGTTGGTTGACCAGGCTGACATTGTTGCAGACTGGTTGGCTGTTTGCTTTAAAAGTTTATAGTTCACCATGGTCAAGTCCTCACTGACTGATATGCCAGTTTAAGTTTCTTTCTATTGAGTATAACTTCAGACTTTTTTTTGGGACTTTTTTCTTGTCTGGTCCCTCTTTCCCCTCCCATCCCACTCTCCACACCACTGTCCCCTCTTTTCTTTTTTCTTTTTTTTTTCCCCTCTGCTATCAACAAATCCTGCACTCTTCGTTTTGAAATGCAGACTGCTGTTCAACTTACACACACACACATGCACAGAATAATTTTCATGTTAACTTTGCAACAGAATATTTTTTTTTACTTTACTGATACCAATACACTTGTCATAAAAATGTCCATGTGGGGGAAAAATCATCTTTTTGCCTCTTGTCACAAAAATCATATCTTAAAGGAGGTGGGTTTGGAACAACAACAAAAATCACACCTGAAATAAGGATATTTCCCGGCAAAATTTGGCAGCTGTCCATCCCAAATTAAAAAAAAAAGATTTTTGTGACGTTTTTAGTTGTGCCTGGATTGTCAGAAGGGAGACAACTAACTATCAGTGCAGTGGCTTCCCTGTGCTTCCATTCACCTTGCACAAACTGCTTGTAACATCAGTACCAGCAGGTGATTGTGTAACATCAGCACCAGCAGGTGATTGTGTAACATCAGTACCAGCAGGTGATTGTGTAACATCTGAGTACCAGCAGGTTATTGTGCATACTGATGGACAGACTCTTTGCACAAATTGCTTGTAACATCAGTACCAGCAGGTTCTTGTGCATACAGATGGACAGACTCTTTTGTCACACCTTTTTCTTTCATTTGGGGGTGATCCTAAGGATTTCCAAAGTTTGAAACTGACTAATCATCACAACAAAGTGAGTTTTCAGGGGGATATTTCAAATTAAAGTTGAAAACAATGTAAGCAAGAGGTTGTTGGCAAGTGCTACAGCAGCCAGTGTCATTTCAATGCCAGTAAAACTTGCAAATGGCTGTTATGCTATCACAGAGCTATAGCAGGTCTTTCGAAAGACTCACCTA
>CM031598.1:21477307-21497307 GCA_018398815.1 Conus ventricosus
TCATTTAGGTGCAGATCATTTATGTACTGTTAGACGTTTGTTTAACAGTAAGATCACATCTTTACAACCGAAGAAAGACACCAAACGCCGGCCAAATGGACCAGACCAAATTTCCCAAAATTAACACACACACACACACACACACACACACACACACACACACACACACACACACACACACACACATACACACTTAAAGAAAACTTAAAAATATCAGTCACACCTTGCAATGCAAAAAAACACAAAAAAAACAGTATGCATCTAGTGTGTGCGCGTGTGTGTGCGCGCAATTGCACGAGCGCGCGCAGGTGCGCGTGTGTGTGAAGCCGCATCAGTTTGTGAGAATGCAAACATGAAGTATGAAAAGATGAAAAAAGCACACAGTGATCAGCAATCGCGTATGTCCATCCCACTTCAGTGTTCCATAAATATACACATCATACATAATGTATACATGTCAAGGGGGACAAGCATTTCAGTGTGCAGCACGTGAAAATCAGGTCAGTGTCACTAGAAATGAGCTCACACCGGCGCCATGAACGTGGAAGCGCGTTTTTGCATGTGCAAGGCGAATGCAAACAGTCATGTCAATCTTTTTTCGCTGAATAGTATTCACCCATCACTAGGAATAAAAACCCAGGCTGTTACGCCCTGGCAAAGAAATCACTTCCACATGACCAGAATGCCAATACTGAGCGCCGTCGACAGAAAAGAGCCATAGGGCGAATCCAAGCCGGAAACCGTGCTGCACAAGTCGCAGCTGCGTTTGGCGTGGCTGTTTCTACAATTTGTCGTTTGTGGGCCAGGTTCCAGGCAAATGGCGACGCTCGGGACAACCCACGAAGCGGCAGACCCCGTGTAACGACTGCCCGACAAGATCGGGCAATTCACCGCCGTCACCTGCGTGAGCCATTTACTTATGCAACGGAAACGGCCAGAAACACCATTGGCAGGCACGGTGCACCAATTTCTGGTGAAACTGTGCGGCGTCAATTAACAGAACATCACCTGCACTGCCGCCGTCCCGTAAAGCGACCTGTTCTTACTCCAAGACATAGGCAACAACGACTGCAATGGGCCCAGCAGCACCGGAACTGGAACTGGTGGCAATGGAGGGGCATCCTCTTCACGGATGAGAGCCGATACTGTGCTCATCATGCTGATGGCCGAATCCTGGTGTGGAAGAGGCGCAACCAGAGGTATGCCAACAACAACGTCCACGAGATCAATGCTTGGGGAGGTGCGAGCATCACGGTATAGGGAGGAATCAGCCTCAACCAGCTTTTTGGGCCTATTGTTTTCCTAGACATTGGCCCTGGTCGCGGAAATGGCGTTACTGCGCAGCGATACATTGACCAGGTGTTGAGGCCTGTTGTTGTCCCCCACTTCCAGCAGCACAGCCACCTCACTCTCCAGCAGGACAATGCACGTCCACACACTGCCAGAGTCACCACAGACTTCCTGCAGCAACAGGGCATCAGACTCTGCAGTGGACCTCGCTGAGCACTGATTTGAACCCTATCGAACACTTCTGGGACCATCTCAAACGGGAGCTGAATGCTGTTCAGCCGAGCCCAACCACAGCCCGTCAGCTAGAGCAGGCACTGAGGCAGATCTGGAACAACGTCAACATGGCCACCATCAACCATCTGATCCACTCCATGCCCGCCAGATGTCAGGCTGTTATCAACGCTCGTGGGGAACACACTCGTTACTGACCCTCTCCGTGACTCTCATGACACGTCACCACTTTTTGCTTCAGCCAACAATAAGAACACTAAAGCCAGAAACTCAATGGTTGCATTCAATTCATTTCAATGGTTGCAATTAAATGTCAACAACATGAGAGTACATTGAATGGACCCATCGTTTGCGTTTCTTTTGTGGCTCAGTATATATATATGTATATATATATATATATATATATATTAATATTATATATATATATAATATATATATATATATATATATTTTATTATATGTCACGAGTTTGTCACGAGGCCTATGACGATTGGCCCATCTAGGGTAGTAGAATTATTCATTTATTTATTGTCGTTGCTGTTGTTGTGTATCAGTCCCTTAATGTGGCTTGTGGTGTGTTTGCACCTTAATGTTGTTCAGCTCAGGTTAGGTTTACTTTCTTTCTCTCTCTCTCTAATTTCACTGTCCGTGCAATTCATCCTGCAGGTTCACGGGTGGCTGGTACCTTTCACTTGAACTGGCTGTCTCTATCGGCCTCTCACCTGTCTTTTTACCTGCCGCACGTGCAGCATTCCTCTTAGGCTTGAGGTATTCTCACTCTGTGACGTAGGGTGGCATGTTGGCTGCCATCGGTTAGGAGGTTTTCTCTTCACTCGAGCGGAAGATGTCCCTGGGAGCGCCTGCTCCGGTTCTGGTTCTCTACCACTTCGTCGAAGGTACGGTCGGTACCTTCATTCCTACAGTCGGCCTGTAGGGGAGGGACGTCATCTCTTTTCCGCATCTGCTCTGCTGGTCCTCTCGACTGGACAGAGGGCAGAGAGTCACTTGACCCGCCACTTTTGGGTCACCCACGGGTAGCTGGTAAGCATCAGTTTCGTGGGTTTTTTTTTTTTTTGTTGTTGTTAGCCGGCTAATTCTTCTCTTTTGCGCAATTTCCTTTTGTTTCAAAATTATAAAAGAAATATTGTTTGAGACCACTTTTTTCTGGTTAATTCCATCTTTAACCTGGCCATTCAAAATTATATCCAAAATTCTTTCTCCTTTCAATGCATCTGTGATGCGGTAGTCGGTGGGGATGGGGGAGAACCTGGTGATTTAGGGTTGGGACTTGCTTGGTCTCGCTCGTCCTCCCCTGTCACAATCGCCGGTCTCTTATTCTTCGGCCACCGTCTGTTTGTAAAGCAATGGTTGCTGTATGAGTTCAGTTCCTAAGAAAGGAAAATGTTGAACGTGAGTGAGGGAAGGATGAAGATATAAATTGCTATTCGTTTTATAGCCTGTTAATTTAATGTAATCTCTTACCTGCTTCGTGTGAGGAGACCTTTAGCGAACATTTCTCATTTGGTTTGTTTACTGTGTTATGCTCAGGTCTGTGTTGAGCTGGTGTTACTAATGTATTCAGCAAACACCTCCCCTCGCCCACCATGCGAGTGGCTGTTAGGATTAAACAGCAAATTTCAGACTGTACTGACTGCGGGGTTCTAGTACCCTTCTTTCCTTCCAGTTCCTTCCGTTTTCTCTCCTCCTGGGGGCTTCACCCGAAGCTTGCGCTGTTGGAGCCGCGCAGCGTGAGGAGCACGTGGACCTTGCTGGATGGTCCTAACCCCTGTCCGGACCTTCAGCGACAACGCCTCGTCCCATGGGATGCGTTCTCCGCTGTCCTCGGACTTCCTACGACTCATGTGACCAGTGTGGTTAGCTCTGTGTCGTGCAATTTGGGTGTGTGTGTGTGTCAAGGGTGTCAGCATTGAAAGACTCTGTTCAAGAACAGCCCCGGTTTGGGACACCTGATTTGACACGGTACTCTCAGGTGGACTTTGGAGAGGCAGGGGTGAGGGGGAACCACATGAAGCACAAAAAAGGAATGCGTGTTGGAAATGCTTATTTATGATTATGGTTATGTTGTGTTCGTTGAAATGCTTGTTTGTGACTATGTGTATGTTGTATGTGTTGAAATGCTTGTTATGACTATGTGTATGTTGTGTGTGTTGAAATGCTTAATTGTGATTGTGCATGTTGTGTGTTTTGAAATGCTTATTTGTGACTATGTGTGTGTTAGTGTGAATAAATGGTGTATTGTATCGTAATCTTTCTTGTGTGGTCTCTTGCGAGGCGTGTGAGGTCAGTCACTCCCTTCACTCCCATCTAGACCGATCCTGTCAGGGCAGACCTCCAGGGGTCGGTCGTGACAATATATATATATATATATATATATATATATATATATATATATATATATATATATAAAATCAGAGTTAAAACGCCACTCAGAATACTGAAAATGCTCAACCAAAAAGGGAGCGACATACCAGTTTAAAATAAGATTTTAAAATGAGAAAATAAAACCAACATAGCAACAATGAAACTTGGATTAAAAAAAAAAACAAGCAGAAATTCCACATTCGATGTCACGATGGGATCTTATGATGGAGCTGAAACTTGTGAATTAGTTGGACTTTTCATGTTGTCTCATATACAGAAAATACTTGGTAAACAGGTTGGCTTATACAGAGATGACGGCCATGCCACGTTAAACAATAAACCAAAAATCATTGAAAACAAGAAAAAAGAACTTTGTAAAATTTTCCAAAGCCACAACCTGAAAATCACAGTAGAAGCCAACAAAAAAATAGTAAATTATCTAGACATAACATTAGACCTTAAGGATCATACATGCAAACCATACAAAATACCTAATGACACACCTGTCTATGTAGACATCAAAAGTAACCATCCACCCTCCATTTTAAAAACCATACCTAATGGTATAAACAAAAGATTTTCTAAACTGTCATGCAATAAGAAAGAATCTAACAGTGCAACAGCCGAATACCAAGAGGCACTGAAAAAAAGTGGCTACAACTACAAATTACAATATAATCCAGATAATAACATGAACAGCAGTAAGAAAAACAGGAAAAGAAAAATGATATGGTATAAACCCCCATATGACGGAGGATCAAAAGCTAACGTAGGAAAAGAATTCCTCAGAATCCTTAAGACATCATTCCCAAAAGAACATGTACTATCTAAAATATTTAATAAAAACACCATCAAGCTCTCGTACTCGTGTATGCCCAACCTTAAAAATATAATTGATTCTTCCAATAAAACCAAAAATAATACAACCAAAGAGGGTGACGAAAGGATATCTTGTAATTGCACAAAAAAAGACCAGTGCCCTCTGAATAACAAATGTCTCTACAATAACATCGTCTACCAAGCTACAGTAACAACAGAACTAAGTAAATATATTTGGAAGCTTAAAGATAAGAAAATAGATTACAACATATCATGGAAATTATAAAAAGAGCAACACCATACAACAACATTTCTAAAAAATGCAACTTGTGTACTACAGAAAAGTGGCTGATATTATGTAAACCCCATCTAGCATCTCTGAACTCTAAAGTAGAAATGATAAACAATTGCAGGCATAAATGGAAATCCTTGTCAATGCACCATTCCCTAGCACGTCCCCCCTGAACGTGCCCCCCAAAAGATTTTAAAAAATCCGCAGGGCACGTGCCACACGCGCGGAGTTCACGCGCCCACACACCACACCATATGAAACCGGTGGCGTGCCCAAATTGTACACCCTGACGAGAGCGCCCGGCTCGAAACAACTTTGTTGGTTTTATTTTCTCATTTTAAAGGTTGTTCTGTGCAATTCTTAGCCACTCACAATGCTTGGGTTATTGAACAGCAGAGCTGACCACTCAGACTGTTCCATATCTTTTGATCTCCCTTGCATCCTTGAATGGATCCTCAAGCATAGGCTCAAAGATTGTCCCCTACCGTCTATACTGTTTGAATAATGCTTTTAGTTTTTCAGTGACTTTTTTCCTCTCCACACTTTTGTTTTGTTCCATTTTATTACCCTTCACTGGCTGCTTTGAGGCTGCTGTTCGATTCTTTTTTCGAACCCTTGGTGGTGAGAACACCACAGAATTATGGACTGTGGTGTGTCTCTATTTGACACCAAGAGGACAGACACAATCAGCCGTGTCTCCCTGATGAGTCTGATCCAGCGGACGAAAGGCCTAGGAGCAGGCATGATTTGAAGCCGTATGTGTTAAACCCAAATACAAAGAATGAAGACAAAAACACATACGGCTTCAAATCATTGCGATCACCTCCGACAACAGATAAAATGAAACCTTTTGAAGACAAAATGAAGGGACTGATAGCCAACATAAAATTCAAGAGATCAAATAACAACTTCCAAACATCACTAGCAAATGAAATATAACAAATTCAAAATGATAAAAAAATATTCGTAAAAGCTGATAAAACTAGCAATTTTTACAAAATGGAATTAAACGAATACTCCCAACTCCTAAACAAAAACATTCAGAAAAATTACAAGAAAGCTGATAAAACCACATACAGCAACATCCGCAAAAAAGAAAAAGAGCTTGCACACTGCACGGAGTTAAGCGACAGGGTAGAGGCAACAGCAACAAAAGAAGCCTTCATAACGCTTAAAGACCACAAACCCAACTTCCAAAACAACCCAACATGTAGACTAATAAACCCATCCAAATCCGAACTGGGCCAAATAAGCAAGAGAATTTTGGAAAAGGCTATAGAAGATGTAAAATTAAACACCGAATACAACCTTTGGAAAAACAGCTATGAAGTCATCCAATGGTTTAAGGAACTCAAAAAACAGAGAAATACAGCGTTTATCACATTCGACATAGTAGATTTCTACTGTCACGAGTTTGTCACGAGGCCTACGATGATTGACCCGTCTAGGGTGGCGGAATTATTCATTTATTTATTGTCGTTGCTGTTGTCGTGTATCCGTCCCTTAATGTGGTTTGTAGTGCGTTTGCACGGTCTCCCGCATCTGTAAATCAGGGGGTTGATCGACATGCAAGTGATAGAGTTAGAGGTCCAAAGTTAAAGCTCCCAGAGTTCAGACCTAGTGAGGACATTGATATGTTCTTAGAGCATTTTGACAAGGTTGCTAGTTCATCCCAATTGTCTGAGGAACAAAAGGCCATGCACCTTTTTTCTGGATTATCAGGTGCTGCAAGGGAGTGTGTGCTCACTCTAAATGAAGGCGCGTCTTATGCAGACATGCAGTTGGCTCTGCGTAAGCGTTTCCACCTTACCCAGAGACGTACAGGAGGAAGTTCAGGTCCATAAAAAAGAATAACGACGAGATCTTCGTGCAGTTTGGAGATAGGCTGCGCAAAACGCTAGGGTACTGGCGTCAGTTGGCTAAGCTGGAGCTGGAGGATCTGATTCTCATCGAACAGCTTACCAACACCGTGTCCCAGAGTTGAGGATCCGTATAGGCGAGACAGCACCTCAGGATTTCGCGGCTGCGATTCATACCGCTGAGGTGTTTGCTGAAGCCGTAGGGCTTATGGGCACCGCCCAGATACGGACAGGAAGACCCTCACGGGACCTAGTGGCAGTAGGGCACCGGCGACTGCTAGTGGGTCGAACAAGGCAGGCAGTTCATCGGGGACCTCAGTACCCCGACTGTGTTTTCATTGTGGTCGTCCCGGCCACATTAGAAAAGATTGTCCTAAAGCCGCCGGGTTTAGTCATGGGGCTAGTTCTTTCCAGCGTCCTCGTGCCTCGGCTAACGTGGGTTCCATCCAGCTTCTGGTGGTACAGAGTGTCCAGTGTTTCTTTCTATTGTTGGTTCATCCTGGTCGACACCATCAGGGATTCGGGAGCATCAACGATCTTTGTGGATAAGGATTTGGTTTCCCCTGAGGCTCAGCGGGGTGCCAGTTACGATGTGTGCGGGTTGGAGGCTGGTTTTACCTCCACCCGTCCTTCTGTACTCATTCCTGTCTCCACCCCCTACTTCTGTGGCGAAGTGTGGCCATCGCGGTGGAGCGACCTATCTATTCCCTTCTCATAGGGAATACTATCACCTTTGCGGACGGACGCAGTCAGTCTGTGTCTACGGATCTACCCGTACAGGCGTGTGTGGGAGTTACCACACGCGCCAAAGCTAAGAAGCAGGAGCAGGAATTGCGTCCCGTTCTTCAGCCGATCTCTGACGAGGTTCTGGCAAGGGCCGATCCTGCTACCATGGTCCGTCTTCAGGCCAGGGACTTGGATGTCCAACGCCTGCGACAACTGGTAGATCGTCCCGCTCAGTCTGCCGACACGCCAAAGTGAGCTTCAAGCTCCACAGGGGAATCCTCTTTAGGGTTTTCACTCAAGCAGATCGTGTGGCCAAGCAGCTAGTCGTTCCCCAAAGCTTGAGAGAATCTGTTCTCCGGCAGGCCCATGATTCACCCATGGCAGGTCATATGGGCTCAAAGCGGACTCTCGAGCGAGTTAGACAGGATTTCTTCTGGCCGAGGATGAATTCCCAGGTTAGGCAGTACTGCCGCAGTTGCGATGTCTGCCAACGGACAACGCCTAAGGGGCGCTTGACGCGTGTTCCCCTAGGAATGGTACGAGAACCCACCATCTTGAAGCAAATGTGGACCCACGACGATGTGGAACCTGTTGTCAAGGAGGAGAGTCGATATGTGGTCGATCTGCGCAACCGCATCGCTGACACTTGCCAGCTTGCTCAGCAACATTTGCAGTCGGCAAAAACCAAGTACAAGGCTTTGTACGACCGGCGTAGTGTTGAACGGTGGTTTGAGCCAGGTGATGAGGTGTTGCTTCTTCTGCCCAAAGGAAGAACAAGTTGCAGCTTGCTTGGCAGGGCCCTTTCGTAGTCTGAAGTCGGGTGGGTGACTGGGACTATAGGATTCGCGTGCGAGGCAAGGAACGCCTGTATCATGCCAACCTCTTGAAGGCATACGTGCGACGAACTCAGTGCCAGGCAGGATTCACCCCTGTCGTTGTGGAGAGTGGCGATGAGCACGCCGTGTCGGTGGCTCAGGACATCCCCACTGTTCCTCTCGTCGAGGAGGAGTCGTGGCAGGATTGTTTGCTTTGGTTCAAACTCTCCTCAGCTCAGACAGATCAACTGCACAGGTTATGCCAAGAGTTCCAGGGCGTACCCAAGAAGAAGTACGGCCGGAAGTTTGTACTGGAGAGCGATCATCATCCTCTCAGTGCCTGGACCGGATCCGGCCAGTCAGTCGTCGACTCATGAGTTAGGCAGTGGAACTGCAGAGTCATTTTCGCCTTTTTCAAGGGTTCCAGCAATACGGATGCTGACTATCTCAGCGAGCTCCGTAGTCAGTACATTGGAGAAATCAGTCAGGGGACACTTCCCCTCAACCAGGGTTATATCCCCTTTTGTCTCTGTATCAGGTGTAGTGACAGTTTTCACTTCGGTGATGTTAACGGTAGTGAATCACCACTGGTTCGGATTGCTACTTTTATTGTTGGAAGGTTTGCTTAGTTGTTTGATAAATGTAGTATTATGTATCTCCTGTGTAATTCTATCGTGAAACGGTTGTATTGGATTTATCGTATTTCTGTCGATCACAGAGTGTTGGGTTCGGTCCCATTGTTGTGATTTTGCACATGCGTCAAGGTTCAAAGGAGCACTGTATCTCAGAGAAACAGATGCTTTTAGAAGGGGGTTTGTCACGAGTTTGTCACGAGGCCTACGACGATTGACCCGTCTAGGGTGGCGGAATTATTCATTTATTTCTTGTCGTTGCTGTTGTCGTGTATCCGTCCCTTAATGTGTTTGTAGTGCGTTTGCACCTTAATGTCGTTCAGCTCAGGTTAGGTTTACTTTCTCTCTCTCTCTCTCTAATTCCACTGCCCGTGCAATTCATCCTGCAGGTTCACGGGTGGCTGGTACCTTTCTCTCGAACTTGCTGTCTGGCGGCCTCTCAACTGTCTTTTTCACTGCCGCACGTGCAAGATTCCTCTTGGGCTTGAGGTATTCTCACTGTGACGTAGGGTGGCATGTTGGCCGCCATCGCTTAGGCAGGTTTTCTCGTCACTCGAGCGGAAGATGTCTCTGGAGCGCCTGCTCCGGTCCTGGTTCTTCACCACTTCGTCGAAGGTACGGTCGGTACCTTCATTCCTACAGTCGGCCTGTAGGGGAGGGACATCATCTCTTTTCCGCATCTGCTCTGCTGGTCCTCTCGACTGGACAGAGGGCAGAGAGTCGCTTGACCCATCACTTGTGGGTCACCCACGGGTAGCTGGTAAGCAATCAGTTTCGTGTTTTTTTTTTTGTTTTTTTTAGCCGGCTAATTCTTCTCGTTTGCGCAATTTTCTTTTGTTTTCAAAATTATAAAAGAAATATTGTTTGAGACCACTTTTCTGGTTAATTCAATCTTTAACCTGGCCATTCTAAATTATATCCAAAATTCTTTCTCCTTTTTATGCATCTGGTGATGCGGTAGTCGGTGGGGATGGGAGAGAACCTGGTGATTCAGGGTTGGTACTTGCTTGGTCTCGCTCGTCCGCCCCTGTCACAATTGCCGGTCACTTATTCTTCGGCCACCGTCTGTTTGTGTTGTGCAAGGGAAACGAGTTTTATGTTTGCGAGCGTGCGTACGCATGATTAGTCGTTTGGATGCGTGGTTGGAGAATTTTGTCGTTTTAAAATGTTGCTATAAAATGTGGTGATAATTGTGCCATTGAATTATTATTTGCAAATGTGATGACAGTTATAAAGCAATGGTTGCTGTATTAGTTCAGTTCCTAAGAAAGGAAAATGTTGAACGTGAGTGAGGGAAGGATGAAGCCATGATTTTCTATTCATGTGTTTAACTGTGAATGTAACTTCTTACCTACTTGGTGTGAGGAGACTTTTAGCGAACGTTCCTCGGTTGGTTTGTTTACTGTGTTATGTTCAGGTCTGTGTTGAGCTGATGCTGTTAGTTTAGTCAGCGAACCTCCTCGCCCATCATGCGAGGGGCTGTTAGGATTTGACAGCATATGCCAGACTGTACTGACTGTGGGGTTCCAGTACCCTCCTTTCTTCTTTCCCCCCAGTTCCGTTTTCCCTCCTCCCGGGGGCTTCACCAGGAGCCTGCACTGATTGGGGCCGTGCACTGGTTGGGGCCGCACACTGGTTGGGGTCGCGCGCTGGTGGAGAAGCACGTGGGCTTTGCCGGACGGTCCTGATCCCTGTCCGGGACCTCCAGCGACAACACATCGTCCTACGGGATGCGCTCTCCACCGTCCTCGCACTTCAAACAGCCCATGTGACCGGTGTGGTAGCTCTGTGGCGTGCGATTTGGCGCGTATTGTTGTGTGTGTCAGTGGTGTCGGCATCGAAGGACACTCCGTTCAAGAACCGACCCGGTTTGGGCACCTGGTGCGTCAGGGTGCTCCCAGTGGACTTTGGAGAGGCAGGGGGTGTGGGGGAACTACATGAGACACGGAAAGGGATGGGTGCTGGAAATGCATATTTATAATCATGGTTATGTTGTGTGTGCTGGAAATGCTTATTTATAATTATGGTCATGTTGTGTGTGTTGGAATGCTTAATTGTGTGTATGTCGTGTGTGTTGAAATGCTTGATTGTGATTGTGCATGTTGTGTGTGTTGGAATGCTTAATTGTGATTGTGTGTGTTGGTGTGAATAAATGGAGTGTTGTATTGTAATCTTTCTTGTGTGGTCTCTTGCGAGGCGTGTGAGGTCAGTCACTCCCTTCACTCCCATCTAGACCGATCCTGTCAGGGCAGACTTCCAGGGGGCGGTCGTGACATCTACCCATCCATAGATGAAGAACTGCTCACCAAAGCTTTGAAATTTGCCAACAAATACACAAAAATAACAGAGTCAGAAATGGAGATTATTTTCCACACCAAGAAAACCCTACTCCACAGCAGAAATGAAATTTGGATTAAAAAAACGAGCAAAAACTCCACATTTGATGTAACCATGGGATCGTATGATGGTGCCGAAACATGTGAACTAGTCGGTCTATTCATGCTATCCAACATCCAAAAACAACTTGGAAAACAGGTCGGTTTGTACAGAGATGACGGCCTTGCTGCATTAAAAAAACAATAACCCAAGAACTATTGAAAACAAGAAAAAAGAATTATGTAAAATCTTCAAAAACCACAATTTAAAAATCACAATAGAAGCAAATAAAAAAGTAGTGAATTACTTAGACATAACATTAGACCTCAATGACAATGTGTACAAACCATACAAAAAACCCAATGACATACCAATCTATGTAAACGTCAAAAGCAACCACCCACCATCTATACTAAAAACAATACCCAACGGTATAAACAAGAGACTATCCAACCTATCATGCAATGAAAATACATTCAATAATGCAGCAACAGAATACCAAGAAGCATTACAAAAAAGTGGTTACAATCACAAGCTACAATATAGCCCAGACAATAACACGAACAGAAATAAGAAAAACAGAAAAAAGGAAAATCATATGGTACAACCCACCATATGATGGACAAGTAAAAACAAATGTAGGAAAGGAATTCTTTAAAATCTTGGCAACATCATTCCCAAAAGAACACAAACTATCCAAAATATTCAACAAAAAACACCATTAAACTATCATACTCATGTATGCCCAACCTCAAAAACATAATGACTCATCTAACAAAATGAAAAGCAACACAAAAGAGAAGGGTGCTGAAAGGACATCTTGCAACTGCACCAAAAAAGAACAGTGCCCCCTAAGCAACAAATGTCTTCACAGCAATATTGTATACCAAGCTACAGTAACATCAGAAAAAGAAAAAGAAACATACATAGGGATTACTGAAAACACTTTCAAAACCAGATACGCAAACCATAAACAGTCATTTAAAAATGAAAAATACAAAAATCACACAGAACTGAGTAAATACATTTGGAAACTCCAAGATAAAAAATAGACTACAGCATATCATGGGAAAAACATTAAAAAGAGCAACACCATACAACAATATTAAAAAAAAAAATGCAACCTATGTTTCCACAGAAAAATGGTTAATATTATGCAAACCATACTTATCAACTCTGAACACAAAAGTAGAAATAGTGAATAATTGCAGGCACAAGTGGAAATCTTTGCTATCTCATTCCACCTGACAGGCCCGGAACCCACTCCCCCCCCCCCCCCACACACACACACAGACCTCACGTGCAGCAAACGAAACCCGCACACACAGAGACAAGATCAGGTCCCACACGCCATAAAAGACCGTTGGCGTGCCACAAAAAAGAGACATCCTGAGGAGAGATATGTATACATGTATCTTGAAACAAGCTTGTAGATGAATTTTAGCACTTCATTTTAAAAATATTTTTAACAAATATATATATATATATATATATATATATATATATATATATATATATATATATATATATATATATATATATATATATATATACATACAAAAAGAACAAAATCAGCCATAAATTATAACCATATCAGAAGAGAGAGAGAGAGAGAGAGAGAGAGAGAGAGAGAGAGAGAGAGAGAGAGAGAGAGAGAGAATAATATTTTGGGCAGGTGACAAATATCAAGGGCAATCGTAGACCATTTTATGTAAAGCAATCTGCATCCCATACTTGTAACAGAAGAAATATACAAAACAGCAATTTCGACATGGACTAGACCAAATCATCTAAAAAATCAGTACAAAAATACACTTGAAGAAAAGATGCTAATAATGAATACATACTATGAAGCTGAAAAAATATGGATTCAATGTATATATGATTGTGCGTGCCTGAGTGCGCGCGCGCGCGCGCGCGTGTTGTGTGTGTGTGTGTGTGTGTGTGTGTGTGTGTGTGTGTGTGTGTGTGTGTGTGTGTGTGTGTGAGAGAGAGAGAGAGAGAGAGAGAGAGAGAGAGAGGAGAGAGAGAGAGAGAGAGAGAGAGGAGAGAGAGAGAGAGAGAGAGAGAGGGGAGTTTGTGTGTGTGCACGCGCGCGTGCTCGTGTGTGTGTGTGTGTGCATCTGTTCGTGTATAAACACATCTATCCTGTCTCTCCCCCCTTCTCCCCCCCTCCCTCCCTTAAACTGTGGTATGATTTCCAACTACAAACAAGACACATTACATAATAAAACACCTCCCATTAGTGGGGGAAAAAAACAACAACAAAAAACAGTACCTGAAAAGTTTCACGCATGAAATACAATACTAAAACTCTTAACCTGTCAAAGTGACACCAGAGAATAAGCTGTTTACAGAAGCAGCGTATCAAATGTAGGGGGGAAAGGAGAACAGGAGGTGGTGGGATGAGGAGGTAGTGGCGGGATACATAAAAGAGCGAGATAGATGGGAGAAGGGGTGGGATGAGGGGAATTGGGAAACAAATTGCTCAGATCAATTTGATAAACACAAGTACAGGTGTAAAGAGAGAGAACGAACGAACGAACGAATTTTATTGAACATCGTCCACAGACCATAATTCAAAAGGATTTGGGGTGCGGGGCGAGGGAAGTGGGGAAGACAATGGGTCATGGGCATTGGGGAGGGGTAAATAATTAAGTCATCCACATATATCATGATTACTTTTACAAATGAATACGCCAATACACAAAAAGGATCAGGATTCAAAATATATACAAACGTATCTGTGATACTACACTTGCAGAAAAAAGCGTATATGGATAAACAAACAAGAAAAAACGACAACAAAAGCACACATACACAAAAATAAATAAAGGTGTCAAAAATTACTTCATAAGAGGAGAAAACAAGAGAAACTCTCTAAGAAAATGTTGTCAATTTTAGTAGCATTTTCATCTTAATACACGACCTGAATAAACTTGTCTTCTACGAATTGCGTGGAAAATATATTTTGAAACTTGTAATGTTCTCTTATTATCCCGTGGTAGAAGAATGATTGACAGTGGTAATTGTACAATATTTGAAATAAACGCTTCCCTTAAATCATTATAAAGTGAGCACTTACATATGAAGTGGTTTTCATCTTCTACAGAATTAACACAAAACGGACAATTTCTGTCTTTTGAATTATGACTATATCGGAACAGATTATTATTCAAAGGTAAAACATTTAATCTTGCATGTGAAAAAGCTACTTTGAAACAAAATACATCAATGCTACAAAGATAGATTTCCCTTTTAAAAACGACTTTAAAAGATCTATAGCTTGCATATCTTTCCGTATCTCTAATAGCTCCTGTCCACTCTTGTATAAACATGTCAATTAATCTCTGCTTGAATATGCATAAGAACCAACGAACATTGCCAACATCCTGTTGTAACCATACAAAGTTGAAACCAGTCTCACATAACAATTCTCTTATATTTGTTACCCAGCATTTTTACCATTCTGATCAAGGATTACCTGCATACTATATGCTTGCCGCGGTAATCTGTTCTGTCCCATACTAATCAGTTTGAACCAATATCGAATCGCGTTTACGTATGAGTTAATAAAGAGGGGGTATCTTCCCAGTTCCCCGTATACCATTTTGTTTGGGGTCTTAAGTGGAACTCCCAGAAAACGCTTGCATGCTAGCAAGTGAACTCTCTCCAAGCCATCTAAACGATGTATTCCCCACACTTCAAATGAATATAATAAAATGGATTTGATTTTGGCGTCAAACACCTTAAAATAAATGTGATAACCGATATCCTTATTCTTCTGGAAAGCTCTTATCAAAGTAATCAATGCCCTTTTCCCTTTAGTAATTAAGTGTTCAGTACCAAGTCTTGGACTAAGTTTTGTTGAAAAAACGAACCCCAAATAGCAATAAGTATTGACAACTTCTATCTTAGTATTGTCAAAAATCCATTGTTCGTTTTTACCAAGAAATCCTCCTTTTCTGAAAACCATTATTTTTGTCTTATCTATATTAACATCTAATTTCATATTTGTACAGCATGTTTGCAGTATACTTAATTGGTTTTGAAGTCCGACTGGAGTTGTAGACAACAAAACCACATCGTCTGCAAAGAGCAGAATGAATAATTCCATGACATTGGGCATCAGTTGAATACCATGTCTACCTTCTTCATTCATATGAGTTGCCAACTGATTGATAAAGATTTCAAACAGTGTTGGACTTA
This sequence comes from Conus ventricosus, assembly GCA_018398815.1. Classification (NCBI taxonomy): domain Eukaryota; kingdom Metazoa; phylum Mollusca; class Gastropoda; order Neogastropoda; family Conidae; genus Conus; species Conus ventricosus. The sequence goes on from CM031598.1 coordinate 21,492,939, forward strand.
AAACACATCCTTGACGGACCCCCTTGGGACAACTGAAATAGTCAGAGTACGTATAATTTGACCTTACACAAGATATTAGAGAGTTATACATAGCTTGAAGCGCACAGAAAAATTTCCCTTTAATACCCTGATTTCTAATACACTGTAAAAGCTTATCGTGTCTTACTGAGTCAAAGGCTTTTTTGAAGTCGACAAAAGCCACATATAGTTTTTTCCCACGCTGAGTCAAGCATTTCTGCCCCACGGAATACAGACAAAAAATTTGTTTGATCGTAGAATATTTTTTACGGAAGCCAGCTTGACTCTCAGAAATCCTATTATTAGCTTCAAGCCATGCGTAGAGACGCTTATTCAATATAGAGCTGTAACATTTAGAAATTGTGCTTAATAGTGACACTCCTCTGTAATTATCAACTTTATTAATATCCCCCTTTTTGTGAATAGGAATCACTATGGCCGTAGCCCACTCTTTCGGATAAATACCTTTTTTAAATATGACATTGAAAAACTTCTTTAGAAAAGGAATCGTAATTTCTCTTCCAGCCTTTAACATTTCTGGCAGCACACCATCTGAACCGCAAGCCTTACTTAACTTTAGTTTGTTCACAGCATATGTTACTTCACTTTCAGATATTTCAGAGTTCAGTTCATGTTCTTCTTGAGTTCATGTTCTTCTTGCTCATTTAAATCAACATTATCAAAGTTATCATTTTCAACATAGCCATCGTCTACCAAAAATACACTCTGAAAATGATTGAGCCAGTTATCTATTGTAATGTTATTCGTACATTTTGACTTTTGTTTCCCACACCCCATTACAGACAATTGTTTCCAAAACTTGGAGGAATCTGAAATACTTGATGAGAGCATTTCAGCCTGTTTTCGTTTAAAATCTCTTTTTTTGAATTTCAATAAGTTCTTATACTTTTCTTTGCTTGCACATACTCCACACGATCTTCGTCTTTCCTACTATTTCTGAAAATCCTAAGTTTTTTCCTACTGTACTTCTTTGCTTGTCGACATTCATCATCAAACCACTCTGCTGACTTTGGAAGAGAATTTGGATAAACTTTCTTTAACATTGGACTGCTAGCAGACAATAAAGACTTAACAAAAATATCTAATGCACCATCAGCATCATTTTCTACTATGCAAAAAGCCCTTTGTATATCAGCTCTTGTATCAGTTTTTCTCAGGTTTTCAAGGAAAGTGAGAGCGCCTTCTTCGTCCCATACATGTTTTTCAATAAACCAATTGGAATCAATTTCCCGTTTGACATAATTGCAGGAAACTGCCAATGGTATAGAAAGAACAACTGGTAAGTGGTCCGATTCAGTAGAATCTTCAACAATAAGAGACATATTGTTCAAGACCCCAGGTAAAATAGGAGACATAACAAAATAATCGACAGTGCTACACCCTGAGCTGGATATAAAAGTGTAGCTACCATCAAAACATTTTTCTGATAGCCCGTTTAAGATCACAATGTCCAGAGAATTGCACAGCTCTAACAACTGTTCACCAAACACATTTAGAGCATCATCCTGTGATACTCTACAATATGGTGGCTGACCATAGTTTTCATCATCCAAGTTTTCATCAATGTCAATACCAACATTATTTTTTGACGCTGTTCTTGCATTTAAATCCCCGCATAACAAAATATGAAAATCGGACAACTCATATAAATCAAGAAAATATTGCTCTAGAGACTCGATACCAAATCCATTGTCGCGGATTCCCCAGACAGTGGAGTCTATTGGGGGCATATAAGTACAGATCCAAACTATGTTCTTGTCAGTATTGAAAAGTTTCCTGTCAATATCAAGAACAATCAAATTTTCAGCTTTATAATCCACCTGCTTGACAAAATTTGAAAACGTCTTCCTAACTAAAACAATGACACCACCCGAATACCTTCCTTGGTGGGATAGTTTACTTGCTTTAGAGTTATAAATATCGTAGTCAGAAAAAAGTGTGGACTCAAAATTCTCGCCAATGAAAGTTTCAGTGAGACAAACAAAATCGTGGGATTTAATATACTGAATAAAATCGTTATTTTCTAACTTAGACAACAGACCATTTACATTAAAATTTAAAAACTTTGCATTACCACTCTTTACATCAAACATACAGCGATGTTTACCTTTCTCTTTATATTCTTCCTCACACTTTCTACTCTGGCATCTTCTGCATGTTTTATTTCTAGCTTGCTCATTGGTCCGGCCGATGTCCTATTTCGAGGGAGATTTGCGCTGGGTTCGGGACCTTGTACGCCCTCTTTCTTGATCACTTTGACTGCCTTCTCTGGACTGCACGCGTTTAAAACTGTCCACAATGCTGTTCTGGCTGTTGTCTCTGGTGCTGGAAGTCCTTTTCTTTGAACACTGTTTTCCAGATGTCTTTTTATTCTGCTTCTCATTCTTTTCACTGGTTCTGGAAGCTGACTTTTTCCTGGAATTGGCAGAAGGGTGCCTGAGTGCTGATCTGATCTTACTTCTGGGAAAGGGTTGGACTGGGACTGTGTGCCCTGTGTTGGACGTGATTCTGATGGACCTGTCTCCGGAAGTTTGTTTCCCGTATCCTCCTGACCCTCATCTTCAGCTTGATTACCCCTTGTTTCGCCCAGATCATTTTCTTCATTCGTTTTCTTCATTGCCATTTCTCCGGCAACTGCATCACTTTGTCCAATGTCTGAAGCTTTGGAAACCTGTTCGGAGGCACTGTTCACTGGTGTAATAAGTGGATCCTCTTCAACTTCATCATTCTGTAATTCAATGCTGTCTGTGGGTTGCACACAGATTTCTAACACGTCTTCACTTTCATGGACGGCTCTTCCGCTGTGGAGATTTTCTTTGTCTTGGTTGCTGTGCCCATTGACTTGGTCACTGCTTTTGTCAGTAACATGACTGCCATGACCATAAAATGTGTCCCGTTCTTGCCGATGACGACTACCTCCATGGTCTCTGGTCCAGGGTCTGTTGAAGGCTCTTGAATCCCCATTCTGGCCTGAGACTCTTTGGACAGCTCCACTGTATGAAGACCAGCCTGGAGCCACATGTATTGTAGAATGATTGGGGTTTTCATCCGGAAATCTTTGCTTGCTGGACGTTTGTTGCTGCTGTTTAGGCAAAGGTTTGGAATTTCTACCTTCGTCTTGTCTGAACCTTCTTCTTTCCTCTGATTCCTGGTTGTTACCGGGTCCTGGTCTGAAGTCTTCGTTGTTGAAACTGGGGTTGTAGCGATGTCTGCCTGGTATCCCCAACACAGGTTTTCTCCGGTTTTCTTGTCTCCCATCATTTTGCACCTTCTTGTGGTAGTCACGTCCAGGGTGTTGCAGTTGTGGCCAATCGTCACTTGACAGGAAGTTTTGGTCATCTTCTGTGTTTTGATATCTGTAAGACTGGTGACTGTGTGAAAACGAGTGCCTTCTATAAGGCAGCTGTCTGTCTTTCACATGAAGCCTTCCGTTGTAAAAGTAGGCTGTTTTTCCCTGGTCTCTATGGAAATTCAACTGTTCTTGCTGTCTTGTTGTGATGTCTGTTGTCACCCTGATGTTGTTTCGCCTGAGCTCATCACGAAGTTTTCTGTTCTTGAGAATGTACATCTTGTCTCTCCAGTGGGAAAACTGTACTAAGAGTGGGCGTGGTTTGTTGTTCTGATGAGGGCTTCCCAGTCTGAAAGCACGTCTGATGTCAGATGGACCCCACTCATGTTCCCCAGAATGGAAGTTCAGAATTTCTGCCACCAAATCCTCGCAGGTCAGCTCATTTCTTTTTTCTGTTTCATCGATGCCCAAAAATTTTATATTGCATTTTTTCGACTCGATCTCAAGAGACTGTTTTTCCTTCCAAGCGGTCAAGTCGATCAACAATGTTGTCCCTGTCTTCCCGCAACTCTGTTATTTCTTCCCTGATTTCTTCCACTTTTGATTTCAGTTGAACTAATTCTGAATTCAAGCGGCGTAAGATTTGTTCTTGCCCTTGGAATTTTTCTTCAATCAGCCGGTTCAGTTGTGTTGAGTGAAGATGAAAGCTCTGCATGATTTGCGCAAATCTCCAGTCAACTAACTGCAAAATGTTGTCCTCAGGCCCGGGGTTCTGTTCAACATCTTTACACAACAACAGAAAAACCGCACACAGCCAGTGTGTTAATCTGAGCGACGGCCTCAACAGTTTTTGAGTGAACATTGTGTTCACTTCATCTGTTACCACACTTGGGAATAATGACAAATGTTCTACTACTGGATATGATGAAAAAAGCAATTTGAAAAATTCCAAATATTTCAAAACTTATCAGAGCAATCGGCCTCAAAATTTGACAACATGTAGCCTGCACGTAGATATCACCTACTGTCAACTTTCATGAC
>CM031598.1:21502307-21521085 GCA_018398815.1 Conus ventricosus
GAAGGACGGTCTTGAGTTGTTATTGTTACAAACATTTTTTAAACAAATTAAAAATGAGTGCATTCAAATATACTGATGCAAAATATTCTGTTGGGCCGCACTACAATCTTAAAAATATAACAACTGACACCCTTGACATTTCTGTGACCCAGACTGACGCCTTTCAAGTAAAGGTGAGTACTCCATTAAGCAGATATCTTAACCCCTATTAAAAAAGACTACATCGCAAAAGTGTGGTTCAGTCATCCAATGCAGTTTTATCAGAACCAGTTAAACTTTGCTGCGTTTTGTGCATCAACTGGGTGTGGAGTATCGTATGCTGATCACTTAAATCATTCCTGATCCTTTGGTGAGGTCAGTGTACAGATTTCATTTTATTACACCTTCAGACGTATTTTGACTGAACTGCAAGCACCATTCCCGAATGACAAACCGTTTAATCCATTCAGCAACAGAATAGACATGAAGGCTTTTGAAAGGATCTGTAACGAATTCAATATTAAGGCCAAGACAGACTTTAGACAAAAGTTGGACCGCAATCATGGCTTAGGCACCCCTTATTTTTGGGGCGTGCACAGAAAGTATAAGTATGACTGGAATCCTCCTTACACATCTTTCTCTTCAGGCACAGCTGTTCACCTTTAGGGTCCATAGAGCAAGAGCATAAAACAGCATGGACAACATTTATCTTAGACACTTCTAAGGGCCTAACTAAAGCAGGAATAGAACGAATAAACGACTCTATTCGTACTTACGTTTGGGTTTTGCTAGGTTCACAAGCACAAACGAGATCGAGCATAACTGATCCTTCTACTGGCTTTGATGCACAAAAACAATACTTAGCAAATTTAGAGGACGCCATTAATTCTACAGTTGATTTACCTTCAAGTATTAAAAGATACCAAAATGTTTTGCAATTCGCAAGTTCGAAAGTAGACTTTGCTGTTGGCACTGGTTTATACATGCTACCTTCTGACCTCAGACTCCAGGTAGGAACAATAATAAACTACAACAATGAAATCCTTGTGGCAGGCAATGAACAGAAGGTCGGAAAAAACGAAATAAATTCTGATCCAGTAATATTACAAACAATAAAAAAACACCCAAGATTAAGTCATCCAATCCCCATGGCCCAAAGCCCGAAGACTGTTGAAGACGTGGACTCTGTTCGCGATGACCATGAATATGAAAAGACAGCACTTGTTATTGGATTAACTAGCCTAGGATTACTCCTTCTTTATTTTACTAAAGAGTAACCCAACTATTAAGAGAACTAATGTCCATAAGTGCTCAGCCATAAAGCCAACTACTTTGCTTGCAGTAGACAAAAGCCAGCTAACAACACCCCCAAATATACCCGGTAAAGAGTCTATAGCTTTACTGGCTAATTTTTTTAATAACCCGCAAGATGATCAAGCTGTTTTTTTACCCATGATTTATCAGGTGGTGATGGGGGCGATGGCGGTGGAGGCACTGACCGGGACCACCACCGCCTGTAATAGCCATCACCAGTGTACTTATTGCAAATCCTAAGGCTGTTATAACGCTTGCTAATGTGACTCCCTGCTCTCTAAACAGTGTTCGTATTCGTTCTGCTAGCGTTGTGTTTTCTTATAAAATTTCTTTGGATAGTTTCTCTTATTCTGCTCACTTGAGTTCGTAATTGTTCTCGGTTAGTAGACAAAACTTTAGTCTTGCCAATCTTTCTTGTTCAAGATCTTTTAGTCTTTGGGTTATTCTTTCTTTAATATCATGCCCTAAGTTGGCGTCATCAGCCTCAACGAGTTTTTCTTTTTCTCTTTTTATATGCTCATCTACTTCACCCAGTTTTGCTAAATTGTTTGTTAATTCGCCTCTAATGGTTCTCAAAGCATGATCAAGGGCCGCTATTTCCCGCATGGGTAGCGGGGGGTTGTGTATAGTTTTTTAATGCTGTTTCTTCTGAAAAACTGGTTTCTGCTTGCATTACTTTGTCTGCTGTTTGACTTAAATCTTGAAGTTCCAAAGTTTTGTATTTGGTTAGCTGTTGGAAGTTCTTGTAGTGTGTTTTGAAGTTTAGCAACTACCTCCACATCTAATTTTGGTTTAGTAAAGCCAAGGCGATTCCGTTCGCTCACACTGAGCCTTTGTCTAAAATTTTATTTATGCCTACAAACCTTGATGGGTCTCGTTAGTTGTAAGCGGAACACGTTCTCCTTTGTCGTTTTTCACATACAAATGGTCATCTTTTACTTCAAAATCATCAGGGTATATAGTTTCGGGAGGTTCTAGTCCTAAACTTTGGTATAATGATCTGACCTTACTTTCTGTTAATTTTTTACCGACTTGTTGGTAATGTACTCCCGATTTCTGCTAATTCATCATGCAATTTAGAGCCCCGAGCGATGCCGCTCCCAAGGGGAATCACTCATGTCGTCTCCAGGATCCGAAACATCAAAAACTTCATCTTCAATGCCTGCCATGTTTTTAAATAATTAACTTTTTATTTTGTTTTATAAAAAAATGTCACAAGCATATGGTTCAATTCTCGACCCGCATAGAAAACTGAAAGAGGCCCTTTGGCGTGAAGGGAAATAAACGGAATATTACTGTTCCAAATAATACATCTACTATTGATGCAGATCAAATTCTTACTGTTAAATTTCCAGACCTAGGAGCGGATGAAGTGATTGTGCCAGGCTCTGCGCGTCTTACTTTCAAAATAGAACTCGCATCAGAAACAGACCCAAACAGGACGGTTGTACAGAATCGGGGGCGGGCAATCGTTAAGAAAATTTCTATAAAACTTGAGGGGCAAGAAATATTTTCTTTACATAATGCAGACATATTTTTAGCCTATTCTGATCTATGGCTAGCCGGGAAGAAAGGGCTGATCTTGCGTTTCAAGGAATCGAAAATGAAGAAGCACTAAAACATAGAATAGGCGCCGCAGACGCTAAAGACGGAAAAAGGGTTTGTAGCCGTAAGTTATGCGTATGGAAATCGCTTTTTCATACCCCTAGATTTTGAGTTGTTAAAAAGCGCATGCCCCATACTTTCAAGGAGCATTAAAAGACAGATTGTCATATGAACTAACTTTTAATGACCACAAAATGTTATTTATATCTACAGACACCGAAGCAAAGTACAGCATTTCTGACATCCTCGTTAGAGTTTGACGTTGTTAGCAACCCTGACTTAGCGAGGATGATCCAGCAACAATATCAGTCAAAATTAGCAATATATTACGAAAGAGTGATTCATCATTCTAAATATCCTAAAAGCAGGGCAGACACTATATGGAATTTCAGTTTTAGTGCCACAGCAAGATCGCTTAAAGGTATTTTATTGCTGTGCGAAGATGAAGAACCATTCGAAAGACAAACTGAAAATTTTATTAATCCTAAATAACAAAAGTGCAATGTACAATTGAGGGTAGTCCTAACCAAATCTACGCTAGCGGGCTTAAACCTTATCAGCATTTTGATGAAATAAGAAAACTGTTTGGAGGCGGGAGGTGTAGAAAATCCGACAGTTGACCTTGTGTCTAAAGATCTGCATCTTCACAGCGTTAGACTTGATCATTATTTAACAACGAAATACGGTTTATGGATTGACCTAAGGTCAACAGAGGATAATCAGTTACATGGAAGCGGGAGAACATGTGAGAGACATAATAAACATTCAAATTGATAAAGAAAAAAGATGTCGATAAACCGCTTAATGTGTATTTGTTTTTAATATATGATGCGCAGCTAAATATTCAAGATAACAGATTAGAAAATATACATACTAAATATTTTTTTTATTTTTAAAAAAGCATGTCTGTTCAAGTTTATCCAAATGTGCCTACAGCGCCAGAGTCGCCAAACGAAGGGATAGTAGAAAACCCTAACATAAAAACCTTCAGATTAACAAACATTACACAAATGCAACAAAAACTAGAGCAGGACCTTTCAAAATACAGCAAAGCCAAACGAAGGTATTCTGCTGCCTTTAATGCTGTTACCTATGTTAATACTGGAGCATCGACTATAAGTGCTCTATCAGCAGGGACAAGTGTTGGCCTCTTAGCAACAGGTTTTGGTGCACCTGCAGCTTTACCTCTAGGCGGTTTGTCTTTAGCTCTCGGCGTGTGTTCATTAGCTGTAGGTGCTGCTAGCAAAAAATTAAAAACTAAACTCCAAAAGCACACAGCTATAGTTCAACTGATAACAGCTAAACTTAGTTCCTTCAAGCTGATAATAAATAAAGCACTAGTTGACTCAAACATCACGGATGAAGAATTTAGTCGTTTACAGGCCGATTTTGATGACTATAAAAGACAAAGTTTGATCTCAAAGAAAGGCGAGGACAAGTTTTTCTCAACAGCCAGACCCCGAGCAGATAAATAAGGAATGCTTAAAAAAGTAAACGAAACATTAAACTCTGTTCTAAACAGCTCACATTAACAACGCCAAAGGGTGTTTATACTTTAGTTTATGAGTCCAAGCACAAAAAGACTGTTGATATTGATTAATTATTTTTTTTGATTTAAATAAATATTTTGAGTTAGAAAAGAAACTCAGCATGGATAAATTATATGAAGGACCGGACGAATTGTTTGAAGCAATGCAAGAAAATTTATCAAGAGCACTGAATGATATTGATTTAGAAGTCATTAATCCCAGCAAGCGTTACAGGCAAGCGTGCTCATGCTATTTCTCAAGTTCCAGTAAACTAACAATAGACCCCCAGTTAAAGTAATGTTAGCTGTTTTAATCGATACTGTAACAATAAATGAAGAAAATCTAGAAGTCTGGGTCTCAACTAAAACAACAGACTATTCTTTGTAATAATGACTTAACACCCGGTTGGGCAGACGAACTGCTTACACAGTTTGATGTGGCCGCTGAAGAAGCCAAAATGAGAGGCTCTGGTTGGTCAGAGGGCGAAGTCTTAGAGATCAGATTAAAACGGCTAAGTATGCACCGATTGTAGGCAGGTCTTACATTCCACTACCTACCAGCATTAGTTGCAAAAAAAAGCAGTTCTAAACATAAAGAATACAGACGACAAATGTTTTATGTGGTGTGTTCTCGCGAGGATGCAATTATATCCGCAAAAACGCAGAGAGAGTGTCTAACTATCACCCTTACATCAATGATCTTAACTTTAGTGGAATATTCTTTCTTGTTAGCGTGGATTCCATTGATCAGTTTGAAGAACAAAACAAACCAATAACTGTTAATGTATACACATGGGATAGGAAACAAATCTACAGCCCATTAAAGTGTCTAAGAAAAGTCCAACGATTGGCGAACCAGACAAAATCATGTTGACTTACTACTAATGTTTTCACCGCTACCACATTACACATTGATACGAACAATGAGTAGATTATTGCGGCATACTTCAAAGCATTACCATAAACAAGAATTCTGTAGAAAATGTTTAACAAGAATGCCATCTGTTCAAGCCGCAAGCGAACATAAGAAACATTGTATTGGCCCAGTTGACTGTAATACAGAACTAACTACGCCCCCGCCCGGATCTAAAGTTAGTTTTAAGAACTGGAAACGGCTGCAAAATTCACCATACATTGTTTACGCAGACTTCGAGTCGCTTATTGTTCCTTATGAAGGGCCAGCGCCACAAAAACTTCGAAAAACAGTCTTAATGAGTAATCATCAGATTTGTTCATTTGCCTTCATTATTGTCAGGTCGGATGGCGCTCATTCAACACCAGAATTATATAGAGGACCAAATGCGGCTAGAAGATTTTTACAGCGCATGCAGCAAGTGCGTAATGACTGTTCTAATAATCTAAACTTATCTGAAATCATAATGACGCCTGAAGACCAACAACAGTATGACTCAGCCACACATTGTTGGATTTGCAGTTTAGAACTAATGTCTAACAGTGAGGAAACCAATCCGACAGTAAGAGACCATGATCACATTAGTGGAAAGTTCAGAGGAGCAGCTCATAACAAATGCAATCTTCAACTAAAGTTTGAACCAAAGACATGGAAGCTGCCCATCTTCTTTCATAACTTGCGAGGTTACGACTCTCACCTTATAATGCGAGCAGTGGACGATGCCTTCAGGGTGTCATGCATCGCACAATCATCAGAAAAGTACATGTGCTTTAATCTGAATAACATGTCTTTTATGACTCTATGCAACACATGATGGGATCATTAGAGTCACTGGCTATGTCCTTAAAGTGCTGCCCAATAACGGAAGAATATTTTGACCCAACTCTCGTTAGAAAGGGCGTTTATCCTTATGACTACATGAACAGTTGGGAAAGGTTTGATGAAGCCACACTTCCTCCTAAAGGCGCGTTCTTTTCTAGTCTTAGAGGAAAGGACATCAGTGATTCTGATTACCAGCATGCTCAAGATGCGTGGCAGAAGTTAGAATGTAAAACGATGGGAGACTATCATGACTCATACTTAATGGCTGATGTATGTTTGTTTGGCGGACGTCTTTGAAAATTATAGGAAGACCTGCATGAAACATTACAGCCTGGATCCTGCGCATTATATTTCTGCGCCCGGGATGAGCTGGGACGCTTTCTTAAAGTATACTGGAGTACAGATTGATTTATTGTCAGATTTACCAATGATTCAGATGATTGAAAACGGATTGCGTGGAGGAATTAGTATGGCGTCGCATCATTACTGTAAAGCAAACAACAAATACTTAGACAACTATGATCCAAGTAAAAGGTCTAACTATCTCATGTATTTAGATGCAAACATCTGTATGGATGGGCAATGGCGCAATCACTTCCATTACGCAACTTTAAAATGTACACTGGTGGTATTAAAAACATTCAAGAATTTGTAGAACATCTGCATACTCTTACAGCTGATCGTAAAAAGAGGTCTTATTCTAGAGTTGATTTAGAATATCCTCATGAACTCCATGACCTGCATAATGACTATCCATTAGCAGCAGAAAGTCTAAAGATGAATCCAAGAGAGCCGCCTAAACTTGTACCTAATCTTCGAGGCAAAAAAAATTATGTCTGTCATTACAGACTTCTACAATTTTATTTAAGACATGGTTTTAAAGTTGACAGCTGTTCATCGTATAATCGCTTTTGATCAAGAACAGTTCATGAAACCATACATCATGAAGAACACTGATCTCAGAACTAAATCCACAGATGCTTCAGAAAAAGACTTTTTTAAGCTGATGAACAACAGCTGTTTTGGAAAGACTATGGAGAATCCGCACAAGCGTAAAGATGTTAGATTAGTCACCAGAGAAAACGAAGCAATTAAGCTGACTTCAAAACCTAATTATCAGGACTTCAGAAGATTTCATGATCAGCTTTTTGGCATAACGTGAAAAAAAAAGAAAGTCAAATTGGACAAACCTGTATTTATCGGGTTTACTGTTTTAGAATTATCAAAGCTTTTGATGTTAGAATTTCTTTATGACTACTTTAAACCCCTGTATCCAGAGTCCAGAGTGCTTTACACAGATACAGATAGTTTTGTTATAGATATCCTTACTGAAGACATCTATAAAGACATGGAATTAGAAGTAGCTAAAGGACATGCAGGATGGTACGACACGTCCGATTACCCTAAAGATTCGCCTTTGCATTCAATTACTAACAAGAAGGTTTTAGGAAAAATGAAGGATGAATTATCTGGAAAGGTGATTAAGGAGTATGTGGGGTTAAGGTCAAAAATGTACAGTATTTCGAGCCAAGAGAAAACCATTAAGAAAGCAAAAGGAATATCTCGCAGTGTTGTGCAGTCAAACATATCACATGACAACTATAAGAAGCATTGTTTGACAATAAGACTTTTCATCATAACAACGTAAAACTGCGATCTAATCTACATGAGATCAACACAACTGTTGTAACAAAGAAGTCATTAGATAGAACAAACACAAAACGGGTGTTTGTTAATCCAGTAGTTTTCATATGCAATAGGGCACTGGAGGACGGCATAATTGTATACATTCTTCGGGTTTATATTTTTCATCAACTTTTATTTATAAGATCAATCATAGCTTCATCCAATTCATTTAAATCTTTTCTTATGTTTGCTTGATGCGTTCGAATTTTTTTTTATTATTTCAAGATATTCTTTTTCCCAATTTGGGGGTTTGAGTTGTAGGTGATCTGGATGATTTAGCATGCATTGATTAATCCTCGAAAATGTTCCCCTAATAGCATTACAACGCATCAAATGATTCCCGTATCATTTTCAAGGTCTCTTCCTTTACCATTCTTGTTTCGTTCTGCACTTCCTTCTGAGCTTTCATTTTAAACTCAAATATATTTACGTAAATTAACTAAGCAACTGGTACTGTGTCTGGAGGGATTATCTGCAGTTCTTCCTTCACAAAAGATCTTTGAGGAGCTGGTTGTTTTGTTGTGTCAGTTTCTCGTAAATAATACACGGGCGGATTCATTTTTACAATTCTTTTTATTTCATATGGATCAGCACTCCAAACTGGATCGGTTGCCCTAATGCGAGTGTCCCCTTCTGCTTCCCCCGGTAAATAAAGGTACCTTACTTTCAAGCCAAATGGTAATAGTTTGCTGGGTTGTACTGGAGTCTTCAGCAACATTTATTGTTTTTCTTTTGATTGCTTGGACTGGTTTTAGCCCTTTAAATTCTTCATTATTCATTGCGCGCAAAACTGAGGCAGTCTTCTAACCCATTCTGTGTTGCGAGAATTGTCAATAAGCTCTCTGTGATACTGGTAGGAAAAAAGTCTTTCGGCTAACTGTTTGTTAAAGTTTTCAACTAAAGCCTGTGATCTGTGAACTCCTGGAATGCCTCTTTTAATGGTAACTCTATGTTTTAACAATAATTGATTCACTTGGCCTTTAAATTCTTTCCCATCATCGACTTGAATCATGCGAGGGTAAGTTAGGGGCATCGTTGGTATATTAGTTGTATAGCAACAGCAACAGTAGAAGCACTCTTTTGTGTTAATGGTTCCGCATCTTTGTATCTTGAAGCCATGTCAATGACTGTAAGTGCGTACTTAAATCTTTTCGTCTAATCGTATCATGAGGTAAATATAGAAGGTCCATTTGATGGGTGTCGTTCGGTATTGTATTCACAAAGTGTGGTCTCTGTATTCGTCTAGGTGCAGGTAAATAAATTTGCCAAATCGCTTGTTTAGATAACCATTCCTTTGCTGTTTGTTCACTAACTCGGCTGCTTGGCTAGCTTTTTTATTGCTGTGATTCCCTTTCAATATCCTTTTGGCGAATAATAGATTTTGTTCATTTTTATTCAGCCAATATTATGCGCAACAAAATACACGACGGTCATACCAACGACAATAAACGCGTTTCTTGCATCTTTTGTTTTCTGATGGATGATAAAAGTCGCTAAATTTTGGTGGGGCAATGTCTCGATTGGTTTGCCTGTTACAAGATAATATTCTTTTATTGCCTGATCAACGTCTTTAAATGTGAAAAGCTGCATGCCCCTGTTTTTTCAGTGTGTCGTTAATAAAATCTAACTTCTCAATTCTCTGCTTTTCATAGCGATCTTGTGCTGCGGCTAGTTGCTCCATAGCTTTGTTATGTCTTTTTCTCTCGCCGTCATCCCGTAGTTTACTAAATGCGTAATTACTTCCGCTAAAAGCAAGCGCATTAACCACAGCGCCGCCTATCTCATTACGAGTGAAGCCATTTTTTTATAAATGTATTTTTTTCTTACATATTTTATTGTCTGGATTATTCCTTGCTTAACTAGAAATCTTTCGTAGCGAACGAAGCTGTAATAATAGCAATCAGTTTTGCTGAATCCTCAAACCCTATTTTGGGCCAAGATTGCTGGCTTTATTTTTAACAAGCTTTTCCCAAAGCATCGTGTATCCTACACTTTAGCCCACCATAACGGCAGAATGGTATACAAGGTTGCAACAGTTTTTTCAGCGCTCATTTTAAAAAATAAAATAATTAAAAATAATAAAAAAAAAACAGCGATGATCTGCTAGAGCTACAGAGCGGCCTAAACCCTTCCTGAACTTATGAATGACCAAGTTGATGCCCCAAGTTTATTATGCCAAAAAAGGAAGGCTGTATTTTTTGGCAGCATGTTGGAAAAACAAAACAGTTCTCGGAACTGAATTTAGCATTGAACAGATTCAACAGATGTCGCCACAAGACATTATAAAGTATATAACAGGTAGAGGCGCATTTGGGGGTCGAGAATGTAAAAAAGCGTTGGCAAACGGTTCTTAGTTTGTCCCACTAAACTAGTCAGTAGATTTGCTCCCATTGATATAGAACAAGATCTTACGTATGATTTAACGCAAGATCCAGTTTTAACAAAAGTCATTAGAGTCTCTAGGTGTGAAACTATATACAGATTTGGAACATTTTTTGTCGCCGCTAATCATGGGGTTAATTACTTTTAATCATATAGATTTTATTTCCCTTCAAAATGAACGAGCCAGAAAATCAGCGAATCAGAAAAAAACTGAATCCAGTAAAGAAAGTGTCCAGCGAGAAGCATCCTCATCCTGGGCGTGTTGAAGCAGGAAAAAAATTAGCAAGTGGAAAGACAAAGAAAATTAATGTTTCAATCACAGAATATAGCTCATAATGAAAACATAACGCCGCCAACGCCAACGTTGGTTTCAATGCCGGGAGAACAAGAACAAGTTGATTCAAGGGCACCAAAGGGCCCTTTATGGAATATTGAACTTAAAAATGTTGCCATTTTGGCGCCCTTGCTGCTGTTGGGGGCGGTTATTACGGTTATAAAATATATAAACAAAGACAACACCAAGAACCCAAAATCCCACAATCTCAACCTTAAATACCACAGACGAACACAACAGCATCCAGAACCGCCAACAACAAAAAAATCATTTTGGGTCCATTTCGATGCAATAATATTTTAAAAACTTAATTTTTTTTTGATAAAAATAGATCATGGCGGATTATTATTGTTTAAAATGATGAAATCAATAAATAAAGACATGGGGTCTATAAAGACATTTCCATAGACCAGAATTGTAATCAATGCGGTTGCTTGGATGTAAGAATTCATTAAGATCTATGCTGAAACCCATCTTGCGCAAGGACGCTGAGCAAGACATCCTCAACGATGACGCGTTTTTTGAGGCGTGTGTGTACTATATTAGACATTACTATTTAAATAAAAACACAGATTGTATTTTTTTTGATAAATTTTAAGATAACTTGAATAAGAACTTAGTTGTACTTAGAGGATGACTTAATTACAATCTTGAGGTAACTTGAGTAAAAACTTGAGTAAGAACTTGTGGATGACTTGAGGATGACTTGAGGACAACTTGTGGATGACTTGAGGATGACTTGAGTAAGAACTTTTGGGATGACTTAAGGATGACTTGAGGATGACTTTAGGATGACTTGAGATGACTTGAGTAAGAACTTGTGGATGACTTGAGGATGACTTAAGTAAGAACTTGTGGATGACTTAAGGATGACTTGAGGATGACTTTGAGGAGACTTGGGATGACTTGAGTAAGAACTTGTGGAAAGACTTGAGGATGACTTAAGTAAGAAACTTGTGGATGACTTAAGGATGACTTGAGGATGACTTGAGGATGACTTGAGGTGACTTGAGGATGACTTGAGTAAAAACTTGTGGATGACTTGAGGATGACTTAAGTAAGACTTGTGGATGACTTAAGTAAGAACTTGTGGATGACTTAAGGATGACTTGAGGGCAACTTGAGTAAGAACTTAGAAGTGACTTGGGGTGACTTGAGTGTGTGCATGCGCAGGGTGGGAGGTGGGGGGGGAGGTGGGGTGGGAGGTTGGCGTGCGCCTTTGATTATTTATAAGAAACGAATGTTCAGAATATAATATATTTATTATCAGTAAAACAGCGAAACAACAACAATAACAATAACAACATATATACAAGCACGATCGCACGCACACACGCACGCACGCGCACATTGAGACACACACACACAGACACAGACACGCAAGCTGACAGCATTCCATTTGTCGCTTACTAGTAGGCAACCGCCCAACGCAAATCAGCCCGTGTCAAATTACACAAAATACCTAGCCAGGGCAGCGAAGCGTGCCAGCGATCCAAAAATCTAAGTGTAGCCCCCTAATAATATGTAGCACATCCCGTTGAGTATTTAATTCATCAAAAGCACTTTCAATTTGTTTCATTATCAATTAATGATTTTAATTTTTGTCCTTCTAGTTTTACTCTTTCTTCTTGATTCACTCTTTGTCTCTTTATCTTTCTCAACTCTTTTCTCTTTTTTAAATGGAATACTGGCCAAAAACTTTCAACAGTTCTTGGTGTTCCCGATGTTTTGCATGATCCAGCATTTTAAAACTAACTGCATGTCTCCAAGAACACGAAACTATAAACAGTGTCAATACCTTTTTATATGTCAACGCTAAAAAACAATGTCACAGGTCAACGCAAAAGTAAATGGGTTGCACAGGTAGAAATATGTCACAGAACTTGCTTTGGCATATATTCTTTACTGCTGCCCGCAAAAATGATTAGCTTTGCTCTGTCGGCGATAGGTAAAGAAATCTGCAATCGGGTGCGCGCCGCAAGCCCACCCCGTGGAGGTTGCCGTCAGCTAATTACAGGCTCCACTGAACAGGAACCACACAGACCACTGCACCTGTTGCTGCCTGACACCACCTAATACGCCCTGCCACAATCCACTGCACGCACAGTGTCTCGGCCAAGTCATACATGATTTCCAGATTTAGGCGGGATTTTCCACTCTATGTTGTCGTTTACAGAGACGCATTTGATGAATGTATGCGTGAAAATGATGTTATTGAAAATGATCAGGAAAAAACACAAAATTAAGCAAAAACTGAAATCTAAAAAGTTTAGTAAATTAGTATTGAAACGGATAACCCTACACAGTATGTCTGTTTGTAGGGCGTTATTTTTTGGTTATTGAAGTCATGCTTAGTAGAGAACTATAATATGCCGCTTTTGGAGTCGCCCGCCCGAGACCTGCCAGGCCGGTTGAGAGCGGGTGAGCCAGAAGCGGCATATTATAGTTCTCTCGTGCCCATGTATGTGTCCGAGGTCGTTGTGTTCTTAAACTGTGGTAGAAGACTGGCACTAGTCAGAATCTTGTCAAATTATAGACACATACCTATCTGCTGGCAAACACCCAGTGCACACAAGTCACCGATGGAAAATACATCAATAACCAGATGAGTTAACAGTTTTAAACCAAACAAGATTAGAGGAATCAAACAAAATCATTCTATTTCCCCCCAGCCAACTGAAGTGTAAGGACATAAATTAACTGGGGGGTTTGGGGAAGGAAATTCTCTAAGATCACCTTAAAGATATACAATTTGATTCATCCCCCCCTGCCCCCCCCCCCCCCCCCACCTTCCCCCACAATCATCATCTATAAGAAATATCTGACACAAACAAGGCGCCACAGTGCATCAAATACCACAAACAAAAACTCTATGCGACAATGCGTGCGTATGTGTGTGCCTTTTTAAATGCACGTGAAAATGGTGTCATTGTGTCTCGCGTGTGCGGGTATTTTGAGACAAGCGCCAGAGAGAGATGAGAGAGAGAGAGAGAGAGAAGAAGAAGAGAGAGAGAGAGAGAGAGGAAGAGAGAGAGAGAGAGAAGAGAGAGAGAGAGAGAGAGGAGAGGAGAGAGAGAGAGAGAGAGAAAAGAGAGAGAGAGATGTCTATTTCCATCTGTATGTAAGTTTATGGATTTTTAAGGGAAATCATTTTTGATTTTATCGTTAAATTAAGATCAGTAGATCTAACCTACAGCAGTCGCATGGTGACACAATCTTCAGCTTAGCGATAAGTTTTCCGTTGGTTGACCAGGCGACATTATTACAGAATGGTTGGCTCTTGCTTTAAAAGATATTAGTTCGCCATAGTCTAGTACTCCCGTGACTGATATCCCCATTTTTGTTTTTTCTTCTTCCCCTTTCGTTCGTTTCCATTAGATGACAGTCCGAGCCTCGATAAAAGGCTCCCGGGTCCACCGCAGCTCCTCCAGGGTGCCGACAACTTGGCTTCCCTGCTGTCGGTGTTGGCCAGTATTTCCCCTTCTGGATGCGCATGCGTCTACGTCTTGAAGAATGGGGCTGTTGTCATTAGTACCTCCCCACAAGGGCACTTTTCCACTCTGTCCAATGCCAAATTTTGTGTGCATGGTGGTGCAGGCGATTGTGTCCTAGTCCCTCAGCGGAATATCTTGACCTGTTCCCGTCGTCCCAGCAAATGGTATTTGTTTTCTGGTTGTGTTGGGGATCTGATGTCCACTTATTCCTTGCTGTACCGTGATTTTGTCTTTGATTTCATCATATGAACCAGGTTGTTGGCCTGCTCCTTCGTGCACCGGGTCTTTTGCCAGAATATTCACTTTTTCGTTGCCTCTAAACCCACAGTGTGCGGGTACCCATTTATCCCCCTTTCTCCCTCTGGCACTCAGGCAACAAGGGCTGAAGTAAGATGGTTCTGTGTTTTTGCAGGTCGGGATCTTGAGGGCGGGAGCACGGAGAGAGCTCTGAGAACACCACCAACCTGCCCTTTGTCTTATGGAGTTCTGCGAGACTTTTTATGGCGCCTCACAGAAAGCTTCTCGCTCAGCTCGGAAGTTGGTGGAGAAATTTTCCCTGTTGGGATTGCAATTCTTCATCTCCTTTTTGTATCGGGGGAGATTCCAGCTCCACCATCCCTCGTTGCTTCGGGCGGACCACTGTAAACATGGTCCATCTTCCTGGGGGTACTGGTTGCAGATGACTCCATGACCAGGGCTTCCTTTGGTGTCTGACTGTGTTCCTCTCGTTCCACCCAGTTTGTTTAGTTTCTTTCTATCCCCTTAGACTTTTTTTTCCAGGAGAAAAAACGAAGAAGAATGGGTTTTGGGTTTGCTGTGGTCCCCGTCCACCGTCGTTCCCCTGGGTCTCCCTGCACGGTGAGCGATCTCAATGCCCAAACGCACAGGCCCAACCCATGTCGGTAAAAACGTCCACATATTTCTGAATGCAGTCGTCACCGTCTCCGATCCACGCCGCTGTCCCTCTTTGATGCCGTGCACCCTCACGTTCCACAAACACCATGCTTTTTTCCATGTCGTTCTGGGCTACCGCAGGTCCGTTTCTCTCCCTCTGGCTGTTTCCAGTTGGGCGCAGCGCCCGTGTTTTCCCTCTTCAGCTGTTTCCATCCTCACCACCTGTCCTTATCTTGCTGAGTTAAAATAGTCCCCTCCAAAGTCCACCCTACGGGTCAAAGTGTCCGAGATTTTGGTTTCTATTTGTGTGTTTTGTTGAAGTAAGTGTATGTTCCTTTGGAATATTTTTTTCCCCTTGGGATAATTAAGCTTGCTGAAGGCCAGTTTGGAAGCATTTATTTTTTTCGATTACAACCCACTCAAGCACATACTTTTAGTTGGGCAGAATTATCTACCACTGTAGATTGAAATGCTTATCCCCCTCCCCCATATTTGTCAATCTAGGACATGAGAGCAAGCTTTGTTTAAGTAAATATTTGTTGCAGTAATGCAACACCAAATGCTCTGTAAATTGATGGAATGGTGCTCATTTTCTTATTCTTGGAATTATTTCTTTACTATAACTCAGTCCCTTGCGGATTCATTCCAAGAACTGGCTGTCAGCATTTGGTCTTAAGATGTTATCTTTTAGTACTCCCATTCTTATAGACAGGATACTTTAGAATGGGAACGAAAGGAATAGAACGAAAAATGCTCTCTCTCTCTCTCTCTCTCTCTCTCCCCTCTCTCTTTCCCCGCTCTCTCTTTTCCCTCTTCTCTCAGTTTCCTCTCTCTCCTCGTCTCACTCTCTCTTCTGTGTGTGGTGGTGTGTGTGTGTGTGTGTGTGTTTGTGTGTGTGTGTGTGTGTGTGTGTGTTGTGTGTGTGTGTGTGTAAGACAGAACAAGAACAAGAACATTCTTTATTGCCGTCACTTTGAAGATATATGGCACAAAACAACAACAACAACAACAACAACAACAACAACAACAACACAACAACAACAACAACACAACAACAAATTTCCCTTCGTTTAAATCATTTTTTCCTGGCTTTGAATCCTCAAAAACAAAGCTGCAAAAATTCTTTGGTGTTCCCGGAGTTAATAAGTGCTTTGTTTGAAGGGGTTGGCACAAAAATTCTTTTCTGGCTATCTGTTATTATTGCATCGGGTTCAAACTTGTATCTTTAGTTTTGTTCTTAAGTCATAAATTTTCTACAATTATCTAAAAAATGAAATTCGCCTTCTATCATTACTTACTTACAAAAGCTTTGTTTTCGTGTATACCTGTATAACGACCTTTCTCAACTTTTAAGTCATGCGGGCTAACACGCAATTACACAGTGTGTGTGTGTGTGTGTGTTGGTGTGGTGTGTGTGTGTGTAGTGTGTGGGGTGTGTGTGTGTGTGTTGTGTGTGTGTGTGTGGTTTTGGTTGTGTGGGGTTGTGTGTGTTTGTGCTGCTGTCTGTCCGTCCGTCCTGGTCAAAATGTGTTCCACTCGCTCCAGACAAAACTACTGGGCCGATCTTCCAAAAAATTTTTTTGGTATGTTTCATTAGGGGGTCAGGATGATGCCGATGTTTTAGATTACCGTTTTAGCCGTTACTAAGGGCTGTAACGCTCCTCACTTTTTTTCCTTCTTTGGAGTATCTCAGAAAGTACTTGCCCGATCTTTGTGAAAATTAGTAGGTATGTTTAATATGGGTCAAGGATGATGCCCGAGGGTTTAGTTACCCTGTTATAGCCTTATTAACGGCTGTAATGCCCTAAAAAACGTTTTTTCTTTTTTATGGAATAAATCCAGAAAGGACTGGCCGATCTTTGTGAACTTTTTAAAGGTAGTTCATTAGGGTAATGAATAAGCCAAATGTTTTCGTTTACCGTTTATAGCCGTTACTAACGGCTGTAACGCCTGTAACGGTTTTTTTTCTTCATGGAATATCTAGAAATACCTTTGGCCGATTTTTGGAATTTGCAGGTATGTTCATTATGGTTCACAGATGATGCCCGATTACTCTTTACCGTTATGGGCCGTTACTACGGCTGTACGTCCCCCATACGGTTTTCTTTTTCAGGAATATCCAGTAAGTACTCCGGCTGATTTTTTGTGAAAGTTAGCAGGTATTTCACTATGGTTACGGATGATACCCATGTTTTAGTTTAAACCGTTATAGCCGTTACTAACGTCTATAACTGCCCATAACGGGTTTTCTTCTTTATGGAATATCTCGAAAAGTGCTCGGCCGATTTTTCTGAAAATTTGTAGATATGTTCATTATTGGCGACGGATGATGCCCAATGTTTTAGTTTAACCGTTAAACCTGTTACTAACAGCTAAAACGGCCCATAACTGTTTTTTCTTTTTTTATGCAATGTCTCAGAAAGTACTTGGCCGATCTTTCTGAAAAATCTTAGGTATGCTCATTATGGTCACGGGTGATGCCCGACGTTTTAGTTTACCGTTTTTACCCTTACTAACGGCTATAACGACCCATAACGGTTTTTTTTGGTTTTATGGAATATCTCAGAAAGTTTCGTGGCCGATCTTTCTGACAATTGTAGGTGTGTTTTATTATGGGTCACGTATGATGACCCATGTTTTTAGCCTACCGTTATAGCTGTTACTAACGCTATAACGGCCCCTAACGGTTTTTTCTTCTTCATTTAATGTCTCAGAAAGTACGTGGCCGATATTCTGAAAATTGGCAGGTATTCTTATTATGGGTCACGGATGATGCCTTATGTTTAAGTTTATCGTTATAGCCGTTACTAACGGCCCATAATGGTTTTTCTTCTTTATGGAAAATCTCAGAAAATTCTTGGCCGATCTTTCGAAAATTTGTAAGTATGTTATTATAGGGCACAGATAGGCCGATGTTTACCAGAATAAACCATTACTAACGGTTACACCACCCAAGACGGTTTTCCGCTTTTTATAATATCCTCGCGTAATTCAGGATAAAGTGGGAGTACGTTCATATGCCTTTTCATCTTGTTATATGTTTTTCTTCTTAAAGCAAATGTAGCTTATTCTGCGTGTTTCGTGATTTTCTTTCACTTCTTAGGTTGCACCTTTGGTTGTGTTTTCTTTTAATTCAACAAACATACAATGATATAGCACACCAGCCTTTTTCTGGGATAAGCATTCTGCTTAAAACCTAAAAGACAGAGGGGTCAAGTGAGGACTTTCGAGGTCCCCTGAGGAGAACAATAAGGTTTCGAAATACCGGGAAACTGACCAGGAGTTATGATATGTAAGTGATTTTCTCCCCTTTGGAGCTCTCTCCCCCATGGAGACTATAAGCTTGCTGAAGGCTCATTTTGAGAAGCATTTATTATCCTCCATTCACCCACTCAAGCGCATACTGTTAGGCAGAATTATCTACCACTGTAATATGAATGATACTTCCCCCTATTTCTTCAATCTAAGACTAAGAGCAAGCTTGGTTTATAATTTAATATTTCTTGCATTGCAACACCAAGATGCCTGTAAATGGCTGGAAATTTTGCTTAGTTCTTTTATTCTTTGAATTTATCACTTTACTATAAAATTTAACCCTTGCGGGTTCATTCCACGAACTGGTCGTCAGCACTTGTGTCTTTAAATTGTTGGGTTTGCTTTTTATATTTTCTTCCCTTCATAAGAAAATATAGCTTAGTTATCTGTTTGCTTGTTTGGTGGCACCCTTTGGTTGTTTTCTTTTAAAATTCAACAAACATACTACGGTATATAGCACACCAGCCTTGTTCGGGATAGCATTCTGCTTAAAACCTAAAAGGCAGAGGATC
>CM031598.1:21531115-21562084 GCA_018398815.1 Conus ventricosus
CCCTTTTTCGGTTAATTCATCTTTTAAAACCTTCCACAAAATTATATCCAAAATCTTTCCCCTTTTTTATGCACTTGACTATCGTGGGAGGGGGGAAACCGGGTATTCGGGGTTTTTACTTGCTTGGCTCGCCTCCCCCCTTAAAAAAACCCGGTCCTTTTTCTTGGGCCACCGTCTTTTTTTTGCAAGGGAACATGTTTTTTTTTGTGAGCGTGCGTGGGGCAATTAGTCGTTTAAAATCGGGGTTGAATTTGTGTCTTTTGAAATTTTCTATAAAAGGGGGAAAAACTCCCATTGAATTATTATTCAATTGTGGGGCATTATAAGCAATTTTTCGTAATTCTTCCTAAAAAAAAATTTGAATGTAGGGGGGAAGGGAAAAAAAAATTCTTTTTAATCAAATCTTCCCCTTTTCGGTGAGAGACCTTTACAAACATTCCCCCATTTTTTTGTTTCGTTTATGCCAGTCTGTGTTATTTGGGGGTACAATTACAAAACACCCCCCTCGCCCACATCATGGCTTTTTGGGTTAAGAAACCCAAAGTTCAACCGTACTGCCCGGGGGGTTCCCATACCCTTCTTTTTCCTTCAGTTCCTTCCGTGCCTCCCCCCCGGGGGGCCCACCCCAATTTTGCGCTTTTGGGCCACACATGAGAGGAGCACGTGGACCGCTAGGGCCAACCCGGCCAGGACTTTCCGAACAACCCTCGTTCCACGGGAGGCTTCTCCACTGTCCACACCTCCTACACGCTGCGACGGTTGGGTTACTCGTGTCGTCCCTTTTTGGGGGTTTTGGGGAAAGGTTTCCCTTTAAAGACTCTTTTTCAAACAGACCCATTTGGGGGCACCGATCGCCCGAACTCTCAAGATTTGGAAAAGACAGAATGTGGGGGGATTGTTGTTCAAGGGTTGGGCCTGAAAGACCTATTCAGAACAACCCTTTTGGGGGCACCGAGAACCAACCTGGGAACTTTGGGGGGAAGAGGTTGGGGGGAACCACAAAGCACAAAAGGAAGGGTTTGTGTTAAATCTTAATTTGTTTGTGCAGTTGGGGGTTTTTGGAATCGTTTGTGACTTTTTTTGTTGGGTTTGAAATCAAATGGATTGTCTTTTATGGTTGGAAGCTTTTTTGGACTTTTGGGGGGGTCGTATGAATAAAGGGTGATTTTTTTTAATTTTTTCTTTTTGGGGTCTCTTGCACTTGGGGTCATCACCCCCTTCACCCCACTAGACCATCCTTCAGGCAGCCCTCCAGGGTGGGTCTGACATTTGGGGGGGCTCGCCGGGGATTAAAGGGGTTCTGGTTTTCTCTCTCTTTTTCGGGGAGGCCGTCCAGTTCTTCTTTTTGTATATGTTTATCATTTGTGTTTTTTTTTTGTGGGGTTGGGGGGTGACCTACTGGGGGTCTTTTGGGGGCCGAGATAAACGGGTACGGGAGTCGAGTTAGGGGGAGGGGGATCACCGCGTCCAACCCCCTTTCCCCGGGGGGCCTCACGCAGGTACGGGCCCAGGGCTTGCCTCTGTTGCCGCTCAGTCTCCTTCCTGTTTTTTGGGTTTAAACCCTTTTCTTAACCGGGTTAGTACAGGGGGTAAAACGGACGTTAGTGCCCCATTTTTTTTTCTTTCTTCCATTCCTTTTTCCCTTTGTTTTTTTTCGGGGACCCCCCCCGCACGTTCCGTGTTGGGAGCGCGTGTTGCCAGATAAGCACCTGGGCATATTTTTTTTTTGTTTTTTTGTGTAAGGGCCCCCCGGACTGTTCCGTTTGTGGAGCCGGGGGTTTCCAATGGGGGCAGCCAACATTGTACTTTACTTTTTTTTTTTTTTTCTTTCATGGAATTGTCTTTTCCCCGTATTTTAGAACCGTAGGATATAGTTTTTCCGGCAACGTCCCGGGGGGGGGATGGCGACGTGTCTCGAAGAAAAAGGTCTTCAAAAAAGTAGTCCCTACTATAGTACCATCTTCACTACATGACTTCTATTTTCCAGTGCTGTCCGATAGCCATGATACTTTTCCACTTTTTCCTGGGGATCTTCCTCTGGGGGAACCCCCCACTGGCATTCTGCTCGGGAACGTCAAATAAGGAAGCAAACTGGGCTTCTTTTATCCAGAAAAACCCAAACCCTCTCTTCTCCTGCTTTCCCCCCGTAAGGTATCCCCCCCGGGGACTTTCCCATTGGAAAGTCGAGCCCAAGGACGGGTCAAAAGGTCCCCCCCCTTCGGGAGTGTTAACTTTCCCAGGGCACGCCCCGTCCTGAAGTTTTTAGCGACACAACGAGAGGGGCCCAGACAGGAACCCTACGTAGGGAATGAGTTAGACTGCGTAGGGAGAGGCTTCCAGACAGGATCTTTGCCACAGGGTAGAGGGAAACTCTGCGTAAGGAAGAGACTGCCAGTCAGAAAGGCCCCACCCTCCGTCCTATGGAAGAGTTAGATTCAGGTAGGGAAGTAGGCAGACTCTGCGATGAGAGGGAGGCTGCCAGGACAGAAGCTCTGCGTAGGAAGAGATGGAAACAACTTCTTTCGCGGACTCCCGCATCTGTAAAAATCAGGGTTAATCACCAGCAACGTGATCGAGTTAGAGGCCCAAAATTTAAGCTTCAGAGTACAGACCTGTGAGGACATTGTAGGTTCTTGGAGCATTTGACAAGGTAGCAAGTTCGTACAATTGTCTGAGGAACAAAAGGCCATGCACCTTTTTTCTGGATATCAGTACTGCAAGGAGTGTGTGCTCCTCTATGAAGGCGCGTTTATGCAGACATGCAGTTGGCTCTGCGTAAACGTTTCCACTTTCCCAGAGACGTACAGGTGGAAGTTTAGGTCCATGAAAAGAATAACGACGAGACCTCGTGCTAGTTTGGAGATAGGCTGCGCAAAACGCTTGGGTTACTTGGCGTCGTTGCGCTAGCTGGAGCTTGAGGATCTGATTCCTAATCGAACAGTACCAACACGTGTCCCAGAGTTGAGGATCCGTTTAGGGAGACAGCACCACAGGATTTTCGCGGCTGCGATTCATACGCTGAGGTTGTTTTGCTGAAGCCCGTAGAGCTTATGGGCATCGCCCGATTCAGACAGGAAGACCCTCACAGGATTTAGTGGCAATAGGCGCGACGGGGGGGACTTGTAGTGGGTTCGAACAAGGTAGCAGTTCCTCGGGGACCTCTGCACCCCCCGACTGTGTTTTCTTTGTGGTCGTCCTGGCCCATTAGGAAAGATTGCCCTAAAGCCGCACGTTAGTCATGGCGGCTAGTCCTTTCAGCGTCCTCGTGCTCGCGGCTAAACGTGGGGGTCCATCAGCTTCTGGTGGGTACAGAGTGTCCTGTGTGTCTTTCTGTTGTTGGTTCTCCTTGGTCGGACACCATCAGGGATTCGAGGTGCATCTACGCTCTTAGTTGAGGATAAGGATTTTGGTTTCCCCTGAGGCTCAGGGGGCGCCAGTGACGATGTGTGGGTGGAGGGTGTTTTACCTTCCCCCCGTCCTTCTGTTACTCATTCCTATCTCCACCCCCTACTTCTGTGGCGAGTATGGGCCATATCGGTTTTTTTGTGGGTGGGTGCCCCCCAAAGGCAGTTCGGGGGGCACGGGAGCGACCTCTGTATTCCCTTCTCATAGGGAATACCATCACACTTTGCAGAGACGCAGTAAGTCTTGTGCTACGGATCTGCCGTACAGGCATGTGTGGGAGTTACCACGAGCGCCAAAGCATGAAGCAGGAGCAGGAATTGCGTCCCGTTCTACAAGACCGATCTCTGACGAGGTTCTGGCCAGCAGGTGATCTCCTGCTACCTTGGTCAGTCTTCAGGCCAGGGACTTGGATTGTCAGCGCCTGCGGCAAATGGTGGATGTCCCCTCAGGTCATGCCAGGACACGCCGGTGCGATACCGTCCACAACAAGGGGGATCTCTTGAGGGTTTGCACTCAGGCAGATCGGGTAGCAAAGCAAATTGTCGTTCCCAAAGTTGAGAGAAATCTGTTCTCGGCAGGCCATGAGTCCACCATGGAGGCCAATGGTCTCAAATGCCGGACTCTCGCGAGGTAAGACAGGACTTCTACTGGCCGAGGATGGAATTCTCTGGTTAGGCAGTACTGCCGCAGTTGCGTTGTCTTGCCAACGGACAACGCCTAAGGGTCGCTTGCAAGCGTGTTCCCTAGGGTCAGTGCCATGTTGGGGAAGCATTCTGCAAGGTTGGTGTCGACCTGGTGGGACCCCATTAATCACCATCGATCGCGGTCACGCTACTTTTTGGTAGTGGTAGCCTTAGGATCGATTACCAGAGGCTATCCTGCTTAGGACTATCGATTGCCCTTCTGTTGCTGAAGCTTCTGGCAGATTTGGACGCGCACTGGTGATGTGCCCAAGAAAAGTACGGCCGGAAGTTGTACTTGGGGGGAGAGCGATCATTCATTCCTCTCCAGTGCTGACCGGATCGGCCAGTTATGTAGTCGACTCATGGGTTAGCAGTGGGGATCTCAGGTTCACTTTTCGCCGTATAAGGGTTCAGCAATACGGATGCTGACTATCTCAGCCGAGGCTCAGTAGGCAGCACACCATTTGGGGAAATCAGTCAGAGGACAATTCCCCTTAGCGGGTTAGGTCCCCTTTTTTGGTTCCGTTGTGTATGATACCAGGTGTAGTGACAGTTGACGGTACGTAGTGAATCATCACCTGTCTCGGATTGCTACTTTCTTGTCTGAAGGTTTGCTTAGTTGTTTGATAAATGTGGCATTATGTATTTTCCTGTAGAATTCTATCGGGATGTTTGTATAGGATTTATCGTTACTCTGTCGATCACAGAGGGTTGCGTTCGGTCATTGTTGTGAATTTGCACATGCGTCAGGTTCAAAGGACTAGCACTGTATCTAGAGATACAGATGCTTTTAGAAGGGGGGTTTGTCACGGTTGTCAGAGGCCTATGGGGACGATTGACCCATCTAGGGTGGTGGAATTATTCATTTATTTATTGTCGTTGTTGTTGTCGTGGATCCGTTCCCTGATGTGGCTGTGGTGTGTTGCACCTTAAGGTCGTTCAGCTCTGGTTAGGTTTGCTTTCTCTCTCTCTCTCTCTAATTTCACTGCCGTGCAATTCATCCTGCAGGTTCACGGGTGGCTGGCACTTTTCTCTTGTACTGGCTGTCTCTATCGGCCTCTCACCTGTCTTTTTACCTGCCGCACGTGCAGAATTCCTCTTAGGCTTGAGGTGTTCTCACTCTGTGACGTAGGGTGGCATGTTGGCTGCCATCGGTTAGGAGGTTTTCTCTTCACTCGAGCGGAAGATGTCCCTGGGAGCGCCTGCTCCGGTTTTGGTTCTCTACCACATCGTCGAAGGTACGGTCGGTACCTTCATTCCTACAGTCGGCCTGTAGGGGAGGGACGTCATCTCTTTTCCGCATCTGCTCTGCTGGTCCTCTCGACTGGACAGAGGGCAGAGAGTCGCTTGACCCGCCACTTTTTGGGTCACCCACGGGTAGCTGGTAAGCATCAGTTTCGTGGTTTATTTGTTGTTGTTTTTTTGTTGTTGTTAGCCGGCTAATTCTTCTCGTTTGAACAATTTCTTTTTGTCTTCAAAATTATAAAAGAAATATTGTTTGAGACCACTTTTCTCTGGTTAATTCAATCTTTAACCTGGCCAGTCAAAATTATATCCAAAAGTCTTTCTCCTTTTTATGCATCTGGTGATGCGGTAGTCGGTGAGGATGGAGGAGAACCTGGTGATTTAGGGTTGGAACTTGCTTGGTCTCGCTCGTCCGCCCCTGTCACAATCACCAGTCTCTTATTCTTCGGCCACCGTCTGTTTGTGTGTGCAAGGGGAACGAGTTTTATGTTTGCGAGCGTGCGTACGCATGATTAGTCGTTTGGATGCGTGGTTGGAGAATTGTGTTATTTTGAAATGTTGCTATAAAATGTGGTGATAATGACCAGCCGCCGTGGCGAAGTGGTTAGCGTCGCGGACTCCCGGCTGGGAGGTCGTGGGTTCGAATCCCATCAGAGTCATGTGGGTTTTTTCTGCCCCGACCGGCTCCTACCCAGAGTTGAGTTTGCTGCGGACTCAGTTGGGAAGACTGGGACCACACAGTCGAGTTTCATCCACTTAATGAATGCGTTTCTGAGAGTGTTGCTCAAATTTCATGACCAACACTGCAGGTGCCTGTATCTCTCGGGCCTGGTTGACGCCAGGATATATTATGAAAGGAAGCGTAGAGTACAGCCCTGTCATGTAGTCTCAGACCGAAATGGAAATCCGTAGCATCATCTTAATCATCCTCATTCCCATTGATCAGCATTAAAAAAGATGTCTCAAATTCTGTGGCCCTTCATGCCCTGCTTTCATGGTGACCTCAGTTTCGATGTCCTCTCCGCGTCTGTGGCCTTGGTTTGCTTCCGTCGGGGTCACCGGTATCGGCGAGTCCATGGGGGCTGTCGTTGGACGGACGTGGTGGCGCCCTCCGGAGGGAGAGCTCACTCACGCCGGCTCTGCGACTAAGCAATTATTGTCGTCAGTAGGGGGCTTAGTAGGTGGTGTCCTGCGTATGTTAGATCAGAACAGGCGCCACTGAACACCACCGAAGTGACTGGGCAGCAGTGCAGTGTCTCCTCCGGTGGGTTGCCTCATGACGACTTGACATTGACTGCTCCCTGTGGATTGCTGGTGCCGGGGCTGCGGCGGGGGGCCGGGCTATGGCTGTGGACGGGGTGTCGGAATGAGCGGCGTGGGTGCACTGCCTCTGAGGTAGCGCAGAGGTTGGGACAGCAAAAAAAAAAAAAAAAAAAAAAAAAAATCTATAAAAAAAAAAAAAATGTGGTGATAATTGTGCCATTGAATTATTATTATTTGCAAATGTGATGGCAGTTATAAAGCAATGGTTGCTGTATTAGTTCAGTTCCTAAGAAAGGAAAATGTTGAACGTGAGTGAGGGAAGGATGAAGACATAAATTGCTATTCGTTTGTTTAGCCTGTTCATGTAATCTCTTACCTGCTTCGTGTGAGGAGACCTTTAACGAACATTCCTCATTTGGTTTGTTTACTGTGTTATGCTCAGGTCTGTGTTGAGCTGGTGTTACTAATGTAATCAGCAAACACCTCCCCTCGCCCATCATGCGAGTGGCTGTTAGGATTTAGCAGCATATTACAAACCATACTGACTGCGGGGTTCTAGTACCCTTCTTTCCTTCCAGTTCCTTCCGTTCTCTCTCCTCCCGGGGCTTCACCCGAAGCTTGCGCTGTTGGGGCCGCGCAGTGTGAGGAGCACGTGGGCCTTGCTGGATGGTCCTAACCCCCGTCCGGGACCTTCAGCGACAACGCCTTGTCCACGGGTACCCTTCTTTCCTTCCAGTTCCTTCCGTTTTCTCTCCTCCCGGGGGCTTCACCCGAAGCTTGCGCTGTTGGGGCCGCGCAGTGTGAGGAGCACGTGGACCTTGCTGGATGTCCTAAACCCCTGTCCGGACCTTCAGCGACAACGCCTCATCCCACGGGATGCGTTCTCCACTCTCCTCGGACTTCCTACAGCTCATGTGACCAGTGTGGTTAGCTCTGTGTCGTGCAATTTCGGGGTGTGTGTGTGTCAAGGGTGTCGGCATTGAAAGACTCTGTTCAAGAACAGACCCGTTTGGGACACCTGATTTGACACGGTACTCTCAGAGGACTTTGGAGAGACAGGGTGAGGGGGAACCACATAAGCAGAAAAGGAACGTGTGTTGGAAATGCTTATTTATGATTATGGTTATGTTGTGTGCGTTGAAATGCTTGTTTGTGACTATGTGTAGTTGTGTGTGTTGAAATGCTTAATTGTGATTGTGCATGTTGTGTGTGTTGGAATGCTTATTTGTGACTATGTGTGTGTTGGTGTGAATAAATGGTGTATTGTATTGTAATCTTTCTTGTGTGGTCTCTTGCGAGGCGTGTGAGGTCAGTCACTCCCTTCACTCCCATCTAGACCGATCCTGTCAGGGCAGACCTCCAGGGGTCGGTCGTGACAAGGGTGGATGGTTACTTTTGGTGTGTACATAAAGAGGTGTATCGTTGGGTTTCTTTGCATGGTTTATATATGTGATTGTTGAGATCCAGTTTATATCTAAGTAGTTCACTACCTTTTTGTTTGCTTCAATGGTAATCTTTAAGTTGTGGTTTTGGAAGATTTTGCATAGTTCTTTCTTCGTGTTTTCGATGGTTCTTGGATTGTTGGTTAGTGCAGCAAGGCCATCGTCTCTGTATAGTCCGACTTGTTTTCCGAGTTTTTTCTTGATGTTGGACAGCATGAATAGTCCGACCAGTTCACATGTTTCTGCACCATCATATGATCCCATGGTTACGTCGAATGTTGAGTTTCGGTTGGTTTTCCTGATCCAGGTTTCATTTTTGCTGTGTAGCAATGTTTTCTTGGCGTGGAGAATGATTTCCATTTCTGACCCGTTATGTCTGTGTGGTTAGTGGCAAACTTCAGGGCTTTGGTGAGTAGTTCCTCATCTATAGATGGGTAAAAGTCTGCTATGTCAAATGTGACTATGTGTATGTTGTGTGTGTTGAAATTAAATTTTGAGGTTGGGCATGCATGAATACGATAGTTTGACGGTGTTTTTGTTGAATATTTTTATATAGTTTGTGTTCTTTTGGGAACGAGGTTGTTAAAATTTTTAAAGAATTCTTTTCCTATGTTTGTTTTGAGTTTTCCGTCGTATGGTGGGTTGCACTATGTGATTTTTCTTTTCCTGTTTTTCTTATTTCTATTTGTGTTATTGTCTGGATTGTATTGTAGTTTGTAGTTGTACCCACTTTTTTGCAGTGCTTCTCGTATTCATGCATGCCCAACCTCAAAATTTATTGACGCATCTAATAAAATGAAAACCAACACAGCAAAGAAGGGTGAAGAAAGGAAATCTTGCAATTGCATCAAAAAAGAGCAGTGCCCCCTGAGCAATAAATGCTTCACAACAACACGTATACCAAGCCACTGTGACATCAGAAAATGAAAAAGAAACATACATAGGGATCACTGAAAACCACTTCAAAACCAGATATGCAAACCACAAACAGTCATTAATAAAGAAAAATATGAAAACCAAACAGAACTGAGCAAATATATCTGGAAACTTAAAGACGCAAACACATAGCTACAATATATCCTGGAAAATCATAAAAAGAGCATCACCATACAGCAATGTTTCACAAAGGTGCAACCTATGTTTAACTGAAAAATGGTTAATACTATGCAATCCACACTTAGCAACTTTAAACACCAAAACAGAAATAGTAAACACCTGCAGGCATAAATGGAAATCGTTGTTAGTGAATACACCCAAAACAAAAACCTGAAAGCCCAAAAAAAACACGTGCAGCCAACCCGCACGTGCAAACAACCACAAACGGGAGCAGAGAACTAGTAAATACCAAGTCTAGCTCACTAGCCCTCACTAGTTCGGGCTAGCAACCTAGACTGGGTATTTACTAGTTCTCTAACTAGTAAACCCTACAAACATGCATACTCAGTTTTCGACCGACTGACTCCAGAATCGGCATTTATTAGTTCTCTTTTACAAACAAACATACTGTGTAGGATTATCCGTTTTTAATACTAATTTACTAAACTTTTCAGATTTCAGTTTTTGCTTAATCCTGCGTTTTTCCTGATCATTTTCAATATAAAAAAATGCAAAACTCTTCGCATCTGGCCGCATTATTCGCTACTTCAGAGGCACACCGGTTCATCTCCAAAATGGCAGATTTGAGAAATGCCCACTTGAAGTTTTTAAACAATGGCAGAAGTCACACGAGTACTTCTATAGTCACATAACTCACAATGGTTCAAGTTCAAGTTGTAATGTATAAGTGCTGTTAGCAGCATCAAATAGTATTCAACAGAAAACATAAAAAAACACATTTACAAAAAATAGTCATTCCTTGCTTGAAAACTGCCTCGCGCTAGGCTCTTCATAATTTGAAGTAAACCAGACTTCCAGTAGTAAGCCTGGTGTAGCGCGCTCTTTATCTGCTTATCTGACCGTCCTAGCCTCTCCCCTCCCACATGGCAGAGCAGGCCATAAATCAGTGTAATGAGGAAGGCAGACGTTTTCCCCCTCCTGCTAGCCAGCATCCTTCACAGCAGGGAAGAGTATCAGCCAAGTGTACAGAGGTAGCCTACCCTCCCTTCCTTTCCTTAACATATCCTCTTTCTCAGCACAGTTGGTTAAAGCTGGATGTTCCGCTGTTGCTCCAAACACATAGGTAATCTTGCTCTGTGCCACACGTGTTTTTTCGCTTTATCTCTGCTATTATGCAACATCACATCACCAGGTTTGGAGCTCTTGATAAGACCATGAAAAGACACACAATGCACCAAAAAACCCAAAACCCAAAATTTGGAGGTAATGTGGTGTGGCTCTAATGTAGCGTATTGATCACCTCTGGATCTCGCTTGAGACCCTATGGCGCCCTAGGGCCCCAAGCCAGACCAGAGGGTCACATATAACATGGCCAGATGTGAAGGGTTTTGAGAATATGCCTCCAACAATAATTTCATACTGGTTGCCTCTCGCTTTTTTTAATTTGGGGCATCCCCAAACCCCCCTTTTTAGTGCCCTTTCCAAGGGTTTTCCCTTTTTCATAGCCACGCCTGACCAACAAACAAACACTTGGGTTTGGGGCGTTTATAGCTCGCCATGACCAACAACACATTTGGTTTGGGGGTGTTTTACCCGCCATGACCCAAAAAACGAAACACAAAGGGGAAGAATCACTGAGGGCAGGGAAAAGGGCCAAAATTTAGTTTTTGCAATCCAAAAAACAAGAATAAAAACTACCCGGGATTCTCAACGTTATTTTTTTTAAAGATTTATATATATACCTGGCACACAGAAAGCTTTCAATTTCTAGGGTTCATTGCCTGTGTAAAGTTGTTTTTTATTTTTGTAAAAAAAAATTTAAAAGAATTTAACAAAGGCATCTTCCCTTTACTTTTAGTCAACCTTTTTAATAAAATTTTTTTTAAATACTTTTTTAATTTGAATATAAAAATGCTTTTTTTTAAAATACATAAATGTAAAAAATAGACTTGAGGCGGGGAGGGAAAAATTAGTTTTGGGGGATCACTGGCCCGCGCCCGGCCCGGGGATGTAATTTTGTGTAAATTTGACCCGATTTGCTTGTGGTCCCTCCAGTAAATTTAATTTGACGGGGGCTGTTTTGCGTTGGTGGGGCCTACTAGTAAAGGGCAATTTTGTAAGCCGATAGAAGGGTTCGAAAAAAAGGGAAAGCAAAAAGGAAAAAGGTGTAACAGGGTTGTGTTTTTTATTTTACTTTCTCAATCGCCATAGTTTTTATTCAAGTTCTATCAATCTTCAATTCTTAATTAAGAAACCCTCAAAGTTCTTAATCAAGCCCCCCAATTTTTAATCAATTTCTTATCAAGTTTTCCCAAAGTCATCCTCAAGTTCTTAATAAGTCCCCCCAATTTCTTAACAAGTTTTTATAAGTCATCCCAAGTCCCCCAAGTAATTCAAATTTCCCTACCAATCACCCCAAGTAACTTCTAATTTCTTACTCAAGTCAGCCTAAGACATAACTAATCACCTTTAAATACAACCAAGTTCTTATTCAAGTTATCAAAATTTTAACAAAAAAAATACAATCTATTTTTTTTCTTAAATATAGATGTCTATTAGTAACACACGCCTCAAAAAACGCGTACATCGAGGATGTCTTGCCAGCGCCCTTTGGCGCGAGATCGGGCATAGATCTTAATGAAGTTCTTAATCGTAAGAAACCGCTTTGATTACAATTCTGGTTATGGAAAGTTTTTTATAGACCAAGGCTTACTTATTGACCATTTTTTTAAAAACAAATAATAATCCCCCATATCTTTTTTTTATCAAAGAAACAAATTTATTTAAATAAATAAAAAACCAATCCATTTAATGTTAATTGCTACAATAAAGTTTTAAAGCACTAGAAAGGTCAAAATGATTTTTTGTTGTTGGCGTTCTAGCTACTTTTGTTCAGTTCGTATTTAGGGGTTAATTTTTTTTCCTTTTTGGTTTTAGCTGCCGCTTTTTATATTTTTTTAAAACCCGAAATAACCACCCCGAGCAGCAGCAATGGCCCAAAAAATGACAAGTTTTAAGTTAATATTCCATAAGATTTTGGCGGGTGGGCCTTTGAATCAACTGTTTTTGTTCGGTTTTTAACCCGGCATTGAAACAAACGGCTGCGGCTCTACACTTTTCTTTAGATTTATTTTGTGTTTTAAAATTTTTAATTTTTTTTTTTTTGTTCCACCTGCTACTCTTTTTCCGCTGCAACACGCCCGGGATGAGGTGGCTTTTTTCTTCATTTTCTCCCCCTGTTCGGTGTTTTCGATCAATGTTTCCTGATTCAATTTTTCCTGATTCTGCTATTTCTGGCTCGGGCATTTTTAAGGGAAAAAAAATCATATGATTAAAAGTAATTAATCCTTGATTTTGGCGTAGTAATGTTCCAAATCTGTAATTAGATACAGCTTAGAGACCTTTAAAACTTTTGTAAAACTGATCCGCGTTAAATCATACTAAAGTCTTGTTTTGAATCAAAGGGAACAAAAACTACGATATTTAGGTACAAACTAAAAACCTTTGCCCCAACTTTTTACCATTCTAACCCCAGCTGCGCTTATACCTGTTGTGAATTTACAATGCTTGGGGCGACATCGTTGAATCTGTTCATGCTGAATTTATTTCGAGGAACGGGTTTTTTTTTTCCACACGCCGCCAAAAAAATACAGCCCTTTCTTTTGGGCATAATACTTTGGTCATCAACTTGCATTGATCACAAAATTCAGGGGGTTTTGTAATCTCGCGTCATGTTTTTTTTTATAATTATAATTATTTTTTTTTTTTAAAAGAGCGCTGAAAAAACTGTTTCCAACCTTTATACCATTCTGCTGTTATGGGGGTCAAGTGTAGGAACCAAAGCTGGTAAAACCTGTTAAAAAAAAAACCCGCTGATCTTGGGGAAACTAGACTTTTAGATTCAGGGAAAACGTTGCTGTTATTTCCTTCATTTGTACGAAAAATTTTTAGTTAAGAAGGAATAATTCCGAAAGTATGAAAATTAAAAAAAAAACATTAAAAAAAGGCTTCACCGAAGAGATAGGGGGTGCAGAGTGGGAAAGCCTTGCTTTTAGCAGAATAATTACGCATTTTGTAAACTACGGGATGGGGGAGAAAAAGACATAAAAAAGCTGTGGGCAATATGCAGCACAAGATACTAGGGGAAAAACAGAAATTGAGTTAGATTTTATTAAAAACAAAATGAAAAAAAAAGGACAGCGCTTACACATTTTTAAAAATGTTGATCAAGCGATAAACGAATATTTTCTAGTAAGGGGGAAACCCAAACGAGCATTGCCCCCGCCAAAATTCAGGATTTTTATCATCCTCAAAAAACAAAAGATGCAGAAATTTGTTTATTGCCGTTGGTATGACTGTTTTCTATTTTGTTTTCGATAATTTGGGTGAATAAAAAAAGAAAAAAAATTATTATTTGCCAAAGGATTGGGAAGGGGTAACGCAATTTAAAAAGCAAGCCAAACAGCTGGGGTCAGTGAACAAACACGAAGGGAAAGGTTATTAAAAAAGCGATTTGGGAAATTTTTTTTTTTACCCGCACCCAGGCAATACAGAACCGCGCTTTGGAAAACAATACCGAACACACCCCTCAAATGGCCTTCATATTTTCCCCATACACGATTTAAAGAAAAAGATTTAAATATCACTCAAGTCATTGACATTGTTCAAAAACAAAGAGCGGCCTTTAACAAAAAGAGTCTTTGCTGTTGCTGTCCTTACAATGTTACCAACGAGGCCCCCTAACTTTTCCCGCATGATTCAAGTTTAGAGGAAAAAATTTTAAAGGCCAAGTGAACAAATTTTTTTAAAACATAGGTTTACCATTAAAAGACATTCCGAGTTCACAGATCACAGGCTTTGGTTGAAAACTTTTTAACAAAAGTTTCTGAAGGCTTTTCCCTACCAATACAGAAGCGATTGACAATTCTCGCAACACAGAAGGGGTTAAGAGCCCTCATTTTTTCGCGCAATGAATAAGAAGAATTTAAAGGGCTAAAACCAGTAAAAGCAATCAAAAAACAACAAAAATTTTCTGAAGACTCCCGTACAATGCAAATATTTTCCTTTGTTTAAAAGTAAAGGGGACCTTTTTTTTACCCGGGGGGAAACGAAGGGGACACTCGCTCAGGGGGAAATGCATTTGGGGGTCTCCTTGAAAAAAAAAAAAATTGTAAAAATGAATCCGCCCTGTATTTTTTACAGAAACGACACAACAAAACAAAAATCCTCAAGATCTTTTTTTTCAAGGAAGAACTGCAGATAATCCCACCCGACACAGTTCCCTTAATTAATTTACGTAATATATTGTGAGTTTAAAATGGAAGCTCAGAAGGAAGCGCAGAATGAAACAAGAATGATAAATAAAAAGACCTTGGAATTGTACGAGAAACATATGATACGAATTGTGCTATTAAAGCAACGTTTGTGAGGGTTCAGCAACACATGCTAAACCATCCAGATCACCTACAGCCCAAAATCCCAATTTTGACTATCAAATATGGAATAAAGAATATCTTGAAATAATAAAAAAATTCGAGCGCATCAAGCAAACATGAGAAAAAATTTGTCTGAATTGGAGGATGATATGATTGATTTTATAGATAAAGTTGATGAAAAATATGGACCCGATATATACCCAAAGAAGATATATAATTATGCCGTTCTCAATGCCCGATTGCATATGAAAACTCTGGATTAACAAACACACGTTTTGTGTTTGTTCTATCTAATGACTTTTTTGTTACAACGTTGTGTTGATCTCATGCAGATTAGATCGTAGTTTTACGCTTGTCATGATAAAAAGTCTTATTGCCAAACAATGCTTCTTTGTAGTTGTCATGAGATATGTTTGACTGCACAACACTGCGAGATATCCCTTTTGCTTTCTTAATGGTTTTCTCCTGGCTCGAATACTGTACATTTTTCGACCTTAAACCAATAAACTCCTTAATCACCTTTCCAGATAATTCATCCTTCATCTTTCCTAAAAACCTTCTTGTTAGTAATTGAATGCAAAGGCGAATCTTTGGGGTAATCAGATGTGTCATACCATCCCGCGTGCCCTTTAGCTACTTCTATGTCCATTCTTTATAGATGTCTTCTGTAGGGATATCTATAACAAAACTGTCTGTTCTGTGTAAAGTACTCTGGACTCAGGATACGAGGGCTTAAAGTAGTCATAAAGAAATTCTAACATCAAAAGCTTTGATAATTCTAAAACAGTAAACCCAATAAAAACGGGCTTATCCAATTTGACTTTCTTTTTTTTCATCATTATGCCAAAAAGCTGATCATGAAATCTTCTAAAGTCCTGATATTAGGTTTTGAAGTCAGCTTAATTGCTTCGTTCTCTTTGGTGACCAATCTAACATCTTTGCGCTTGTGTGGATTCTCCATAGTCTTTCCAAAACAGCTGTTGTTCATTAGCTTGAAAAAGTCTTTTCTGAAGCATCTGCGGATTTAGTTCTGAGATCAGTGTTCTTCATGATGTATGGTTTCAGAACTGTCTTGATCAAAAGCAATTATACGATAACAGCTGTCAACTTCAAACCAAATGTCTTAAATAAAATGTAGAAGTCTTTTAATGACAGACTAATTTTTTTTTGCCTCAAAGATTAGGCACAAGTTTAGGTGGCCTGTTTTCGCCATCTTTAGACTTTCTGCCGCCAATGGATAGTCATTATGCGGGTCATGGAGTTCATGAGGATTTTCTAAGTCAACTTCTAGAATACCATGCTGTTGACCCGGGCGCCCAAACTGCTCAACCACTTAATGCTTTTTTAATATTATTTGTACCGCCACCTGTGTACTTTTAAAGTTGCGTAATGGAAGCGTTTGGGCCCCATTCCCCCTCCATACAGAGGGTGTTGCATCTAAAACATGAGATAGTTAGGCCTTTTACTGGATCATAATCATCAGGTATTTGGTTTGCTTTACAGTAATGGTGCGACGCCATACTATTTCCTCCACGCAATCCGTTTTAAATTCATCGGGAATCATTGGCAGGTCAGACAATAAATCAATCTGTACTCCAGTAAACTTTAAGAAAGCGCCCCAAACAACTCATCCCGGGGCGCAGAAATGTAATGCGCCAGGATCCAGGCTATAATTTTTTTCATGCAGTCTTTCTATAATTTTTCAAAGACGTCCCCCAACAACATAAAACAGCCATCAAGTATGAATCTGATAGCCCTCCCATCGTTTTTACACTCTAACTTCTGCCAAACGCATCTTGAGCATGCTGGTAATCAGAATCGTAATGTCCTTCCCTCTAAGACTAGAAAAAAAACGCGCCTTTAGGTGGAAGTGTATCTTCAGCAAACTTTCCCAACTGTCATGTACTCAAAAGGTAAACACCCTTTCTAACGAGTGTCGGGTCAAAATATTCTTTTGTTATGGGGCAGGACTTTAAGACATAGCCAGCGACTCTAAAAAAACCCATCATGTGTTGCATAGAGTCATAAAAAACATGTTATTTAAAGTGAAACACATGTACTTTTTGTTGACTGTGCAATGCATGACCCCCTAAAGGCGTGGGTTTTACTGCTTGCATTATAAGATGAGAATCGTAACCCCGCAAGTATAAAAGAATACAGGCAGCTTCCATGTCTTTGGTTCAAACTTTGGGTTGAAGATTGCATTTACTGTGCGCTGCTCCTCTGAACTTTCCACTAATGGGGATCATGGTCTCTTACTGTCGGATTTGCTTCCTCACTGAGTTCTAAACCACAAACCCAAAACAATGTGTGGTGATTTATACTGTTGTTGGTCTTCAGGCGTCATCATGATTTCAGATAAATTCGATTATTAGAACAGGCATTACGCAATTGCTGCATGCGTTTTAAGAAGTATTCTGCAGCATCCGGTCCTTTATAATTCTGGTGTTGAATGAGCGCCATCCGACCTGACAACAACGAAAGCAAATGAGCAAATCTGATGATTACTCACAAAGGCTGTTTTGGAAGTTTCTGGGGGGTTTGGGCCCCCTCATAAGGGAACAATGAGTGATTCAAAGTCTGCGTAAACAACATATGGGGTCGTTTGCATCCGTTTCCAGTTCTTAAAACAAAACTTTACTGCCTTCTCTCGGCGTAATTAGTTCTGAAATTACAGTCAACGGGGCCCGTTACAATGTTTCTTAGGGTTCGATTGCAGCTTTATTAGATGGAATTCTTGTTAAACATTTTCTGCAGAATTTTTGGGTTTATGCCATCCTTTGAAGTATGCTGCATTATCTACTCATTGTGCGTATCAATGTGTATGCGGTAGCCCTCCCGGGCCAAAAACACAGTAGTAAGTCAACATGATTTTTGCCGGATGCCTATTGTTGGGCTTGTCCTTGGACACTCTAAAGGCAGTAGATTTGTTTCCTCATCCCATGTGTAGATATTAACAGTTTATTGGTTTGTTTTTGTTCTTCAAACTGATCAATTTGATCTACACTAACAGAAAGGATATTCCACTAAAGTTAAGATCATTGATGTAAGGGTGATAGTTAGACACCTCTCTGCGTTTTTGGGGGCGTAAGCCCCTTTGCGAAAACACACCACAAAAACATTTGTTGTCTATTTTCTTATGTTTAAAAGTGCTCCTTTTGCAACTAATGCTAGAGGTAGTGGAATATAAGACCTGCCTACAATCGGCGCATACTTAGCCTGTTTTAATCTGATCTCTATGATTTCGCCCTCGGACCAACCAGAGCCTCTCATTTTGGCTTCTTCAGGCGGCCACATCAAACTGTGTAAGCAGCTGGTCTGCCCAACCAGGTGTTAAGTCATTATGAGAAAGAATAGTCTGTTGTTAGTCGAGACCCAGACTTCTAGTTTTTCTTCATTTATTGTTATATAATCGTTTAAAACAGCTAACATTACTTAACTGGCGGGTTATTGTTAGTTTCCCTGGAACTTGAGAAATAGCATGACCAACACTTGCCCTTTACGCTTGCTGAATCAATAACATCTAGACGATATCAATTTAAAGCTTTGATAAATTTTCTTCCTTACGCATTGCTTCAAACAATTCGTCTGGACCTTCATATATCTTTCCATGTTGAGTTTCTTTTCTAACTCAAATTATTTATTAAATTAAAAAAAACTTAATCAGAATAAATATCGACGGTCTTTTTGTGCTTGGACCATAAACTAAAGTATAAACACCCTTTGGCGTTGTTAATGTGACTGTTTAGAACAGAGTTTAATGTTCGTTTACTTTTTTTTAAGCTTTTCCTTTTTTATCTGCTCGGTGTCTGGCTGTGAGAAAAACTTTTTCTTGCCTTTCTTTGAAGATCAAACTTTTGTCTTTTGTAGTCATCAAAATCGGCCTGTAAACGACTAAATTCTTCATCCGTGATTTTTGAGTCAGCTAGTGCTTTATTTATTATCAGCTTAAAGGAACTAAGTTTAGCTGTTATCAGTTGAACCATGCTGTGTGCTTTGGAGTTTATTTTTTAATTTTTTGCTAGCAGCACCTACGGCTAATAAACATAGGCCAAGAGCTAAAGACAAACCGCTAGAGGTTTTAAAACTACCGGTGCGCCTATGCCCGTGCTAAGAGACCTACCTCGTCCCTGCCGATACAGCGCTTAAGTCGATTTTCTCCTATTAAAAATAGGTAACAGCATTAAAGGCAGCAGAATACCTTCGTTTGGTTTTTTCTGTATTTTGAAAGGTTCTTGCTCTAGTACTTGCTGCATTTGCGTAATGGGTTTTTAATTCTAAAGGTTTTTATGTCGGGGGTTTTCTACTATCTCTTCTCTTGGCGACTCCGGTGCTGTAGGCACATTTGGATAAACTTGAACAGACATGCTTTTTTATAAATAAAAAAAAATTTAGCATTGATATCTCTTTTAATCGTTCTTCAATATTTAGCTGCGCACTTTTATTAAAAACAAATACACGTTAAATGGTTTTTCG
Source organism: Conus ventricosus (assembly GCA_018398815.1). Lineage (NCBI taxonomy): Eukaryota > Metazoa > Mollusca > Gastropoda > Neogastropoda > Conidae > Conus > Conus ventricosus. The sequence goes on from CM031598.1 coordinate 21,550,121, forward strand.
GCCTCTTTTTCTTTATCAATTTGAAAAGTTTATTATGTCTCTGACAGCTCTCCCGCTTCCATTACGGGTTATCCTCTGTTGACCTTTGGTCATTTCCCTAAACCGTATTTCGTTGTTAAATAATGATCAAGTCAACACTGTGAAGATGTAGAAACTTTAGACACAAGGTCAACTGTTGGATTTCTAAACCTCCCGCCTCCCAAAAAGTTTTCTTATTTCATCAAAATTTCTGATAAGGTTTTAAGCCCGCTAGCGTAGATTTGGTTAGGACACCCTCAATTGTACATTGCACTTTTGTTTTTTGGGATTAACAAAATTTTCAGTTTGTCTTTGGAATGGTTTTTCATTTTCACACAGCAATAAAATACCTTTAAGCGATCTTGCTGTGGCACTAAAACTAAAATTCCATATAGTGTCTGCCCTGCTTTTAGGATATTTAGAATGATGAAAACACCCCTTTTTGTAATATATTGCTAATTTTTACTGATATTGTTGCTGGATCAACCTCGCTAAGTCAGGGTTGCTAACAACGTCAAACTCTAACGAGATGTCAGAAATGCTGTACTTTGCTTCGGTGTCTTCAAAATTTAATAACAATTTGTGGTCATTAAAAGTTAGTTCATATGACAATCTGTCTTTTAATGCTCCTTGAAATATGGGGCATGCGCTTTTAACAACTCAAATCTAGGGGTATGAAAAAGCGATTTCCATACGCATAACTTACAGCTACAAAACCCTTTTTCCGTCTTTAGCGTCTGCGGGCGCCTATTCTAAAGTTTTAGTGCATCTTCATTTTCGAATCCCCTTTAAACGCAAGATCAGCCCTTTCGTTCCCGGTTAGCCATAGATCAGAATAGGTTAAAAATATGTCTGCATTATGTAAAGAAAATATTTCTTGTCCCTCAAGTTTTATAGAAATTTTCTTAACGATTGCCCGCCCCAGATTCTGGACAACTGTTCTGTTTGGGTCTGTTGTTGAAGCGAGTTCTATTTTGAAAGTAAGTTGCGCAGAGCCTGGCACAATCACTTCATCCGCTCCTAGGTCTGGATTTTTACAGGTAAGAATTTGATCCGCATCAATAGTAGATGGATTATTTGGAAAAAGTAATATTCCGTTTATTTCCCTTTACGCCAAAGGGTTCTTTTAGTCTTTTATGCGGGTCAAGAATCGAAACCATATGATTGTGACATTTTTTATAAAAAAAAATAAAAAGTTAATTATTTAAAAATAGGCAGGCATTGAAGATGGAGATTTGATGTTCCTGATCCTGTAGACGACATGAGTGATTCCCCTTGGGGGCGGCATCGCTCGGGCTCTCAGTGCAGAGATTAGAAGGGGCGCAAAAGACGTGAATTAACAGAAAAATAAGGCCAGATCATTATACCAAAGTTTAGACTAGAACCTCCCGAAACTTAACCCTGATGATTTTGAAGTAAAGATAACCATTTGTTATGAAAAACGATAAAGGAGAACGTGTTCCGCTTACGTTTAAACGAGACCCCTCAAGGTTTGTAGGCATGGATACAATTAGACAAAGGCTTAGTGCAAGCGAGCGAAATCGTCTTGGCTTTACTGAACCAAAATTAGATAGGGGAGGCAGTTGCTGCACTTTTAAAACATACAACAAGAACTCCCCAAAAGATAACCAAATGCAAAACATGGAACTTGGGAAAATTTAAGTCAAGCAGCGGGCGAAATAAATCAAGCATAGAAGCAGAAACCACTGAAGAAGAAGAAAGAGCATTACAAACTATACGCGAACCACAGCTACCTATGAGAGAATTATTAGCCCTTGATCGTACTTTTTTGAACCATCAAAGGTGAATTAACAAACAATTTAGCAAAACTGGGTGAACTAGATAAGCATATAAAAAAAGAAAAAACAAAAAACTCGTTGAGGCTGACGACGCCAACTTAGGACCTGAGGTTAAAAAAAGAATAAAAAAAAAGACTAAAAGATCTTGAACAAGAAAGATCAGCAAAAACTAGAAGTGACGACTACTAACCGAACCAATTACGAACTCAAGTGAACAGAATAAGAGAAACTATCGAAAAAATTTTATATGAAACGCGACGCTAGCAGAACGAATACGAACGCTGTTAGAGAGCAAGGCGTCACATTAGCAAAACGTTTATAACAGCCTTAGGATTTGCAATAAGTACACTGGTGTTGGCTATTACAGGCGGTGGTGGTCAAAGTCTAGTGCCTCCGCCGCCATCGCCTCCACCTGATAAATCATGGGTAAAAAAAACAGCTTGATCATCTTGCGAGTTTATTAAAAAAAATAGCTGGGAAAGCCATGGACGCTTTACCTGGTATATTAGGGAGTATCGTTACTGGCTTTTGTCCCACTGCAAGCAAAGTAGTTGGCTTTATGGCCGAGCACTTATGGACATTAGTTCTCTTAATAGTTGGGTTAATTATTTAGTAAAATAAAGAAGGAGTAATCTAGGCTAGTTAATCCAAAAACAAGTGCGTCTTTTCATATTCATGGTCATTATTTTTTTTTGTGTTCTTCAACGGTCTTTGGGCTTTGGACCTCGGGGATTTGGATGACTTAAGCTTAATCTTGGGGGCGACTTGTTTGTTTACTGCTTGCAAAATTACTGGCTTTAGAATTTATGACGTTTTTTTCCCACCTTCTGTTCATTTCCTGCCACAAGGATTTCATTATTGTAATTTATTATTGTACCTTTTCTGGGGTCTGAGGTCAGAAGGCAGCATGATAAACCCGTGCCAACAGCAAAGTCTACTTTTTGATCTTGCGTATTGTAAAACATTTTGGGTACCTTTTTATACTTGAAGGTAAATCAACTGTAGAATTAATGGCGTCCTCTAAATTTGCTAAGTACTGTTTTTGAGCGTCAAAGCCAGTAGAAGGATCAGTTATGCTCGATCTCGTTTGTGCTTGCGAACCTAGCAAACACCAAACGTAAGTACGAATAGAGTCGTTTATTCGTTCTATTCCTGCTTTAGTTAGGCCCTTAGAAGTGTCTAAAATAAATTTTGTCCATGCTGTTTTATGCTCTTGCTCTATGGACCCGAGGTGAACAGCTGTGCTTGAAGAGAAAGATGTGTAAGGAGGATTCCAGTCATAGTTATACTTTCTGTGCACGCCCCAAAAAATAATGGGTGCCTAAGCCATGATTAAGATCCAACTTTTGTCTAAAGTCTGTCTTAACATTAATATTGAATTCGTTACAGATCCTTTCAAAAGCCTTCATGTCTATTCGGTTGCTGAATGGATTAAACGGTTTGTCATTGGGTAATGGCGCTTGCAGTTCAGTCAAAATACGTCTGAAGGTGTAATAATAATGAAATCTATACACTGACCTCACCAAAGGATCAGGATGATTTAAATGATCAGCATACGACACTCCACACCCAGTTGATGCACAAAACACGGCAAAGTTTAACTGGTTCTGATAAATCTGCATCGGATGACTAAACCACACTTTTGCGATGTAGTCTTTTTTAATAGGAGGGTTAAGATATTTGGCCAATGGAGTACTCACCTTTACTTGAAAGGTGTCAGTCTGGGTCACAGAAATGTCAAGGGTGTCAGTTGCTATATTTTTAAGATTGTAGTGCGGTCCAACAGAATATTTTGCATTAGTATATTTGAACGCACTCATTTTTATTTCGTTTAAAAATGTTTGTAACAATAACAACCCAAGACCGTCCTTCGTTTTTAGAACATGCTATTGATAACAATTGCGGAAGCAGAATGGTCGCACTCCATGAAATTTTTTACAAAGTTGTATGGTTTAATATAAGCAAATCAAAGAATAATAATACGGTTCTAAAAGTTGACAAAACAGGGACCAAAGTTAGCCAGTTAACCATACCTGATGGTTATTACGGGTTTTGTTCGCTAAAAGAAGCAATGAGTAACTTTGACATTACTCTCAAACTTAATAATGCGAATCTGAAAACAATGTTAACATTCAAGCCTGAAGAAGTAGCTTACTATTTTGATAGAGAGCTAGCTAAAATGTTAGGCTTTAAAAACTGTCAATCTTCCCACTCATAGTTTTAGTGTTTCGCTAGATGAAACTACGTTTGAGGGGAAAGTCCGCTCGATCTTGCATTACATTCATTACTCTATGTTCATTTAGATGAGCTGAGCACTGATGAAAACTTATATGATGGAAGGCCTCAACTGTTTTAAGAGCTCTTCCATCAGGAAAGCTGCATATTGCGATTATGAAATTATACAATTCCCTAATTTACAGTTTAAAAAATTAGTTTGTGGAAGGGTCGGATATTTAATATAAAAATCACAGACAAAACGGGGAAAGTCGTAAAATGTGATAACCTGCACATTGTTTTGGAAATAAAATAATAAACTGTACTAAAAAATAATGTCGCGTGGGCCAGAAGAATCGGGAGTTACATTAGCGCCTGTAAGGTGCATAACCTTAGAATTAAAAGACCTTGCAGACGTTGCGGACTTTGAACAGAACGGTGAGATAGGCGCTTTGTATGGTTTTGAGTACACTAAAGATGGTGATTATAAACGCAAAGAGGTTGGCGACAACAAAAATTTTCCTAAACTAGAACAACTACGCAATCTAGAAGCAAATAATGTTGGGCAGTATGAATATAAAATAGTTCGAAAACCTGACAGCAAATGGCACTTAGAACCATATTTAGAATGGGACATAAAATTTGAATTCATAAGCCCATTTACATTTTTTAGCCGTCAAAAAAGTTTCAGAAAAGCATTCAACTCTGGCCCTATACATGTAAGTCTTATGCCAGAGGACAATAGTCGGAAAGAGATTGAAATAACGCCGTATAGGAAAAAACAGTACATCCTCCACAGAAGAGAAACGGTTTTAAAGCACGCTTCTACAAAATTACAGTTCATTCCACGCAGGAAATTAGGAGACACGTTCACAATGATATTTGAAATTTCTGTCTTAAAAGATGAGGAGAGGGATGGGGTTGTGGGCGTTAGTGACATACTTATGAAAGGAATTAATATTAGCTGGCAAAACTTAGATGTTGAAAAACTTAAAGTTACCATCGTCATTCTTCACAATGGTGAGGATATTAAAGTCATAACAACAAGCAAAAAATCAATATTAGTCTAAATAGAAACAATCTTACAGAACTGAATTGGATTAATCTTACACATTTAGGCCTTATAGGGTTTTATTATACTGAACAAGTTTTGACAGAGAGTATGATAAACATAATAACTGGATTAGATTAAATTCTGTTATAAAACTATGGAACAGTTAAACTTTATGATAAAAACCCCTCATTGCTCATTGATTTGTGGGCAGACTGGCTGTGGAAAAACAATATTTGTCCTCGACCTATTACAAACAGTTTATCGTTATAATTTTGATTATATTGTAATTTTCTGCCCAACACTTGAATTTAACAAAGCATATCATGATAGAAGGTTTATATGGACAGATGATGACGTATATTTAGTTGATCCTAGCAATAAACTGAGTGAGTGTTTAGAACTCTTTTATAGACTGTTTAAAGGAACGCAGACACTATTTATTATAGATGACTGTTCAGCAGAAAGAGACATAGTTAAAAAAAGAAACACTTTGTCAAAACTGGCTTTTAGTGGAAGGCATGCTGGAATAAGTGTGTGGATTTTATGTCAGAAATATAACTCGGTTTTAAAAGACTTTAGAGAACAGTTAAAGACTATAGTTTTATTTCACATGAAAGACAGAGACGCCTTTGATGAATGTATGCGTGAAAATGATGTTATTGAAAACGATCAGGAAAAACGCAGGATTAAGCAAAAACTGAAATCTGAAAAGTTTAGTAAATTAGTATTAAAAACGGATAATCCTACACAGTATGTTTGTTTGTAAAAGAGAACTAATAAATGCCGATTCTGGAGTCAGTCGGTCGAAACTGAGTATGCATGTTTGTAGGGTTTACTAGTTAGAGAACTAGTAAATACCCAGTCTAGGTCGCTTTTTACAAGAAAATGTAGCTTGTTTTGCTCTTTCATGACTTTCTTTTGCTTCTTAGATGGCACCTTTGGTTGGTTTTTTGAAAACTCAACAAACATACTACGGTATTGCACACCAGCCTTTTCTGGGATTGCATTCTTCTTAAAACTGAAAAGGCAGAGGAGTCAAATTACCACTTTCCGCAGTCACTGAGGAGAAACAACCAAGTTTCGAAATATCAGTATATGACCAGGAGTTATATGTTAGTGAGTTTCCCTCCCTATTGGAGGATGTCTCCCCCTTGGAGAATATAAGCTTGCTGAAGGCTCAATTTGAGAAGCATTTATTTTATTTTTCGCCATTCACCCACTCAAGCACATACTGTTAGTTAGGCAGAATCATCTACCACTGCAGATATGAATGCGTATCTCCCCCTATTTCTTCAAGCTAAGACATAAGAGCAAGCTTTGTTTATAATTCAATATTTCTTGTAGTCATTGCAACACCAAGCTGCTCTGTAAGTTGCTGGAACGGTGCTCGGTACTTATCCTTGGAATTTATTAGTTTGTTGTATTATATATATATATATATATATATATATATATATATATATATATATATATATATATATGTATATATATATATATATATATATATATATATATATATATATATATACTGCAAACTACCTTGTTAGCGCCCAGTATCTATTAAGCGCCCAACCCCCACTTTTGTTCAATATTGTGCAAAGGATATACTACCTTGTTAGCGCCCATCCCCCACTTTCAAATCTTGCTGTTGGCAAATTTATTTCCTTCCGTTTTTTGTTTTAAACGGATGCTATGCGTTGGGAGGAAAAGGGAGGTTTTGTCGGCCTAAATATGATGTAAATAGTTTCATTTGACTTCATTTTAGATTGTGATGAAAAACTCTATAGATAACAGTTTTTATTTCACAGTGAACATTCATTCCGTTTCCTAAGTGGGCTTCTGTCTTGGCTGTGTGATAGGAAACTCAAAATGCCACGAAGCAAATCCTACACTGTTGAGTTCAAGCTTGCAGCCTTGATTTTTTAAATCATTTCGCAGGAGGGAATGTTTCCCAAACTGCCCAAGAATTTGGGGTTGACAGAAAAAGGATTCGAGAATGGAGAGAAAAACGAGATCACCTGATGCAGCATTAAACAGGAACAGAGAAAAAGAAACGAAGACTGCACCACGGACGAGAAGTTCGCTCTGAAGAAGTTGATCAAGATGTCCTCGATTATCTTAATCAAAAACGAGCTGAGGGAGAGTTGTGAGAAACAAGAACTTACAACGAAAGGCCATGGAAATGGCGGGCGCTCAAAGACTGGAAGGATTCCTCGCTTCACCCATGTGGGTGAAGCGCTGGAAAAAAACGGCATGGAATCTCCACTCGGCGAGGCACTTGCACCAACCAAAAGGTGCCTGGCGATTTTGAGGAACAGTTGCTAGAATTTCGTCGCAGTGTACTTCGGCTGAGGCATTGTCATTTGTATCCTTTGCTGTATATCCTCAACATGGACCAGACCATGGTCAGGTTCGACATGTTGCCCAACTGCACCAGCCATATGAAAGGGGCAAAAGTGGTATGGACAAAGACAACGAAGGCTGAAAAACGGGGATTCACCATAGCTTTGCTGGTGGCAGCAGATGGAACAAAGTTTCCAGCCTTTGTTATCTTTCGTGAGAGAAATGGGCAAATCCCTAACCGAGCTCCAGGTGCCAGACAATGTTTGTGTGACAGCAACAAGAAATGGGTGGATGACCCAGGAGTCACTGTTTTGTGGATGGAAAGGGTTCTAGGTCACTCAGACCAACGTCGTCTGCTGGTACTGGATCATTACACGGTACACAGGACGGCTGAGGTGCGGGCTACCATGGCTGCCCGGGACGTTGACCTCGTATTTGTTCCATGGACGTTAGCATAGTCAAGCCATTCAAGGATGCACTTCGTGATTGCTGGGTGCAGTGGATGACCCAGCCCCGGCTCCTGACAGCAGCCGGCAACCTACGGCAGCCATCACGGCAAGACGTCGTCACTTGGGTGGGCCAGGCATGGGCAGAGTGGGTCAGGACACCATCAGCACATCATTTCTCCGATGTGCCATCTCCAACGCGCTGGATGGGTCTCAGGATGACCAGACACTGGAATGATTCCCAGAACACACCCAGGCCAATCTGCCCCACAGAGATGACGGCGGGGATGGAGAAGACAGGGAGGCAGAGGCAGACGAATGTTCTGATGATGGGGAGGAAGAGGAAGTTGACTTTGTTGGACTGGAGGAAGACGACTAAAGAAGCCAACGTCAACCTGCCTCATTTGCAGTTTGCCAGAAGTTGAATTTTCCTTTCGATCTGATGCAGACATTTTCTCTGGTGTTTCAAATTTTGTATTCCCCACAACGATTCTTTTTTTTTCACTGTTTGGTATGATCTTTGAAACGGTTTCAATAAGAAACAAATGCTCAAAGTGGTGACTGTGTGTAAGAGAATAGAGAGAGAGAGAGCGGGGGGGGGGGGGGTAGGAGTGTATGTGTGGAGAGAAAGAGTTTAAGCTTGTTTTGAATTATAATGTTTTCTGTTCTTCAATTAGCTGCAAATGCCCATCCCAGAAATCAGGCAATTGGTCTTCTGCAGAGGGGGTAGTACCTAGCTAATGCCCACCCCTGACATGGAAAATTTTGTGCAAAGAGGGAAAGAGGGGGTGGGCACTAACAAGGTAGTTTTTCAATATATATATATATATATATTATATATATATATATATATATATATATATATATATATATATATATATATATATTGCTGAACAATTAAGTAGTGGGTCAAAACAAGTGCAGGCTAACAATTCTTCAGTCATTATATGATGACTTGGCAAACATCAGAACGTTTCGAGAAAAAAAGAAGGGAAAATGAAGTAAATGGGGGGAATATACTATAAATATGAGAAACCCTTCACTAGCTGCCTGAAAGAACCATCGTAATCCCTCTTGAAGGCAGATCTATTAGTATTGCCTGCTCCTAGGCCTTTCGTTCGCTGGTTCGGACTCATCAGGGAGACACGGATGATTGTGTTTGTGCTCTTGGTGTCAAATAGAGACACACCACAGTCCATAATTCTGTGGTGTTCTCACCACCAAGGGTTCAAAAAAGAATCCAACAGCACCTCCAAAGCAGCCAGTGAAGAGTTGTAAATGGAACAAAACGAAAGTGTGGGGAGGAAAAAAAATGATGAAAAATTAAAAATATGCAAACGGGTTTTAAAATGTAGGGGGCAATCTTTGAACCTATGGTTGGGGGATCCATTCAAGGATGCAAGGGAGATCAAAAGATATGGAACACTCTGAGTGGTCAGCTCTGCTATCAATAACCAGCATTGTCAGTGGCTAAGAATTGTGCAGAACAACCTTTACTGGATCTCCATAAAAGATGCAATCTCCACTGATTGACCAAACAAGATAATGCTAATATATATAAAATATATTATATTTATTATTTACTATTATATTTTTTTTATTATATTAAATATTTTAATATTTTTTTATATTATAATTATAATATTATATATATTATATATATATAATGCTGAACGATTAATTTAGTGGGGGAAAACAAGTGTAATCGAAAATGTCGTTTTTGCTATATGGATATGTTTCACACTCGGCAAGAAACCGGAATTCAGTGCCAAACCTGAAGAGTTTTTCCCACTAAGCGAGACAGCTGTCCTTTGCTGAACTTGCTGACCTCCCTCCAGAGCAACACTACGACAATGGGGGGGAATTTATGAAGGAAGCCTTTTTATTCTTTTTAAACGAAGTCTGTCTTTTATAGTTAGGTATGTTAACTGGGACGGACTTTGCTGTTTGCTTAACTTCATTCCTGACCCTTGGGGCTGGGTTTTATGATCGTTCTATATTTGTCATATCCTTCATCAACCTGTCAACCCTTCAAACGAGTGCAACGAACATCTATTATTTTGTTGCGAAATTTTTTATGTGTGTTTTTACCAATCCTTGATTTTTTTATCATCTTTTTTTGCGGGCCCCACATGCTGTATGTGATTTATATATCTTTTGACTTTTACACAAATTTTAGCTCATCGTTTGTTAGAACTGCTTAAGTCTCCAATTCACTCAGTGTTTTCCCTTTATTTCTTTTCCAATGATACAAATTTCATGTAGGCATGGGATCACTTCGTTTTCTCAAGTTTTCCTTTTTTATTAAATGAAACTGTTTACACTCAGCAGATAACCAGGATTCATTATTTAGCTTTAAAAACATTTAATAAGGTAGAATGGCTATTGTTTGTGGTTCCTGCTAATCTCCCTTTCAGACAAACTTTTACAATAGAGTCCATCAAACCCAATAAAAGGGAAAGTTTCCGTCAACAAATTACGTATATCTATCCCACATAGTTTTTTACATTTACTCCACTTTCCATCTGCAAATTCAATCCATTTGGGTAGAGGGTTTACTTCACACTCACATAGTCAAAGGCATCGATTCACTGAATTGTGTAACACGCAAAAATGTGGCTGATTTCATGTAATGGGAAAATAATGCCTATTCCGGGGAAATTACCCAACTATTTCCCGAATATGTCCGAGTGCTTTCTTACTTTCCTGTATTTACCGATGAGACAGCTACTTCTACGAAATCGGCTGCCATCTACATGAAGTAATAATTCCATTGCATGGAGTCAGTAATGACCCACACACACACACACACACAACACACACACAAACACACACACACACACAAAACCACACACACACACACACACACACACACACCAAAACACACACACACACACACACACACACACATTGAATTATAAACAAAGCTTGCTCTTATGTCTAAGATTGAAAAAATAGGCGGAGATAAGCATTCATATCTGCATGGTAGATAATTCTGCCTAACTAACGTATGTGCTTGAGTGGGTGAATGGAAAAAATAAATGTTTTCTCAACCAGCCGCCGTGGCGAAGTGGTTAACGTCGCGGACTCCCGGCTGGGAGGTCGTGGGTTCGAATCCCATCAGAAGTCATGTGGATTTTTCTGCCCCGACCGGCTCCTACCCATTAGTTGAGTTTGCTGCGGACTCAGTTGGAAGACTGGGACCACACAGTCGAGTTTCATCCACTTAATGGATGCGTTTTGAGAGTGTTGCTCAAATTTCATGCCAACACTGCAGGTGCCTGTATCTCTCGGGCCTGGTTGACGGCAGGATATATTATAAAAGGAAGCGTGGGAGTCCCGCCTGTCATGTATTTCTCGACCGAAACGGAAATCCGTAGCATCATCTTAATCTTTCCTCATTCTCATCGATCAGCATTAAAAAAAATGTCTCAAATTCTGGGGCCCCTTCATGCCCTGCTCTCTTGGTGACCTCAATTTCGATTTTCCTCTCCACGTCTGTGCCCTTGGTTTGGTTCCGTCGAGGTCACCGGTATCGGCGAGTCCATGGGGGCTGTCATTGGACGGTCGTGGTGGCGCCTCCGGAGGAGAGCTCACTCACGCCGGCCCCGGGCGACTAAGCAATTTTTGTCGTCAGTAGATGGCTTGTAGGTGGTGTCCTGCGTATGTTAGATCGAACAGGCGCCACTGAAACACCACCGAAGTGACTCGGCAGCAGTGCAGTGTTCCTCCGGTGGGTTGCCTCTTGACGACTTGAAAATTGACTGCTTCCTGTGGATTGCCGGTGCCGGGGCTGCGGGGGGGCCCCGAACCAGGCTCTGGCTGTGGACGGGGTGTCGGAATGAGCGGCGTGGGTGGCACTGCCTCTGAGGTGGCGCAGAGAGTGGGACAGAAAAAAAAAAAATAAAAAAAATAAAAAAAATAAATAAATAAATGCTTCTCAAATGAGCCTTCAGCAAGCTTATAGTCCCCAAGGGGGAGACTTTTCCCCAGGGGGGGGAAAACTCACTAACATATCTTAACACCTGGTCAGATACCGGTATTTCGAAACCTGATTGTTTCTCCTCAGTGATCTCGGAAGTCCAAATCG
>CM031598.1:21563084-21587639 GCA_018398815.1 Conus ventricosus
GGGAAAGGGGGGTTTCCCCCGAATAGCCATTATAACGGTTACACCACCCAGACGGTTTCCTCTTTATAGAATATCTCACGCGTATTCGGGAAATAAAGTGGAGTACGTTCATATGCTTTGCATCTTGTTATATGTTTTCTTCTTAAAGCAATGTAGCTTATACTGCAGTTTGTGATTTTTCTTTCCCACTTCTTAGGTTGCCCCTTTTGGGTTTGGGGTTTTTTTTTTTTTAATTCAACAAACATACTATGATATAGCAAAACCAGCCTTTTTCTGGGATAGCATTCTGCTTAAACCTAAAAGACAGAGGAGTCAAGTGAGGACTTTCGAGGTCACTGAGGAGAACAATAATGTTTCGAAAATACCGGTATCTGACCAGGATTATGATATGTAAGTGAGTTTTTCCCCTTTGGAGCTCGTCCCCCCCCATGGAGACTATAAGCTTGCTGAAGGCCATTTTGAGAAGCATTTATTATCCTCCATTCACCACTCAAGCGCATACTGTTAGGCAGAATTATCTACCACTGTGATATGAATGCTTACTTCCCCCTATTTCTTCAATCAAAAACATAAGAGCAAGCTTTGTTTATATTCAAATTTCTTGCATTGCAACACCAAATGCTCTGTAAATTGCTGGGAATTGTGCTTAGCTCTTTATTCTTTTAATTTATCACTTTACTATAATTCAATCCCTTGCGGGTTCATTCCCCGAACTGGTCGTCAGCACTTGTGTCTTAAGTTGTTGTTCGCTTTTTATATTTTCTTCCCTTCATAAGAAAATATAGCTTAGTTATCTGTTTGCTTGTTTGGGGGCACCTTTGGCTGTTTTCTTGAAAATTCAACAAGCATACTACGGTATATAGCACACCAGCCCTTTTTCTGGGATAGCATTCTGCTTAAAACCCAAAAGGCAGAGGAGCCGATTAGGACTTTTCCCAGTCACTGAGGAGAAACCAAACAGGGTTTTGGGAAATACCGGTATCTGACCCGGGGGTTATGATATGTCAGTGAGTTTTCCCCCCTCTGGAGAATGTCTCCCCTTGGGGGACTATAAGCTTGCTGAAGGCTCATTTTGAGAAGCATTTATATTTTCCATTCACCCACTCAAGCACATACTGTTAGTTGGGCAGAATTATCTACCAGTGCAGATATGAATGCTTATCTCCCCCTTTTTTCTCAATCTTAGACATAAGAGCAAGCTTTGTTTAAAAATTCAAGGGTTTTGTGTGTGTGTGTGTGTGTGTGTGTGGTGTGTGTGTGTGGTGTGTGTGAGTGGTAGTGGTTGTGTGATCATTACTGACTCCATGCAGTGGGAATTATTACTTCATGTAGAGGGCAGCCGATTTCGTAGATTTACTTTTCTCATCGGTAGTACAGGAAAGTATAGAAAGCATTTCGGACATATTCGGCAAATAGTTGGGTATTCCGCGGAAAAGGCATTTATTGCCCTTTACTGAAATCAGCCACATTTTTGCGTGTTACATCAATTCAGTGATCGATGCCTTTGACATATGTGAGTGTGATAGTAAACCCTCCCCCAAAGGACTGAATTTGCAGATGGAAAGTGGATTTAAATTTGTAAACAACTAGTGTATGGGATATACGTAATTTGTTGACGGAAACTTTCATTTTTATTGGTGTATGATGGACTCTATGTAATGTTTGTCTGAAAGGGAGATTAGCCGGACCACAACAATAGCCATCTGCCTTATTAAATGTTTTTAAAGCTAAATAATGAATCCTGGTTATCTGCTGAGTGTAAACCAGTTCCATTTAATAAAAAGGAAAACTTGAGAAAATCGAAGTGACCCCATGCCTACATGATTAGTATCATCGGAAAAGAAATAAAGGGAAAACACTGAGTGAATTGGAGACAAGCAGTTCTAACAAGACGATGACCCTAAAATTTGTGTAAAAGTCAAAAGACATAAATCATATACAGCATGTGGGGGCCCGCTAAAAGAGATGAAAAATCAAGGATTGGGTTAAAAACACACATAAAAAATTTCCCGAAACAAAATAATAGATGTCGTTGCACTCGTTTGAGGGTTTTGACAGTTGATGAAGGATATAAAAATTATAGAACTGATCATAAAACCCAGCCCCAAGGGCCAGGAATGGAGTTCAGCAAACAGCAAAGTCCGTCCCAGTTAAAATACCTAACTTTAAAAAGACAGATTTCTGTTTAACGAATAAAAAGGCGGTTGACAAGAAACCTTCCTTCAGTAATTCCTCCTTATCGTAGTGTTGCTCTGGAGGGAGATCAGCAAGCCCAGCAAAGGACGCTGTCTCGCTTTGTGAAAAGCCTTCTCAGGTTTGGCACTAAATTTCCCGGTTTCCTCCCGATGTGAAACATCCATATAAGCAAAAACGACATTTTCGATTACACTTGGTTTTTCCCACTCCTTAATCGTTCAGCATTATATATATATATATTATATATATATAATATATATATATTATATATATATAAATATTTTATATTATATATATATATATATATTAGCATTATCTTGTTTGGTCAATTAGGGGGAGATTGCATCCTTAGGAGACCCAAAGTAAAGGTTGGTTCTGCACATTCTTAGCCACTGACAACGCTTGGGTTATGAACAGCAAGCTGACCACTCAGACTGTTTCATATCTTTTGATCTCCCTTGCATCCTTGAATGGATCCTCAACCATAGGTTCAAAGATTGCCCCCTACATTTTATACTGTTTGCATATGTTTTAATTTTTTCATCATTTTTTTCCTCCCCACACTTTCGTTTTGGTTCCATTTACTATCTTCACTGGCTGCTTTGGAGGTGCTGTTGGATTCTTTTTTGAACCCTTGGTGGTGAGAACACCACAAAATTAGGGGACTGTGGTGTGTCTCTATTTGACACCAAGAGCACAAACCGATCATCCGTGTCCCCCTGATGAGTCCGAACCACGAAAGAAAGGCCTAGGACCCAGGCAACACAAATAGATCTGCCTTCAAGAGGGATTACGATGGTTCTTTCAGGCAGCTAGTAAAGGGGTTTCTCATATTTATAGTATATTCCCCCCATTTACTTCATTTTCCCTTTTTTTTTCTCGAAACTTTTCTGATGTTTGCCAATCATCATATAATGACTGAAGAATGCTAGCCTGCACTTGTTTGACCCACTACTTTCCCTTTGCACAAAATGTTCCAAGTCAGGGTGGGCATTAACTAGGTACTACCCCCTCTGCGGAAGACCAATTGCCTGACTTCTGGAATGGGCATTTGCAGTAATTGAAGAAAAGAAAACATTATTATTCAAAACAAGCTTAAACTCTTTCTCCCCCCACACCCACCCTCCCCTCTCTCTCTCTCTCTCCCCTCTCTCTCTCTCTCTTTTCTCTCTTCTCTTACACACAGTCCCCCACTTTGAGCATTTGTTTCTTATTTAAACCGTTTAAAAAAGATCATCCCAAACAGAAAAAAAAAAAAAGAATCGTTGGGGGGAATAAAAAATTTGAAACACCAGAGAAAAGTCTGCATCAGATCGAAAGGAAATTCAACTTTTTGGCAAACTACAAATGAGGCAGGTTGACGCTGGCTTCTTTAGTCTCTTCCTCCAGCCCAACAAAGTCAACTTCCTCTTCCTCCCCCCATCAGAAGACTCGTCAGCCTCTGCCTCCCTTGTCTTCTCCATCCCCGCCGTCATCTCTGTGGGGGCAGATTGGCCGGGTGTGTTCTGGGAACCATTCCAGTGTCTGGTCACCCTGAGACCCATCCAGCGCGTTGAAGATGGCACATCAGAGAAATGATGTGCTGATTGTATCCTGACCCACTCGGGCCCATGCCGGGCCCCATCCAAGTGACGAGCCCTTCCCGTGATGGCTGCCGTAGGTTGCCGGCTGCTGTCAGGAGCCTGGGCTGGGTCATCCACTGGCACCCAGCAATCACGACGTGCATCCTTGAATGGCTTGACTTATGCTAACGTCCATGGAACAACTACGAGGTCAACGTTTCCCGGGCAGCCATGGGAGCCCGCACCTCAGCCTCCTGTGTACCGTGTAATGATCCAGTACCAGCAGACGACGTTGGTCTGAGTGACCTAGAACCTTTTCCATCCACAAAACAGTGACTCCTGGGTCATCCACCATGTCTTGTTGCTGTCACACAAACATTGTCTGGCACCTGTAGCTCGGTTAGGATTTGCCCATTTCTCTCACGAAAGATAACAAAGGCTGGAAACTTTGTTCCATCTTTCTGCCACCAGCAAAGCTACGGTGAATCCCCGTTTTTCAGCCCTTTGTTGTCTTTGTCCGTACCCACTTTTTGCCCCTTTTATATCGCTGGTGCGGTTGGGCAACATGTCGAACCTGACCATGGTCTGGTCCATGTTGAGGATATACAGCAAAGGATGCAAATGACGATGCCTCAGCCGAAGTACACTGCAACGAAATTCTAGCAACTGTTCCTCAAATCGCCAGGCATCTTTTGGTTGGTGCAAGTGCCCGCCGAGTGGAGATTCCATGCCGTTTTTTTTCCCAGCGCTTCACCCCCATGGGTGAAACGAGGAATCTTCCAGTCTTTGAGCGCCCGCCATTTCCATGGCCTTTCGTTGTTAAGTTTCTTGTTTTCTCACAACTCTCCCCCAGCTCGTTCTTGATTAAGATAACGAGGAAAATCATGATCAACTTCTTTAGAGCGAACTTCTCGTCCGTGGTTTCAGTCTTCGTTTCTTTTCTCTGTTCCTGTTTAATGCTGCATCAGGTGATCTCCTTTTTCTCCCCCATTCTCGAATCCTTTTTCTGTCAACCCCAAATTCTTGGCAGTTTGGGGAAAATTCCCCCCGCGAAATGATTTTTTAAAAATCCAAGGCTGCAAGCTTGAACCAACAGTGTAGAATTTGCTTCGTGGAATTTTGAGTTTCCTATCACAAGCCCAAAACAGAAGCCCCCTTTGGAAACGGAATGAATGTTCATGTGAAATAAAAACCCTTATCTATAGAGTTTTTCATACAAATCTAGAATGAAGCAAATGAAACTATTTACATCATATTTAGGCCGACATAACCTCCCTTTCCCTCCCCGCCCATAGCATCCGTTTAAACAAAAACGGAAGGAAATAAATTTGCCAACAGCAAATTTGAAAAGTGGGGGATGGGCGCTAACAAGGTAGTATACCCCTTTCACAATACTGAACAAAAAGTGGGGGGGGCGCTTACTAGATACTGGGCGCTAACAAGGTAGTTTACAGTCTCTCTCTCTCTCCTCTCTCTCTCTCTCTCCTCACTCTCTCTCTCTCTCTCCTCTCTCTCCCCTCCTCTCTCTCTCTTCTATCTATATTATATATTATATATATATATAGTTAAAATATTTCTAAAATTAAGTGTAAAAATCAATATATTTTTAACATGTTGCTCCCTAGACGGTTTAGCTCTTTTTGGGTTTTTTAAGGACATTTTTATACTGTTCGTGAAATATATATATATTATATATAAAATAAATATATATATATATATATATTATATATATATATATATATATTATATATATATAAGCAACAAATGTCTTTACAGCAACATTGTATCCAAGCTACGGTAAACTTCAGAAAATGAAAAAGAACCATGTATAGAGATTACTGAAAACACTTCAAAATCAGATACGCAAATCAGAAACAGTCATTCAAAAATGAAAAAAAACAAAAATCAAAAGAGCTGAGCAAATACATTTGGAGACTCAAAGATAAAAAATAGACTACAACATCATGGAAAATCATAGAAAGAGCAACACCATCCACAAAATTTCAAAAAGATGCAATCTATGCTCCACAGGAAAATGGTTAATTTTATGTAAACCACACTTAGCAACTCTGAACCAAAAAGTAGAAATTGTAAACAATTGCAGGTACACGTGAAATCGTTGCTAGCACATTCCATCGAACAGGCCCCAAAAAAAACTACAGGCCGCACGTGCAGCAAAGGAGATCCGCCCGCACACATAGAGTTGAAAATCAAGTCCCGCCACGCCATAAAAGATCGTTGGCGTGCCCCAAAAGACATCCTGAAAATAGAACGCTTGAAACAAGCTTGTAGATGTTAACACTTCATTTTTAAAAAATATTTTTAACAGATGTTGCTCCCCAAGGGGTTTAGCACCTTCACATTTTTTAAGGACACTTTTATATTGTTCATGATATACATATATATATATATTACATATATTATACATTTGTTTTCCCCACTACTTAATTGTTCAGCATTCTATTGTTTTGGGCAATCAGTGGGAGATTGCATCTCTTAAGAGATCCAAGTAAAGGTTGTTCTGTACAATTCTTAGCCACTCACAATGCTTGGGTTATTGAACAGCAGAGCTGACCACTCAAACTGTTCCAATTTTTGACCTCCCTTGCATCCTTGATTGGATCCTCAGCATAGGCTCAAAGATTGTCCCCTACATTTATACTGTTTGAATAATGCTTTTAGTTTTTCAGCAACTTTTTTCCTCTCCACACCTTTGTTTTGTTCCCTTTTACTACCCTTCGCTCGCTGCTTTGGGGGGTGCTGTTAGATTATTTTTTTGAAACCCTTGGCGGCGAGAACACCACAGAATTATGGACTGTGGGGTGTCTCTATTTGACACCCAAAAGCACAGACACAATCAGCCGTGTCTCCTGATGAGTCCCATCCAGCGGACGAAAGGCCTAGGAGCAGGCAATACAAATAAATGTGCTTCAAGAGAGATTATGATGGTTCCCTCAGGCAGCTAGTGAAGGGGTTCTCATAGTTATAATATATTCCCCATTTTCTTCATCTTCAAATGTTTTTTTTTTAAGTTCAAATCTTTGCCCAAATCATTACTATAACGACAGAAGAATTGTTAACCTGCACTTGTTTTCCCCACGACTTAATTGTTCAGAGAGAGAAATACATACAACTTGTTGTTGTGTCTGTATTGCACGATCGATATATATATATATATATATAATATTTATATATATATATATATATATATGTGTGTGTGTGTGGAGAGAAGAGAGAGAGAGAGAGAGAGAGAGAGGACCCCGAGCTAAGAATGCAGAATCGACAGATGGTCCCTTTCTAGTTTTTCAAATCCCACTGCATTGCACAAGAAGCAGAAACCAGCCCTTAATTGAAGACAGGGAAACATGACATAAAAATTGGGCGTCTCTGCCCTTTTTGCTAAGTCTTAGCTTTGTTGGTCTTCATCAGAAAATGATCGACATATTCATGTCTTTGTTTTGACTGCTCACTTCTCGATTTCACCTGCTCCCCCTGGGATTTGGTTCGAGAAAATGAAATTGTTTTCATCCTCTTTTTATGATGACCCTTTTTTGAACCATGATAATGGGACGTTAATGGGATTTGGTCGGGAATGAAATGTTGTTTCCTCTTGTAATGCCACTGTTTGAATCATTGAAAGGAACGGCATTTGGTCCAGAAAAACGGTGGTTAAGTGATATCGTGTTTAACCCACTATTTTAAAAGATAAACTGATTATTAAGCTGGTTTGTTATTGATTAATTTTAGTGATCGATTATAGCTATCAGCTTATTTTTATTGACGCGGTTATGTCATGTATTGGTGAATAATAAGGTAACTATATAAAACGATTTGGTGACGCGTTTTTTGTTGTTGAAAGTAGCATGTGGTCGGTTCTTTGCACGTCTGTAAAGATTGCACGACTCTTTCGTTTAAAGAGCGTTCTCAACGGGAAAGACGACTACTTTTCACTAACGGTTACACACCTCCAAGACGGTTTTTTACCTCTTCTATTGAATATCTCACGCGTTATTCAGGATAAAAGTGGGAGTACGTCATTTGCTATTGCATCTTGTTATATGTTCTTCTTCTTATTAAGCAAATGTTGCTTATTCTGCATGTTTCGTGATTGTCTTTCACTCTTATTAGGTTGCACCTTTGAGGTGTTTTGTCTTTTAATTCAAACAATACTATTACTATGATTATAGACACACCCAGTCCTTTGTCTGGGATTAGCACATTCTGACTTAAAACCTAAAAGACAGAGGAGTCTAGTGAGGAGTGACTATTTCGAGGTCATCTGAGGTTAGAGATCATTATAGGTTTCCAAATACCGGATCTGACCAGCGAGTTATGATATGTAAGTGAGTTTTTCCCCTTTGGAGCTCGTCTCCCCATGGATCTATTTAAGCTTGCTGAAGGCTCATTTTGAGAAGCTTTTATTATCCTCCATTCACCCACTCATGCGCCATACGGTTGAGGCTGCAAATACTCCTACCACTGTAGATATGAATGCTTACTCTCCCTCCCTTGTTTCATTCAATCTAAGACATTAACGATCAAGCTTTGTTTATAATTCAAGATTCTTGCATTGCCAACAGCAAGGGGGGGATTTTTGCCCTTCTTTGGAAAATTGCTGGAATTGTGCTTAGTTCTTTATTTCGTTTGAATTTTTCACTTATCTCTTATTTCGCGCATTCCCTTGCGGGATCATTCACGAACTGGTCGTCAGCACTTTGTGTCTTAAGTTGTGGTTAGCATTTTTTATTTCTTCCCTTCCATAAGAAATATATAGCTCTAGTTATTATGTTTGCTTGTTTGGTTGTTTTCTTGAAATTCAACCAACATACTACTGGTATATAGCACACCAGCCTTGTTCTGGGATAGCATTCTTGTCTTAAATACTAAAAGGCAGACGGAAAGTTCGATTAGACTTTCGAGATCAACTGAGGATAGAACCAATCAGCCGTTTCGAAATACCGGTATTTTGACCAGGTGTTTGATATGTTAGTTGATTTTCCCCCCTCTGCCCCCCCCCCCGACGAACTGTCCTCCCAATTGGGAGACTTATAAGACTTGCTGTAGGTCCCCATTTTGAGAAGCATTTATTTTTTTCCATTCACCCACCAAGCACATTCTGTTAGTCAGCCAGAATTATCTACAAGTGCGATATGATTGCTTATTTCCCCTATTTCTTCGATTCTTAGACAGAAGAGCAAGCTTTGTTTATAAATTTCAATGTGTGTGTGTGTGTGTGTGTGTGTGTGTGTGTGTGTGTGTGCTGTCGTGTGATCATTACTGACTCCATGCAAATGGGAAATTATCTACTTCATGTAGATGGCAGCCGATTTTCGCTAGAAGTAGCTGTCTCATCGGTAGTACAGGCAAAGTATAGAAAGCACCCTCGGACATATTCCACAGGCATATAGTTGCGGTATTTCGCCGGATCGGCAATAGGCATTTTTTTGACCCCCCCAACCTTAAATGACAATCAGTCACATTTCCCTTGCGTCCGGTTAATTCCCCCCCCAATCAAGTGAATGTTGCCTTTGACATATGTGACTGTGATAGTTAAACCCTCTACCAAAATTGTATTGAATTTGGCAGCATGGTAATGTGAAGTAAATGTAAACAACTTTGTGTATTTAGATACGAATTTGTTGACGAAACTTTCATTTTATTGGTGTATGATGGATCTATTGTAATGTTTGTCTGAGAAAGGGAGATTACAGGAACCACAAACAATAGACCATTCTGCCTTATATTATAATGTTTTTAAAGCTAATTAATGAATCATGTTATCGGCTGAGTGTAAAACAGTTTCAGTTAGAATAAAAAGGAAAACTTGAGGAAATCGTAATGGGATCCACCATGCTACATGATTAGTATCCACGGAAAAGATATAAAGGGAATAACACTGAGTGTATGTGAATGGAGACTTAGCAGTTCCTAACAAGGACGATGAGCTAAATTTGTGTATAAGTCAAAAGACATTAAATAATTATACAGCATAGTGGGGGCCCGCCTAATAAGTAGATGTGAAAAAATCAAGGATTGGTAATACACACATTAAAAAATTTCCGCAACAATTATAGTTGTCGTTGCACTCTTTGAAGGGTTGAAGGTTGTAATGAATGATTTGACAATATAGAACTGTATCTCATAAACAGCTCCCCAAGGGCGCGCTCAGGAAGGAATGAGGTTGCAAACAGTTAAAGGTCTCCGTCCCAGTTTTAAAATTACCGACTTTAAAAGACACAGAACTTCAGTTTTAACGATATAAAAAGGCGGTTATATGACAAGAAAACCTTCTTCAGTAAATTCCTCCTTTGTCGGTAGTGTTGCTCTGGAGGGAGGTCAGCATAAGATCAGCAAAGGACAGGTTTTCTCGCTTTGTCGAAAATGCTCTTAGGTAGTTTGCGCTGAATTCCGGTTTCTGCCGAGTGTGATGAATAATATATCCATAGGAGCAAAAACGTCATCTTTCGATTACACTTGTTTTTCCATACTTTATCGTTCAAGCAGTTATATATATCTATTATATATATTTATTATATATATAGTTATATATTTATATATATTTATATTTATATATATATATATAATTATATATATGCTTTATATATGGTAAGCATTAATCTTGTTTTGGTCAATTAAGTGGGAGATGCATTACTCCTTAGGAGGTAGTCCAAGTAAAGTTGTTCTGACACATTTCTTAAGCCAATGACAACGCTTGGTTATTGATACAGCAGAGTGACCATTCAGACTGTTTCCATACTCTTTTGATCTCCCCTTGATCCTTGATGGATCCTCCAACCATAGTTCAAAGTCATTTGATCCCTCTACATTTTATACTGTTTGCATAATTGTTTGTAATTTTTTATCATATTTTTTTCCTCCCCACACGTTCGTTTTGTTCCATTTTTACTACTATTCACTTGGCTGCCTTTGGAGTGCTGGTGAGATTCTTTTTTGACCCTTGGTGCCGTGGGTACCACACTTACCAATACGATATTATGGCACTGGTGGTGTGTTTATTTGCACCAAGAGCTCTAACACAATTCCGTGTCTCCCTGATATAGTCGAACCGGCGAAAGAAAGGACTAGAAGACAGGCATCATAAATAGATCTGCTTCAAGAGGGATTACGGATGGTTCTCTCGCTTTCAGGCAGCTAGAGAAGGTTTCTCTTATTTTTAGTTTATTCCCCCCACTCAGTTACTTTTCATGTTCCCTTTGTTTCTCGAAACGTTCTTGATGCTTTGTCGCAACGTCATCATATTAATGATCTGAAGATGATTGCAAGCTGCACTTGTTTTGGACCCCTCTACTTTTCCCTTTGTGCACACAAATTGTTCCAATCGTCAGGGGTGGGCATAATAGGTACTATCCCCTCTATCTGCGGGCATAGATAAAGGTTGCTGAGGTGCCTGGGTAGGGCAGCTTGCCAGCCCCCATTTGTCGAAGGAAAAAGAAACAATTAGTTTAGCGAAAAACAAGCCTGAGCTTAATATGCTTGCTCTGTCTACGCACACACACGCAGACACCCCCCACCGCCTTCGCTCTCTCTCGCTCTCTCTCTCTCTTCTCTTCGCTTTCGCGTTCTCATACTACTCGCTGGATCACCACTTCTCGAAGCTTTTGTGTTCTTATTGACATCACGTTTGCGCAAGATCATACCCAAACAGTTACAAAAACAGAAAGAATCGTTTGTGGGAATAACAATAAATTTTGAAACACCAAGAAGAAATGGTGTGCATCAGATCGAAGGTTAATTCAACATTCTGGCTAAATTGCAGAAAGTGAGGGGCAGGTTGACGCTAGGGGCTTCTTTTAGTCGTTTCCTCCAGTCCAACAAAGATGTCAACTTCCTGTCCTCCCCCACCCACCCAAATGACGCGTCGCTTGCCTCTGCGCCTCCCTGTCTTCTCCATCCCCGCTCAGTATCTTCCCTGTGGGGCCAGACTTTGGCGCCGGCGGGTGTTCTGGGAAACCATTCCAGTGTGTCTGGTCAATTCCTGAGAACCCATCCTGGGCAGATTGTGGGAGAGGAGCACATCGGGGCAAATAGATAATGATGGGCTTGATGGTAGCTGACCTAAACTCTGCTCCCCCATGACCTGGCCCACCCAAGGGACGAATCGTACTTTGCCCGTGATGGGAGCTGCTAGCGAAGAGGTTTAGATGGCTGATGTCAGGTAGCTCTGGGGACTTGGGTCATCCACTGCACCAGAAATTCACGTTGTGCTCTCCTTGAATGGCTTGACTATGCTAACGTCCATTGGAACAAACATTACTGATGTGTCAACGTCCCGGGCTAGCCATGTAGTCCGCATCCCCCACTCTCTCAAGCCCCCTCCCTTCCTTTGTGTACCGTTGGTATTGACCGTACCAGCAGAAGGTACGTTGTGCTCCGAGTATTGGGTGACCTAGAACCCTTTTCATCCACAAAACAGTGACTCCTTGGGTCATCCACCCATGTCTTGTTTGCTTGTCACCAATCAGTGTCTGGCACCCTGGAGCAGCGAGTTAGGGATTTGCCCCATTTTCTCTCACGGAAAGACTAGCAAAGGCTGGTAGACTTTGTTCCATCTGCCCTGCTGCCCACCAGGCAAACGCCTACGGGTGACAAATCCCCGTTTTTCAGCGTTCCTTCGATTTGTCTGTCCATACCACTTTTGCCCCTGTTATATCGCTGGGGCGGATTGGGTCAGATATGTCGTATCCTTCTGACCTGGTCTTCGCCGCCATGGTGAGGATTATACAGCAAAGGATCATAGGATCGATGCCTCTCTGCTGAATACACTGCTAAACGTAATTCTAGCAACTTGTTATCTGCAAAATCGTCCAGGGCATCTTTTGGTTTGTTGCAAGTGTTGCCTCGCGCCGATCCCTCCCACCCCCCCGAGGGAGATTCCATGACCGTTTTTTTTCCAGCGCCAGCTAGCAAAGGATTTTCCACGTGTTGCCTGCACAATTGTTTAACAATTTCTACTTTTGTGTGTCAGATGTAGTTGCTAAATGTGTGGTTTATTACATAATATTTAATAACCATTATTCTAGGAGCATAGATTTGCACCATCTTTTGAAAAATTGTGGTTTATGGTGTTGCTTTGTCTCTATAGATTTTCCACTATGGTTGTAGGCGGGATTATATTGATTCATGTATTGTCTATATGAAGTTAAATAAGCTAACTATTAGTAAAGGAGCTGATTGAGTGAGCGGCGTTTTTGTTGGTTTCAGAATGTAGGTCCAATGTTATTTGTGTCAGTTACTTTGCACGTCTGTAGAAGGATTTGCACAGCTCGACATACAACCAGTACTCTTTCACCGGATTAATCGTGCGGTTCTCAATCTGGACGAACGACTAAATTGTTCACTAATCGGGGTTGACTTGTATGGAGAATCGCTGGATTCTTGTCACCCGGCTTTTTGGTCTCTCTCTGCCTGTTAACCATGAATGTTTACTTGACATTTTAAAGGCCTTATTCAGTGTGTGTCAGGTCGTCAGCCTTGTCATGCACCTTGCTATGGGCCCCATCATTGATTCATGTTTCTGATTGAGATCTGTTAATCCTTACCTTTATGACTTTTACTTCACTTGGAGAAGTTCTGGAGTAGGGCATTGATACTGCGTGTGATGGAATGTGTGGGTGGGAGGGCGGTTGAAGTGTTGGTAGAAGCACATGAAAATGGGATGCTGCAGTACTGGTGGAGTTAGTGGATTTAGGATCGGGTAGGGGGGAGGAGAGGTCTTTCTGGTGAAACACCGAAAATAGTACATCTGTAAACATCAGTATTTTATAGGCCCCTAAATAAAAACCAGCCAGTTTAGTTTGAACCACAGATTACAGTTTGAAATTGGTCCTAAAAAAGCATATGTTCCAGTGACACATTTTAGTGTTATGTTAATACAAAATCTTACAAAGCTTAATCAGGAGTCGTGTTTCTTATTGATAATTTTTCTCAGGGGATAACAAACTCTGACTAGAGTCCATTGAAAAAAGATAGTCTCCATTCAATGAGATCTAGAGAAAAGAGGGCGACTCTATGAGCAACAAATGTTAGATACGTTTTAATAGTAAACGGTCGCCTAAATGGACCACGTGCCCTTTAACACAAGATTCATGGGCTACTATCTCCACAGTTCAATGGAATTAAAAAGATGGAAGAATCTATGTTAGCACATGGTCAAATCTTTACATCATGCATGGAGGACAGATCAAGTTTTCTGTGCCATGAAATATTCTGCCACTCAAAAGAAACATGGAACGATTGCCAGAAACATTTATAAAATCTTCGTTCTCTCTCTCTCAAGAAAGCTTCATGAATTATTGTTTATAGTTTCTTGTATGTGCGCTTTATCTGACTAACTTAATGTACGTGAATTGTGTGTGTGTGTTGTGTCGTTGTGTGTGTGTGTGTGTGTGTGTTGTTGTGTGTGTGTGTGTTGTGTGTGTGTGTGTGAGTGTGTGTGTTCGTGATCTGTTGCGTGCGTTGCATGGGCGGGCGGGCCGTGTTTCTGGGCAGGCGTGCGTGCGGTGCGCGCGCGCGCGGGTTACTCCGGGCGGGTTAGTGTGGGGGTGGGGGGGGGTGTGGTTAGGGGGGGGTGGTGATGTGGGTGTGTGGGTGTGTTGTGGGGTGTTTCTGTGGTGTGGAAAGTGGATGGAAAATGGCAGTTGATGATCTTAAACAAAAATTTGGAAAACAAATGCGTAATGTTTAGATCGCCAGACCGTAACTTAACGCTATGATAAAGCCAAGGCTAGAATAAACGCTTTTAATATGATTCTGTTGGCAAAAAATTTACTCAAACAATATTATAGGCTACTGCCTTTTTTTCAATTTCAAAAGAGAGTGTATATAATGATATTTCAGATAACTTTGTTGGTTGAGTTGCAAACAATTCTTCAGCTGAATCATTCCTCTTCTTTCTGGTGGGGTGGTTCCAGGCAAAAATCCTCAGTTGGCATCTGTGTTCTACAGACATGGGCTGCGGAGAGGATCAACTTGCTACATTCTTCTGTCTGGCCATTGTGGACCTGGTGTTGAGTCAACTCACTGTTTACTTTCAGTATTAGTCGCAACAACAGATATCGCCTTTTCCTTGGCACCTATCCAATTCTTCAATCAAAGTATTTTGTGGCGTCTGTGCGAACTCACCTCTCTCTCCTCCTTCTCTCTCTCTCTCTCCTCTCTCTCTCTCTCTCTCCTCTCTCTCTCTCCTCTCCTCTCTCTCTCTCTCTCTCTCTCTCTCTCTCTCTCTTGATTGCGTATACTTCATATACACACTATCCGGTTATTTCGTTTTTTTACCTTTTCTAATGTTGTGGCATTTGCTTTCCTGGGTTAGTATTTTTCTCATCCGCCCCCTTACCCTCTATGTTTACTTTACTGAAGTGAAAGTTTATTCTTGTATGATGTTTCAGGGTTGACAGGATTTTTCACCTGAGTCAGCGTGTGTGTCTGACGTCGGTGATAGCAGCTGAGCGTTTTGTTTCTGCGTGGTCAGTTCACTATCGGGCAGCCAACGCATGTCAGCACTCGCTCGTGCAGTCTTCGTCGTCTCCTACAATTTCGTCATTCTCCTGATGGCAAGCTGGTCATTGCTGCCCCTCAAAGTACACTGAGGCTTGCGTGTTTGATCCTACACCAACAAGCTCGTCCCTTCTTTGTTTTCATCACGTTGTACATTCATTGTTTATTTTGTTATGATTGTTTTTGTTTTTGCTTTCCCATTTATCGTTTCGCTTCTGCCTGTCATTGTGGCTTAACTGAGGTCTACACATTGTTTTTTGAATGCACCAGTTTGGCATTCGTGATATACTCAAATCATGAGTATTTAACCACCTGTTCCCCAAATTACCGTAAATGTTTCGTCAGTTCTAATTTCAGGTTAAAACGCTTACTCTGGTTTTTTAAACATCAAGGGTAAAATCCCATTCATCCCAAGTCTAAAACGATAAATGCTTCTCATATGTTTAATGATTAGCAACACTCGAGGTAATTTTGTTTCCAAAACATCACGCATGAAAATCTATACAGAATATTGTATATTCAACAGCCGTAACTATTTGGGATAAATCCAGTCTGGTGTTAGTTGATAAGTTTTTATAGCGAATATTCATTCTATTAATAGTGCTGAGGAACTGATTAAGATCTTATAAGCAACACTGAAAAAAAAAAAAAAAAAAAAAAAAAAAATAAAAAAAATAAAAAAACCAAAAAAAAAAAAAAAAAAAAAAAAAACATATAAAACAAATTAAATAAAAAATCCCAAAAAAAAACCCCACCAAAAACAAACAACAAAAACAAAAACAAAAAAAACAAATAAAACAAAAAAAAAAAAAAAAAAAAAAAACAAAAAAACAACAAAACCACAAAAAAAAAAAACAAAAAAAAACAAAAAAAACAAAAAAAACCCCATCCCCCCCCCCCCCCCCCCCCCCCAAACAAACAAACAACCACAACCCCACACCAAACAACCCCCCCCCAACACAAAACCAACCCACCCCACCCAACACCCCACCACCCACACCCACCACCAAAACACATACCTCCCCCCCCCCCCCCCACACCCACCCACCAAACACACACCCCCTCACCCCCCCCCCCCCCCCCCCCCTCCCCACACCCCCCCCCCACACCCCCCCCCCCCCCCCCCCCAAAACACCACCCACAACAACACCACAAAACCACCACAAAACCCAACACACCCAACACAAACCCTACCCCCCCCCCCCCCCCCCCCCCCCACAAACAACAAAAAAAAAAAAAACACCCAAAAAAATAAAAAAAAAAACAAAAAAAACCACACCACACAAAAAAAAACACACACCCCCCCCCCCCCCCCCCCCCCCCCCAAAAAAAAAAAAAAAGAAAAAAAATAAGAAAAAAAAAAAAAAAAAAAAAAAAAAAAAAAAAAAAAAAAAAAAAAAAAAAAAAAAATAAAAAAAAAAAATATAGAAAAAAAAAAAAAAAAAAAAATAAACCGCCCCCCTCCCCCCCCCCCCCCCCCCCCCCCATAACAAAAAAAACAAACACACAACAAAAAAAAATAAAAAAAAAAATCAATTTTGATTGCAGTTTTTTTACACATTCTCTTTTCGTTATTTCATTTTCAGATGCAGTTCGAGTGATTCAGTCTCTATTATGTTGACGATGTTTTCCTGATCTGAAGACTTTGCTAAATTGCTCCTTTTACTTTGGCCCGGTTGTTGTTGTTTCCCCAAAACAGCTTGGGAAATTGCGGCTCCAAACCTCTTTCATTGTACAAATAACATTATTCTACTATGCTTTAAAGGCAAAGTCTGCGGTTATGCTAAAGCGAGTTCTTCAAGTGATTCAATTCAAGACACTTTTGTTTTCTTTCATAAGAACTTTGTGTTAGTGGTGGAACCATTAAAACACATGGATTGAGTACACAACAGACTGATAAATATAAAATGTGCAAAATGCACTCATCCACCTTGCACTTGCCACATATTTAAAAACAAGATAAAATTAAGTAGGCTTATTTGCACATAAACTGATCAATAACTTATCCCAACTATACACATCCATTTTACATCTCAGGCAATTTAATAAAAATCAGCTGTACGCTTAAAATAAACCGTTAAAAAAGGGGAACACACACACACACATCCACACACACTCACACACACACATCACAACACACACACACACACAACACAACACCACACACACACACTCACTACACACCATTCTACACGGGATTTGGAACTGACGGTAAATTTTAAAATTCATTTCACTTTGATTATCATCCCCTCCCCAAATCTCATCTACACTTCATTCTGCCCCACCACACCCCCTTATCGCCACCCATCTCTCTCTATCCAAGTCTCGCCCTCAACCCTCTCTCTAGCTTTATAACCGTCAGCATTTAAACATTGATACTCAGGATGGTCAGGTCTGTGATTATTCAATGAACGGATTGAAATAGGCAAGAAACTACGATTCAGTCTGTTGGTTTCACATTACAGTTTGCCAGAATCGTCTATCTGAAGACTATTTTCATATAAAAGGGGAACAGAGGATACAATCGCTGGTTTCATCACATACATTCTTCTGAGCTTTCTTTGGCATCTTATTTCAAACATTTCTCCTAAAATTTTGTTGCCTTAACACCAATAATCTTACCACACCGTTTCACAAATCTTTTCTCTAGCAATGCTTGTTTTTCACATTATTATCCACCATACCACATAAAAAATGAAAAAGCTGACTCACAGACAGTTTGTGTTCTCCCTCTTCTGTGTAATAAATACACCAGGATTCGTTATAAAATAACTTTTTTAATCATC
The DNA here is from genome assembly GCA_018398815.1 of Conus ventricosus. Lineage (NCBI taxonomy): Eukaryota > Metazoa > Mollusca > Gastropoda > Neogastropoda > Conidae > Conus > Conus ventricosus. Next base: position 21,581,146 of record CM031598.1, read on the forward strand.
GATGATGTGACTGATGTTAACAATTTACATATGGAAAAGGAGTTTATATTCACTGTTCAACTTTTTATGAGGTCGTGTAGAATGATACAATCTTGGTTTTCGTGTTATTGTTGCCCAGCCTTTGGGATAACGTGACTTTTTCATTTTACAGACTGCAATAAATCAGACATATGTATTGCTTTTAACCATCAGCTGTCCATCAAGCCTAGAACAAAATAAGACCCTTTCATTCGTATTTTTGTCACACGAGAGCGGCAGAACATTATAATACATTGATACAAAATGTTGATGCTTTCTTCTATTCGAATTACATTACGTTTTGGTTACAAACCTTATTTTTCACCCTAAAATTTGCTCGTACTGTTCCATTAATAATGTCTGCTACAAGCTCATCCTTTTAAAAGTACCGTGTTTTGTGATAGCTCTTCTATTTTGCGTATCTTATGATATTGCCTACGTTTGCAAGTATAGAAATTAAATCAATGTTGTTAGCACGGCTTTCACCTTCCAGCAGAGACAACTGCTTTTGGGTGGATACTTTAACATGTTATGCAGAGATATATTTTTGGTTGCATCTCATAAAAAATGCTCTTATTTGTTCACAATACCACAGGAAACGGAAATCTCTTGTACCGATAATACAAGCCGTTGAATTCAAACAAGTCTATAACACGTACGGTATTTATTGTAGCATAGAATCTGTGAACGGTCTTATTTGTGACGCCACTGCATAAGAAACGTCTTTGACTTTGTGATTTTTGTTACAGAAAATTTAGAAAAGTATGTGCAATTCAGTGATAGGCAGTACGAGGAGATCGGGTTAGATGGGGGAGGTGGGTTGAGAGCAGGAAGGTAGGTTTCGGTTGTTGTTATTCTTTGGTTTGATGTTCAGATACATACATTACATAAACATACCACATCACACACACAAACACACTACACACACACACAGCACACACACATCACACACTACATATTTATATATATATATATATATTATATATATATATAGATATATATATATATTATATATATACTAAATTATACTATATATATTATATTATATCTATATATATAGTGTGTGTGTGTGAGTGTGTGTGTTGTGTGTGTGTCGTGTGTGTGGTGTGCGTGGTTTTCTAATTCCTTTAAGGGGCTTGATTTTATCTTTTTTTGAGACGCATGTTAATGGTTCGGCCTCAAAGTTCCAATGACATAACAATAAAAGTGTTGACAGGGTGTTCCGTTGGTTCTCTATCAGACTTTGCAATGTCACTTACTACTGATTTAGTTTTCTTATCAGTGCAATACATTTCGGCCTTTTTAGAAGAATTTATGAATTGATTCACCTCACCTATATGTTGTACAGATACTACATGAAAACAAAGAAAATCATAGATGTCGTTATAACATTTGTATATGATACAACTTCCCACGGGTTTTTTTGTCGTCATTCGTCATCACACTGTCATCACCTCACATCCAAACTCCAGTCAGTTTTCAGAGGGAGTCGCAATCGCGTTCTTGCCTCGGGAATCAGCCCACGGAAGTTCGAGTATCAGTGGTGCCGCCTGACCGGATGCTGATAGCGACCTTGTGTTGTTTGTGGTGTGCGTGTGCCCAATACTGTCTTCTCCAGCTGGCCTGCGTTTACTGGTGGCCAGGCTCACCCCCTCGCTCGCGGATGGGTCCAAATATCATAATCTCCTCGATGTTCTTTGGGGCGTTTTCTGTTTGTGTTTCGGTTGTCAATTCCTCTCACTCAACTTCTTCATCTACTACAAGAGGGGTTTTCGTTTTTCGCCAGACTCTGATAAACAGCTTGTGCCATGTAAAGGAACGGACAATGGCACTCGCGTTCAGATCTTGCTCATTATGCATCTAAAGAACTAGTACTCATAAACACTGGGTTCCTTCCTTGTTCATGGGAAAAATGAGTTATTTTACACTCGGCTGTTGAACAGACCATCAAAGAACTTTGTTTTTGTTTCCAGATAAAAGCTAGCACGGTAGATGCTGATTACTCTCCATTGTTAATGGTTACTGAGGAAGAGTAGGCAACTACTATCTACGAAAGTAGTTAAAATTATGTATTCAAACTGGTCGGATTGCTGAAAGAACTGGGCATAAAAATATGATTTCCCCTAAAAATTGTTGTGTGTGTAGTGTGTGTGTGTGTGTGTGTGTGTGTGTGTGTGTGTGGTGTGTGGTGGATGTGGCGGCTTGGTGTCTAATAAAAAGATCAGTGTCAGGTTAGTGATAAAGGGACTGTCTGATTGGTGGGTTTATACTCCCTCCCGAAAGTTCGGTTTATAGCCATTTGTTGAACTGTTTGATGTGATTGAAACGGAATTGCTTTCATTACAAGATAAATATAGGATTGTTTTTGTTTTTGTTGTTGGGCGATTTGTTATATAGGCGTATACCAAAGTTATGAATGATTTTATTGATATGAATCAGTTCACTCAGTTCTGTGTTTCTACCGATGTTCGCTATGATATGAGCGAGATAATTGCCAACCTTGTCAAAGATCATCTCAAGATAGCAAGAGGCCTTAATAACTATGGTTATCGTCTCTTAGATTTAGGTAATTCACTGTCAATATACATTTTTAACGAGAATTGGTTCAGATGCTGGTTTGGAACATGCAACTTGTAAAGAAGCACAGTTTGTTTGATTATATCAGTGAGTTTTCTAGATGTTTATTTGATGGAAAATGCAAGATAAGTTTAAAGTTGATGTTTTTGATGCGTTGGTTCTCTGATGTGCATTCGCCTATTATGCTCTGTCTTTCCAGTTAAAACCTGTTTTGTTTTCCAATGCAATACTAATGAAACTAATACACTCTCTGCATCAAAGGTATGATGGAGCAGAGATTAGAAGATGGGTTAACATACAGATGTATATGAATATAAAGAACATTTTGCAAATACATGTTGTTGAAATTGTACTTTATTTGAGCAAGGCACAATATCAATCCGTTGAAAATGAAAATAAGCGGTTTTTCGTCAATTCTTGTTGATTCAGCGAAGGATAGACTCATTTGCGTACTTACTCTAATACTTACCATAATAGATATTCAACGCAGGCATGAATCAAAGCTTGGTTTGAAAGGAGTGTAAGGTTTCTCGAAGCCAGTACTTTAAAGCAAGCATTAAAAGTTAAATGTTCAAATATCTGTGCCTAGCTATATTAATCTTTGCTGCTAAATGCAAAGAATATAAAATGTTTTGGACGATCTGAGAAAGAAGAGAACGAGAATAATGCATAAGAGAATTGCGAAGCTTTAAAAACTCACGATATCCAAGGGATTTTTGGAGGAAAATTAAGGCTCAAAAGCTTCATCATGTTCTATACCTCTTGAAGAGCTTAAAATTCATTTCCTCAGTCCCTTATTCAAAATACTGGATCGTAATGATATAATTTTTTAGTAATGATACGTATCTGAAGAATATCAATCTAGAATTTTAAATGATTCCAATTATGAGGATGAAATGAAAGAGTCAATTAAATGTTTAAAGATAATAACAGCAGCAAGGAGTTGTTTTGTAAGGAATGAATTATAAAAGAATAGTGTTCCTTATAATGACAAAGTTTTTATTGTTTATTGTTTAATCGTGTTTTGGATTCTGGTATTTACAGAAGATTGGGTGACAGGGTTTATAATTGTACCACTCTATAAAGGCATAAGGAGAATCAACAAGACAGCAATAACTACGGAGGGGATTAACACTGTTAAGTTGTGTAGGCAAATTATTCACGTTCAATTTCTAAATAGCAGATACTGATTTTGTTGAAATGATAATGGACTTATTCAGAAAACCAAGCAGTTTTAGACGCATGCATTCAACGTCCTTGATCAGATGTTTTGTTCTTCTTAAATCATGATTGAATGTTTGACAATCAACAATGGAAAATTATACTGTCGCTTTTATGGATTACAGAAAGGCATTTGATTCTATTTGGAGGACATGGCTTTATGCCAGAAATGTTGAGTCAAGCATATCTGGGAAATCATGCACGTTGTCAATCAAATATGTATGATCAAATAAAATCGTGCATTTTTTCTAAATGGTCAAAAATCCGAGTCTTTGGCAGTTTTTAGGAGGAGTTCGTTCAAGGGAGAAAACCTTTCACCCTTATTGTTTTCATTATTTTTAAATGATCTTACAACAGTTCCTTATTGACATATAACTGTGCTACTCTAGATAATATGATTTAACGAAGAGGTTAAAACTTGAACTGTTTATTAAATTGCTTGTATTATTATAAGCTGATGATACAATTTTACTGGACTAATTCTAAATCAGCTTTTTGCAAAAAGAGCTTAATGCCTTACATATATATTGCATGTCAATGGCCAAATTAGGTAATCAAAGAAAACAAAAAATAGTTGTCGTTCATGGTCGAAATAGTATGCGTGTGAAATTTTTCTCTCTTGGGAATGAAAAAATAGAGGTTCTTTAATTTCAATTTTAATACTTAGCATCGAGTTCAGCAGAACAGGTTTCGTTTTACAAAGCAAAAAAATTTGCTTATTAATCTCAGGCTGTCAAGGCAATGTTTACATTATTACAAAATTTGCAAGGAAGCAGAAATTGCCAATTGATGTTTGGCATATCAATTAGTTATTCCATAGTTGTACCTGATGTGTATGTTATGGTTGTGAAATTTGCGGTTATGAAAAATGTTGATTATTTTAGAAAAGTTTCGCAGTTACGTTTTTTAAAGATTTTTTTAGAGTATTAAATATAAACTACAATGACTTCAATGATTTATGTGGGAATGAACGGAAATCTTCCATTTATCTGTACTGATTAAAGTAAAGAATGATAAGGTTCTGGGCTAACTTAGGTTGTCCTGAATTCTAAGAAGGTATTCAAGAACAAAGTATATTAATATCTTACATGAATATATACAAAAAGGAATTTCGTTTCACCTTGGCTTAGTTATGTTAAAAAGCATTTTATTTGAAACTGGTTTTGATTGTGTATGGGGATCTCATTCTTGTCACAATCAGAAAATAACTTTGTAAGTGTGTTATTAAGAAAAGGAGTTGCACAATCATTATGCCTCGTGATTGGCGCAGTTCTCTTGAAAACAGCAACAAGTGTGTTTCTATAAAGAAAGTTATAAAGACTGTTTGCGAAAGGAACATTATATTTCTACCTTACAGATTATATTAATGTTATACCTTTATTTCAATTTAGATGTAGTAACCATAAATTGCAAATTGAATTGGAATGACACCAGAATTTCCAAAGAGAATTGCGTATTTGTCTTTACTGTGAAATGGGTGAAATTGGAGATGAATTTCATTGCATCTTGGGGAATTGTCCAAAATATAATGAACTTCGCGAAAAATTCATCTCCTAAAAAATATCTAAACCACATGTCTGTTTTCAACTTTGTAATTTATTTCAAAAAGGAAGACGCATTTGTTTGAATATTTAGTAAAAAGTTTCTAAAAAAAATGGGAGATTGTTTAATGAGATCGTACACGTTCACCAGAATCAGCAATTCGCAACTATGATTACACCATGTTCTGAGTGAGTTTCGTATTTTCTCTTTGTTACATTTGTTCTCCATGCCCCAGCAGGGATCAAAGGATGAAATTTGAATTGAATTGAATTGAATTGATTTGGTGTGTGTGTGTGTGTGTGTAGTGTGTGTGTGCTGTGTGTCGTTCTGTGTGTGTGTGTGTGTGTGTGTGTTTGTAGTGTGTGTGGTTGTGTGTGTGTGTGTGTGGTGTGTGTGTGTGCTCGTGCTGTGCAGCGCGTACCGTTGCGTGCGTGCGGTGCGAGCGTCGCGTGCGCCGCTGGCTGGCGCGCGCGGCGCGTGTGTGTGTGTGTGTGGTGTGTTGTTTGTGTGTGTGTAAGTGTGTGTCTTGTGAGTGTGTGTGCGTGCGTGGTGGCAAGGAAACGAGGTAGTGTACAGTTGGCATGGCTATAATAGAAGAAAGAGAGCGAGACACCGATTTTGTTTTTAAACGAGAGTGCTGGCCCAAATTTAGACGAGAGATGAGAGAGACGTGAGAGAGAGGAGAGAGAGAAGAGGAGAGAGAGATGAGAGAGGGGTGAGGAGAGGCCGGCCTGAGAAGAGAGAGAGAGAGAGAAGAGAGAGTAAAGTTGACAGAAAGACAAAAGCAGAAGAAGGAAAAGACGGTGGAACACAGGCAGTTAATACAGACAGTCGGACAGGACGGAGAAGATGCCAAAAAATATTCAACATGACTGTAGTGATAGAATACACACACACACACGCCACACACCGCATACACACACTCACACGCACACACTACACACACACCCACCACGCACACTAATCACACACACACACAACACACACACACACACACACCACACGCGCCGCGCGCGCGCGCGTGCGCCGCGCGCGCGCAAACCACACACAGACACACAGACAGACACAGACACACACGCCACACACACATTCTGATCCACACTTATATACCACATACACAGGGAATCCATGCAGCA
>CM031598.1:21588639-21599816 GCA_018398815.1 Conus ventricosus
TAAGGTAAGCTAGAAAATAACTGATTGACAATTAGGAAACTGAAATGTGATTGAATCACAGATGATGGGGTTTACAACGAAAGAAATTAAGACAAAAACGACAGCAATATCTAAACTGAACAATAAAGAAATCTAGAAACAACTGATTCGGCAAATATGAATACAGCTTTATAGACAAGACAATAACTGGGTCTTGCGTCCTGAAATTAAGTGGGATTTTAAATTTGACTTGCGAAGCCCAATGTATACTTGATAAAAAAAAACAATTTCAGAAAGGCTTTGAATGCGGGCCCTTTCTTACTAGTCTTGTTCCAGGAACACAACAGAAAAAGCAGATTGTAATAGATACATATAATCTTGAATATGTGCGAGCAGAAAGAAGTCCTTAGTTGAAGTGGGGGATGACACAGTAACCCTAGAATTTATTCCAAAACCACCAATGCCTAGCACTGCTACTTTGATTTTTGTTTATTAATTACCCGGGGAGAGTCTAATTCTAGTTTGCCAGAACATGTGTTAGCAAGGGGAGTACAATAAAGGCTGAAAACTTGGATGGCCCCTCTTAAGCTCGTTATTGCCATTACTAAAAACGGGGGATGAAATAAACCCCCTTGTATCATCTGACAAGGTTACTGTGAATGTTGACAAAGACAAACTAACAGTACTCGACTTTATTTTCATTAAGTATGTTGATTTTATTGCGTTTTACTTGTTGGTGAAGTGCTCCAGAAGGATTAATAAGAACATTTTTACAAAATTAATTTGTTTAAAAAAATGGGGGTCAACAGTTTAGGTATGAGCAAATAACTGAACTTCAAAAGAAAATAGAAAGCGACTTGGATAAGTATAGGGCTCCCAGAAAGAAATATGCTAAAGCTTTAAATACTCTTTCTTATGTAATTACTGGCTCCTCAGCTGTAGCTAGCGTAAGTGCTGGGTCTAGTGTTGCTTTTTAGCTACTGGGGTTGGAGCGCCAGCCTCTTTAGCATTAGGGGGCCTTGGTTTAGGTTTAGGCGCCATGTCTATGATTGTAAGTGCTGTTTTAAAAAAATAACTCCTAAATTACAAAAGCACACTGCCCATTGTTGCCTAGCATTTAGCAAAACTTTGTTCATTAAGATTAAGAATAAGCAAATCATTACAGGATGAAAACATTACGGACGAAGAAAATTTTAGAAGCTTATGGCTGATGGTGAGGATTATAGACGGCCAAAAATTGAACTTCAAAAGGAGTGGAGAAAACGTTTACTTCACGACAGGTAGACACTAATGCAATTAAACAGAACATTGAAAAACAAGCACATGATCAGTTAAACCCAAAATAGGCCAAAAAAAAAAGTTTAACAAAAAATAAGTTTAGCAAAAAAATAAATACTATTTTTGTTGTTAACTCACTGTGTTTGGCGGGACACTTGCAGCTCTTCACGAACAAACGATCTTTTAGGGGCAGGCTTTTTTAGAAGAGAGAGTCTCTCTCAAATAATACACGGGAGGGGTTGTTTTCATAATTCTTTCAACTTCATATACATCTACGCTCCATATAGGATCTGTAGCTCTAATTCTAACATCACCTTCTGCCTCTCCAGGAGCATACAAGTATCTTACTTTTAGTCCAAACGGTAAGAGTTTTTGAGTCCCCTGACATCTTCAGTAATGCTATTTTTTTTAAATTTGATTGCGTTTACTGGTTTAAGGCCTGTTGCTTTAAATTCTTCATTGTTCATGGCGTAAGACTGCTGGCAATCTCCTAACCCATTCTGTGTTGCGTGCTCTGTACTTCGTATGTGTCCATAATTTCTCTGTGATATTGATAGGTAAACAGGCGTTCAGCTAGATTCTTATTAAAGTTTTCTACTAGGGCTTGTGATCGATGGTTGCCTGGGATCCTCTCTTAACTGTAACATGATGTTTTAAACAGCTGGTTTACAGAGCCTTTAAAACTCTTTTCCATCATCAACTTGAATCATCCTAGGATACTTTAATGGACCTCGCATGTATATTTGTTGTAAAGCCACAGCCACAGCAGTTGAGTTTTATTCTGTTAAGGTTCAGCGTCTTTGTATCTTGAAGCCATGTCAACAACTGTCAGAGCATACTTAAACTTTTTTCTATCTTTGTCATGTGGAAGATACAGCAAGTCCATCTGGTGGGTGTCATTTGGAACTGAATTAACAAATCTAGGCCTTATTATTCTTTTTGGGGCAGGCAATATATTTGCCAAATTGCCTGTTTTGAAAGCCAGTCTTTCGCATCTGATTCAGACACTCTAGCAGCTTTACTCAGTTTTTCAATAGCAGTCTTTCCTTTCAATACCTTTAGGAGAATAATATATTTTGTACTTGTATTGTCCATATTTTAAATGCATTTTATTTTTCACAAGAAAGTGAGCAACAAATAGACTGAGGTCATGCCAACTGCAATAAAAACTATCTCTGCAGTCTTCTGTTCCTCAGATGGTTCATAAAAGTCAGACAGTTCTGGCGGTGGCGATGTTAGAAAACTTCTTTCCTGTTCACTAAGTATACCATTCATTGCGTCATCAACGTCTGTAAATGTGTGCTCTGCATGACCCTGTTCTCTTAACTTTTTATTATAAAGTCTAAGTGAGCAATTCGCCTTTTCTCATAAGCGTCTCTTGCCTTAGCTAAATCTTCTATTGCCTTGTTATGACGTTCTCTCTCTTAAAGGACCAATTTACTAACTTTAAAATTGTTCCAGAGAAGGAAAAAGCTTACAATAGTTCCCCTCGAACAACCCAGACATCCTTTTATAAATCAATATTTTCTAGATTAATCTTTCTATGTATTAATTTTTCTGGGTAACCCCCGTGTAAAAGAAAAGTCTTTGAGAAACCCCTCCCAGTAAATTAAAAACTAAAACCTTAAAACGTCCTCAATGTCAACCTTCCTAGATCCGGGGGCCTCTTTTTAAAATGTTTTTGCTAAAACGCTATAGCCTATATAAGCCGAAATTGCAGAATGGTAAACTTTATTGATAATTTTTTTTTTTCCACCTTTTTATTAACAAAAAAAATAATTAAAAATAATAAATACGAAAACTGTCTTGTGCTTTTTAATCAGATAATCTTTTGTTGTTAAAGCAAAAAAAAAATTTAAGGTTGAAATGTTTTGGCGAATCTTCTATTTTTCCCTGTTGGGTGGTTTTATTCTAACAAACTTTTTTGAAAGGGTTGAATAGACTTAACACAACTGGCCTGCAAAATTTAACCGCTTTTTAAACTATGGTTTTAAAGTATTATATTATTTTTTATTTTTTTTAAAAGGTTGTACGAATTTTAAAAAGTGTGAGGGAAGCAGCCCTCGCGCATGCATAAGAAAGATTATACTCTTAGCTGGTGGGGAAAAAAAAACAAAAAACAGATTTAGGCACTAACCCAAATGTTGAAAAAATCCAACAACGGGCCACTTCAGACGTTAAAAAGGTACTCGTAGGTACGAAGCACAGTTAGGGTAAAAAATGGTTAAAAGGGGGGAGACAATGATTGCTTATGCTAATTAGTGTAAGAGGGGTGTTTCAGAAAAAAATTTAAAAATAGACTTAAACAAGATCGGTTTTTAAAAAAACCCCTAGAAACTTTTGATGGCATGTAACATTTTTGGGGGACATTGTTACCCCTTCATCATGGGATTAATTACTTTTAATAAATTTTTAAATTTTGATCTATTAAATTTAATCCAAAAAAAAAAATGAGCGATCAGGGGGGGAAGAAGCCGCAGGCCCCTCCGGGAAAGCAGAAGTCCAAAGGAGCCACAAGTGAATGTACCGGTGAGAATGTTACAAGCTAAAATCCTGGAGTGTTGAGGCGGGCGTAATAGTAAAGGAACAGATGAGAAAAGAAAAACCCAATCAGCAAAACAAAAATTGTTGATAGTATACAACATCCCCGCCCAACAACAACCAATTAAAAAACAACACCCCCAATCGAAAATTAACAAAAACAACACAATAAAACGATAAGATTATTTTATGTATTGGGTGTGCTGTGTTTTTGGGCGGTTTTTTAGATAAAATACTTCCCCATACCTAACAACAAAGTCGCAACCCCCCACAGTAAAAAGAAAAACCCAGCTTCTGAAAAAAAAGTGAAACCCCCCTGCAGTAGATCCTTTTCTAGGGAATAGTTTTTTAATAAAAGGAAAAGTACAAGTTAAAGAACTGATAAGTAAAATTTAAAATTAGTTATAAAAGTACTTTTTAAGTTAAGTGCAAGTAAATTAAAATTTAAGTGTAAGAAAATTATAAGTTTTGTTAAGTATATTGGGTTCTTAAGAAAGTTTTGTTAGGTTCTTAAGAAAACAAGTCAAGTCAGTCAATTTAATTTTTAAAGTTTAAATCCCCTAGCTTTGAAAATCAGGATGAGTAGTTTCTTTGTTATTGTTAGAGATGTTTTTTTTTGTTAAGCAGTTGTGTTTTACTTGTGGAGGTAGAGCGCGTTTAAAACATTGTGTGTAAAATACTTTTTTTTAAAAGAGAGTGTTTTGTGTTATCGTGAGTTATATTTTTTGAAAACTTTTTACTTATGCCTTAGCCTTCTTATTACAAAAGTTGGCGGCAACGCTTAATTTTCGCCCCAAAAACACATATTCTTTTAAAAACTGTCCTTGGGTTTTCCCCTTTTCATCTTTAAATTTTTTTTTGTTTTCGTTGAGTGTAAAGGGCTGCCCTTTGGGGGTAGTAACTGTGTCGTACCCCCCAAACCTTTAGCTACTTTGTTTAAGTTTTGTAAAAGTCTTTGGGGGACGTTTTAGAAAAAGAGTCGTGTTTGTGTAAAGTACTTTGCTTTGGGTCCCGCGGTTTTTTAAAGTAGCTCGTTCTACTCAATAACTTTGACAACTCAAATACGGTAAACCCAAAAAACCCCGGCTTGCCCAATTAACTCCTTTTTCTTCATAAAATGCCAACCAGGCTGTCGTTAAATTTTAAAAGTCTGTGTTGGGTTTGGGGCCAACTTATTGCTTGGTTTTTTTTGTAACTTTTTACTCTTTACGTTTGTGGGGGATTTTCCATAGTTTTCCCAAAACAGCGTTTTTTCTCAGTTTAAAAGAAGTTTTTTTTGAGCGTCAGGGGGTTTGGGGTTCAAAGATCGTATTTTTCTTGATGTTTGGTCTAAAGGGCTCTGATCCAGATAATTTTTTCTGTAAAACGTCTTTTTTCAGTCCTTTTTTTAAGTAAAACTGTGGAGTCTGTAAGGGCAAATATTTGTTTTATGCTAGTTTTAGGCAAAAGTTTAGGCGGTTGATAGGCCCCATTTTTAAAATCTTTGCGGTAGGGGGTAATTTGTGGATGTGTAATTTTTTGGATTTTCAAGTTACTTCCAGATTAGCCATTGGATTTGGGTGTAAACTGTAACAACATACCTAAACAGTTTTAACATCGTGGGGTCCTTTTTATCATTTTAAAGTTTTCATGGAAGCGGTTGCTCTGGCCCCATCCATAAGATTGTTGGCTTTAAAGAATTAGTATTTGGGATGGTTTGGTGGGGTCTTAAGTTAATACGTTTTGGTTTCGGAAGGATGTGAGGCCTGCAAAATCCCCCCCCCCTCAGCCCGTCTTCAATCTCTGAAGTTTGGGGGGGGATCAGATATTAAGTCAATCTGAATGTTTTAGACTTTAAAAAAGCATCCCAAAAAAGGCGGGGGAGAGATGTAATGTGATGAGTTAAGCTGTATGTTTTTTTTGCATGTGTCTGTAATTTGAAAGCGTTGCTAATAAACAACTCAGCCAAAAAAAATTTTGTAATTACCCATTTTTGGCAGTGTAATTTGTCCCGGCTTTGGCGTTTTAGTCGCATAGTTAGTCTTTGCCTCTAGATAGAAAGAAAGCGCCCTTTTGGGGAAATGAGTCTCATCAAAAAATGTCCCCGAGTTCATGTTTTTATAGGGGTAAAAAACCTTTACGCACTAAAAATGGCAAAGTATTGTTTAGTGTTGGGAAGTCTTTTAGGATCCCCGTAAAATTATCCAAACTCCCCTAGATGTGGCTGAGTCATAAAAGGATAAAAAAATAAGAGTAAAAGTCATGTCTTTTTTGAAGATTGTGCAATGCAGGTAACCTCTTTTATTTAGAAGTTACTGCTTTCATGTTAAAATGAGAATCGAGCCTTGTAGGTTATAAAGAAAATAGGGAGTTTCCATTTTTTGGGGTCAAACTTAAGTTTAAGTTACAAATTTTTGTTCCGGCCCCTCTGAACTTTTCAGTAATTTTAGGGGTCTCTTATGTCACGTCTTTATTTAGGGGTTTTTCTTAAAAACCCCAAATCAGCGTGTGTGAGAGTCAAAGTTTTGGTCTTCGGGTCATAACAATGTTGAAGGTTTAGTTCATTTGGGTAAAAATGATTGCGAAAAGTTGTTTTATTGCCTAAAAAAACTACAGTGATTGGGGGCTCTGTAAAATTTGGGTGTGTGTGTGCCCATCTGACCCAACAAAATAACGCATAAGAACGATTGATGGTGGGTTTAAAAAGGTTTTTTTTGTTTTCTTTGGGGCCCCAGTACTTGGCAAAATTGATTCAAGTCGCTAAACCCCGATTGGGGTCATTTGTTTTTTTGAAAATTTTGAAAAAACTTTAGACCCCGGTTTTTGGGTAAGGAGTTGGTTTCACGTCTCAAAAAATTTTTTCATGAGTCTATGATGGCAGTGTTCATAGTTGGGATTTAACCAAAAACTTTTACAAAGCTCCCTTTTAGATTTATGTTTTGATGTTATTTTACATTGCTATTTTTAATTAATACATATGACCTTTAGACCCTCTGCAAACAGGGGGTCAAGTTAATGATTTAAGCGGTTTGCCCAAAGTGGGGCGTTGGGGGAGAAATCCTTAGAGGCACTAGATTGTTACTACAGACCTGTGTATAGTTCAGTGTTGGTTTTTTTTTCTTCAAAATGAGTTACTTTCTTGCTTATGGAAAATTTATGTTATCAAGTTCAGCTCACGTTTGTATTGTTCTAATTAGGCTCTTTCTGCGTTTTTTTAACAGGGTGTAAAAAAGTGCTAAAAGCACCACAAAAAACATGTTGTCGGTTTTGTTGTTTAAGATGCTGTTTTTAAAATAAAATTCTTGGAAAAGGGAGGTAAGAATTTCATTTTAAAGGTAGAATTTGTTTGTCTCAATTGATTTAAGGATGTCCTTGAAGCCAGAACGCGCAATTTTGCTTTTCATTGCTGGTTTTAAAATGTGAAGCAGTAATCAGCCATTGAATTAAAATCCCTTTGCTAATAAATTTTTTTGTTTAGTTGAAACCCCGACTTGCATGTTACTTTTTAAACAGGCGTTAATTTAATCAATAGAACACCAACAAATTTTACTGGCGGTTCGTTTAAGAGCTTGGGTTTTTAGGGATAGCGTGTGCCACGCTTTCATGAAATTTGTGGGGTTAATTAAAGTTCATGTCTACTTGCAACATATTTCTTAAATTTTTACTGCTGTCAATATTTTTTTCCACGTAATAGTTTTCCATCCCCGAATTACTTGTGAGGCTCATTTTTAATAATATTTACGTAAATTTAAAAAAAAAAAATTAAATAAAAATAAGTAAAAAGCGCTTTTATTTCACCTAAGGTTTGCAACATTCAAGAAGTTAACCCTTCAATAAACCCCCATTATTTTAGCTTTTCTGAATCCCTACAGTCAAGTTCATCACTTTGATTGCTTTTCAAATAGTTCACTAGATCTTTTTATTATATTGTTTACATCTCAAAAAAAAAATTCAAAAATCAAGTTTAGTATTTCTTGTTTGTCAAATGTTCATTACAATTCTTTTAAATCAGATTCACTGAGTTTAGCGCCCTTTTTAAATCAAAAAATTTTAAAAAAATAAATAAAATTAAATCTGAAAAAAATTTTATTTTTGTCAACTTTATCGTCCACACACAATCAATAAAAACACTTATAGCGCACCTGAACCCATGCAGCGCACTTGCCCGCAGCTAGCTGCAGAGGAGTAAAAAAATCAATACTGCGAAAATTTAATTTTCCTGCCCGGGTTTTTACGGGGTCATTTTCTCCGTACACCAGGGCCCCTAGTCCTTCATGGGGGTGTGTTGGAACGAACTCATTGTCAAATTTTTTAAAGAAAATATTTCTTGAGGGACCCCGATCTATCTGGCCTCTGTTGCTCTTCTTCTTTTGTAAGATCACGACCCGCTTTGCTTCCGGCTTTTTTTTTTTTTATTCCGGAGTTCATTTTTTTTCTGGAAAGACGAACTTTTAGCGCAGTGGTTGAAACACTTGAATCTGCAGCAACCTTTCTAAAAACGAAACACAGAGTCCCGCTTGTGATGGTTGGTTCGTTGAGGGCTGGTTCTTGAGGGCCGGCTTGTTGAGGGCTGGCTTGTTGAGGGCTGGCTTTGAGGAGGTCCATCCATGTCTAGGATTCTAACAAACTCGATTTCATTATCCTAATTTATATTACACATGAGCACTCACAAATGTCGTTTCGATTTCATCATGTTAATGTAGTCACTAAGGTTAGCACATGCGCACTGAAAAAAGTTGTCACGCTTCTTCCGGTTAACTAGTTTTCAGAAAAGTTTTTACAGGAAGAAGCGTGACAAATTTTTTCAGTGCGCAGACTCGGCTGGCTGAAGAGCAGACGACAGCTCTGGGCCGCAATCAATATCAGCTAGGCTGCCTGTGAGCCGTGGCAAGTGAATCAGTGGTGGGGGGGGGGGGGGGGGGGGGGTGCAATCATATTAGCCGAGCCGGTGAGAGAAGTGCAGGCAGTCCCCTGGGGTTGTAATTGTGTTAGGGTGACTAAGTCTGTAAGCCATTAGATTTTTATGTCCCCTGGAGAGAAGGTAAATATGTTTGTTCACGATCACCCCATCTTATTTTGCGCGAAAACCCCATTTTAAAGTACTGATTACGTCGATTTTTGCTGTTTTTGCGTGTTAAGTTTGGTTGTAAAACCGGTGTTAATTTTGGTCAAAAGTGACATGAGAAGGACGTGATTTGATGTGAAAAGAGGGGTTTTCGTGCAAAATAAGATAGGGTGAGCTTGAACAAACATATTTACCTTCTCTCAGTGGTGATGACGATGACGACAAAAAAACACTGGGAAGGTTGTATCATATACAAATGTTTTAAAGACATCTATTGATTTCTTTGTTGTTCATGTTGCATATGTACAACATATAGGTGAGGTGAATCAATTCATAAATTCTAAAAGTGACCGAAATGTATGCATCTGATAAGTAAAATAAATCAGTAGTAAGTGACATTGCAAAGTCTGATAGAGAACCAACGAACACCCGTGTAAACACTTTTTAATGTTATGTCATTGGAACGTTGAGGCCTGAACCATTACATGCGTCTCAAAAAAAGATAAAATCAAGCCCATAAAAGATAGAGAAACCACACACACACACCACACACACCACACAACACACACACACACAACACACCACACACCACATATATATATATATATATATATTAATATATATTATATAAATATTATATATATATATATATTATATATTATATATATATATTATATATATATAATTTTTTATTGTGTGTGTGTGTGTGTGTGTGTGTGTGTGTGTGTGTGTGTGGTGTGTGTGTGTGTGTGTGTGTGTGTGTGTGTGTGTGTGTGTGTTATGTATGTATATGAACATCCAAACCAAGAACTAAACAACAACCGAAACCTACCTTCCTGCTCTCCAACCCTCCTCCCGCCATCTAACCGATCTCCTCGTACTGCCTATCACTGAATTGCACATGCTTTCTAATTTTCTGTTTAACAAAAATCACCAAAGTCAAAGACGTTTCTTATGAAGTGGTCACAAATAAGACGCGTTCACAGATTCGTAGCGACAATAAATACCGTACGTGTTTATGACTTGTTGAATTCAAGGCTTTGTATCGGTACAAGAGATTCCGTTTCCTGTGGTATTGTGAACAAATAAGAAGCTTTTTGATGAAGATGCAACCAAATATATCTCTGCATAACATGTTAAAGTATCACCCAAAGCAGTTGTCTCTGCTGAAGGTGAAAGCCGTGCAACAAACATTGATTTAATTTCTATACTTGCAAAAGTAGGCATTCATAGTCGCAAAATAGAAGAGCTATCACAAACACGGTTCGTTTTAAAGGATGCTTGTAGCAGTTTTTTAAGGGAAACAGTACGAGGCAAATTTAAGGGGAAAATAAAGGTTTGTAAAAAACGTAATGTGCAATAGAAGAAGCTCAAAAATTTTTGTTCAATGTTTTATAATGTTCCGCTCTCGTGTGGAAAAAAATAAATGAAAGGGGTTCTTATTTTGTTCTAGGTCTTGATGGACAGCTGATGGTTAAAGCAATTACATATGTAGATTCTGAAAGTCTGAAAAAGAAAAAAGTCACGTTATCAAAGGAGGGAAACATTAACACGAAAACAAGATTGTATCATTAAGACCTCAAAAAAGTTGAACTGATATAAACTCTTTCCATAAAAAATTGTTTAAAAATCGTCACATCATCGATGAATTTGAAAAGGTGATTTCATAAAGAATCCTGTGTTTTATTTTATTACACAGAAGAGGGAGAACAAAATCTGTGATCATTTTTCATTTTTAGTGTGGTATGGTGGATTAAATGTGTGAAAAAAAAATGCTTGCTGGAAAAGATTGTGAAAAGGTTGTGGTAAGATTATTGGTGTTAAGCAACAAAATTTAGGAGAAATGTTTGAAATAAGAGTGCCTAAGAAAATCAGAAATTGTATGTGATGAAAAACCCATCCCTTTTTCCCCTTTTATGAAAAGATGCCTTCAGATAGACGATTCCGGCAACGAAATGTGAAACCCAACAGACTGAATCGTAGTTTCTTGCCTATTTTAATCCGTTCATGAATTTTCATGACCTGACCATCTGAGTCAATGTTTAATGTGTGTTATAAAGATAGGGAGAGGGTGAGGGCGAGACTTGGATAAAGAGAGATGGGTGGGATGGGGGGTGGTGGTGGGGAGAGAATGAGAGTGTAGGGTGTTTTGGGGAGGGGGATGATATCAAGTGATAATGATTTTTAAAAAATTTCCTCAGTTCTAATCCCGTGTAGAATGTGTGTGTGGTGTGTGTGTGTGTGTGTGTGTTGTGTGTGTGTGTGTGTGTGTGTGGTGTTGTGTTGTGTTTTGTGTGTGTGTGTGTGTGTGTGTGTGTGTGTGTGTTGTGTGTGT
>CM031598.1:21600816-21603316 GCA_018398815.1 Conus ventricosus
GAGTCTGCTGAAAACACCGAAGAACATTGTAAACATAGTATTTAAGGTAAAAACAGCAGTTTGAACCACAGATCAGTTTGAACATAGGTCCAAAAAGCAAATGTCCAGCACATATATTGTATTAATACAAATCGTTACAAGAATAATCAGTTCGTGTTCTTATGATACTTCAGGGGATACAAACTCTGACTAGAGTCCATTGAAAAAGATATCTCCTTCAATGAGATCTAGAGAAAAGAGGGCGACTCTGGCAACAAATGTTAACGTTTAATAGTAAACGGTCGCTAAATGGACCACGTGCTTTAACAAGATTCATGGGCTACTATCTCACAGATCATGGAATTAAAAGTGGAAGAATCATATGTAGCACAGTCAATCATTACATCAGCATGGAGTACAGATCAAGTTTTCTGTGCCCTGAAATATTCTGCCACTCAAAGAACATGGACGATTCCAGAAACATTTTAAATTCCTCTTTCTCCTCTCTCTCTCAAGAAGCTCCTGAATTATTGTTTATGTTTCTTGTATGTGCACATCCTATCTGATAAATTAATGTCACGTGATTGTGTGTGTGTGTGTTGTGTGTGTGTGTGTGTGTGTGTGTGTGTGTGTGTGTGTGTGTGTGTGTGTGTGTGTGTGTGTGTGTGTGTGTGTGGTGGTGTGTGTGTTCGTGCGTGCGTGCGTGCGTGCGTGCTGCGGGTGTGTGGTGTTTGTGTGTGTGTGTGTGTGTGTGTGTGTGTGTGTGTGTGTGTGTGTGTGTGTGTGTGTGTGTGTGTTTTCTGTGTGTGTGGAGTAGATGAAAACATATGGATCTTAAACAAAATTGAAAACAAAAGCGTAATGTTTAGATCGCAGACGTAACTTAAGCTATGATAAAGCAAGCTAATAACTTTTAATATGATTCAGTTGGCAAAAATATACACAAACAAAATATAGGCACTGCATTTTTCAATTTCAACGAGAGTACTCTAATGAATTTCAGATACATTTCTGGGTGCAAACAATTACTTCAGCTGGAATCATTCCTCTTCTCTTCCTGGTGGGGGTTCCAGGCAAAATCCTCAGTGCCACTGTGTTCTACAGACATGGGCTGAGGGAGAGGATCAACGTCTACATCTTCTGTCTGGCCATTGTGGACCTTGTGGTCATCACTGTTACTTTCAGTATAGTCGCAGACAACAGATATCGCCTTTTCCTTGGCCCATCCAACTTCTTCATCAAGTATTTTGTGGGTCTGTGAACTCCACTCACTCTCTCTCTCTCTCTCTCTCTTCTCTCTCTCTCTCTCTCTCTCTCTCTCTCTCTCTCTCTCTCTCTCTCTCTCTCTCTCTCTCTCTCTCTCTCTCACTCTCTCTGATTTGAGATACTTCACTTACACACTATCTATTCGTTTTTTCCTTTAATGTTGTGGCATTTGCTTTCTGTTTAGTATTTTTCTCATCCCAGACAAACATTAATCTCTCCTGTTTTACTTTACTGAGTGAAAGTCTTCATTCTTGTATGCTGTTTCAGGTTTGACAGGGTTTCACCTGAGTCAGCATGTTTCTGAGTACGGTGATAGCAGCTGAGCGTTGTTTCTGCGTGGTCAGTTCACTACGTGCACAACGCATGCTCAGCACTCGCACGCTGGCAGTCATCGTCGTCTCTATTTCCGTCATTCTCCTGACTGGCAAGCTGGTCATTGCTGCCCCAAAGTACACTGAGGCTTGCGTGTTTGATCCTACCACCAACAGCCGTCCTTCATTGTTTACATCACCGAGTACATTCATTTTATTTTGTTACTGATTGTTTCTGTTTTTGCTTTCCCCATTTATCGTTTCGCATCTGTCTGTCATTGTGGCTAACTGAGTCTACACATTGTTTTGAATGCAGTTTGTGCATTTGTGATATAACACAAACTCCTGAGTATTTACCACCTGTTCCCAATACGTAAATGTATCTTCAGTCTAATTTCAGTTAAACTCTTACTCTGGTTTCTTTAACATCAAGGGTAACCCATACACCCAGTCTAAACAGTCAAATGCCTTCTCAAAGTATAAAGATAGCAACACACGAGGTAATTTTGTTTCCAAAACATCACGCATGAAATCATACAGGAATATAGTATATTAACAGCGTACCTATTTGCGATAAATCCAGTCTGGTGTTTGTTGATAAGTTTTATAGCGACATATTCATTCTATTAAAAGTGCTGAGGAAATGATTATGACTCTTATAAGCAACACTGAAAAGTCAATATTGATCTGCAGTTTTTTTTTACACATTCTTTTACGTTATTTCATTTCAGAATGCAGTTGAGTATTCAGTCTCTCTATGTTGACGATAGTTTTCCTGATCTGAAGGCTTTGCTAAATGCTCCTTTTACATGTGGCCCGGTTGTTGTTTTTCCCCAAAACAGCTTGGAAAATGCGGCTCCAAAACCATCTTTCATTGTACAAATAACATTATCTATATGCTTTAAAGCAAAGTCTGCGTATGCTAAAGCGAGTTCTTCAAGTGA
>CM031598.1:21613316-21653153 GCA_018398815.1 Conus ventricosus
CAGGCGTACGATAAAAGCACTTACGAACTAAATACTATATGCTTATCTAAATATAGTATACTGTTAAAAAATGCTGACATGCATATTTGATTCTTGTAATAATAATTAAATTACTTGATTTAGAAAGAGAGGTTGATTAGTTACCATCAAGGACATTGACAAACAAAGCACAGGACAAGACACGATGCATTCGACCTCTTGGGTCTTCTTCAGGCAAAAAAACCCAACAACAACAACACCAAAACAGATCACATTTAAGATTTAGGACAGTACAAACAAAGAACTAAGAGTGACTTATCTGTTGTCCATGTGGTAGGAAGAATGGCCTCCAGACACAGATAAATTACTTGACACAGCCTGTCATATCAACTGCAATCAGATATTAACACCGTTTCAGATTGGGTTTAATTTCACTCATTCTACATTCTTGAGAGAGAGAGAGAGAGAGAGAGAGAGGAGAGAGAGAGAGAGAGAGAGAGAGAGAGAGAGAGAGAGAGAGAGAGAGGAGAGAGAGAGAGAGAGAGAGAGACAGAGACAGAGACAGAGACAAAGACAGAGATTCAGGAATGGATGAATGGGTGGAACGAATGAACTGTCCGTACGAACTGTCCACTCCATTCCCTACACAACTCATATACATATATGGGAAGTTTTTATTATACCCTCTGTTTGGCTAGTACACTTACCATGTCAGACCATAGCATTCAACGGCAGTTAGTCAGCTCTGCCAGGCCGAATTTTTGTGGCTAATGCAGTAATAAGACAGTCACGTGACGCCCACCCTACTTCCGCCATAGGAAGAAAGCCGGTGGCCGCTTCCTGTTCCTCATTCAGCAAGGCCTGCGCGCAAGGTAACCCGAGAACCTTGGCGCTAGAGGGGAAGGTAGGGCGGGCATTAGAGTCTGACATGGTAAGTATACTAGCCAAACAGGGAGTATAATAAAAACTCCCCATTTTGGTGTCATATACTATCCCATGTCAGACCATAGCAGAATTTAAAGGAATCGGAGGAGGGCCGAGTGCCCTAGTGGTTCTTGGGGTTAACCGATATAGCTGCATTAGCCGCCACAAAGGAGATCCCTTTAGAACCATCAGCCCTAGACATGCGGATACCCTTAAATAAAAGTTTATAAAGGATTTTCCGAACGCCAGTAGGCTGCCTCCAGTAGATGGCGCAAGTGGACAGAGTGCTGGAACGCTGCGGAAGTGGCCAGCGCTCTGACCTCATGGGCCTGGGGAGACAGGAAGGGGAGACCTTGTATGCCTGGGCGTAGGCAGATCTCACTGTCTTGGAGAGGCACCTAGAGATAGTGCCAGCCGAGATGTATTCCTTATTATTGGGGTTGATAGAAATAAGGAACGTCTCTGCAGGAGCGCCTGGGGCGCGAGAGTTCCCAGTAGTGTCTCAGACACCTAGAAGGGCACAGGTCCATGTCTCCCCCACTCTCCCATCCTCCTAGGATATCCGCCAGTGAGCGGATGACGAGGGAGGACAAGGCAGTGCCCAGTTCCTGATTCTTAGCTAAAATTCGGGAAGAAACGTTCGAGAGACAGAGCCGTTCCTGTGGAAGGCAATGTCTCTGGGGTCCCCGCTGAGGGCATGAATCTCGCTTCGCCTTCTGGTCGAAGCCAGGGCGAGGAGAAATGTGGTCTTCAGGGAAAGAAGGTCAAAGGGAGGGTGGCGATAGGCTCGAAAGGGGGTTTTCTGAGAGCGTCCAGGACAATAAGGAGGTCCCAAAGAGGGATGCGCCTAGGGGACTGGAACTCACGTAGAGCCACCCCCTAGAGATCTCTCTGAGAAGGAAGTCATTCTCAAAGGAGGGTCCGCAGAGTTGGCGATTAGTGGTGCAGATAGCCGACCTATAGCCCCGTATGGAGCTAGCAGACAGCTTAAGGGAGGAGGATAGGTGAGATAGAAAGTTGCCTATCTGGAGATTGGAAAAGTGATCATGGGGAACAAAGTTGTCTGAGCAGCAGGAGACCCATCTCTCCCATCGGTAATCGTAGAGGGACTCAGTGCTGGCCCTGCGCGAGGCCGTCGCTAGGTCCCATAGGTCTGCGAGGCTCCACCCACACAAGTATGTTTAGGACGGACAGGGATCTGCCCGTCTGGGAGGTAGAGGCAGGTGCTCGCAGTTGGGCTGGCACAGAAGCCAGACGTGAAAGCAGAGCAGCTGGGGGTTGGAGTGAGGGTGACCCGAGCGGGGTTGCCTGAGCATGTCCCACCGAATGTTCAACTGGAGGGGGGAACATGGGTGAGGGACTTGAGCTCCGGAAACCAGGACTGGGTCGGCCACCTTGGGGTTATGAGGATGAGCCTGGGTCTTTCCAGCCTCGTCTTTCTGATCACCTTGTGGAGGATTGGGAAGGGAGGAAAGGTGTATGCTATGAGGCCTGACCAGGGAAGGGAGAGAGCGTCGATTGCATACGCTTGGAGATTGGGAACGGGAGAGACGTACACTGGCGGACGATGGTTGAATCCGGTGGCAAAGAGGTCGACCATGGGCCTGAGCCAATGTTCCCACACTGAGGTTAGGGTTAGCATGCTGAGGGTCCATTCCGTGTGAAGGAGGGACCTGGACAGGCTGAGGGAGTTTGCCAGGATATTGCGGGTCCCTGCTATGTGTCATGCACGGCGGGTGATTCCCCGTGCATGACACCAGTGGAGGAGAGTGTCTGTCCAGAGGGAGAGGCTGATGGAGCGAGATATAGCAAGCCACCGAAGTGTTGTCTTGAGTAGGAGAACAAGTCAGTGCAAGTCCTGGGGTTGGAAGCGGAGAAGGGCAAGCCTGACCGCTACCAATTCCAGGACGTTGATGTGGAGACGGGCAGTCTGTGCGTCCCACACTCCCAAGGCATGACTGTTCTCCAAGTGGGCGCCCCAGCCCGAGTTAGAGGAGTCTGTGTAGAGTTCCAGGGGCTGGGTTGGGAGGGAGATGGGAACCCTGGGGGTAGTGTGGAGGGGTTGAGCCACTCTTCCATAGTCCATTGGAACCAAGGCCCGAGGGGAATGGTTGATCCCAGCGGTCGGAGGTCTGAGGCCAAACCCTAGTGACAAACCCTAGTGGGGAACAGAGGCGCAGAAGATGGTTTGTGTGGGATGGTACTGGGCCTGGGAGGGTGCCAGGACGAGCCAGTCGTCAGGTACACCAGGAGGCGAATGTCCGCCTGTCTGGCCAGGGAGGCCATCTCCTTGACCACCTTCATGAAGAGGAAGGGTGCCAGGGAGAGGCCGAAGGGGAGCGCCTTGAACTGGAACACCTGACCCTGCCAGACGAACCGTAGGTATCATCTGTGGGATGGGTGTATGGGGATCTGAAAGTAAGCGTCCTTAGATCTTTTCTTTTTTATTGAGGTAGCCCAATCCTGATGGGCTGAAGGCAGGCGGAACCCCTCCTGTAACACCGCCACTATTCATGGGCTGAGGCCCATACGTCTCCAGCGAGGGTTCTGCTGTTCCCGTTCTCCCGTAGGTGAGTCTGCCAGTCACCTCCGGGGCCGTGCCTGTTGGCCGAACCGAAAATTCTGCTGGGGGAGTTTCGGCTTCGGCCTATAGGAGGTATTAGGGCGCTTGGGGGCCGTGCAGCTCGAGTTGGAACGAAAGGAGGGTCTAGCAGGGCGAGGCTGAGGAGGGGACCTGGCCGCAAACGATGCTGCCTGCTTGCGTTCTTCGACTGAGTGGGAAATGACAGCAGTCGAATAGTCACCGAAGAGTGACTGCTCCTGACCCGGGATGCACTGCAAGGCCGCCTTAAGCGCTGGGGAGAGATTGGCCTGTGACAACACA
Source organism: Conus ventricosus (assembly GCA_018398815.1). Taxonomy (NCBI): domain Eukaryota; kingdom Metazoa; phylum Mollusca; class Gastropoda; order Neogastropoda; family Conidae; genus Conus; species Conus ventricosus. The sequence goes on from CM031598.1 coordinate 21,617,104, forward strand.
GCATCTCTCTACAGGCCAGTAGGCAATTGTAGTGGCTCCTGGCCGCGCTGGCCGCCGCAGTCGAAAGGTTATGCAACATCTTGTTGATCAGGAATCGCATCAGGGGGTCGCCAAACAAGCGAGCTTCTGTCTCCTGGTGTGTCTCAGAATCGTGTTCATCTGAGGACACTGAGACAGCGCCATCCTCCTCTGGCCAGAGCTCCTCCACCCACTGCAAGAGCATGTCGAGGAAGTCATGTCCAGCAGTGGTGTGCAGGATCCCTGTTCTGGCTGTACGGTCCCACTCCGCCAGGTTCCTGATAGAGATCGTGGTGGAAGTGTGTGTGTGTGGGGGGGGGGGGGGGGGGGCGGGGAATAAGCCGGCAGTCTGCTGGGGAAATGGCAATTTCCTGGTCACCGGATCGTCGGAGAACAGGGAGTAGGTGTGGGCCTGCCGGAGGTCCCTGAGGGAGGTGCCTACCAGGACCGCGTTCGGGGCCGAGAGGAATTCAATCCTGGCGGAGGGACGGCCTGTGCACCCTGGCTAGAGTTGCCGGACTCTCCCAAATGGAAGTAAGTGTCTGAGGTGCGACGAATTTTGGGCGAGGTCGCTGGGTGGGGGGGGGGGGGGGGGGGGGGGGCTGGCAGACCTAGCGAAAGAAGGATCTTGTCAGGGGGTGGGAGCTCCCTCACAACATGTTCTGGGCGCCACCGCTCAAGGATGGACACGTCGCCAGATGAGAAGAAGGACTTGTCTACCTCATCCTCAGACTCTGGGGAATCGGGTTCCTGGAGAGGTTGCGCTGAACCTTCTGCAGGAGGCAACCCCTAGCTGGGGGAACGCGAGGGCAGGTCCCTAGTGGCTCCATAATCGACGGCAGAATTTCCTATAGAACTCTTGTTTACAGTGCTCCAATAATAAATTCAATTATAGGACGTCATAAAAAAGAGTAACTGAAGTCACGTACATAGTACATAGTGCTTTATTCACACAGTACATAACAAAAAAAAACCCCAAATAACTATAAAATCTTGTCATAGTGCCCCATGAAGGAGATTTACTGTATATACTTCTATAACACAGACGGAAGAACAGTCTCCAAAAAGTCTTTCGATGGTAGACTAAAGACTATATAGCATTTCATGAAGAAACGTGACCACACATTCTTTCCATAAGAAATAAAAGGAATGGCTATAGAAGCTAGTCAAGAATTAAAATGAAACAACGTGATCTTCGCGTTGTGCACCACAGGGAATAGTTCCGACAATGCCTTTCTATATCATATTGCAGCAGTCACCGAGTAAAGGACCATGCATCATGGGTGTGGCAGATGTGTTGGAGACCTAGGCTTCTCTCGCACGCACACTCGGGTCCAACATGTCATATTCTTATATTCTTTCCTGGAAATGAGACCACATACCCTTAAAAGTTGAATGTCTGTGGATAGGAATATGATAATCAAGTTAGAGAGAGAGAGAGAGAGAGAGAGAGAGAGGAGAGAGAGAGAGAGAGAGAGAGAGAGAGAGAGAGACTCGTGACTCGTGACTCGTGACTGTAATGTGAGGCCATCAGCCTATTCACATGAGTACGCTACAAGAGAAAACAATTTTATATAATTAGAACAAAATTTGCCATGACTGCAACAAAACATTCTTCCATGACAGTATGTACATGCAAAATTCATCTTAATTATACACAAATGCTTCTTAGTACGTTCTCCCTTATAAACATAATATAGGTATATATATTAATTATTTTAAAACTCATGATATGAATGCTGTTGATACTAGCATGCAAAACACATGTTATCAATTTCATTTCCCTCATCGTATTTTCGTTTGTATACAGTGGAGACCTTACTACATATGCATCGTATAACTCTCCGGAAGGCCGTGCTATTTTAAACATCTTTTGTTTACTATGTTTACACATGCGCCCTCTACCGTGCAAAGGAAAGGAAAACACCGAATCTTGGGTCTGCCATGTTAACCTTTGACACTCAGGGCTTTTTTTTTTTTTTTTCCGTGGCCTTTTTATTTTGGTTTTGGGGACTTGAGAGAGAGAAGAGGGGAGGGGAGAGAGAGAGAGGGGAGAGGGGGAGGGGGGAAGAAAAAGAAAGAGAGGGGGGAGGGGAGAGAAGAGAGAGAGAGAGAAGGGGGGCAAATTACCCTTGGGGAAAAAGTTTATTTTAACAGAAACAAGATAATGGGAATCGCATTCCTGAAAACTTTATACGAAAACCATTTTTCCATTGTTTCTTTTAAAAAACTTAAAAATTTAACCGTGTTATTCATTGATGGAAAAATCATGAGATATAACCAAAAACACGCCCAGCCAAATCAATATGCCTTTGTTTTTTTTTATAATTATTCAGAAATCTAGTACTTTTTGACTTGTTTTTAATGGAAAAAATTTCCCTGGGCCCGTTTTCATTTTTCAGGCAAATTCAAACTGCTTTGGGGCAAGGACAAAAACGCTAACAGACCCCCACCCAAAATTTTTGTGCCAAAAAAACGGCACTTTAAAGGATCCCTGCACATGCACAGGGTTCCAGAAATGATGACCCCCGGGGAAGTGACCCCAAGCTAAATTTTACTTTTTAAATAAGGGGTTTTTTTTTATTTTTTTTGTGAGATCTTCCATTTTAAACGCACACAAAACTCAGAAAATTTTAAACCCGGACCCCGTTTGCCATTTTTAAATCACTCTGATTTGACTTTTAGGGTTTCCCAAATAATACTGACTTCGATCTGGGTTTTTCGGGTGCTATCCCAAAATTTTTGATTCGAGAACGCCCCTGATATCATCGTCAGCAAACAGGTATTTCCCCCCCCTGTCCCGGGTTTTCTTTGACGTTCTTTTTTTTTTTTTTCCCCTTTTTTTTTTTTTTGGGTTTTCCCTTTTCCCCCCCCCCCCTTTTTTTTTTTAAAAAAAAAACCCCCCCCCCCCTTTTTTTTTTCTCTCTCTCCCTTTTTCCCCCCTCCCTTTTTCCCCTTTTCCCCCCCCCCTTAACACCTTTTTCCCCCTTTTTTTCCCCCTTTTTTTTTTCCTTTTTAAATTCCCTTTTTTTTAAAAAAAAAATTTAAATTTTTTTTTAAAAAAAAAATTTTTTAAAAAAAAGGGGGGGAAAATTTCCCAAAAAAAATTTTTTTTTTAAAATTTTTTTTAATTTTGGGTTTTACAATTAAAAATTTTTTATTTTTTTAAAACCCCAAAAAAAAAGGAAAATGTTTTTTTCAGTTACCCCCTTTTTTTCCCCAAAAAAAAACCCCCCCCCCTTTTTTTAAACATTTGGGGAAAAAAAAGGGGTTTAAAAAAAAAACCCCCAAAAAAAAGGGGGGTAAAGGGGGGGGGGTTTTTTTTTTTTTCCTTTTGGGGAAAAAATTTTTTTTGGGAAGGGGGGAGAAAAGGGGAAAAAGGGGGGGGAGAGAGAGGGGGGGGGGGGAAAAAAAAAGGGGGAGTGCGTCCAGGACAATAAGGAGGTCCCCCAAAGAGGGCTGCGCCTAGGGGACTGGAAGCACGCCCCCCTAGAGCCACCCCTAGAGATCTCTCCTGAGGAGGAAGGTCATTCTCAAAGGGCAGGGTCCGCAGAGTCAGATGTTGGCGATTAGTGGTGCAGATAGCGACTATAGCCCCGTATGGTGTAGCAGACAGCTTAAGGCGAGGGGATACGGTGAGATAGAAGTTGCCTTTCTGGAGATTGGAAAAGTGATCATGGGGTACAAAAGTGTGTCTCTGGAGCAGCAGGAGACCCATTCTCCCATCGTAATCGTAGAGGGACTCAGTGCTGGCCCTGCGCGAGGCCGTCGCTAGGTCCCATAGTTCTGGAGGCTTCCCCCACACAAGTATGTTTAGGGACGCGGACAGTGTTCTGGGCCCGTCCTGGGAGGTAGAGGCAGTGCTCGCAGTTGGGCTTTGCACAGAGGCCAGAGTGAAAGCAGAGCGCTGGGGGTTTTTTTTTTTGGGAGTGAGGGGGACCCGAGCGGGAGGTTGCCCTGAGCCATGTCCACCGAATGTAACTGGAGTGGGGGAACATGGGTGAGGGGATTGAGCTCCGGAAACCAGGACGGGTCGGCCCAACGTGGGGTTTTATGAGGATGAGCCTGGGTCTTTCCAGCCTCGTCTTTCTGATCACCTTGTGGTGGATTGGGAGGAAGGGAGGAAAGGTTTGTATGCTATGAGGCCCGACCAGGGTAGGGAGAGGAGCGTCGATTGAATTACGCTTGAGATTGGGGAGGCGAGAGGGACATACCCGGCGGACGTGGTTGAATCCGGTGGCTAAGAGGTCGTCCATGGCATTGAGCAATGTTCCCACATGAGGTTGGGTTAACTTGCTGGGGTCCTTCCGTGTGAAGGAGGGACTGGACAGGCTGAGGACCGGTTGCCAGGTATTGCGGGTCCTGTATTGAATCTCGCACGGCGGGTGATTCCCCGAGCGTGACACCAGTGGAGGAGAGTGTCTGTCCAAGTGGGAGAGGCTGATGGAGCGGATATAGCAAGCCACCGAAGTGTTGTCTTGAGTAGGAGCAACAAGCAGTGCGAGTACTGGGGTTGGGAAAGAACAGGAGAAGGCAAGCGACCGCTACCAATTCCAGGACGTTTGATGTGGAGACGGGCCAAGTCTGTGAGTCCCCACCACTCCCCAGGCATGACTGTTCTCAAGTGGGCGCCCAGCCGCGTTGGATGGCGTCTTGTTGTATGAGTTCCAGGGGGCTGGGTTGGGAGGGAGATGGGAACCCCGGGGGTAGTGTGGAGGTGGTCGTGCCACTCTTCCATGTCCATTCCGGGAACCATGGCCGAGGGGATTGGTCTGCGAAATCCAAGCCCGGTCGGAGGTCTGAGACCAACGACGATGGAACCCTTTGGCGTTGGTGCTTGGGAAACCCGGCCAGAGGAATGAGGGATGAGAAGGGACTCCATCTTCCCAGGCGGGGGTACGGGTTTCTCGCCCGGGTTGCGCACGCACTTGTTTGGGGTTGGTGACAAACCTAGGATTGGAGGAACAGAGGCGCCGAAGATGGTTTGTGTGGGATGGTACTGGGCCTGGGCGGGAGCCTGGACGAGCCAGTCGTTCAGGTACACCCCGGAGGTGAATGTCCTCCTGTTGGCTAGGGGAGGCCTTCTCCTTCTGACCACCTTCATGAAGAGATGGGTGCAGGACAGGGCCGAGGCCGAAGGGGAGTGCCTTGAACTGGAACACCCAACCCTGCCAGACTAACCGTAGGTATCATTTCTGCTGGGATGGGGTGTCTGGGGATCGAACGTAAGCGTCCTTAAGATCTTTGAGTCTTTAGCCCAATCCTGATGGGTCAAGGCAGCGGAACCACTCCTGTAAAACACCGCCACTATGCATGGGCTGAGGCCTATACGTCTCCAGGAGGGTTCTGCTTGTTTCCCGTTCCCCCGTAGGTGAAGTCTGCCAGTCACCTCCAGGGCCGTGCCTGTTGGTGAACCGAAAATTCTGCTGGCGGATTTTCGGGCTTCGGCCTATGGAGGGATTTAGGGCGCTTGGCGGGCCCCGTGCAGCTCGGTTGGAACCAAATAAGGAGGGTTCTAGCAGGCGAGGCTGAGGAGGGGGCCTGGCCGCAAACGTTGCTGCCCTGTGCGTTCTTCGAACTGAGGTGGAAATGACAGCAGTCGAATAGTCATCGGAAGAGTGACTGCTCCTGACCCGGGAATGCACTGCAAGGCCACCTTAAGCTGGGGGGGAGATTAGCCTGTGACCCACACAGCATATCTACAGGCTAGTAGGCAATTGTGGTGGCTCCTGGCCGCGCTGGCCGCCGCATTCAAAGGTTAAGGCAACATCTTGTTGATCAGGAATCGGCATCAGGGGGGTCTCCAAAACAAGCGAGCTTCTGTCCCTGGTGTGTTCAGAATCGTGTTCATCTGAGGACACTGAGACAGCGCCCATCACCCTCTGGGCCAGAGCTCCTCCACCCGCCTGCAGAGCATGTCGAGGAAGTCATGTCCAGCACGTGGTGTGCAGGATCCCCGTTCTGGCTGCTACGGTCCCACTCCGCCTGGTTCCTGATAGAGAGATCGTGGTTGGAAGTGGCAGAAGTGGGGGTGGGGGGTAGGGGGTCGGGGAATTATAAGCCGGCAGTCTGCTGGGGGGAAATGGTTTAATTCCCTGGTCACGGGATCGTCGGAGGGAGAACAGGGGTAGATGTGGGCCTGCGGAGGGTCCTGAGGGGAGGTGCCTACCGGGACTGCGTTCGGAGCCGAGAGGCAGAGATGGCCTGTGCACCCCTGGCTAGAGTTGCCGGACTCTTCAAATGGAGTAAGGTCTCAGGTGCGACGGAATTTTGGCGAGGTCGCAGGGCTGGGGTGGGAGGGGAGGGCCCTGGGCAGACCTAGCGAAAATGAAGGATCTTGTCAGGGGGTGGGAGCTCCCTCACAACAAGTCTGGGCGCCAACGCTTCAAGGATGGGGACACGACGCCCAGATGAGGAAGAAGGACTTGTTACCTCTCTCCTCAGGACTCTGGGGACATCGGGTTCGGGAGAGGTTGCGCTGAAACCTTATGCAGGAAGGCATTCCCCCTTGTGGGGGAATGCTGAGGGGCAGGGTTCCCTAGTGGCTCCATAATCGACGGCAGACTAAGGGGGAAAAGCGATCGGACACCCCCCCCCTGTGCCCGAGAGGGAGAGAGAACGAGGGTCGAAGCCAGCTGCGGAGGCTGGAGCTCATACAACCATGGAGCCAGGTCATGCTTGAGTTAACCACTGGTCCCTCTCGGGGACATAGCAGCAGGGGGGGGGGAGGGGGGGGGGGTATCGAGAGAACGTGGTCTGTCATAACCCACCGGCGAGTGCTTGCCTCTACACCTCCCTGGTGGGATCCATGTAGGGCCCCTGTTGTATACAGGGGGAGTGGTGGGGCACGGCAAACCGAGCCCCCCTACTCACATGATAGTAAAGTTCCTCACCTGTGTCTGAAGGTTAAAAAAAGGCAAGCTGGGTGGTAAAGAGGAAGAATTTGATCAAGAGTTCTTGAAATGGGCTTGCCCTTTAGGGGAAGCCTTGCCCTTAGTTTTCAGGGGACCTATTATTAAATGACAGGCATTTAGGAAATGGTAGCCGCCTTGCCTTTTGGCTTCGGACCGCAATGGTCGTGGTGTCACCGGTCAGGTAGAGGAGGGGTATCAAATGTTGTGCGTGGTCCCCTCCCGCGTAACCCCATTACACTGGCGTACGTTCTTCCGTAGCAAGATCGATTGCTTGAGGAATCGACACGCAGAGCGTCCTCCAGGGCAATGATGCGCACTTCTGGACCGGCGAAGAGCTAGACCCGGGGTTGCCCTTCACCAGGTTGAGCTATGGTGGCACGAGCATATCGGAGCACACGACAACAAAGTGGAGACAAGTGGGTCGGTCGAGAGATCGTAAAGTAAACTTGATCGACCTTGTGCTACAAGACTAATAAATACAGCACTGATAAAGTACAGCATGATTACAGAACTCGATAGGTAGTAATAGAGGATCGAGGAAAATCAATGGAGACTCGATCTACCCGTTACTTAGTACATAATAATGGTACTGCTAGGTCGAGAGAAACTCGTCGACCTGTATATAGTACAATGATCAGAAGAATAAGGTGGAGGAGAAACCTCCGTACCGCTAAACCCAGGTAACGATGTACGTGGATGACGACAAGGTGAGGACCAAATGGCAGACAAAAGACGACAAGCGTGGAAAGAAAGATTGTGCGGCCGGAACGACCGGCGAATGTTTAGATCGTTCTCGAAGTTAATTTACCGGGAAGAGTGAAAACTAAACGCGCGGTGACAGCAGAGAACCGGTAAAAAAGAATGGATGAGCAGGGGATGCATTCCCATAGGAGGGGACGCGTTCCAACACTGGCGAGTTGAGTGAAAACCGAATTTGGGAAATGGCAATCTGAAAAACAAAGTGCGAGAGGATCCGACGTGCGTGGAAAAATTAAAATGAAACACGCCAACCGTAAGCCTCATACGGCATGTGTACCCAGGGTTTAGCGAAAGCCACAAGCTGAACAAGTGTGGAAAGAAGCAAGCAACAAGCAATCTTTCACTAAGGAGAAGTATGGCGAGGACGAGCCACAAGACTTATCTTGCTTAGGATGCAGGCGAAGATGAATGAGGAAAAACAGGAAGTGGCCACCGGCTTTTCTCCCTATGGCGGAGTAGGGCAGATAGGGGTGGGCGTCAGTTGACTGTCTTTTTACTGCGATAGCCACAAACATTCGGCCTGCAGAGCTGCCTAATGCCGTTTTAATGCTATGGTCTGACATGGTATAGTTATAAGACGCCACATGGATATTTCAAATGTGGTTGCGCTGTCAGTTTACTGGGTTGTGCAGGGATGACACCGGTGTTGTGCTAACATCTGGTTCCCACACAAACTCATCTGATGATATAGTAGACACAGGGACCGGCCGAACCCTATTCAGTTCGACCAGTCTGCTTCCTTGGCATCTACAGGAAAAACTTTTGAGAGAGAGAGAGAAAGGAGAGAGAGAGAGAGAGAGAGAGAAGAGAAGAGAGAGAGAGAGAGAGGAGAGGGAGAGAGAGAGAGATAGAGAGAGAGAGAGAATGAATGAATGATATGCATGTGTTATTACATAGCCTCAGCCCCTTATGATGGGAATACAAACGTTACAGGTATACCTCATACATCACGAATTCAAAAGGCCTACGGTTATGGCAGGGAAACAGCATGCAAAAACTATGAATTAGCTATTTCTCTATATTTAAAAGCCGTACACAAAAAAAACGATAAATTTCTGTATACCATCATAGGTTTAGTGCATGTCTTGAGTAGACTTAGTTTTAAATAACAACGTTGTCGATAATATTTAGGCCTCAAAAAACTTTTCTCTTATTTCGTTCAACTTTTGACAACAAAGAATGACGTGTAACTCATCTTCTTAGACATCTGGGGCATAACTGGACACATCCGATCGCAATCATTACAACACTTATAATCTAAAACGATGCACATTCAGGTCAATATACCTAGTCTAAAACCAAGTCATTATTATGCTTCAGTTTTTGGTCCATATTTGCTTTTCAAAATGTTGCTTCAAGCATGGGTATTACAAAACGTTCTATTACAAATGAAATCTCTTCTAGTGTAAATGTGGTTATTCGAGGTTTGCCATCTAGTCAATCAAACGTCACGAACGCTTTTCTATAAAGTGATTTTTATTTTCCCACACCTTGATTTAACCATACTTCACCAAACCATTGTTATATAAACAAACACGGCATATTGAAATCCCAGTTTTCTTTCCCCTAGCAATATAAATTCAGACAGCAGTTTTATCACGCGTAAATTAGGTACCTATGTTCATCCATGTGTAATAGCCAATATCAAAGGCAGGTAACCGCAGCATTAACATACGTGGGAAATCTGTTTGTTTGACCATATATAAACCCGTTTGGAGTACGCAGATCTACGCCTAAATAACTTTTTAAGCAGAAATAAATGAACTGACTCACAGATGAACAGCGGCTTGAGTCTAACCCCAATTTCTGATCCGTATAGACAGTACTGGCAGGACCCGCGGATCAAAAAGTTATATAAACCGTTTCAAAGGAATTGTTATTTAGGGCATATAGCTTCCTGGAACTTTACACAACAATAACATTTTTTCGCTCGAATCGGCAAGATCTTAACAAGCAGCAGTAAAACTAAGCGAAAGGAGTTAAACTATTCCCAAATACTTGTAAACATTAACTACTGGCATTACAACGTCATCATATAGCCATCGTTCTTCAATACACTTAGATAACCTCCCTTTCCGAAAAACAATTTATGTTACTTTTATTCTATGTTGACTTCAATTGAAAGCCAAAGACAGCAGGTATGTTGCAAGTTATTTAGTGTGTATGCAGCCCTATAACCGTCTTCTGACAATAAAACAACATCATTTGCCAATGAAGAATGAACAACTCAAATGCAGTACGTGACAGCACAGCGCCCATGTTTTCCGTTCTTAATCACACGTGATGCTACTCCTTAATAAATGCAGGAGCAATAGTGCAGGCTAAAGATGTCTCCCTGATTTGCACTCCTGCTGTAGTGTAGATCGAATGCAATCAGAAGATTAGCCCACATCTTACTTGTGACATTTTACATGTTTATACATAACTTTGATACACTTACATAACTTACCAGTTATGCTATTTTTTAAATAAATATAGGCCATGGCAGATTTCTATTAATCTAATCAAAATGCTTTTTCAAAGTTTTGAACGCTACATAAAGTTTATGGTTATATAAAACTGCTTTTTCACAGCGATATCCGCAACGTAAATACGTGATCAACTGTCGAATATCCTTTTGTATAGGCCGCTTCTGATACTCACCTGTAATATTGTTCTCGTCTGTCCATTCTTTGTAATCTGTTGTTGATGATAGAAACTATAAAGTTTGCTGCTTATATCAGTAACAGAAATACCTCTCATTATTATTGGGTTATTAACATCTCCTCTCTAAAAAAATATAAAGGTCAAAAATGGATTCTTGTCGAATTTTCCGGAATTACTCCGTTGTCAATAAGTGTATTGAATAATTTTGTGAGAAAACGTACGACTTGATCATTTGAATTTCAGTTAACTCGCTAACAATATCATTGGGCTGTGCTTTCCGAACTTTCAGTTATTGCTTGGGGCCAACAATACTTCATCTTTAGAAATAGGTCGATTCATGTAACTATCACTGTCGCTATCCAAGCGGATCTTCATAATTTGAAGTATTTACATCTATTTCTGAAACGAACCTTAAAGTCTTCGGAACCAATTGTCAACTGTTATTCTCGTTTTTCTATTAAAGGAAGCGTCTATGGACAATGTCCAGAATGCTCTCTGGCTTGCTTACGATGTCACAAGTTTGTTCAACAATGTTTTGTTAATCTCTTTACTCTTCCTTATCAGCAAATGTTTATTTCTCACGCCGTAGCTACGGATACGTTTCGTACGATCCTCCCAATCTATTGTCCTCCAACAACTCTGAGCCAGCCTTCTTATTTGTTCTTATTGGTTTCACATTCCTGGTTCGAACCAGCACGTGGTACCTGCTCTTTATTGACATTTTTGGATGCTTCTTCATACACAATCCGCACAGGCTTGTTTACACTCTTAAATAAATGTTAGCGAAAGCCCAGGAGTACGTGGATACAAACGAGTCACATGACAAAACTACACGCGTTACGACCTCTTAGGTCTTCCTCGGGTGATACATTAACGAATAAAACAACGAAAATTACTTAGCTTTGATCGCTTCAGATCGTTAGGGTTCAGCGCCAAGGAGAAGGCGTTGTAATCTGTTGTTTGATAATAGAACTATTAAGGAGTTGTTATTTAACGTAAACTTTTGAGCGTTCAAAGAGACATTTGAAAAAGATTTGGATAAGTATCTTCCCATATACTTGTACACATTACAAATTCTTCTTAAAAACTAAAAAGTAACATAATTGTATGTCAGAGGGGATGTTATGTTAAGTGTAAGAGAACGATGGCTAAATGATGGCGTGGAATCGCCTGCAGTTAATGTTTACAAAGTATTTGGGATTACATACCAATATATTATTCAATTAAATCACAGTAGATTTGATGATGAAAATGAAAGAAGAAGTGTACAACGCCTTCTCTTCGCGCTGAACCCTAAGCGATCTGAAGCGAGATCAAAGCTAAGTGAAACTTTTCGTGTTTTATCGGTTATGTATCACCAGAGGAAGACCTAAGGAGGGGTCGAAACGCGTTGTGTTTTGACTTGGACTCGTTTGTCACGTTCTCTGGGCGGGTTCGCTAACATTTATTTAAATATGTTAGATTTCCGCCTGCAGTCGTCTCCACTTTGAAACTAGATCTATTTCTATACACTCATTTAAACACCTTAATGCTCATTGACATCAACATCACTTAGAATCTTAGCTTATTTCAACTTACTGTTCTTGTCGCTTTTTACAACCAATCATAAACAATACATCAGTATATTCACTGTTCCAGACAATTTTTCAATAGTTTCCTTAAGGACTTCCTTTTTACTGCAATAGCTTTATGTTCAAGTGGAAACCTACTCGACTGCCAAAAACAGTAGAGAGAGAGAGAGAGAGAAGAGAGAGAGGAGGAGAGAGACCGGAGAGTGAGTGAGAGGAGGAGAGAGTACCGTGACGAGAGAGAGAGGAGACGAGAGAGAGGAGAGAGAGAGAGGTAGATGGAGAGAGAGAGAGAGGGAGACGGAGATACCAGAGGAGCGAGAGAGAGAGAGAGAGAGGAGAGAGAGGCAGAGGAGAGAGAGAGAGAAGAGACGAGAACGAACGAATGAACGAACGGAACGTAATATTATAATGTGGTGGCTTTTAGCCCATACATGGGGACGATGTGGGGGGAGTGGGCGATGGGTAACTGAACAATACAAAACATGTATAATCAAACTTAGATATGTTAAGTCATCATGACGGTGGATGCCACATCAAGGAAAATTCAACTCATTTCATGATCAATCTGTCAAGTACAATAACAACTTGCAAGTTCAATAGTTTATATGAGCTTTTGTACCAAGATCATAACAAGTTCAAATAATCCCGATAACAACTTTACAGTCTACATCAAATGAAGACCAAGATTTCCTTTTTGACAGAACTCTGATCACAAGTCTAATTGCTGTATAGTAGTTGGGCCCATATTTGAAGGCATGATTTCCTTTCCAACCTCATGAGTCTGCACAGTTTTAACAGGATAACTTTGTCATAGTTAGGTTGCTTTCTAAACCAAGATTTCCTTTGTATTCAGCACTGGTGTCGCATCTGTCTTTTTTCTCTGATCTAAGGGTATTGAGAAGGCTGTCCATTTTCTTTGAGGTATCCTGCAAAAACAGTTCGTAACTGGCGTTAGTAAAGATCCGTTACACTCAGTTGTGAGGGTTTCAAGCTGATTCGGAACATCGCTGGTTGTTGCCTGTTTGCATTTCTTTGTGTTCAAGTCTCCTGTGGATAGAAAGTCAGGAATTTCGCCGCGTCCCTCTGTGGAACCCACTGCATACGTTTTTTCTAACGTCATTCGTTATCCGTGGATGTATTCTCTGCTGGGGTTTCGAAATGTTAACAATGTCACTGATGTTTCACTTCCAGAAAGTTAATGTCAACTTGCTGCGCGCAGGCGAGGGTACCGTACTGTTGATCTTATCTGTCTGAAGGGACAGCTCTCAACACAAGTAAGAAACGTCGTCGTGGATAATGTCCGGGGGGGGGACACATTGTTATTTCCTGTTTCGTTAAAACAACTTTTGGGGGGAGTAGGAAGAAATAAGCTGAGGGAGATGAAGAGAAGAATTGCCTTCTGACGTATTCTGGGCTCCTCGCCCGTCTCCTGTCACCTGGAAATCTGTGTGGAACATTTTCGAGAAAGACGACAGTGTTGTCTTGGGCGAGTCGAGCGGCGGGGCGGCGGGGTATGGGTTGGCGGCTGTGCTAAACGCAGCACGGATGATGTATGTGCTCCCCTCCTTCGTTTTTGAAAGACGACAGCGACAGTTCTGTAACAAAGTGTTTTAGCATACATCATGTGTCGGTGGAAGTCCTTTATGACTGGCTTTGTTACCTTATTTCTTGCCAAAGAAAACAAAATGGTCAGTGCTCTACCTTGAAATGCTTCTTGCCGGTAGCCAGCAGGGAAACATCCGAGAGAGAGAGAGAGAGAGAGAAGAGTGAGAGAGACGAGAGGAGAGATTATGAGAGAGAGACGAGAGAGAAGGGAGGCGAGAGAGAGAGCTGGAGGAGGAGAGAGAGAGAGACTATGGAGGTTTGCTTGTCGACTCATGCCTTTTATTGTTGCCTTAGTTCTCTGATTCTAAACAAAGATTTTGAATTAAAGACAAACGTGTGTGGGTGGCAATTGCACAAAAGCAGGTACTAAGCTTTTTCAGAAATGAACACACTTACATATTATCTGAATGTGAATTCAAGAGAGGGAACACACATAGAAAGCGTGGTGGACAGATTACGAGGAGAAGAGAGTGAGAGAGAGAGGGAGAGAGACGAGAAGAGAGAGAGAGAGGAGATAGAGGAGAGAGAGGAGAGAGAGAGAGAGAGAGAGAAAGATAGAAAGAGGAAGAAGAATTTGATGATGGAAAATGAAGAAGAAGATGCCAAAAGAAGCCGTGCGTGCATAACAAAAATGGAGAACTGGAAAGTTAAAGATAATTACGAAATAGAGAAATAGAAAACAGACGCTGATGTTATTTCGAAACCAAGATATTGCGACAAGTAAATCCAAATCTGGATCTACCATGCGCATTAGATCCTTCAGTATCAAACTATCCTGTATTGACGACTTCATGACCTTGAGGTTAGCCTTTTGTACTACAGGTTATTTGTGAAATCAAATACGATTTAAAAAAAATTTGTCTTCTCTTCCTGACAGTGGAAAGAAAAACAGATGCAAAGCCATTATAAACTTACTCCCAGTTTATCCTGAATACGCGTGAGTTATTCCATAAAGAGGAAAAAACCGTTCTTGGGCTGGTTGTTGTAAAACCGTTAGTGCATGCGTATTTGGTAAACGTCGGCCATCTCTGTGACCTATAATGAACTACTTACAAAAATATTTACAATACTCTTCTGAGATATTTCTTTTATGAAGAAGCAAAACCGTTTATGCGGTCGCCTTATAAGCGTTAGTAACGTGCTATAACAGTAAACTAAAACGTCGGGACATCATCCGTGACCCATAATGAACATACCTACAAATTTTCAGAATGATTGGCCAAATGAACACACGTACTCGTATGTGGTCTGTGGGGTGGGTGGAAAAAAAACATCAATTTATTGCTTTGTCTTTACCCTGGTAATAAATCGTTTTCGGTTCGTTTCGTTTCTTCTCCTCTATCTATCTCTACCTGTGTGTGAGGTTGTGGTGTTGTGCGGTGCAGCGCGGCGCGCGCGCGCTGCGCGTGTGTGTGTGTTGTGGGTGTGTGTGTGTGTGTGTGTGTTGTGTGTGTGTGTGTGTGTTTGTGTGAGTGTGTGTTGTGTGAGTGTGTTGTTGTGTGTGATGTGTGTGTGTGTGTGTGTGTGTTTATTTGAATTTTGGTCATCGAAGCTGTTCCTTTTTCGATAGTTGCATGTCCGACTAGTGTATTAGCTTTTTATGGTTTATTTCTCGCTATATTGACTTGCGTGTTTTTCAGGTGCGTTCTGATTTTTGAGGGGTTATGTTTTGTCCCCCAGGTGGGAAATCCTTTCGAGTATGCTTATCCCATTACCCAGGTAAAAATATAACAAAAGACACGCTCATTCGTTCGTTCTTCCATGCTTTATACCTCTCTCTTGTCTCTGTCTCTGTCTCTGTCTGTCTGTCTGTCTGGCTATTTGTCTGTTTTTGTCTGTCTGTCTGCTGTCTGTCTGTCTGTCTCTCTCTCTCTCTCTCTCTCTCTCTCTCTCTCTCTTCTTCTCTCCATCTATTTGTATGTGTGTTGACCCATTTAAGGAAGCTAACAATAGAATGAATATGTTAATGATAGATAACAGAAATGGAAAAGTGAAAAATAACCACTGAATAACATAGAAATGCTAATACACCTTCCAAAGAACATGTCAAATGATATTACTACAAAGTATAAATTGCATTTACCTTAAGCAGTGAACCACATACTCAGCATCCTATACTCACAATCAACAATGTTCTATGGCAAAATAATCAAGTCTTCATCCTTAACCGCATTCTTCTACTAACAGTCATGCCCCCTCCTCTCTTCAGCACAATGTTCAACACACAATTAATACTAAATTTATCATGAGTCTACACACCATTTTTACACAAATACAAACGCTACGCAGTCTGTCTTTCACACACACAACACACACCACACACACGCACCACCACACACACACAACACACACACACCACACACACACACCACATACTGTTGTGTTTTACCTTGCCCTTAAGCCTCCATAGAGAACTCTCTCTGGTTGATTGTTTTAAACAAACCATATTCCTTGCCTCGTTGATAAGTGATAGTAATAACTGTCCTGGAATGGGAAGGGGGTGGGCGGGAAGAGGACGAAGTTGGGTGGGGTGCGGTGGTGCGGGGGGGTGGGCGTGGGGCGTGGGGTGGGGGTTGGTTGGCAGGGGCTTTGACTCTGACCGACTCATCGACGATTATAACACCCCTAGGTACATCCCACTTTTGTCAACTACTCAGAAATATTCTGTCGCTCGCTTAAACCAACTTTACGAACCACTGGCAACCAGACAAAACTGTGCCCCGTGGCTATAGGCTGTATTTTTTAAAGTAGGTACACCCCTTACCCACCAACACCCTACATCTGTTTAAAAGATGGTCCGTTGACAAGTGCTTCACCCACTGTTCCATTGAAAACTGCCTGTGAGACATTTTGTTTTACTACAGTCTGCAGATTTAATGTTCTATATATTTCCAATGAATGAACGGACTGACTTGATGTTCCCATAGCATAAAATTCACGGGAGAGACGATTCTGTTTTTTCAAAGAGCATCATATAGGAAAATTATCTTAAGGACTACAGGCAATTTCTTGTTATATATACGAAGACAGATGGTAACAGTGATACTGTTTGTTAAATTGCACTATGAAAAATTTTCCTTATTCGTAACTCTTGTTTTATAGGGCTTCAATAATAAATCATTATTGGACGTCATTAAAGAGGAGTAGTAGAGTAACTGAAGTTACCTTATCATAGTACATAGTGCTTTATCCACACAGTCATAACAAAAAAACAAAAATATCTATAAAATCTTGTCATAGTGCGCCATTGGCAGGACATTTACTGTATATCCTTCTGAAACACAGACGGAAGAACAGTCTCAAAAAAGTCTTTTCCATGGTAGACTAAAGGACTATATTGCATTTCCATGAAAGAAAAGGAAGAAGAATCGTGGACCACACATTCTTTCCATAAGAAATAAAAAGATGGCTATAGAAGCTAGTCAAGAATTAAAATCGAAGCAACATGATCTTGTCGCCGTTGTTTGGTTTTGCTGCACTTTTGGCTTGCACCACAGTGAAAAAGAACAAGTTCCGGGACACAATGCCTTGTCTAATATCATATTGCAGCGGGTCAGCGAGGAGTAAATAAAATTGTATTAAAGGACCTTGCCTCATGGGGTGTGGCATGATGTGTTGGAGACCCAGGCTTCTCTCGGGTCCAAATGTTCATATTCTTATATTATTTCCATTCCTGGAAATGCGACCACATACCCTTAAAAGTTGTAAATGGTCTGTGGATAGGAATATGATAGTCAAAGAGAGAGAGAGAGAGAGAGAGAGAGAGAGAGAGAGAGACAGAAGAGAGAGAGGGAGAGTAGAGAGAGGGAGAGAGAGAGAGGAGAGGATAGAGAGAGGGAGAGCGAAGGAGAGAGGAGCGGAGTGAGATGAAGAGAGAGAGAGAGGAGAGCAATATTATCTGAGCCCAAAGTTTAGTTTACATGAACAAGTATCGAGAATCGCCATTCACTGAAAACATTATACGTATCCACTATCCATTGCTACATTACAACACTTATCAATAACGTGTATTCATTGATGGATTCTACTCATGAGAGATAACCAAACACGGACCAGCCTTATGAATATGTTTTAGTTTTGTTTATAATTATTCAAGGATCTAGTACGGTGGACTTGCTTTTAATGGATAACTTTCATAGAACAGGTGTTCAGTTCAGGCCAAATCTCATGAATGCGTTGGGCAGGACCAGAACGCTAACAGACTCCACAGCCATATAAATTGTACAAAAAAGCACTTAAAGGCATACCTGCACATGCACAGTTGTGTCCATCAACTGATGATTCCCGTTGGGAAGTGACACCAAGCTTCCATGTTACTTTTAAAAGTGACTTTTACTTTTGTGAGATCTTCAGTTTATGCACCAAAATCAGATAATTCAAAACATGACAAGTTGCATTATTGAATCACTCTGATTTGACTCTTTATGGCTTCCAATAATACTGACTTCGATCATGGGTGTCAGGTGCTAACCAGAGATTTGAGTCGTCAGAACGCACCCTGATCTTCATCAGTCAGCAAACAGGTATTGTGCACAACACCTCCTGTCTACATGCTTTTCTTTGAACGTCTTTTTTTTGGTTTATTTTGCCTATGATGCTTCTTTCAGTATATCCTATTAACCCTGTTCACTCCACACATCCACTCCTGTTTTTTTTCTAGCAGAGTAAGCAAATCTCTCTCTCCTCTCTCTCTCTCTCTCTCTCTCTATCTCTCTCTCTTCTCTCTTTCTCTCTCTCCCCCCTATATCTCTCTCTCTCTCTCTCTCTTTCTCTCTCTCGCTCTCCTCTCTCTCTCTATCTCTCTCCTCTCTCTCTCACTCTGTGCTGAGATGCACAGTGTCTGTTTCCAAATCCAGTAAAATTACTTGTTTATATCACCTTTTTAATGAGCGTCACGACTGTTATTTGTATGTGTTATTCAACCATGTTTGGAGGGCCCCCCTGGCGATGAGTTCCAAGTTTGACAGAACATAGAAATGATCGTTTTTAGTAAACAAAACAATCGATTTAGTAACTTCCACAGTTGCGTTGTATCACAATATGTCCTATAGTTTGATTCTTATAAAATAGCTTATTCGTTGATGATAGCCTGGAGAGTGAAAAGAATGTTCATGTTTCATGATATTCAAACCCACCTTTTCTCTTCACCGGCACGTTTTGGTTTAGATTTAGAATGCTTTTGAACATTATTAACAAAGCGCGTCCTCCAGCTTCAGACGTTGTGTAATGCATTTTTTATTTGCGAAGAAGTGAAAGCTCTTGGACACAGAATCATTATGATGCTGGATAAAACCAACAGTTTATTTCAAAACTCCTTTGGTATAATTGCCATCATTTTGGGTGGGGTGGAGAGATCGGAGGAGACAATTGATCTATCATGAAGGGGGAGGGGGGGGGGGGAGAGACGAGAGAGAGGAGGAGAGGCGGAGGGGAGAGGGAGGGATCGAGAGAGAGAGAGAGAGAGAGAGAGGGAGAGATGAGACGGCGAGAGAGAGAGAGAGATGAGAGGAGAGAGGACGAGGAGGAGGGTGAGAGAGAGAGCGGAGCTCTTCCATTCGCTCTTATTCATGTAGTTATTCTGTCTCTGTCTCTGTCTTTTCTCTCTTTCTGTCTGTTGTCTGTCTCTCTCTTCTCTCTCTCTCTCTCTTCTCTCTCTCTCTCTCTTTTTAAGCACACACACCACACAACATACACGCCGCATGCACGCACGCCGCACGCGCGAACGCACGCACGCACACACACACACTCACACACACACACCACACACAGAGGAGATCCTTGCTGGTTCTGCTGCACCTTATTCTTGTACGTGACCTTACTTAACCTTTACTGTGTTCTTTTCTTGTGTTAAAAAGATCGGGTGGGACATTCAGTATCCAAGGAAAATTCGCAGGAAGACTCTCTGCCATACCCTGCAAAACCCGTTGGGAATATTCGGATTCGTGTATTAGCACCAGGATGTGCCGCCTCCTTACCCTCTTCACACTCATGGAATGCTTTCTTTCCATCCTGAAGTTAATGACCATAAAAAACATTTACATCGGTAGGTGCTTAGAACACACTTGCATTGGGTCTCCCCTCTCAGGTTATCTATATTCAGGCGCCTCAGTTCTTCCGTAGTTTCCGGACCGTTCTTTCCTTGTGCTTGTATGAGAAGAGCGTCCTCCAGATTTTATTCACGTTCCTCTTGTCTTTCAACATCCGTCTCATCCGTCGCTCCAGGGTAAACCCCGGAGCTCACAACCCCCAATAGCATCTTTGAACTTCATCAGATACCACCTCGATGTCAAGAAAAGCCATGTACAGAATGTCTTCTTCCGGATACATCATACCTTCTGCTGGGGTCGTTTAAGGAGAAATACTATTCCACTCATTTCTTTTCTATAATCTTGAACGTTTGTGAAACAAGCTGCATCTCTATTCACATTTACTTCAGCATGATACCAAGCAGGCACTGAATATCTTAATGACGAGGACGGAATCTACATTTCGTTTGATGGCCAGTCTATTCACGCCCATATGCCCACATGTCCACATGTAGACTCCTCCTCGTTGATGACACTGCCCTCTGTTGCCATTACAGACAGAACCTTGCAGCGTATCTCATCCTATTTCACAGAGGGGGCACAGCTCTTTGGGGCTAGAAGCTAAGCTTGAAGCTGAGTGGAAATCCTACCACCAACTTAGCTCTGCAGAATAACACATCTCCTCTTTAACATTGTAGAGAAAGAAGGTGAAAAACAGTCTATAAGATCACCTCCTGGGATGCATGATGCTTCATCAAAGCTATTAAGATTTACGAGAGAAACTGAGAACTGGCTGGCACAAGCAAACAGTGCTTTGGCAGATTCTGAAAACGTATGTGGAACAACAAACGTCTGAAGAACGGTCGTCTAGATCAGAGTGTACGGCCTTACCACTCTCCCCGTGCATGCGCTCTGAATCGTGGATTACCTACCCTCACCACCTGAACTCTGTGAGGCTTCCACCTCCGCCCATCCTCGACATACAACCGGGTTACTTCGTCCCAACGCTGGAGTCCTCGAACAGGCAGAGCTTAAGTCATCAGGCCATGCTACTGATGTCCCAGGCTACGCTGGCCGGGGCACGTGTCCAGGACAGAGGCTCATCGCTTGCCCGATGTCGTCCTGTATATGGCGAACTCTCTTTGGCCATCGCAGTAGAGGGACACCGAAGATGCAATACGATAAGACTGTCAAGAAAACAAAAGCGCTCGGGTACTTATCATTATTGGACCAGCGCCAGGGTCTCCCAAACTGCGGACCACAGCTCTGGGCGTCACACACCATCAATCTCTGTTCGAAATCGCCCGCGGAGCCACCGTCGAGGACAAAAAGTCGCCGATGGAAGAAACCGAGATTGCAAACGACATCGAGCTCATGATCGGATCGTTACCTGCACCTCTGTGTTGTGTGTGTGTGTGTGTGTGTGGTGTGTAGGTGTGTGGTGCGTTGCGTGCGTGCGTTGAGTGCGTGCGTGGCGTGCGTGCGTGTTGCGTGCGAACCGTGGTGTTGGGTGTGTGTGTGTGTGTGTGTGTGTGTGTGTTGTGTTGGTGTTTGGCCTTTATTCAAGCCATTTGGTGACATGTCATATTCAGCATCGTATGAGGTTATGGCGTGTGCAATGGTTGTCATCATGCAAGTAAACAGCTACGTTATTTGTTCGTTACTTACTCTTTACTGTTGTCTGCTCCTTTAAGATTTCTGTCAAAGAATTTGATCTAAACATAAAACATTGCAGGACAAAACCTGTTTTCTTTCAATCTTATATGTTTATATATTTTCTGGTGAAAATGACAAGAATATTCAAAATGTACGAAATCAGTCTTACGGTGTTTCTCCTTTCAATCTATGTTGTTTTGCTCTGATTCAATTTCAGACACTTTTTTTTTTTCTGGTTGAAATTCATCGACTACGACGGCCATTCAGTTTCTGCTTTATTTCGGTGGTGGGAGTTCCAGCCAACATCCTCAGTGCCTGCTGTCTTTATAAAACCAAGGTCTGTAGGAGAGGAGATCACTTCTGCGTCTTCTGTCTGCATGGTTGGACCTCATGGTCATCACTGAAGGTCTCTGTAGAATGGCCCAGAGGATAGATATCGCTATTCAGTGGCCCGACCAACTTCTACACTAAGTATTTTGTGGCGTGGGTAGATGCTCTCTCTCTCTCTCTCTATCTCTCTATCTCTCTCTCTCTCTCTCTCTCTCTCTCGCTCTCTCTCTCTCTCAATATCATCATCTGTAAACTCTCAACAAAATTGTGTCTATGTATTTAGATATTTGTCTGTGGGTATGCACACGTGCGGGCTTGTGTGTGTGTGTGTTGGGTGTGGTGTGTGTGTGTGTGCGTGCGTGGCGTGCGTGCGTGCGTGCGTGCGTGCGTGCGTGGCGTGCGTGCGTGCGTCGCGGGCGTGGGTGTGTGCGTAGGTGTGTGTGTATGTGTGTGTGTGTGTGTGTGTGTGTGTGTGTGTGTGTGTGTGTGTGTGTGTGTGTGGTGTGCGTCCGTGAGGTGCGCGCGCGCGCGCGCGCGCGTGTGTGTGATGTGTGTGTTGTTGTGTGTGTGTGTTGGGTGTGTGTGTCTGGGTGTGTTGTGTGTGCGAGCGCGGGCGAGTGCACGTAAGTTATAATTCACAGAACAGAACGATTAACATAGCTACATAATTCCAGCCTTGCCGTGCATGGAAATGTCAGCATGAATGGCAACGGCCAAAAATTGGTCTTTTTCTCAGATCAATCATTACTATTATTATCTTAGTAAGTAGTTGTAGCAGTAGTGTTATTAGAACTCAAGGACTCAGTTGATTTATTGTAGAAGGTCATCCGACCAATTTACGATTTTACATGCAAATTCCTTTGTATTAATGCACAAACACACACACACACACGCACGCACCACACGCAGCACACACACTCCACATTCATCACGCCATGACAAGATGGCAGACACATACAGCAGCTAAGAAATCGGTGGCAAAAGTTTTTCGTCAATGTCATGGTGGAAAATGAAGTCCAGAATAACTTAGAGGTTGGCGGACCCGGAACGTTACCCATCCGCGGCCGTGGCGATCATCACACTACTGGGGAAGAGATCGGCACGGGGGGGGAAAACAAACGCCGTCAAACAGCGAGTCGACACGCCGTTGTCTACATCGCCACAGCTGTTCAGGCATCCTTCACGGGACCACGACCTGATCAAGATATCACATCAAATGAGGTCGGTAATGGAAATATAGATACAGTCGAATTAAAACGGCATAACAACTCTCTAACAACCGAATCGCATTGCTAGTAAACGCCGTGGAAACGCAAAACAATGATGATTAAAAAACGTGAAAGCAGTAGGTGTTCGCCATGACGACCCAGGCAACTCAGACCGATTATTACCGCTCTTTGGCACAAGTCCCAACTTACGCCGAAGTGGCAAAATCTAATAGATACAAAAAATGCTGCAATCCTAAACGCTCCTCTTTGTGCCTCAAAATCTGGGCTACAGAAAATAAACAAAATGAAAAAGGAACATCCACTAAGAAACAAAAACGTAAATAAGTGACGCAAAAATCTCCAGTACATGAACACGAAAAAAAACGATGAGTCAAAACACACTGCCGAAATAAGAAAACACCCGAAACAAGAGAATGAAATTGAAAACAAAACTAGACGACAGTCTTCCAAGGTTGCGATCTTTCATGACTTGTCGCAAATGGCATAAACGAGAATACTACTCGGCAGATGTTACTAGTTCGATGTACCAAAGATGGGCTCCACCCATGAGCGATGTTGAACATAGGTCTCGTGACTTTGGATGCTTCTGACCAGCAGCCCGCGACGCTGTGTTGTACACAGCTGTATCAACGACTTAAAGTCAGCAGGGCTAAAACAAGTGAGTGAATCCTTGTTTCGAGTTTTAAAGACAGTTGCAATGAAAACACCCAAAAAAAACCAAGTTTTTGATTAGCAAAATACAACCGTCGCAGACCAAAAACCTAGAGTCAAACGAACTTATCAATGCCATTGTAGCATTTGCGTTGTTCGGTTGAGGAATATTTCTACTATAGACAACAAATATCAAGAAAATCATCTGCGAAGACGATCCACTGAAAGGAGGGGCTCGATTCTGCTGGCAGGGGAACGTGGGCGCCAGTCAGGGACCTGCTGTGTGGAGAGACTCCAAGAAATCCGCGCGACCCCCCACCACGTCCGGTACCAAGATTACCCTGCAACACACCAGCCGCTGTGGCGAAGTGGTTAGCGTCGCGGGAACTCCCGGATGGGTGGTCGTGGGTTCGAATCCCATCAGAGTACTGTGGTTTTTATTCTGCCCGACACGGCTCCTACAGAGTTGAGTTTGCTGCGGGACTCAGTTGGAAAGACTGCGACCACACTGTCGCTGATTTCATCCACTTAATGGATGGTTTCTGAGCGTGTTGTCAAATTTCTGACTAACACTGCAGGTGCCTGTATATCTCGGGCCTGGTTGACGCCAGGTCTATATGAAAGGAAGCGTAGAGTTACAGCCCTGTCATGTAGTCTCAGACCGAAATGGAAATCGTTTGCTAGCATCAGCTTATTATCATCATTCCCATTGATCAGCATTAAAAAAATGTCTCAAATTCTGTGGCCTTCATGCCCTGTCTCATGGGGTGACTCAGTTTCGGAGGTCCCTCTCCGCGTCTGTGGCTGGCTTTGCTTCCGTTCGGGGTCACCGGTATCGGCGAGTCCATGGAGGGGCTGTCGTTGGACGGACGTGGTGGCGCCTCCGGAGGGAGAGCTCACTCCACGCCGGTCGCGACTAACAGCATTTATTGTCGATCAGTTGGGGGTTATAGGTGGTTGTCCTGCGTATGTTAGATCAGAAACACAGGGCGCCACTGAACACCACCGAGTGACTCGGCAGCGTGCAGTGCTCTCCGGTGGGTTTGGTTGCTCATGACGACTAGACATTGATGTCCCTGTGGATTGTGGTGCCGGGGCTTCGGCGGGACCACCGGGCTAGGGCTGTGGACGGGGTGTCGTGAATGAGCGGAGTGGGTCATGCCTCTGAAGGTAGGGCAGAGGTTGGGACCGCACAAAAAAAAAAAGAAAAAAAAGGAAAGGAAAAAAAAGAGACTACCCTGCCACCATCCACTACAGTGGATTCAATCTTACTACAGCTTGGTGGAATGGCTCCCTACTGACTTGAGTAAACAACTCCACCATGTGCTTGAATGTGACATTAACGCAAAACACTGCTGTGTTTTACCACTGAACATTTTTGCTTTAGATTTTGATCTACTTTCTTAGTGTCTTATTGGATTTCTCTTTTTTGTCCTTGTTTATAGATAGTATGACTTTCTTTTTTTTGAAAAAAAATACAGAATTATCCAAAATCGTTATATTTGTTACTCATAATTGTATTTCGTCACCTTTTACCTAGGTCTATGGCAACCAAAACATAATTTCCTCGTTTTTCAATGGAACTGTCGTTCCATTGTAGTAATCTTGATCAGCTAGTTCAACATCTTGCCTGTCTCAATATGATATCTAAGTCTGCAATCTCTAAATGTTAAGAAGGAAAAATTTGCCCGAGGTTAGATAACTACTATTACCTCCTATTTATCAAAAGGAAGATACCACGGGAAAGTTAGTACGGCATTTATATTCATGAAGGGGTGATTACACTCTATGTTCCAGCCCGTTCTACCAGATATATCAATATACCAAATCTTGCGCTGTAACAGTTCAATTTGATAAGACCTTGTTACTGTCATATCTGGGTATTTACCAAAAAAGGCCCCCCCCAGGACAATGAAAACACAGAATGGATTCGTACACTTCAACCAGATAAAGGTACAAAATTCTTGTAACGGGTGATTTCAATGACATGCCCATTTTGGAGAGGCATTGTCCAAAATTTACAAGCAATCGTTTTATTGATAATTTTGTTGATGCAAGCTTTATCTCCTGAATGACGGTCGAGTAACACGCATTCCGGACAAATCTTTGCATAGAGCATATGTTTGATTTAACTCTTGTTTCTCCAGAATTTGCACCAATTTGTGAGTGGAGTACACTAAATAATAACCTACATAGTGATTCATATCCCTATTATTACTCGTTTTGAGATAACAAAATATAAGATCCACGATCCAAATGTGGATTAAACATACCAAAATACAATACAAACTTGCTAACTAGGTATAGTTTGTCATATTTTAAGTGTCACATTTTATGTTGAAAACCATAAATGATAAAGACGTTAATGAATTGTATTCTTATTTACAAATACAGTTATGAACGCCATGCAAATGAGTCTATCCTAACTGTAAATAAAAAAAACCGTCTCATAAACATTTCTGGTAATATCTGGTGGAACGAGGACTGTTGAAAAGGCTAGAGTTGAAAAATGGGATGTTGAATTTTAATATTTACTTAAGGGAAAATCTCCCCAAATCATTAGAGTTCTAAACAGTGCAAAAAACTAAAGTAAAACAGAATAAATGCACAAGCGAAAAAAAACAACTACGTCACTTTCTGTGCTGCGGTGTCAGGGTTCACTGGACATTGCGGACTTGAGGGCCAGTAATATATGTACTATGTTATGATAGATCTTGTGGAGTCGACTATGTTTGAACTTCGCATGTGCGGACTGATCATGTTCATGTCAGCGTATCGTGCGTGGGTCGCATTAGAGTCAATATTTTCCTCTTTATGTGCTGGGGTGAGCCGGCGAACTTTCCGCACACGTCGCATGTGCGTGTGTTTGTGCGTTCAGTGGATATCTGTGTTGACATGCACAGCTTGGGAGGGGGTAGGGAGGTATTCTGAGGAGCTTTTTAGTGTTTTGTCCGTGGATATGGGGAAATTGGGGTCATGCATATCCACTGTGAGTTGCCAATATAGTTGACCTTAGTTTGAATTGTCCAATCACAGCCAAGTTGAATGTAAAGATGGGCTGGGGGATTAGGAGTGAATGTCGCTCAGTGTATTTTGTACAGCTGCTTCAGAGTGGAAAGTCTCTGACGTTGTGTTGTTGATTTCTATGTGGAAAGTCCTGGTTGAACCCTTTTAAGGAACCTTGTGTTCAGGGTTCGACTTGAGGATTAGCGGAGCTGCCTATGAGTCTGGAGAGGACTGAATCTGTGTTTTCTGTGTGATGTATCTTCTCGCTGTTGAAGTAAAGTAGAAGGACTGTCGTTACTGAATTTGTGGAAGACGTGGGTGCTGTGTTTGTGTTAAACTGTAACCGGTGTTCTGAGACCCTGTGGGGTGGAAGATTGGTTGCTGTGTTTGTGTTAAACTGTAACCGGTTGTTCCAGAGACCCTGGTGGGGTGAAGACTTGGTTGCGCATTTGTGTTAAACTGATTAACACGGTGTTCCCGAGACCATGGAGGGGTGACGACGTGGTTGCGATGGATGGGTGCTGTAGACGTGCCTGTATGGGGGGGGGGGTGGCCTTGGTGGTGCTGGACAAAAAACCCCATAAATTTCCCCGGAGTTGGGCCCGGACACGTGTTGGTTCAAGGTACGTTTGGTATAATTCAGTGAGACATTTTTAGTAATTCCTATATATGAACTGGTTAGTGGTTGGATTGGAGCCAGGATACGGGGGAACTCAGAAGGAAAATCTTATCTGTATTGGTTGTTTGGGCAGCTGGGTAGGCTGGAAGCAGTCGGAGGTGCCAGGACGGGCTGCGTTTAGTGCCGGGGAAGGCGTTGGTTTTGATAAATTAAACGGTGTAATGGTTGCTTGCATTGAGTGGTAATATTGGATGATATGAGTATTGGGCATGAGAGAACAGGAAAACCTTTCATTCTGGGCCACTTTCGCCCTCACCCAGTTTCGTGGCGAAAGAGGCCCAGTATAAAGGTTTTCCTTGTTCTCTGACCAAAGTAAGACTTCAATAACCAAAAAATAACGATTATCAAAACAAACCTTACTGTGTAGGGGTTATCGTGTGCATACTAATTTACTAACTTTTCAGATTTTATTTTTTGCTTCATCCTGTGTTTTTTCCTGGTCATCTTTCAATAACATCATTTTCGCGCAAACATTCGTAAAGGTCTCTGTTTTCATGATGACAATAAAACTACAGTCGTTAAACTGTCTCTAAGTCTTTAAAACCGAGTTATATTTCTGGCATAAAATCCACACATTATCCAGAATGTTTCCGCTAGAAAGCTAGTTTCGACAAAGTGTTTCTCTTTTTAAACTATGTCTTTTCTGACGAACAGTATCTATAATAAATAGTGTCTGCGAACCTTAAAACAGGCCCTATAAAACTGTTTCAAACACTCACTCAGTATATTGCTAGGATTACTCAATAGATGTCTCATCTGTCCTGTATTTAACCTTTCTATATGATATGCTTTGTTCCATTTAAGTGTTGGGCAGAAAAATTACAATCTGATCAAAATTAGTAACGATAAAACTGTTTGTAACTGGTCGAGGATAAATATTGTTTTTCCCACAACCAGTCTGCCCACAAATAAGAGCAATGAGGGGGAAAACCACTCCGAGAAGGGGAAGTTTGAGAAGGGGGACATGAAGAGAGGGAGAGAGAGAGAGAGAGAGAGAGAGAGAGAGAGGAGGAGAGGAAGAGAGAGAGAGAGAGAGAGAATAATGGAGTGTTTGCTTGTCGACTCATTGCTTTTATTGTTCCCCCTTAGTTCTCTGATTCTAAACAAAGAATTTTGGGAATTAAGACAAACGTGTGTGGGGGCAATTGCACAAAAGCAGGTATAAGCTTGTTCAGAAATGAACTCCTTAAATATATATCTGAATGTGAATTCAAGAGGGGGAACACACAAGAAAGCGTGGTGACAGATACAGAGAGAGAGAGAGAGAGAGAGAGGAGAGAGAGAGAGAGGAGAAAGAGGAGAGAGAGAGAGAGAGAGAGAGAGAGAAAGATAGAAAGAGGAAGAAGAATTTGATGATGAAAATGAAGAGGAAGATGCCAAAGAGCAGTGCGTGCAACAAAACTGGAGAACTGGAAAGTTTAAGAAAATTTTACTGAAATAGAGAAAAGAAACAGCCGCTGAGTTATTTGAAACCAAGATATTGGAAGTAAATCCAAATTGGATCTACCATGCGCCATTGATCCTTCCAGTATCAACTTATCCTTTTATTGAGATTTCATGACCTTGAAGGTTAGCCTTTCTGTACTACGTTATTTGTGAAATAAAATACGATTTAAAAAAAATTGTTTTCTCCCCTACAGTGGAAAGAAAAACAAGATGCAAGCATATAAACGTACTCCCAGTTTATCCTGAATACGCGTGAGATATTCCATAAAGAGGAAAAACCGTCTTGGGCTGGTGTAACCGTTAGTGAGGGGCTATTCTGGTAAACGTCGGCCATCATCTGTGCCTATAATGAACATACTTACAAATATTTACAATACTTTCTGAGATATTCTATGAAGAAGAAAAAACCGTTATGGGTCGTTTAAGCCGTTAGTAACGGCTAAAAACAGTAAACTAAAACGTCGGGCATCATCCGTGACCCATAATGAACATACCTAAAAAATTTCAGAAAGATTGGCCAATGAACCACGTACTCAGAATGGTGTGGGTGGGTGGAAAAAAAACATTTTATTGCTTATGTCTTTACCCTGGTAAAATAAAATTCCGTTTCGTTTCGTTTCGTTTCTCTCCCTCTCTCTATCTCTACCTGTGTGTGAGTGTGCGTGTGTGCGTGCGCCCCGCGCGCCGCTGCGCGCGGCTGTGGTGTGTGTGTGTGTGTGTTGTGTGGTGTGTGTGTGTGGTGTGTGTGTGTTTGTTGTGTTGTGTGTGTTGTGTGTGTGTGTGTTGTGTGTGTGTGTGTGTGTGTGTGTGGGGTTTATTTGAATTTGTAATAGAAGCCTGTTCCTTTTGATAGTCTGCATGTCGACTAGTGTATTAGCTTTTTATTTTTTTATTCTCGCTATATTGACTTGCGTGTTTTTCAGTGCTTTCTGTTTTGAGGGGTTATGTTTTGTCCCCAGGGTGGGGAAAATCATTTCGAGTTTGCTTACCCCATTACCAGGTAAAATTTAACAAAAGAATCGCTCATTTCGTTCGTTCTATCCATGCTTTATACCTCTCTCTGTCTCGTCTCTGTCTCTGTCTGTCTGTCTGTCTGTTTTTGTTCTGTTGTTGTCTGTCTGTTCTGTCTGTCTGTCTGTCTTTTCTCTCCTTCTCCCCTCTTCTCTCTCTCTTCTCTCTCTCTCCATCTATTTTTTATGTGTGTTGACCATTTCAAGGAAGTAACAAATAGAATGAATATGTTACTGATAGATAACAGAAAAGGGAAAAAGTAGAAAATAACCACTGAATAAACATATAAAATGCTAATACACCTTCCAAAGAACATGTCAAATAAATTTTACACAAGTATAAATCTGATTTACCTTAAGCAGTGAACACAAATACTCAGCATCATATACTCACAATCAAAAATGTTCATATGGCAAAAAATCAAGTCTTCACCCTTTAAACCCGCATTCTTCTACTAACAGTCAGGCCCCCTCCCTCTCTTCAGCACAATGTTAACACAAAATTTAAATACTAATTTATCATGAGTCAACAAAACTTTATTACACAAATACAAACGCTACGCAGTCTGTCTTTCAAAAACACACAACAAAACACACAAAACACACAACCCCACACCAACACACACACCCCACACACACACACATACTGTTGTGTTTTACCCTGCCCTAAGCCTCCATAGAGAACTCTCTCTGGTTGATTTTTTTAAACAAACCATATTCCTTGCACGTTGATAGTAACTGTCCTGATGGGAAGGGGGAGGACGATGGGTGGGGGTGGGGGTGGGGTGGGGGTTGGTTGGAGGGGCTTGGGGCCCTCTGAACGACTCATCGCGATTATAACACCCTAGGCTACATCCACTTTTGTCAAACTACTCAGAAATATCTCAGTCGCTAAACAACTTTACGAACACTGGCAAACCAGACAACTGTGCCGTGGCTATAGCCTGTTAAAGTAGGTACTCCCCTTCCCACCAACACCCTACCATCTGCTTTAAGGAAGATGGTTCGTTTCAAGGCTTCACCCACTTTTCCATTGAAAACTGCCTGTGAGACATTTTGTTTTACTACAGTCTGCAGAATTAATGTCTTTATATTTCCAATGAATGACGGACTGTTTGTTCCCATAGCATAAAAATTCAGGGAGTGACTATTCTGTTTTTTCAAAGGCATCATAAGGAAAATTACCTAATGACTCACAGCAATCTTCCTTGTTTATATACGAAAGACAGATGTAACAGTGACTACTGTTTGTAATGCACTATAAAATTTTCCTATAGTAACTCTTGTTTATAGTGCTCCAATAATAAATTCAATTATAGGACGTCATAAAGAAGAGTAACTGAAGTTAGTACATAGTACATGTGCTTTACCCACACAGTAACATAACCAAAAAACAAATAACTATAAAATTTGTCATAGTGCCCCATGAAGGACATTACTGTTTTTATACTTCTGAAACACGACGGAAGAACAGTCTCAAAAATTCTTTCCATGGTAACTAAAGACTATATAGCTTTTCATGAAGAAACGTGCCCAAACACATTCTTTCCATAAGAAAAAAAAGGGAATTTGGCTATAAAAGCTAGTCACAGAATTAAAATGAAGCAACATGATCTTCGCGTTGTGAAACCACAGAGAACAGTTCCGACAATGCCTTTCTATATCATATTGCAGGGGTTTCAGCGATTTAAAGGACCATGCATCATGGGTGTGCAGATGTGTTGGAGACCCAGGCTTCTCTCGGGTCCAACATGTCATTTCTTATATTATTTACATTTGGAAATGCGACCCCCATCCCCTTTAAAAAAGTTGAATGTCTGTGGATAGGAATATGATAGTCAAGAGAGAGAGAGAGAGAGAGGGGAAAAGAGAGGGGAGAAGAGAGAGAGAGAGAGAGAGAGAGAGAGGAGAGATGAGAGAGAGAGAGAGAGGAGAGAGAGAGAGAGAGCAATATTATCTGACCCAAAGTTTAGTTACATGAACAAGATAATCGAATCGCATTCATGAAAACTTATACGTACCACAAAATATTGCTCATTACAAAACTTATCAATAACCGGTTATTCATTGATGGAAATTTACTCATAAATGAAAACCCAAAAATTTACACCGACCACCCAAAATATGAATATGTTTTAGTTTTGTTTATTTATTCAAGAAATCTTAGTACGTTGACTTGCTTTTAAAGGATAACTTTCTTTAGACAGGTGTTCAGTTTCAGGCAAATCTCATGAACTGCGTTGGGCAAGGACAGAACGTTTAACAGACTCCACAGCCATAAATTTTCACAAAAACGGCACTTAAAGGCATACCCGCACATGCACAGTGTTCCATCAACTGATGATCCCGTGGAAGTGACACCAAGCTCCTGTTACATTTTAAAAATGACTTTTACTTTTGTGAGATCTTCCAGTTTATGCACACAAAACTCAGATAACTTCAACATGACACAGTTGCCATTATTGAATCACTCTGATTTGACTCTTATGGCTTTCCAATAATACTGACTTCGATCATGGGTGTTGGTGCTAACCCAGAGATTTGATTGCAGAACGACCCTGATATCATCGTCAGCAAACAGGTTTTTGTGCACAACCTCCCGTCTACATGCTTTTTTTTGACGTACTTTTTTTTGTTATTTTGCCTTTGATGGCTTCTTTCAGTATATCTATTTTACCTGTTACTCACAAAATCCCCTCCTGTTTTTTTCTAGCAGATGTAAGCAAATCTCTCTCTCTCTCTCTCTCTCTCTCTCTCTCTCTCTCTCTCTCTTCCCCTCTCTCTCTTCTCTCCCCCCCTCTCTCTCTCTCTCTCTCTCTCTTTTTTCCCCTCTCTCTCTCTTCTCTCTCTCTCTCTCTCTCTCTCTCTCTCTCCCCTGTGCTGAGCATTTCACGTGTCTGTTCCAAAACCAGTAAAAATACTTGTTTATATCACCCTTTTTAATGAGCTCACGACTGTATTGTATGTGTTATTCAACCAGGTTTGGAGGCCTGATAGAGTTTTCCCGTGACAGAAACATGATCGTTTTTTTAGTAACAAAAACAATCGATTTAGTAACTTCCCCAGTGAGTATCACAATATGTCCTATATTTTGATTCTTATAAATAGCTTATTTGTTGATAGCTGAGAGTGAAAAGAATGTTCATGTTTCATGTTATTCAAACCCACCTTTTTCTTCACGGCACGTTTATGGTAGATGCTTTTGACACATTAACAAAGCGTACCTCCAGCTTCAGACGTGTAATGCATTTGCGAGAGGAAAGCTCTTGACACAGAATCAAATGCTGCTGGATAAAACCAAACAGTTTATTTAAAACTCCTTTGGTATAATTGCCATCATTATTGGGTGGGGTAGGAGAACAATTGATTATCATGAAGGGGGGGGGGGGGAGAGAGGGGGGAGAGAGAGAGAGAGGGGGAGAGGAGAGAGAGAGAGGAGATGAGAGAGAGAAGAGAGACGGAGAGAGAGAGAGGGGAGAGAGAGAGAGAGAGCTCTCATTCGCTTATTCATGTTATCTGTCTCTGTCTCTGTCTTTCTCTCTCTTTCTGTCTGTCTGTCTGTCTCTCTCTCTCTCTCTCTCTTCTCCTCTCTCTCTCTCTCTTTTAAGCACACACACACACACACATACACGCAGCATGCACGCACGCACGCACGCACGCACGCACGCACGCACACACACACACACACACACACACACACACACAGAGGGATCCTTGATGGTCTGTGCACCTTCTCTTGTACGTTGACCTTTCTTTACTTTATGTGTTTTTTTTCTTGTGTTAAAAAGATCGGGTGGACAAATTTAGATATCCAAGAAAATTCCGCAGGAGCTCTTTTGCCATACCTGCCCAAAACCCGTTGAATATTGGATTCGTTTATTAGCACCAGGATTTTGCCGGGCCTCCCTTTTCCCTCTTCAAAACCTCATGGAATGCTTTCTTTCCATCCTGAAGTTAATGACCAACATTTACATCGTATGTGCCTAGAACACACTTGCTTGGTCTCCCTCTCAGGTTATCTATATTCAGGGCGCCTCAGTTCTTCGTAGTTTCCGGACGTTTTTCCATGTGCTTGTTTGAGAAGATCGTCCCAGGAATATATCACGTTCCTCTTGTCTTTCAACATCCGTCTCATCCGTCGCTCCAGGGTAACCCCGGGGCTCAAACCCCCAATAGCATCTTTGGAACTTCATAGATACCCCTGATGTCAAGAAAAGCCATGTTCAGAATGTCTTCTTCCGGAATACATTCATACCTTCTGCTGGGGGGCGATTAAGAGAAAAATTTCTATCCACTCATTTTCTTTTCACAATCTTGAACGTTGTGAAACAAAGCTGCATCTCTATTCACCATTTACTTCGCATGTACTCAAGCAGGCCACTGAATATCTTAATGCCGAGGACGGAATCTACATTTTGTCTTGATGGCAGTTATTCAGCCCCTATGACCACATGTCCACATGAGACCCCCCTCCTCGTTGATGAACTGCCCTTGTTGCCCATACAGACAGAACCTTGCAGCGTATCTCATCCTATTTCACGAGGGTGCACAGCTCTTTGGGCTAGAAGTAAACTTGAAGATGATGGAAATCCCCCACCAACTTAGCTCTGGCAGAATAACACCATCTCCACTTTAACATTGTAGAGAAAAGTGAAAACAGTCTATAAGTTCAACCTCCTGGGATGCATTTAGCTCATCAAAGCTAAGATTTACGAGAGAAAATGAGAACAGGCTGGCAAAAGCCAAACAGTGCTTTGGCAGATTCTGAAAACGAATGTGGAACAACAAAGTTCCCGAAGAAAGGCGTCTAGATCAGAGTGTACGTGCTTACCACTCTCGTGCATGGCTCTGAATCGTGGATTACCTACCCTACACCTGAAAACTCTTTGAGCGCTTCCACCTCCGCACCATCCTCGACATACACCGGAGTGACTTCGTCACCAACGCTGGAGTCCTCGAACAGGCAGAGCTTAAAGTCATCAGGCCATGCTACTGATGTCCCAGCTACGCTGGCCGGGGGACGTGTCCAGGACGAGGATCATCGCCTTGCCCGAAGTCGTCCTGTATGGCGAACTCTCTCTTCTGGCCATCGCAGTAGAGGGGGCACCGAAGAAGCAAATACGAAGGGCTGTCAGAAAAAAAAAAGCGCTCGGTACTTATCATTATGACCATCGCCAGTGGTCCTCCAAACTGCGGACCACAGCTCCTGGCGTCACACCATCATCTCCTGTTCGAAAACGCCCGCGGAGCCCCCGTCGAGGACAAAAGTCGCCGATGGAAGAACCGTGAGCAACGACATCGAGCTCTGATCGGATCGTTACCTGCACCTCTGTGTGTGGTGTGTGTGTGTGGTTTTGTGTGGTGTGTGTTGTGTGTGCGTGCGTGCGTGCGTGCGTGCGTGCGGCGTGCGTGCGTGCGGCGAAAAGTGCGTGTGTGTGTGTGTGTGGTGTGTGTGTGTGTTGTGGTGTGGTGTGGTGTTTGGCATTTATTTCCCAAACCATTTGGTGACATGTCATATTCAGCATTCGTATGAGGTTATGGGTGTGCAATGGTTTCATCATGCAAGTAACAGCCCACCGTATTTGTTCGTTAACTTACTCTTTACTGTTGTCTGCCTCCTTTAAGATTTCCTGTCAAAGAATTTGATCTAAACCATAAAAATGCAGGACAACTGTTTTCTTTCAATCTTAAAATGTTTATATATTTTACTGGTGAAAAGCAAAAGAAAAATTCAAAATGGGACGCAATCTGTATTACGGAGTTTCACCTTTCACATCTATGAGTTTGCTCTGATCAATTTCAGACACTTTTCTGGTTGAAATTCATCGCTACGACGGCCATCAGTTCTGCTTTATTCGGTGTGGGAGTTCCAGCCAACATCCTCAGTGCTGCTGTCTTCTATAAACAAGGTCTGAAGGAGAGGATCACCTTCTGCGTCTTCTGTCTGGCACTGGTTGACCTCATGGTCATCACTGAAGGTCTCTGTAGAATGGCAGAGGATAGATATCGCTATTTCATTGGCCCGACCAACTTCTACACTAAGTTTTTGTGGGTGGGTAGATGCTCTCTTCTCTCTCTCTCTCTCTCTCTCTCTCCTCTCTCTCTCTCTCTTCTCTCTCTCTCTCCCCTTTTCTCTCTCTCAATATCATCACTCTGACTCTCAACAAAATTGTGTCTATGTATTTAGATATTTGTCTGTGGGTATGCACACGAGCGGGCTTGTGTGTGTGTGTTTTGTGTGTGTGTGTGTGTGTGTGTGCGTGCGTGCGTGCGTGCGTGCGTGCGTGCGTGCGTGCGTGCGTGCGTGCGTGCGTGCGTGTGTGTGTGTGTGTGTGGTGTGTGTGTGTGTGTGTGTGTGTGTGTGTGTGTGGTGTGTGTGTGTGTGTGTGTGTGTGTGTGTGTGTGCGTACGTGCGTGCGCGCGCGCGCGCGCGCGCGCGTGTGTGTTATGTGTGTGTGGTGTGTGTGTGTGTGTGTGTGTGTGTGTGTGTGTGTGTGTGCGAGC
>CM031598.1:21653253-21663253 GCA_018398815.1 Conus ventricosus
ATCTTAGTGTAAAACAGGTGTTGATTTTTGGCAAAACTAATATGTGTGATTGGACGTGATTTGTATGTGAAAAGGGGTTTGTCGGCAAAATAAGATGGTGGTCTTGAACTCACATATTTACATTCGCTAATGAGACGGTGGGGAAACCGACACAGGAACGAGAAGGGGGTTTCAGGAAACTGACCGCTACAACATGAACCACACTAAAGCTAGCAAGAGACAGGGGAGGACACCGAGGCAGAAATGGATATAATACAGACAACAAGACTTCTCCACTCTGCCACCAGAAAGCAACCATGGAGACGGGGAAGGAAAATCAAAGTCAACAAACGGGATAATAAACAGAACCCAACGTGTCTACACCAAATCCTGACGAAATTACCGAACGAAACGGGAAGAAAACAACAGAAAGGAAGTCGAGAAAAATCACTCAGCATTTCTACTTCCATGAACGAACTCGAGATAATGTTAGAAAAGGGGGGGGGGGTGTCACGACACAAAACATGGGGAAGTAAATAGATACCAAACTGAGAATGTGCAATAAAAACAAGGATAAACATAATGAACCCCAATAAGAAAAATACCCCTATATTACACAACTGCAACATGAACAAACCCACCCTTAAACGACAATGAGGATTAATGATATAATTTTTTTACTTGGATTTATAACAGATTTCAAAGAAACAATCATGGTGAAAATCACAATAAATTTGAAGAGATGAGGTAATTGGAAATAATTATCGAAATACGATATCAAAATTTATACAGGGAGAAACACGGGATTTGGGAAGGACTGTACAGCAAAATACAAACCCCAAATTTTAGCACCGGGTATACATTACTGTCGTTCCTAAAAGAGCAAAGGCTAAAAAAAAACATCAATGGGGGATTTCATTTTTATTAAGCAACACCTAAGAGAATTTTTACTCTATTACCTCAGAATAATAGTGACATCGTTGGGTTAAAAATGCAAGTAATCGTAAAACATTTTATATAGGCAGTGTGTAATTACCCCCTGAAAAGTCATCTTTTGGGAAAGATTACCACAAATACTATTTGGATAAAATAGAAGCTGCTCTTGTTAAAATTATGCATAATACAAACGAACAATTAATACTAGTGTGAGATTTTTAATGCCAGATCAGAACGATTTCCAGTTTTCATTCCAATGGAAAGAGAAAAGGCCAACAGGTATTGTTTCCCTGAAGATGATCCTTTTAGTAACACAGGCGAACAGATGCGCCCAATATATAAATATGTTCATATAAAGTACGGGGAAAAACATTCATCCGTGTGCATTGAACTGACCAGGTGCATTTTAAATGGGAGGACTCTGGCGATCTGCAGATCAATATACCTTGCTTTACACCCAAAGGCTCAGTGGTGGTTCGAGTTATTTCCTTGTGCTCAAAAAATATGAAGGACATAATGACATGACGGTTCAAAATTGAACAGATTAATCAACCATTTGCCCATAACGTTAAAAATACATCCTCAACTTCCATGCAAAATTGAATGCCAATGATCAGACAAAGATCATGTAGAAAATAGAATACCGAGTGACTCGCAGGATAAAAATGTAATGTTCTTTGGGATCAAACTCAGATATGAAATCCAAGGGTATACCAATCTTCAGAAATGACAAACCGCAATTAAGTCAATTAGTGACATTCCATAAATACATGACGAAAAGCATTTTAAATCCACGACATTTGTGATAATGTCGTTCACGAGTTCACACAAATGCTGCTCGACACAGGCAAACAAATATTGCCTATAAAACAAAAAGGAAATGGAAGAAAAGAAAAGAAAGAATAAAAAGTGTTTTGTAAGGAATGTCAGTCACAACATCGAAAACTAATCTTTTGTTAAACGCACTAAACAGACAGACATTTAACAAAATACATCACCAAAAATATTTTCGTTGCAAGGAAAACATAAAACGAAAATTATTAGAAAGTAAAGAGACAGTAACTAAGCCACTTTAATATTTTTAATTGGAATAGAAACGTGTCTGAAAATTCCAAATGCAGTTTGGAAAACCTTAAGGAATTACAAACCATGGGAGACTCAAGAAACACACAACACCTACCATTCAGAAGATGGATGACACATATTGAAATATAATGGGACTAGAAATTGCAATAGAAAATAAAGAAGTAGCAATAGAGGAGAATCAAGAGAATGAGGTATGAAAGCAGCTCTGAGTGACGTCATGTAGATTATCCAGATACAGATATAGAAATCCTGAAAGTAATCAAGAATTTAAAAGAGAACGAATGCTCTTGGAATAGACGATTACGGAAGGAATCTTTTTAAAAACTGGATTTCCTGAATTCTAACACACAATGAAAAACATTTTTAATTTAATTTAAAAAACTGGTTCTATATCCAATTATGGAAAAGGGGCCTTTCGTTCCTATTTGCAAAGGAGGAAACAAAACGAACCCAAAGCTACTTACAGGGGAATACGCTTAATTGTTCATTAAGCCACGTGTATGCCAAATACAAAATACTCACATAAACAATATTTGGAATCAAAATAATCCTTTTATCTAATGTAACAACCAGGTTTCAGACAAAAAACACAGACTGCAGATCATATTTATTTTTTTCTTAAAATATATGCAACCCATCATTAAAATCGCGTAAAGGCAGATTATATACATGCTTTGTCGATTTTCAGAAATCATATGATACCATTTCCCACGAAGGTTATTAACAAATTAAACAAAGATTGGCATTCCGGGGGTAGATGTTTTGATTATTCAAAAACACGCACACCAAAAGCACAAATCTTTTCAGTTGGTAAAAACGAGCCTGCTATTCAGAAAATGTACGTAGAGGAATATTGCAAGGAAACTCCTTGAGTCCAGCAAATTTTAAATATGTTTATAAACGATCTAACAAACAAGATTCCAACTGAGGATTCACCAATCACTGGATCATTCGTGCAATACAAGAATATCTGTTTTAAATTGTATGCAGACGATCTTATACTCCTTGCAACATCGGGGGAAACTAGGTTTAACAATCAAAAAATAGACCAATTACTTTTATATGTAAAGATGGGGTTTACTAATAACATCGAAAAGACGAAAATACTAATATTTTTCCTAAAGCAGAATGACGGTCCTTTAGTTTTAATTGGTACAAATTTCATTGAAACAGCAGAAACAATCCAAATGTCTTGAATAATATTTCATAAATCAGGAACCTTGACATCGCAGCGGAACAATCTAAAGTAGCCACGTAATAAAGCAACATATTCCTTAAAAAGAGCGTTTAAAATCAAAATATTATTGTCAATGTTGTTGTAAAGTTTTTTGATAGTCTTGTTTCACCCATATTAATGTATGGCGCGGATGTATGGCAACCTTTTTGGCTTAAAATTAAATGTAATTTCAATTTAGAAAAGTATAATTCCATCATTGCCTTTCAAATGGTTTACCACATGAACAAACTCAACAGACGTTCTTCAAGCCATGGTAGGTGGTACACAAAAAGCTATAAACGTCGCCGTAATTGGAAAACTCGGAAATTATCGGTCAGCTTAAAAGAATCCATCAGATAATAAAGTTTTGGTATCATATTTTTAGAATCTGAAGACAACTCACTTATCAAAATCATATACTCTAAAAAAAAAACAGTAAGCAACGAAGATCGTCAACACCTTGGTTTAAATTTGTCAAACAAATTCTCAACCTAATGGATTGAAGCATTTGGAATAA
Organism: Conus ventricosus; assembly: GCA_018398815.1. Lineage (NCBI taxonomy): Eukaryota > Metazoa > Mollusca > Gastropoda > Neogastropoda > Conidae > Conus > Conus ventricosus. The sequence goes on from CM031598.1 coordinate 21,656,988, forward strand.
CCAGCATACTTTTAATTTTTAAAAGTGTGTTATGTGGTCAAGAATAAACTAAAAGATGATTATGTATTATTTTGAAAAGAAAAAAATCAGAAACAGAATCAAAACCTAAACTTTATAAAATATTACTACAGATTACATGAATGAAACCATATTTAGCAAACGCTTTCATAAGCTCAATCAAAAACAAGATAAACGTAAATTAATGAATACTTGTCCCGATCTAATATAGAAAAAGTAGATATACTAAGACACCAAGAGAAAGAAGACTGTTTGAATGCAATGAAGTAAAGACGAAATTCATTTCCTTAGATAAATGTCTAAATATAACGATATAAGGAGGCAGTTTTTTTGAAACACATCAAAGACAAAACAATTACAAAATGCTATGCCATCTATCTTAATATCAAATGACGGACTTATCAGCGAGATCCTAAATATGTGTAGGCTATTTCAAAGTGTCGATAAGGTAAAATGTATGACAAGGACCCCCCCCCAACTTAATATAACAAGATGATAGTTGGATTCCACAAACAAGCATAAATATTTATATTTCGTCATTTGGGTTTCGGATATCTTTTCCCTATTAAAATTTGTGTCTATAAAAACCTGTTAACGGTTTCAAAGGCATTAAACTAAAGAACTCTTGAATCAATCCCACACACACATCACACACACACATCACACACAGCAACACCACACACACACACACACACACACAACACACACACACAACACAACACAAACACACACACACCACACACACACACACCACACTCACCACGCACGCTCGACGACACGCACACACACACACTACACACACACACACAAACACCCTCAACACAACACACACACACACACACAGCACACACACACACAACACACACACACACACACACACAGTGCAGGTAACGATCCGATCAAGCTCGATGTCGGCATCACACGGTTCTTTCTCCATCGCGACATTTGCCCTCGAAACAGTGCTCTGCGGCGTTTTCGAAGCAGAGATGATGGTGTGACCCAGGAGCTGTGATCCGCAATGTTGGGAGGACCACTGGGCATTCAATAGACAAGTACCGAGCGGCTTTTTTTTTCTGAGTCTACCGTATTGCTTTCTTCGAAGCCCCTCTAACTGCGATGACCAGAAGAGAATTCGCCATACAGACGACTTCGCAAGCGATGGATCCTCTACGACCAGGACACGAGCCCTGCCCACGTAGCTGGAAACATCAGTAGCATGACCTATGACGTGCGCTCCGCCTGTTCGAGGACTCCGCGTTGGTGACGAAGTCACTTCCGGTGGATGTCGAGGATGGGCGGAGGCTGCGCTGGTGGAAAGCGCTCAAAGAGTTTCAGGTGGGACGGAAGGTAATCCACGATTCAGAGCCATGCACGAGGGTGGTAAGCACGTACACACTGATCTAGACGCCTTTCTACTTCAACTGTGTTGTTTGCACCTTCGTTCAGGATCTGCCAAAGCACTGTTTGCTTTGCCAGTCTTTCCGGATCCTCTCGTAAATCTTAGCTTTTGAGCCCATGCACTCCCGGGGAGGTGAACTTAATAGACTGTTTCACTTCTTTCTCTCCAATGTCAAGTGGGATGTGTATTCTCCAGAGCTAAAGTTGGTGAGATTCCATCTTTTCAAGCTACTTTCTAGCCCGAAGAGCTAGCTGTGCAGTCCCTCGTGAAATAGGATGAGATACGCTGCAAGGTTCTGTCTGTATGGGTCCAACAAGGGCAGGTCAACGCGAGGGGAGTCTCCGAGTCATTGTACCAGGTCTACATGTGACACATGTGGTCATATGGGGCTGAATAAGGTAGGCTGCCACCCACGACAAAATGTAGATCCGTCCTCAGCATTAAGTATTCAGTGCTGCCTTGAGTAACCATGCTGAAGTAAATGGTGAATAGAGTGCAGCTTTTCATCACAACGTTTGAAGATTGTGAATAAAATAAGTTGATAGTATTTCACCTAATCGACCCCCAGCAGATATGTATGACTGTATTTTCCGGAAGAAGCCATTCTCAACATGGCTTACTTACATCAGGTGTATCTATGAATTTCCAAAGATCTATGGGGATTGTTGAGCTCCGGGGTTACCCTGAGCGCCGGATGAGACTGATGTTGAAAGACAAAGGAACGTGATATAGTTCCTGGGACGATCTCTCATACAAGCACATGGAAAGAACGTCCCAAACTACGAAGTACTGAGGTGCCTGAATATTCTAACCTAGAGGGAGACCCAGCAAGTGTGTTCTAGGGCACATAACCCGAATTTTTATTTGTTAGGTAAAAAAAAAAAATGTTGGTCATTAACTCAGGATGGAAAGAAAGCATTCCATGAGGTTGGAAGAGGTAAAGGAGGCGCACATCCTGGTGCTAAAAGCGAATCCAATATTCAACGGGCATTGGCAGTGGTATGCCAGAGAGCTCCTGCCGAATTTTCTTGGATATCTGAATGCCTACCGTTTCTTTTCAAGAAAAAAACGAACGCAGGTAAAGTAAAGTGGTACACGTAACAAGAGAAGTGCATCAGACAATCAAGGATCTCCTCTGTGCCGAGTGTTGCGCGCGCAGCGCGCGTGTGTTGTGTGTGTGTGGTGTGTGTGTGTTGGTGTTTGTGTGTGCGTGCGTGCGTGCGTGCTGCGTGCGTGCTGTGTGCGTGTGTGCGTGTGTGCGTGCTGCGTATGCGGTGCGTGCGTGCGGTGTGTGTGATGTGTGTGTGTGTGTGTGTGTGTGGTGTGTGTGTGTGTGTGGTAATAAAAGAGAGAGAGGGAGACAAGAGACAGACAAAGAGAGAGACAGAGACAGATAACACGAATAAGCGAATGAACTCTCTCTTATTCTCGCTCTCTCTCTCACTATCTCGCTCTCTCTCTCACTCACTCTATCTCTCCCCTCTCTCTCTCACCCTCCTCCGGCTCCTCTCTCTTCATCTTCTCAGCTCTCTCTCTCTCTCTCCCCCCCCCCCACCATATAATGATCCGTATTGTCCCCCCCCCACAATAATGATAGCAATTATACCAAAGGAAGTTTTAAAATAAAACGGTGGTTTGTTCCAGCAGCATATTGATTCTGGGTCAAGAGCTTACCTTTGCAAATGCATTACAAGTCTGAAGCTGGTGATACCTCTATTATGTGTCAAATGCATTTACCATATAACGTGACGTGAAGAGAAAGGTCAGGTTACGCATTTTCCCAAATTCTGTTTGAATGTACAATGGTTTATTTGAATAACATGAAACAGAACTTCTTTCTACTACTCAGTTATCAACGAATAAGTCTGTTTAAAAGAATCAAAAATAGAGGACATAATATTGTGATACTCACTCTGATAGTTACTAATCGATTGTTTTTGTTACTAAAAAACATCAAGCTCTGTCACTGAAACTATGTTACCTGGTTGAATAACAAATAAAAACAGTCGTGAGCTCATGAAAAAGGTAATATAAAAAAAAAGTATTGTTACTGGTTTTGGGAACAGACACGTGCATGCTCAGCAGAAGAGAGAGAAGAGTGCGGGCGCGAGAGAGAAGAGAGAGAGAGAGAGAGAGAGAGAGAGAGGAGAGAGAAGAGAGAGAGAGAGAGAGATATGCTTACATTCTGCTAGAAAAAAACAGAGGAGTGTGAGTGAACAGGTGAAGAGCTATACTGAAAGAATGCAATCAAGGCCAAAATAAACAAAAAAGTAACTCAAAGAAAAAAAAGAATGTAGACGACGTTGGTGGTGCACAATACCTGTTTTGCTGACGATTTTATCAGGTCGTCTTCTGCGAATCAAATCTCTGGATTAGCAACCAGACACCCATGACGAAGGTCAGTATTATTGGAAGCCATAAGAGTCAAATCAGAGTGATTCAGTAATGGCAACGTGGCATGTTGAAGTTACTGAGTTTTGAGTGCGTAAAACTGGAAGGTCTCACACAAGTAAAAGACACTTTTAAAATGTAACATGGAGCTTGGTGTCGCCTTCCACAGAATCATCATTGCTGAACGCTGTCATGTGCAGGTATCCTTATAAGTGCCGTGTTGGGGCACATTTTATATGCTGTGGCGTCTGATAAGCGTTCTGTCCTTGCCCAACGCACTTCATGAGATTTGCCTGAAACTGTACATCTGTCTATAAAGTTATCCATTAAAAACAAGTCAACGGACTAGATTTCTTGAATAAATTTATAAACAAAACAAAGATATATTGAGAATGGCTGGTCGTGTATTTTGGTTATCATCTCATGAGTAATTCCATAAATGAACAACACGGTTATTGATGAGTTTTGTAATGACAATGGATAGTGATCGTAGAATGATTTCAGTGATGCGATTCGAGTTATCTGGACATATTAAACTAAACTTTGCTCCAGATAATATTGCCTCTCTCTCTCTCTCTCCCTCTACTCTCCTCTCTCTCTCTCTCTCTCTTCTCTCTCTCTTCTCCTCCTCCGTCTCTCACTCTCTCTCTCTCACACTAACTTACTATCATATTCCTATCCACAGACATTCAACTTTAAGGTATGTGTATCTCATTTCCAGGAATGGAAAGAATACATGACATGTTGGACCGAGAGAAGCCTAGTCTCCAACACATGCTGCCACAACCCATGATGCATGGTCCTTTACTCGCTGACCGTTTGGGCAATGTGAGATAGAACGGCGTTGTCCCGGAACTATTCCTGTGGTGCACAACCGAAGATCATGTGTTTCTTTTTAATTCTTGACATAGCTTATAAGCCCATTCCTTTTATTTCTTATGAAAGAATGTGTGTGGTCGCGTTCTTCATAATTGCTATGTAGTCCTTTAGTCTAAAATGGAAAGATTTTAAAGAGACTGTTCTCCGCTGTGTAATAAGTATATACAGTAATGTCCTTCATGATGCCCTATGACAAGATTTTATAGTTATTTGTTTTTGTATATGTTACTGTGTGGATAAAGCATCGATGTACTATGTACTACTTCAATTACCTCTTTTAACGTCCCTATAATTTTTAATTTTAATTATTGGAGCACTATAAACACCAAGAGTACTACAGGATAATTTTATAGTGCATTACAAACAGTAGTCACTGGTACATCTGTCTTTCGTATATGTAACAAGGAAGATTGCCTGTAAATCATTTAGGTAATTTTCCTTATGATGGTCTTTGAAAAAAATAGAATAGTCACTCCCGTGAATTTTATGCTATGGGAACATCAGTCTGTCATTCATTGGAAATATATTGACATTAATTCTGCAGACTGTCATAAAAAGAATGTCTCACGGGCAGTTTTCAATGGAACAGTGGGTGAAGCACTTGACACGACCATCTTCTTAAAGCAGATGGTAGGGTGTGGGTTGGAAGGGAGTATCTATTTTAAAACAGGCTATAGCCAGGCACAGTTTGCCTTGTTTGCCAGTGGTTCGTAAAGTTGTTAAGCGACTGAGATATTTCTGAGTAGTTTCACAAAAGGGGGGTGTAGCCTAGGATGTAGCCTAAGAGTGTTATCTTCGTCGATGAGTCGTTGAGAGGTCACAGCACGACGGGTTTTCTGTAAGCTTTCTATTGGCCTATTTGCTGCCGGATGATGTCCCCCCCCCCTTCCATCAGGACAGTTACTATAACGTGCAAGGAATATGGTTTGTTTGAAACAATCAACAGAAAGAGTTCTCTATGGAGGCTTAGGGCAGGGTAAAACATAACAGTGTGTGTGTGTGTGTGTGTGTGTGTGTGTGTGTGTGTTGTGTGTGTGTGTGTGTGTGTGTGTGTGTGTGTGTTGGGGTGTGTGTGTGTGTGTGTGTGTGTGTGTGTGTGTGTGTGTGTGTGTGTGTGGAAAGACAGACTGTGTAGCGTTTGTATTTGTGTAATATGTGTGTAGACTCATGATAATTTAGTATTAATTGTGTGTTAACATTGTGCTGAAGAGAGGGAGGGGCCTGACTATTAGTAGAAGAATGCGGTCAAGGATGAAGAGTTGATTATTGCCATGTGAACATTGTTGATTGTGGGTATATGATGCTGAGTATGTGCGTTCACTGCTTCAGGTAAATCAGATTTATACTTGTGTAATATCATTTGACATGTTCTTTAGAAGGTTTATTAGCATTTATTGTTTATTCAGTGATTATTTTCTAAATTTTCCATTTTCTTTTATCTATCAGTAACATATTCACTCTAATTGTTACTTCCTTGAAATTGTCAACACACATACAAAAAGATGGATAGATAGACGGTCAGACAGAGAGAGACAGAAAGGCAAGAAAAAGAGAGAGAGAGAGAGAGAGAGGAGAGAGA
>CM031598.1:21665753-21669161 GCA_018398815.1 Conus ventricosus
TCACCCCCTCCCCCCCCCCCCCCCCCCCCCCCCCCTCCCCCCCCCCCCTTCACCCCGCATTTTTCCCCCCCCCCCCCCCCCCCCCCCTCCCCCCCCCTTTTTCCCCCCTTCCCCCCTCCCTCCTTTCCCCTTTCCCGGTTTTTTGACCCACCCAACCACCAAAAAATTGAAAAGAAGAAGAAGAAAGGGAAAGGAAAAAAAAAGAGAAAAAGAAAGAGAGAGGGAAAGGGAGTTTTCCCGTCATTTTCAGTTAAATCATTTTACTTTCTTCCAATTCCTTTTTTCTTCCTGCATTGTTTTTGTTTGGGTTTTCTTTTTTCCTCCTTTTCTTTTTTATTTTTCTCCTCTCTTTTTTTTTTTTCTTTTTTTTTTTGGGGGTTTTTTTTTTTTTGTTGTGTGTGTTTGGGAGGAAGAAAAAGAAAGAGAGAGAAAAGAGAGAGGGGAAGAAAAGGAGAGAGAGAGAGAGAGAGAGAGGAGAAAAAGAGGGAGGTGTCTTCATGCATCCCCGTAACACCGACTTGGGTGCTCCAGGGTTCTTTTCTTTTCCATTTGGGGGTAGAATTGTTTATCTCCTTTTTCAAAATTGGCGGCGGGGCCCCGTGTTTTGGGTGTGTTGTTGGGTGGTGTGTGTGGTGGTGTTGTGTTGTGTGTTGTGTGTGTGTGTGTGTGTGTGTTTTGGGGTGGTGTGTTGTGTGTGGTGTGGGTTTTCTGGGGGAGGAGGTTTGGGGGAAGGGAAAAAGAGGGGGAAAAAAGAAGGCAGCCAAGGAAAGAAAAATAGGTGTTGTGTGTGTGTGGTGTGTGGTGGGGTTGTTGTGTGGTGGGTGTTTTGTTGTTGTGTGGGTGGTGGTTGTGTGTTGTGCTGCGGCAGTGTGGGGTGTATGGTGGTGGTGTGGGTGTGTGTGGGGGTGTGTGTGTGTGGTGTGTGTGGTGTGTGTGTGGTGTTGTGTGTGTTGTGGTGGGTTTGCGGGTGCGCCGCGTCAGTTGTTTGGGTTTTTTTTGGTCTTTGTTGGGGGGTCAGTTCTTTTTGTGTAATTTGGTTGTGTGTGTGTTGTGTTTGTGTGGGGTGTGTTGGTTTATTTGGTGTGTTTGGGTGTATGCCTGCTGCGTGCGTGCGGGGTGTGCGGCGGCGGCGGGGGTATGTTTTGGTTTTGGTGGTGTGTGTGTGGTGGTGGGGTGTGTGTTTTTTTGGGGTTTTGTGTGGTGTCCCCCGGGTTGGTCTTTTTGTTCTGGTTGTGTCTGGGGGGGGGGGGGGGAAGGGGGGGGAGTCGCGCGCCGGGCAGGGTGTGTGTTGTGTTTTGTTGTTTTGTGTGTGGGTGGGGGGTGTGTGTGTTGTTGTGGGTGTATGTGGGGGTGGTGTGTGTGTGGTTTTTGTGGTGTTGTGTGGTGTGTGTGGTGTGTGTGTTGTGTGTGGGTGTTGTGTGTGGTGTGTGTGTGGGGTTTGAAACTGTGCATGCACAGTGCGAGATGCGTGTGTGAGCGCTCGCGCGTTGTGCGTGTGTTTTGAGGGGGGGGGGGGTGGGGGGGGGGGGGGGGGGTGTGTGTGTGTGTGGGGTTGTGTGTGTGTGTGTTGGTTTTGGTTGTGTGTGTGGTGTGTGTGTGAGAGAGGAGAGAGAGAAGAGAGAAGAGAGAGAGAAGACAGACAGACAGACAGACAGACAGACAGATTACTGTTTTTCTCGAATTTTGGCTGTTAAAAAAACTGCCAATAAACAATAAATGATATAAAGTAGGGGTAGCAGATACATGATGCGGGTGCGGTTTTTTTCCCCTCAGGCAATTCAACAAATTCTTCACAAAAAAAGTTTTTATTACACGCGGAAAATTTAGAAAGGGAGAAACCATACGGGTTCAACCTCCATGATACCCCGTAGCCATTAGCTAAATACAATTTTGGGCAATTACCTTTTGAAAATTACTGGCAAAAATATGCAAAAGTAACGAGGCCAAGCAAACAGAAAAAATGTGACAACACCATTTTTTCACCCCTTGTTTCGATTTTAATCGCTTTACAACGACAAGAAACGCTACTGCTTCCGTTAAGGCAAAAAATCAAACACGCTTTGTCAACTGATATCCTCTCTTTTTTAAATGACGCCCCATGAAAATAACTCTACCTTGTGATTTCGTGTTTTGTGCATTTCACACGGTCTTAAGAGAGGTAAAAACGTTCCGCCGGTTTCCCTTTATGAAAAAGTTTTGGGCACCTTTTTCTCCCCCCTTTTTTCGGCTGAAATTGATGGTCGGGGGGGGTCAGACACCCCGGTGAGGGTTCTTTAAGTGACATTCTCATGAGCCTTTTTTAAATCGGGGACCACGGTAGAACTGCATGCATATTATGGCATCGAGTTCCCATGAAATTTCGGGGTATTGCTGGTTTGTAATCTTTCTTAGACCCAAATTTGGGTTGTATTTTGAATTGCATTTTCGTTTTTTGACAGCGACTGCGTCCATTGGGATTTCCTTTTTGTTTTAAAACTTCATTTTTAATCATTTTTTCCTTACCTATTTGCCAATTTTTTTTATTCAGCTATTCTTTTAAACGCATGGACTTTTTACAACACCGCACGCAAGCAGACCACGCACACCGCAGCACGCACGCACCACGCACACACCCACATATACACACAACACCACCCCCTCTCATCATCATCATCTTTTTTTCCTTTTTTTTTCCTAAATTCTTTTGCATTTTAAATTTTTTTAAATTTTAATCATTATCTTCCGTTATCATTACACTATACTACTAACTACAAAAAAACTACTAAAAAACCCACTAAATATCCCACTACTAACTACTACACTACTTTTGTCTTCTCTTCAATAGTATATATAGTAGTAGTAGTAGTAGTAGTATATAGTAAGTTTGTTTTTATTTATTATTATCATCATTACTTCTATCATCATCCCTCACATCATTCCATTATTTCGTTTTTTTTCTTGTTGATGTTGTTGTTTTCCCCCAGGGCACCTGATTTTTTACCATTGAAATTTTAAATTTTTTTTAAAACCCAATTGGGCAGTGACTTTTTTTTTTGTGCATGAAATAGAGCATTGTCATCTCTTTATTTTAAATGTTTTGAAAATCAAAAAATTATTTTGTTGTTTGTTGAGTTGAACATACATACTCCGAAACAGTGCTTAAAGACCAATAGTTGGTTCTTTCTCTTTAAATCAACCAATAAACCGACTGTTTATCTGCTAACTGGAGATAACATAGGAAGGATTACTTTGCGACGCCACGTTAAAAAATTTTCCCAAAAGTGTCAATTCATTTTTAGAAGACCGTCTACATTTTTCCCCAAAGGTCCTGAGTGACAGATCGCTTTTCGCCCACGCACCGAGTGGGAAGTCGGGGGGCTCGATTTATTACCGCGGCGTGTTTGAAAATGTAAAGAAAAATATCCTATT
>CM031598.1:21669261-21674261 GCA_018398815.1 Conus ventricosus
CAAAAAGAAGAAGGTAAAAAGAAGGGGTTGGGATGTAGAAAGGAAAGGAAAATGAACGCTCATGGCATCAGAATATAAACATAACATCCTTTACGAGTAGCTTATGGGGATCGTTGCAGTCCATACCGAAAACAGCTTTCACATCGTCTGCTCAGAGGCCCTGTCTTTCCATGATTCGGACTCGTGAGTGAGACATGGATGATTGTGTTTGTGCTCCATCGAGCTTTCTTTCTTCCTTTTAAGTCAATGTCCTCTTTGTGATATATGTAAAGTACGTTTACTATATGCTACCCTTTCCCCACCCCTCAACCTGTCCCTCGCCCTATTCCTTTCCCCTTGTTTACTTCTTGTGTGCTTTGTTCACGTTTTTCTTTTGCGTCAGTTTGTAAATTGTGTATGTAATAGCTCATTTGCATTGAACTGCGCAGGATCTTGTCATTGTTTGTTCCGTTTATATGTATTGGCCTTGATTCTATACTTCATTTGTTTTCTTTCTTTTGCCTCAGGGCTGGGTGGAAAAACAACAACATTTTATTGCTTATCTCTTTACCCTGGTAAAATAAAATTCCGTTTCGTTTCGTTTCTCTCTCCCTTCACCATCTCTATCTGTGTGTGTGTGTGTGTGTGTGTGTGTGTGTGTGTGTGTGTGCGTGCGTGCGTGCGTGCGTGCGTGCGTGCGTGCGTGCGTGCGTGCGTGCGTGTGTGTGTGTGTGTGTGTGTGTGTGTGTGTGTGTGTGTGTGTGTGTGTGTGTGTGTGTGTGTGTGTGTGTGTGTGTGTGTGTGTGTGTGTGTGTGTGTGTGTGTGTGTGTGTGTGTGTGTGTGAGTGCGTTCGTGCGTGTGTGCGTGCGTGTGTGTGTGTGTGTGTGTGTGTGTGTGTGGTGTGTGTGTGTGTGTGTGTGTGTGTGTGGTGTGTGTGTGTGTGTGTGTGTGTGTGTGTGTGTGTGTATGTGTGTGTGTGTGTGTGTGTGTGTGTGTGTGTGTGTGTGTGTGTGTGTGTGTGCGTGCGTGCGTGCGTGTTGTGTGTGTGTGTGTGTGTGTGTGTGTGTGTGTGTGGTGTGTGTGTGTGTGTGTGTGTGTGTGTGTGTGTGTGTGTGTGTGTGTGTGTGTGTGTGTGTGTGTGTGTGTGTGTGTGTGTGTGTGTGTGTGTGTGTGTGTGTGTGTGTGTGTGTGTGTGTGCGTGCGCGGACGCGCGGTAATAGAAGCCTGTTCCTGTTGATTGTCTGCATGTCGACTAGTGTATTAGCTTTTTATTACATATTCTCGCTATATTGACTTGTGTCTTTTTCATGTGCTTTCTGATTTTGGGGGGTTATGTTTTGTCCCCAGGGTGGGAAAATCATTTCGAGTTTGCTTATTCCATTAGCAAGGTAAAACATCGCTCGTTCGTTCGTTCTATCCATGTTTTATACCCCTCTCTGTCTGCCTGTCTCTCCTCTCTCTCTCTCTCTCTCTCTCTCTCTCTCTCTCTCTCTCTCTCTCTCTCTCTCTCTCTTCTCTCTCTCTCTCTCTCTCTCTCTCTCTGCCTTTCTGTCTCTCTCTGTCTGACCGTCTATCTATCCATCTTTTTGTATGTGTGTTGACAATTTCAAGGAAGTAACAATTAGAGTGAATATGTTACAGATAGATAAAAGAAAATGGAAAAGTAGAATATATCACTGAATAAACAAATAAATGCTAATAAACCTTCTAAAGAACATGTCAAATGATATTACACAAGTATAAATTGATTTATTGAAGCAGTGAACGCACATACTCAGCATCATATACCCACGATCAACAATGTTCACATGGCAATAATCAGCTCTTCATCCTTGACCGCATTCTTCTACTAATAGTCAGGCTAATAGTGGGCTGGCTCCCACTTTGCCTTAAAATGTGGCTACTAAAAATAAAAGGAAAAAGATGCTCCAGGATTCACCGAAAGGGGGAGGGAATGATGAATCCATCGGTGCTCAACCAATCACGACTGCAAATCCAAACGGACTATGAACATGGACCAAATGGAATATCCATGTGTCTGTGGAAAGCGTTTCGATACCACCCGTGGCATGAAGATCCACAGGACAAAGATGGGATGTGTGAAGACTCATCTGAATGAGCAGCAGCGCACTGCATCAGCAGATAAGACGTCGGAAGACCAAGGCCAGGATTTAAACCACAGTGCCAAGGACATCCACGCTGTTGGTTCGGATGAGGAATTTACACAGGCCCTCGATGCCAGGCGCCTGAAACTCAACCTGCCACGAGCAAACGAAACTGAAGATTGGGAGAAACTGGATGCAAAAATCGTCCAAAGACTCGATGCACTGATAGGGAAAAGCACCCTGGAACACAAACTAGCCACATATGGGGACATTGTGTATGCCACATGTAGGGGACGCTATGGAGTAAAACTACCCAAAGAGAAAACACCTCCAAAGAAATCCAGACGCCAAAAAAAGATGGACAAGATCAGAGTCCAAAAGAACAACCTCAAGAAGCAAATGAAGACCGCACTGCAGCTGAAAAACAAGGCTTGGAAAAACTGTGGGAAGACCTGAAAGAAAACACAGCGCCCTCAGCAAAGCGGAATCTGCGAGGAAGAGGAAGAGCAAAAAGAAGAAGACACAAGAGCGCTTCTTCAGAGACCCCTTCCAGTTTGCCAGAACACTGTTTGAGCAGCCAAAATCTGGGCCCCTAAGTGTGGACAAAGGAGTTTTGAGCAGCATCTGAGGAAAACATACTCTGACTCACAGAGCAAAGCACACTCGACATTCAAGATCTGGTGTGGCCAACAACCCTGAGGAACAGTTCAATGGCAAGCCTCCAACGTTGGCGGAAATCAAGAAGGTGGTCGACAAAGCCAGAGCCAAATCATCACCGGGGCCAAACGGAATACTTACCAGCTTTACAAGAAATGTCCCAAGGTGCTGGAGTGGCTCCACAGGCTGCTGCGATCGGCTTGGAGAAACCAGAAGATCAGCGGCCAGTGGATGACGGCAGATGGTGTGTACATCCCCAAAGAGCAAAACTCAAGTGACATCAGCCAGTTCAGGCCAATATCACTACTGAACGTCGAAGGGAAAATCTTCTTCTCTGTCATGGCAGCAAGGCTGACCAAGTACCTGATGGAAAACAAGTACTTGGATGTGTCAGTCCAGAAAGGTGGCATCCCAGGCGTGGCTGGCTGTGTAGAACACGCCACAATGATCTGGGACGCAATCCAAAAAGCAAAAACAGAAAAGAGAGACTGGACTTTAGTGTGGCTCGATCTGGCAAACGCATATGGATCTGTGCCCCATGAGATGATACAGTTGGCTCTTGAGATGTACCATGTGCCAAAGAACATCCGCGACATGCTCAAGAAGTACTTCAATGGCTTCTCAATGCGGTTCTCTACCAAGGACTACACAACTGATTGGATCAACTTGGAAAGTGGGCATTGCAATGGGCTGTGCAATTTCCCCGATACTGTTCGTGCTGGCAATGGAACTCATCTTGAAAGCAGCAACAAAAAAACGTGAGACAAACAGACCTTGGCGATGGATACAAGATGCCTCCTCTCAAGGCCTTCATGGATGACACTACAGTGATTTCATCCAGAGAAGACGAGACACGTCATGTGCTGGAGAGGCTGGACGACATAGTTGCCTCATCCAGAATGAAGTTCAAACCAAAGAAATCACGGAGTCTCTCACTGAGGAAAGGAAAAGTGGCCGAATCTGTGGTCTTCAGTGTTGCCAACCAGGCCATTCCAACAGTCACAGAAGAACAGTCAAGAGCCTTGGAAGATGGTATGATGATACGCTGAAAGACACACAAAGAGCAAAAGAACCAAGCAGATGGCGGAAGAAGGCTTGGGGGACCATTGACCAGTGTAGGCTCCCTGGCAAATACAAGGTCTGGTGTCTGCAGTTCATGTGATACCAAAGCTCCTATGGCCTCTGATGATATACGACATCTGCACCAGCACAGTGGAGGCAATGGAAGCCAAAATCAACAAGTTCACAAGGAAATGGCTTGGTGTCCCACCCTGTCTGACTGACATCGCGCTGTACTGTCGCCAAGCAAAGCTCAAACTACCCCTGAAATCCATCCTGGAGGAATACCAAAGCAGGGGAAAATCAGACTTCAAAGCATGCTGGAGGACTCAGGAGACAAGGTGGTAGAAGCAATCAAGCCCCCGCTGAAGACAGGCAGAAATGGAAAGTTCAGGAGGCGATGGATTCTGCAAAAGAAAGTCTCAAGGTCAGAGAAATAACAGGACACACACAGACAACAGACAAGGACTGGGGGTGACCAAAACTGAATGGTGGTCAAGGCCAAAGGAAAAAACCAAAAGAGACATGATGATTCAGGAGATGAGAAAAGAAGAAGACCCAAAAAGACTCCAAAAAGCAGTCCAGCAGAGCCAGCAAGGGCAATGGACAACGTGGGAGAATGACTCCAAAGAAGTCTAACTTGGAATGACATTTGGCACATGGCCCCTCTCAGGATCAGCTTCATTCTCAGATCTGCATATGACCTTCTGCCTTCAAATGCAAACCTGGTGAAGTGGGGGAAAACAGACGATCCTGCATGCCCTCTGCCATAAAAACAAAACAGTGGAGCATGTTCTAAGCTCATGTAAAGTAGCCCTGGCTCAAGGAAGGTACACATGGAGGCACAACCAAGTGCTCAAAGAAATTGTACAAGTAGTCTGGGCTAGTACCAACACCACAAAAGGGAGAATCAGGACTCCAAAAGCACCCGCAACATTCTTCACGGCAGGAGGCAGCAAATCATGGCCAAGAACAACAGTGCCACTCGAAACATGCAGGCAGAGTCTGCTGGATGGGGCAGATGACTGGGAGTGCACTGCAGACCCCCAGAATGGAAGAGTCACCCAGAGATCATCAGCAAGAGTGGCATGAGACCAGACATAGTAGTCACTCTAAGTCAACCAAGCAGCTGATCATGATCGAGCTCACGGTGGCCATATGAGAACAGAATGGAGGCAGCTCAAATCTACAAGACTGAA
>CM031598.1:21686622-21726622 GCA_018398815.1 Conus ventricosus
GATCTTTGGTTCATAACCAGTGTCCATGTTGATGAGGTCGATACTGGCGTGGGTCTCCCACTGAGAGTTTCGGACCGTCGTCACGCTCCTCAGCCTCGCCGTAGGATTGGGCCCGCACCAGAAGTCCCTGAAGGAGAAGCCGTGCAAGACGAATGGTTATCGGGTCCACACAATGTTGTATTACGGAGCTGGAGTAAAAGATGAATGAGGTTGAGAGGCCAGTCACGCTCAGAACCTTGTCCTGATATGCTCACATAATTGCACTAGAAGAAGATAGAATGATCCTTCAATAAAGGAGTGTGTGTGTGTGTGTGTGTGTGTGTGTGTGTGTGTGTGTGTGTGTGTGTGTGTGTGCATGCGCACGTGCGCGCGAGTGTTTGTGTGTGCGTGCGTGCGTGGGAGCGCGCGCTCGCGCCTGTGCCTGCGCGTGTGCATGTGTAAAGATTAAAATGCAAGAATGTTTTGCACTTAACGAGGAACTTGATGAAATCAAGCATTGGACGACTAAAGGTCGTTCATTTCAGTGCTACGAACATTCACATCACGTATTTTCTATCGTGAACATGGTATTTAGACGGAGACAGTTTAAAACAGACATGAGAGAACAACACGTTTACAGTTGAGGGTGAAAAGATTCAACCACACGTGCTTGTAAGCACGAACATAACGAATACAGCTATGCACTCTCTGTCTTGGCGTTGTTCTCGGCATGTCAAATGTGTGCCCTTAAGTGGACTCTTATTAGCTGTGCGCTGTGTTCACAGTGTTCTTTTGTTTAGTAATTTTTTTTCACAGAGAGAGAGAGAGAGAGAGAGAGAGAGAGAGCATACGTGCGCGTGCGTGTATCAGTTTCGTTTTAGTATTTAAAGTTTCATTGTCTGTCGGCCTGCTTGGTCGAATTTCAGCCGATTAATTTTTGACACACTGATTTATGTAAACATTTATGTCTGGTCTATATTACGTGGATAATGAAATTTTTTTTTTGCATAAGAACTGTATTTTCTTTAAAAAGGTCAATCCACGCAAGCGTGTTGATGCGTTTCGTGGTCATAAAACCAAAACGAAACAAAACACTAGCATTGATAGAGGTTTTCCCTGCCCCACACACTCCCTCGCTTCTCCACCCATCCTGTCACCCTATTGTTTTTTTTCATTGATATATACACTGAATTTGTAATGAACCACCTGTAAAATGAGTCAGATATCAAGCATTAGCACTCACCTATATCTTATAAATCCACCAGCTGGGCTTTAATCTGCCATCCTGCAGCAACCATCCAAAATGAATCATGACATGTATCAGAGAGAGAGAGAGAGAGAGAGAGAGAGAGAGAGAGAGAGAGAGAGGAGTAACTGTCACACTGACGCTTTCCTAACCCTCCTTTCCTCGTCTGTACTACTTTCCTGACTTCTTCATTTCCTGCCATCCCCTTCTCCTTCAATCCATTACCAAAACAACACGATTATGATATTTGACATGTAAACATAACTTCTAGGTAGACAACCAGATAAAATAAAGAAACAAGCGTTGTTGAAAAAGAAGAAGAAAGAAACGAAAATGAAACAGAAATAAAAACAAACGAAAACATCAGATCAAACAATGAAACGTGCGTTGTAAACAAAACAAAACAAACAAACAAACAAACAAACAAAACAAAAACAAACAAACAAACAAACAAACAAACAAACAAACAAACAAAACCCGAAGGCCAAAAAGAAATAAAAACAGACAAAAACATACGTTGACTCCTGTTTAACAGTTCAGGCAGTGCCTCCTATAGAGTTCAGGATGGACTTCCCACTGTGTATGCTGGGGATGACTGGAGGGCGCTTAACGGTAGCTTATGCCCCACACGAAGCCACTGGCGAACAGGCCACGCATGCGTGTCCGGTCACTGGGTTGGGTATTTACAACACGCCAACGCAAATCAACCCACGCTTGGATTTCCCTTCGCCTGCGCAGTTTGTTTCGGACAAAAATGACACATTACAGTGGTACACGTTGGAGTCTCCCTAGTAGATAATGACCTTGACGTCGGAGGTTCTTTGAATGGTAGGATTTACATCCAGTTAGCTGGGCGCTCTTAAGGATCGACTTTGTTTAAGAGAAATGATTTATTTTTTCACTGCACGTCCTACTGTGTTGTCGTTCTGGTGGTACAAGTGCGCAGTTCACGAACCCTCTCTCCTAGGAGGATTCTGCCTTCCTACCATATTATATTTGATGGGTGTGGTTGTCAAACGTGAATGTATAATCCTGGCTGTTGGACTGGGTTCAATGGTATAGAACAACCAGTTTTCCAAGCCGGACTGTTGTGGGTTCAATTCCTGCTGGGGTCCAGCATGTCAAGGGAGGTAATGCATAGACTTTTGATCACATGTGGCGCCATCATGACAAGGTAGATAATGCCTAGGCTATGATCACATGTGGCGCCATCATGACAAGGCAGATAATGCCTAGGCTATGATCACATGTGGCGCCATCATGACAAGGCAGATAATGCCTAGGCTATGATCACATGTGGCGCCATCATGACAAGGCAGATAATGCCTAGGCTATGATCACATGTGGCGCCATCATGACAAGGCAGATAATGCCTAGGCTATGATCACATGTGGCGCCGTCATGACAAGGCAGATAATGCCTAGGCTATGATCACATGTGGCGCCATCATGACAAGGCAGATAATGCCTAGGCTATGATCACATGTGGCGCCATCATGACAAGGCAGATAATGCCTAGGCTATGATCACATGTGGCGCCAACATGACAAGGGAGTTAATACACAGCCTACGATCACACGTAGCTCCCAACATGACAAGGAAAGCAATGCTTAGATTATCATCACATATGGTGTCCGAAATGGCTAGAAAAATAACGCTTAGACTTTTGCCACAAAATTCGCCCCAAATAACAAGAAAGATAATGCCTTGACTGTTGTCACATGTAACGAACACACACCAAACATAACAAGGAAGATAATGCCTAGACTATTAATACATGTGATGAATACATGCAAAACATAACAAGAAGGATATTGCATAGACTATCATCACATAAGGTGAACATCCATTTAATATAACAAGAAACATGATGCCTTGAGTATAATCAAATGCTATGAATGCACCCCTAACATAGCAATAACGATAATGCATAGATTATAATCACAAACACACACCCAACTCAACAAGAAAGATAATACCTAAACTATTATCACTTGCAAAGAATACGTACTTCACACAAGAAGAAAGATGATGTCTAGACTATTACCATACGTCATGAAAATACACCTAACGTAACAAGATTATCACATGTGAGAAATACATGCCACGCACGGGGAAAGGGTAGGTCAGACGAATGGAGAGGGGGAGAGGCATGCAGATACATTTCTAACACACACACACACACACACACACACACACGTGCGCGAGCATGCGCACCCGCACGTGCGCATTTGAATGCACGCACTTACCGTCTTCCCCTCTCAGCCCTTCCCTCGGCAACCCCCCCCCCCCCCCCCTTGAGTCTCTGGGGACAGGTGTTCCCCTCTGCTCCATAACTTTCCACGGGTGTGCACGTTCAAGTGCAATGCCACACGGCTGTTGCTGGCACATCAAGGCCACGGTCGGGTTGCCTACGGTCGGGTTCAACAGGCTGCTAGTTCAAATGTAAAGCAACCCCCCGACTCACCCTTCATTCCATTCTTAATTCTATGTGTTGTTGCTTTGACAGAATAGATGCAGAGTGGGATTGATTTCCTGCCTCCTCCCCCCTCCATCCCCGCTGTGCCTCCCACCTCCACCCCCACCCTTACTCGCTGTCTGCAGTGTGACCTGTGATGGACGTTAGAGCTGAATGCGATTAACTAAACCGGAGCCAGTTGTACAAGGACGACACAGGAGTGGAATTCGGGTTTTCCCAGGGCCATAAATCAAAGAAAATGTGACACATATTTTAATTCCTTTGCTTGATGCTAACGTAATCTGAATGCATCTAAACAAAGGTCAAGCTTTTAATTTAAGATCGCAACCCAAGCAGAACAACAAGAGTAGGATCCGGTTTTTTTTCCCATCCCCGGACCCTCAACCGAATCAGCCGTAATGTCCTGCTTGATCATATATATATAATGGACGACATCAGCTCATATTAGTGTCTGGGCCCTCGAGTTTGTGGAAGCAAGAGCAAGAAACTGGGCAGTTGACTGACTGTAGCTCCTACAGAAATGGCGGTTTCAGCGGTGCTGGTATCGCTGACGATTGTCACTGGCAGTCTTCTCCTTTGGCCGGGGGTTTTCTCGGCAACTCACAGTGTTCAGGCAGTGGTCAGCTGGAGGTCTGGGAAGTAAGTTATGTAGACAGTCTTTATCCGTTTCAAATATGTTTAGATGAGTCTGTATGCCTGTCTGTATCATATTTAGGTGGGTATGTCTGTTTGCCTATGACATGTTTGGACAGGTCGCTCTTTCTGTTCATTTTTAGATCAATCTCTTTATCTGCTTGCAACATATTAGGATAGGTCTCCTCTGTCTGTCTCTAACATTTGTAACAGGTCTCTTTGTCAATAAAATATTCAGATTGGTCTCTCTGTCTGTAACATATTCAGATAGCTCTCTCTCTGTGTCTCTCTCTGTCTCTCTCTGTCTCTCTGTCTCTCTCTCTTCTTCTCATCTCTCTCTCTCTCTCTCTCTCTTTCCCTTCTTGTCTATAACATATTTAGACATGTTATGTCTCTCTGTTTGCAACATGTTTAGATAGGTCTCGATGTCAATCGATGACATTTTCGCTCTTTTTGTATCCGTCTATAGCATCATCACTGTCTCTGGTGTCTACTCTGATATTTTCGTTGTCTCGAAGTCTATCTAGGACATCCGGGCTGTCTTCATGTCTGCCTGTTACGTCTCCGATAACCTTCGCTGTCCCTATGTCTGTGTATCTATGATATCTTCGTAGTCTCTATGTCTATGACACATTTGCTATCCTTTTGTCCTACTATAATAACTTTGTTGTCTCCATGTCGGGTCTACAAGATCTTTTGCTGCTTTTATGTCTATCTGTAACATCTTCACTGTCTCTATGTCTATGACAGCTTCACTGTCTCTATGTCTATGACAGCTTCACTATCTCTATGTCTATGACAGCTTCACTGTCTCTATGTCTATGACAGCTTCACTGTCTCTATGTCTATCTATATGACATCTTCGGTTTATCTATATCTATGATGCCTTCGCTTTCTGTACATCTCCCATCATCGGTTTTCTCAGTATCTATGGCATCTTCTTTTTCCCTCTATAGCATCTTCTCTATAGCATCTTCGTTTTCTCTTCGCTGCTTGTATGGCATCTTCACAGTCTTTATATCTATGCCTTCTTCGCTATCTCTATATTTATGCTTTCTTAACTGTCTCTATATATATGTCATCTTCGCTGTCTATCTATGACATTTTCGATGTCTCTGTATCTGTGACATCTTCGCTCTCTCTGTATTGAAGGTATCTTCACTGCCTCAATATCTATAGCATTCTTCGCTGCTCTATATCTATAGCATCTTCGCTGCTCTATATTTATAGCATCTTCGCTGCCTCTATATCTATAACATCTTCATTGCCTCTATATCTATGACATCGTCGCGGTCTCTATATCTGTAACATCTTCGTTGTGTCTATTTCTAGCAGCTCCAGAACTTTATGAATGCTGATTTTTTCAAAGTGCTCGTGGCCCATGTATGCAGACGCATAACAGGTAAGCTTATTACGTCATCTTCTTTCTTTTTGTCGCGAAATCATAACCGTGTGTTTTGAGTTCGTTCACGGAAATGACTTCAGTCCAACATGTAATTGATAGACATTATGTCGGAATTTAACGGATAACTGACTTTAGGTCAATATTCCTCATAGTAGTGGAGAGAGAGAGAAGAAGAAGAGAGAGAGAGAAAAGAGAGAGAGAAGAAGAGAGAGAGAGGGAGAGAGAGAGAGAGAGAGAGAGAATACAGCACGTTTTGAGCTGAGATAGAGAAGGGAAGGGTTTTTGATCGGACTGGGCTGTGCCGGAGTAGACCTATCTTCCGTCCGTTAGTTTTGTAAGAAGCGTACCTTTAGCAAACAAACCTCAGTGACATGCTCTCAATATCCGTAACGCGAGTGTGAGTTGGTCTGAACGCAGAAATGGGTGGTTACGCTGACCGCCTGGGAAAAGCGGATGTCGTACACCGCACGGCCTGTTCTCGAGGAAGTCTGTTAATCAAAGTGGGTGTCACGCGGCATATTAACCCGGATGTTTAACAGTTTACTGGTTTCCTTTTCAGTCGAGAGGGAGGAGCGGCGGAGAACCTCGATCAGTCGCTCACAGTCACAGTAGTTAAAAAAGAGATAAATGAAGTTAATGTTATAATCTTCCTTTCCTCGCAGATTTTTGCAGTTCGTTACAAACTATAGCCGGTTCTGGATTCAACTGCGTTTGTTCAATTTAATGTTACCTACATTTAGTTGGAATACAATGTAATAGGTTGTTCTTGCCAGAAAAAAGTCTTTCACAATTTTGTAGCAATACAGATGTTTTTGGGGTTTTGTTTTTACGGTTACCTCCATGTGTGTGTGTGTGTGTGTGTGTGTGTGGTGTGTGTGTGTGTGTGTGTGCGTGCGTGCGTGCGTGCGTGCGTGCGTGCGTGCGTGCGTGCGTGCGTGTGCGTGCGAGCGTGCGTGCGTGCATGCGTGTGTGTGTGTGTGTGTGTGTGTGTGTGTGTGTGTGTGTGTGTGTGTGTGTGTGTGTGTGAGCGTGCGTGCGTGCGTGCGTGTGCGTGCGTGCATGCGCGCCCCGCGCGTGTGTGTGAAATTAATGACCCGTCTTCTACGTTGTACATTCAGACATATTATTGTTTTAGTCCTGTAAACTTCGTTAATCCCTCTAAAACTCTGTCTCTTTCTGTCTGTCTGTCTGTCTGTCTGTCTGTCTCTCTCTCTCTCTCTCTCCTCTCTTTTCTCTCTCTCTCTCTCTCCCCCCTCTCTCTCTCTTCTCTCTCTCTCTCTCTCTTTTCTTTTCTCTCTCTCAGTACTTTTTCCTTTATGACTAAATTTCCGTGTTCTGAGTTCTCTCTCGCCACTCTAATTTAACGCTCATCCTGCACGTGTCTAACATTATGTTCATCCTGTTCATTTGTCCGGTTCGTCCACTGCCTGTCACACACCCCCACACCCCTCCCACCTCCCCACCCCCGCCATCCCGTTCGTCTGAAGTCAAATTCCCCCATTCCAAACCTTCGTCAAATGTTCTACTCACACATACCTTTGGTCCTTCCATCATTTGTGAGAATGATTGTTTTGTGTTCCTTGTCACATTTCTGTGTGATTTGAATGACAGTATTTGTTTCTTTAGAATGTTCTTTTGTATGGAATTAAGCAACCATAATCTCTCTCTCTCTCTCTCTCTCTCTCTCTCTCTCTCTCTCTCTCTCTCTCTCTCCTCTCTCTCTCTCTTCTCTCTCTCTCTCTCTCTCTCTGGCCGAGGTGTCTGGCAACCCCACATGGCTGGGCCATTTACCTGTTACACAGACTGACTTGTGACTGGCCCACCTTCTGTTGAGGTCCTTGGTGGACCCAACATACCACAAATCGGGATGGCCCCGGCATCTGATGATGCAGATGGCATTTTTAGTTGAACAAGTGAGGTGCTATCTGATGGGCCAATAGCGTCCATCCCATGGATTTCTAAACTCTGCCAAGTCATCGGAATGTGCACAAAGGTCACACCAGTGGGCACGGCATACGAAAAATCCAGGTCTGTTCAAGGGTCCCGTGGAGAAGATGGAGACGTGGGTAATGTAAATAACAAACAAGTAGAGTAACTCTTGCTTCCAGGATGAATCAAAACACGTCCGTAACTCCAAAGGAATACTGCTTGCGAGACAGAATCGCCTAGCAGACATGACAGCACAGAGCACACAGAACAAACAAGGAAACATTCCCCCAAAAGGGTGTTCCAAGCTTGCCTATATACTCCGTACTCGACACATCTACACAACATCAACAACTGGAGAAATGAACAAATATAAATAAACATATATTTAAGATTGGCAGAGCCTTTTTGATCTTGAATTAGTAAGACAAGCACATGGACGAACAGAAACAAATACAAATTACCTCGATTTGATTGAAATGAAAGAACATCTGAAATGAGGCAGCGAACAGTAAGCAGTAAATAACAAACATGTAGGGTAACTCTTGCACCGAGGGTAATATAATGTAAGGGGTAATGCAAGTTTGAACAGTTCTGCAAGGTTACGTCTTCTCCTGTCAGCACCAACGAGCATTTCACACTTAACAGGTTTCCACATCTGTCTGAGGGTTATATTAAGGGTTAACGTCCACACCTGCCACGGGTGAGGTGGCGGAGGGGATAACTGTTTCCGGGGAGTGGATTGTCAAGGGGCCGGGGGCTATCTGATACACTCAGAACGACATCACGTTGGGATGGGCAGCGACACAAGCAGTTTTATTTCAGGCGCCTGTGGAATTCGAACCCGGAACCTTTCGACTGCCAACATGGCTCCTTACCGCTGATCCAACCCAGCCACCTTCCCCCTCATCCCACATCTCCTCCCCCACCCTCCCCCCCCCGTACCTCGGTTTTTTTCTCTAACATTTTTTGTCAGTCCTTTTGTTACCAGTTAGGCTATTGGGCCCCCAATATTTTCCTTTTTTGTCTTAAGTCACTGTAAGTAAGTTTCTTGAAGCCACTATATGGTTTGCGGCACACCTACTGGAAGAAATACTGCATTACCATTGAGTCACTTCTGTGTTGATCACCTGTTGTGTTGTGTCCGTTATCAAGACAGTGTGGTAGCCATTCTAGGTTACTGGCAGCTATCGCAGTCTTAGTTTTCTCACGGTTGATATGCCTTTCTTTTATTTCGCCCAGTATGCTCGCAATACGCACTCTCGCTTTCGATTTTCGTGTGTCTGTTGTCTCACTAAGTAGACTGATGCATCTCACTTTTTCTTTTTCATATTGATCAGTCCTGTTTTCCAATCTCACCCGTAATTTTTTTTCTTGCCATTTTTACCAGTCTCCCTTTTCCCCACCCCCTCCACACTCACTTATCTGAGTTGCTCTCTCCACACCTCAGCAATGTGCCCAACTTTCTGGATTGCTGTACCTGCGACTACGCGCCGAAGACTGTGACCTTGCACATGGTGAACGTGCTGAAGCCGCCCCACCTGGACATGAAGCTGGAGGTCAAGGACACTTACCGGGTCTACCTCATAGACATCATGCAACAGGCCGCCAACATCAGTAAGGACTGGAGGTGAGGAGCCTTACAGAGAATTCATCCAATCATTCAAAATAGATGGGAAGGAGGTACAAGACCTTTCAGAGCTATCATCATTCTCTCAAAAGTAGTTGAGAGAGGGGGGGGGGGGGGGGAGGTTCGAAAGGGATTCATCGTGTCAAAAATAAACGAAAAGGAGAGACTAGGCTCCGAAGAAGACTCATCATTTGAAAAACAGATGTGAGGGAGGGAAGGGAATATCCAAAGGATTCATCGTGTCAAACAAAAAAAAACCCACACAAGAACAAAACATCTGGAGTGGGCGGTGTGGGGTGAGGATGGAGGGAAGGGCGTTCCAAAGGATTCATCATGTCAAAAATAGATTGGAGGGTGGAAGGAAGCCTTCCAAAGGATTCATAATATCAAAAGAAAAATAGAAAGAAGGGATGGAAGGGTCTTCCAAAGGATTCATCATGTCAAAAAATAGATGGGATGGAGGGAAGGGGCCCTCCAAAGGATTCATCATATTAAAAATAAAATTGGAAATGAAATGAGGTAGGGAACAGTAAACAATAAACAGTAAACAAGGGGGTAAGTTTTGCTCCCATAAGGAAAACCTAACAGTTACTCTGTGTTAGGTTTTCCTATGGGAGCAAAACTTACCCCACTTGTTTACTGTATATTAAAAATAGACAGGGGCGGGCGGTGTTGTCTCAAAGGGATTCATTATGTCAAAAATAGATGTGAGGGAGGTAAGGGTGGGGGAGGGTGGAGGGGGGTGGGGGGAAGGGAGAGAAGAGACAGGAGGAAAAGAGGGAGTGGGTGCCAGATTGATGGAGGAGTGCCGGGAAAAGAGAGAATGTGTAAGTGTCGAGGTGGGTTGGAATGTGCACAACATTTCTCTCTCTCTCTCTCTCTCTCTCTCTCTCTCTCTCTCTCTCTCTCTCTCTCTCTCTCTCTCTCTCTCTCTCTCTCTGTTTGTGCGCGTGTGCGTGCGTGTGTGTTTGTGTGTCCGCACGCACGCCTGCGTGTATGCATGCAGGAGCACGACCTAGCTGTAACGAGTCCGTGTCTTTCTATAAATCACGAGACAAAAAGTGAACAGTTACTAATATCAGATTCGATTTGTATCTCATGAAGCATATTCCACCTGGGTTTTTCTCTCTTTCCTAGTCTCTTGTCTGGCATCGTACGAAAAAGTCATGCATTTGTTCCAGTCACTGTATATGTAAGACAAGGACACATAAACAGACGTATACACATACATACATTTCTATCCGAGTTTCTTCAGCCTGTCGTATGCTGTTCTCCTCCATAACACATTTTGACAACATATTTCAAACCTGTCAGAATCAATTTTCACACCTGAATTACTTTCTTTGTTTAATTCAATAGATAGGTTTCTTTCTAAAAAAAACTTGACAAAAGTGCCGTTTCTCATCTTGGCAATTTGTGAGGCGTAAATGCACAAGAATTTCACACATGCACGTACATGTCCTGCCCCTTTACAAACACTTCCCAGCTGTATTCTTTCCCTGTAGGTTCTCTTCCACCTACTACAACGAGTTTTTGGGCTATTCTGTGGACTCCTACAACAACGTGTACGCCAACTACAGCGCGGACAAGTCCTACTGGAGGATCTTGGATGGTGCCATGACCCCTACCCCCGTAGGTAAGCCACTGCTATGAAGATCAGCTGGGCAGCGCGCTGCTCCTGTCGCATTTAGCGATGGGGCTCTGGGTCTGTCTCTTTGGTGATGCGGCTTTGGTTCTATCTCTTTGGTGATGGGGCTTTGGTTCTGTCTCTTTGGTGATGGGGCTTTGGGTCTGTCTCTTTGGTGATGCGGCTTTGGTTCTATCTCTTTGGTGATGGGGCTTTGGTTCTGTCTCTTTGGTGATTGGCCTTCGGTTCTATTTCTTTGGTGATGGGGGTTTGGTTCCGTCTCTCTGGTAATGGGGCTTTGGTTCTATCTTTTTGGTGATGGGGCTTTGGTTCTATATCTTTGGTGATGGGCTTTGGTTCTATATCTTTGGTGATGGGGCTTTGGTTCTGTCTCTTTGGTGATGGGCCTTTGCTTCTGTCTCTTTCTTGATGGAGGTTTGGTTCAGTCTCTCCGGTAATGGGGCTTTGGTTCTATCTCTTTGGTTATGAGGCTTTGACTTGGATCTGTCTCTTTGGTGATGGGGCTTTTGTTCTGTCTCTTTGGTGATGGGGCTTTTGTTCTCTTTGGTGATGGGGCTTTGGGGATTTGTATTTTTTCTTTGGTGACAGGGCTTTTGTTCTGTCTCTTTGGTGATGGGGCTTTGGGTGTATGTTATCTCTTTGGTGATAGGGGTTTGGTTATATCTCTCTGGTGATAAGGCTTTGGTGATATCACTTTGGTGACGAGGCTTTGGTTATATCACTTTGGTGACGAGGCTTTGGTTATATCAATTTGGTGATGGGGCTTTGATTATATCAATTTGGTGATGAGGCTTTGGTTATATCAATTTGGTGATGGGGCTTTGGTTCTATCTCTTTGGTGATGAAGCTTTGGTTATATCAATTTGGTGATGAGGCTTTGGTCACATCAATTTGGTGATAGGGCTTTGGTTCTATCTCTCTGGTGATGAAGCTTTGGTTATATCAATTTGGTGATGAGGCTTTGGTTATATCAATTTGGTGATGAGGCTTTGCTTATATCAATTTGGTGATTGGGCTTTGGTTATATCTCTCTGGTGATAAAGCTTTGGTTCTATCTCTTTGGTGATGAAGCTTTGGTTATATCACTTTGGTGATGAGGCTTTGGTTATATCACTTTGGTGATGAGGCTTTGGTTCTATCTCTTTGGTGATGGGACTTTGGTTATATCAATTTGGTGATGAGGCTTTGGTTCTATTCTTTGGTGATGGGGTCTTGATTCTATCTCTTTGGTGATGGGACCTTGGTTCTATCTCTTTGGTGATGGGGCTTTGGTTCTTTCTCTTTGGTGATGGGGCTTTGGTTCTTTCTCTTTGGTGATGGGCTTTGGTTCTATCTCTTTGGTGATGAGGCTTTGGTTCTATCTCTTTGGTGATTGGGCTTTGGTTATATCTCTTTGGTGATGGGGCTTTGGTTCTATATCTTTGGTGATGGGGCTTTTGTTCTTTCTCTTTGGTGATGGGCTTTGGTTCTATATCTTTGGTGATGGGGCTTTTGTTCTTTCTCTTTGGTGATGGGCCTTTGGTTCTGTCTCTTTCGTGATGGGCTTTGGTTCTATCTCTTTGGTGATGAGGCTTTGGTTCTGTCTCTTTCGTGATGTGCTTTGGTTCTATATCTTTGGTTATGCGGCTTTTGTTCTGTCTCTTTGGTGATGGGGCTTTGGTTCTATCTCTTTGGTGATGAGGCTTTGGTTCTGTCTCTTTCGTGATGGGCTTTGGTTCTATATCTTTGGTTATGAGGCTTTTGTTCTGTCTCTTTGGTGATGGGGCTTTGGTTCTATCTCTTTGGTGATGAGGCTTTGGTTCTGTCTCTTTTGTGATGGGCTTTGGTTCTATATCTTTGGTTATGAGGCTTTTGTTCAGTCTCTTTGGTGATGGGCCTTTGCTTCTGTCTCTTTCGTGATGGGGGTTTGGTTCTGTCTCTCCGGTAATGGGGCTTTGGTTCTATCTCTTTGGATATGAGGCTTTGACTTGGATTTGTCTCTTTGGTGATAGGGCTTTTGTTCTGTTTCTTTGGTGATGGTGCTTTGGTTGCATTCCTTTGGTGATGGTGCTTTGGTTGCATTCCTTTGGTGATGGTGCTTTGGTTGTATTTCTTTGGTGATAGGGCTTTTGTTCTGTCTCTTTGGTAATGGGGCTTTGATCTCTCTCTTTCATAGAAGAAACAAAGTAACATGGGGTACCTCTCAGAACAGCCATGTGCCAGTAGCACTACGTACTGATCAGCTTCATTCTTTTCTACCCACTGGTTATCATCATTATCATTACCATTACTGCTATTACTATTACCACTATTATCATTATTATCATTACTGTTGTTGTTGTTGTTATCATCATCATCAGTATCATGATTATTGTTGTTGTTGTAATTAATATTACTATGATTGGTATGGTATGTTCTCCCTTCCAACATGTCCCTTCTTCTCTTCAGTACTATTTTCTAGGTCTAGAGTTTTTCGCCTTAGCCGAATTTTGCACAGAGATTGAAGAAATAGATGACGGTTTGCTCATCCTTTGTGTCCATAATTTGAAGATTGCTTGTCTTTCCTGAATAAGACCGATAAGTCGAAATGCATTGTGTCTGTTTTGTAATTTTTCTGTTGACAACAGCTATGAAGTTTAGTGTCGTTTGCAAATGATTGGTTGCAGATGGAGTTACGTTCGCTTAGTGCATGCAGAGGCTTTGTGTAAATAATGAATAGGATCGGACCCGGTAGTGAGCTCTGAGATACGCCAAAGGATAAAAGTTTTGTAATAAAGTCACTCATGATGACCGACTGCGTGCGGGATGTTAAGCAGCTCTGAAGCGGGTCCAGAAATGCATAATGAGAATGAAGTGTGTCAATGCGTAGGGAGTGATCAGTTGTGTCTAATGCTGCACTCGAGTCGAGCAAAATCACCAATCTCATCACCCCAATCAAGGGCAAACTGAGTATTATTGCTAACCTTCAGTAGTGCCGTTTTTGTATTATGGGAAGGTCCAAGGCAGACTAGTGCGAAGCAAAGGGTGTATGTTTCAGTAATCAAAAAGCTGGTTGAAAACAGCCTTTCAAATTATACTCAGAGGCATAAAAAACGCGAAAAAATAGAGACAGTGCACGATTGTTCACATTGTGAACAGGACGTAAGCAATGTCGTTGGCACGTGCAACATTAGCAGTACGTGGTGTCTTGGCCGGTTGTAACCTCGTAACAGTGGGTGAATGTTGCCGGGTCAGCGTTTTTGGCACGAGGAGTGCATTTGCCATGTGGACTACCTACGCCACGTGCATCAATGTGAATTGCAACTCAATGTGGCCCCCATTGTGGGGCTATAAATTTCCAAACCCCAAAAAGTTCAAATCATCCCTTCCAGCGGCGCCAACATAATGCCGAGACTTTCCCGTCAAGATCGTTGCATAGCAATGGGGCAACTGCAGGCCGGGTTCCAATGAGGCAGGTCGCTATCGCATTCGGAGTCCACATTTCCACCGTCTATCGCCTTCTGGACCGCTTTCAAGCAAGAAACACCACTGATGACAGACCGAGGAGCGGCAGACCGAGGGTCACCACAGCAGCCCAAGACCGCCATCTTCTTCGTCAGCATCGACGGGAGCCTTACCAAACCGCTGCCAACACAGCCAGGAACACCGTCGGCAACCATGGCAGGCCAATCAGCAACAGGACCGTGCGTCGCCGACTGAACACAGTTGGTCTCCAATGCAGGCGTCCAGCCCGGCGACCTATCCTGACACTCCAGCATCGCCAGAACCGTCTGCAGTGGGCACAGATCCACGTGCATTGGCTCCATCGGGACTGGGTCCGAGTCCTCTTCAGTGATGAAAGCCGGTTCTGCGTCGACCCAGGCGATGGCCGCATCCGGATCTGGAGAAGAGCGGGGGAACGCTTCACGGATGCCAACATCACCGAAAGGGACCCATGGGGTGGTGAAAGCATCATGATCTGGGGGGCTATCGGCATAAATCGCCGTATTGGGCCAGTCATCTTCCAGAATGTGGGTCCAGGACGTGGTAACGGAGTCACTGCTGTTCATTACAACGACCAAGTTCTGAGGCCCCACATCCTGCCGCATTTTCAGCGGCATCCACAGAACCTGTTTCAGCAGGACAACGCAAGGCCGCACACTGCCCGTGCTACGCAGAACTTCCTGAGGCAGAACAACATCAATCTGCTGCCTCACCCAGCCCGTTCTCCCGACCTTAACCCAATAGAGCATTTCTGGGATGCCCTTCAGAGGCAGTTGAACCAGCTCAACCCCAGACCCCAGACAGCAGCTCAGCTTGCTGTCGCTGTGGGCCAGGTGTGGTGGCAAGTCTCCCAGAGGCAGACCAACACTCTGGTGCGCTCGATGTACCGCAGGTGCACAGCTGTGATCAATGCTCGAGGTGGTCACACCAGATACTGACATTCTGCTGTTAACACAGGGTCAAGGTCAAGTTCATGTGACCTTATTTTCTACCAGAATGAACTTTGAAAGGACACTTTTGCGGTGTTCGATTGCTTTTTCTCACTTTCTATTACCAGTTCAAAGGAATCGGTAGCCAAATTACATCAACATTTCTATACAGTTTGTTTTCGCGTTTTTTATGCCTCTGAGTATACTTTAGACAGAAAAGACAGATTTGATACTGGTCCATAATTCTTTACATTGTTTTGGTCCAAAGAGGGCTTTTTCAGCAGGGTTTGACCGGTAGCCTTAAAAGGTGTTGGGGAATGGCCATGAAGATATTTAACTTTCATGAACAATATGGGTAAGGGTCAATAAACTTTCGTTAACAATGTGGGTAAGGATTGGGAGTACCTCATCAAGGCAGTCGATCAACAATAGCGATGAGATGAGATTAAGAGGGCAACTGACAGGGTTTACTTTAAAAATGATGTTCTTCAGATACTGCTGTGAGACGGAACGAAACAGATCAAAGTGAGATGCGACCATGGTATGCGTGACAAAACTCTGCCGAATGGGAGCTGCTAAAATTATCAAGTTCTAAACGGATGTTATTGATCGTGTATGTTAAATGATTGTTAAAAATATAGCGAAGGGGTGATGACGAAAGGGTATTTCAAAGCTGTTACAATGTACGTAACACAAAACAATAACAACTGCAAACTGTCACACGCTCTAACCGCCGACTGCTCGACTGATGCACAACACTGACGATCTGTAAGATGCTCCTGGTTTTTTTTTTAATCCCTGATCTTCTAAGCTTGTCAATATTGCACCGCACAGTGGTAATGCAATACATCAACCAGACAAAGGGTTTATCAAGTGAAGAACTGAAGTGTTCCTGTACAGTTCTCGTCTGCCAGTTGGTTATCAAGCGAACAAGAGTCATCTGTATGCCATCAGCGCCGTTCTTTGACTCAGGAAAAGTACTTGTAAAAACATGGATGTAAATCAATGGTGGGTGACAAAAAGAAAACTTGTGAAGGAGGAAAAATGTATACTTTTAAGTATGATGCAACAACGTTCCTTCCAACACTTTTTCTCCTACGAAGACACAGTGCATTCACTTCCATAATTTTCGTTAGCTTTTTGCAGAACCTGTAATTCAAATAGGGAAATCTCCCATTCCAGCTGTCAAAGCGGCCAAATTCTTAGGAGTTATTTTGGACCAAAAACTCAACTTTCTCAGCCACCTTAAAAACCTCAAAACTTCTTGCCAGAAAGCTCTGAATATTTGCCGGTCGTAGCACACACTGACTGGGGCGCTGATAAGAAAACTTTGCTGCACCTCTACAGAGCCTTGGTCCGTTCCAAACTGGACGATGGTTGTGCTGTGTACGGCTCTGCAAGACCGTCTTACCTAAAACTCTTGGACCCTATCCACCATCAAGGGCTTCGTCTCTGTCTTGGAGCATTCCGCACCACCCCTGTGTACAGCCTGTACGCAGAGGCAGGTGAACCGTCACTGTCCAACCGCAGGCTGAAACTATCTTTGAATTACTATATCAGACTGTTCTCGGAACCGGAGAACCCTGCTTATGACTATATCTTTGACCCTCAGTTTCAAAGCAAATTCGAAAATAACCGTAACTGTATTCCGCCGTTTGGTCTTCGTATGCAGCCTCATGTGCAGAATGCAGGTCTAGACCTAGGAGTTGTGTCTGATTTTTCCAAGTTTCCAGATAAGCCTCCGTGGACCTTTTTCACACCAGAGATTCGTTTTGATCTTGCAGCTTTTCGCAAAGAGCCTACCAGCTCTCTGGCATACAAGGCGTTGTATGCTGACCTCTGTTCGAAATTCTCATCCTATCAGAAAAGTTTCACTGACGGTTCCAAGTCTGAAGATGGAGTGGCCTGTGCAGCCTATTGCCTGGTGCTCCTTCTCAAATAATTATTGTTAGAACATTTTCCTTCAGATGCCTCTGTTTATTCTGCTGAACTTACTGCTCTGGTTCTGGCATTGAAGATAAGCTCTCAATCAGCAAAGAAGGACTTGCTGGTTCTGTCAGATTCACTCTCAGCTTTGGAGGCCATAGGTGGTCGCAACCTTCAGCATCCCGAACTGTTACACTTTTTTGAACTTTTTACCAAGTTGAAAGCGGATGGTTACAACATTATTCTGGCTTGGGTTCCTGGTCATGTTGGCATCTGAGGGAATGAAATGGTTGATCGTTTGGCCAAGAATGCCACAACAGAGAAACTGTCAAACACATCTATCGCCTGCTCAGATCTGAAACCCAAAATTAATGATTATGTCAGAGACCTCTGGCAGGAGGATTGGAATACACAGACGGATAACAAACTCTTTCAGATCCGTCCAAACCTTAAGGAGTTCCTCTCATCTACGTCTGGTGGTCGTAAAGAAGAAACAGTTCTGTGCCGGCTGCACACCGGCCATTCGTATTTTACCCATTCATTCCTTTTAAAGAGTGAAGAAGCTCTGTGGTGCATTCCATGTCATGTGCCACTCACAATGAAACATATTCTTTTAGAGTGTTGGGACTCGCATTATGTGAGACACAAACATTTTACAGCAGATTCCATGAAAACCTTGTTCAGAGATGTTCCGCCTGACACGATCTTTGAGTTCTTGAAAGAGATTAACATTTTTCATCGGATCTGAGATTTTACAATGGAAAGATTTTTAACAAACTTTCGGATGGGTTTTTCGATGTATTTTAAAGAATTGTGTGAATGAATGACTTGTAAGTTGATTTTAACGTGGTGACAGCCCTGATGTGGCCCTTCGCGGTCGGCTGGGCTATAAGCAACATTATCTTATCTTATCCTAACACGTTTCACACACAGGACTGGTCAGGATTAGAGTCAAAGACCGTGCATTGAAAAGAAATAAGATGGTAAATAAGGGAAATCTACAACCCTGGGGTCTTGCAAGGAATTAGAGAACACGATCAATGTGAAAATCAGATGAAGAAAAGAAGAGATGAAACTGACATAGATGCTGGCGCCCAGTACAAAGCTGGCCATGTTCACTGATCTATCTGAACGTGTGACAGTCCTGATAGTCCCAGTGCAGGGTTTGATCGAGCATATACCCCCCCCCCACTCTCCGGGAATTGTTATCTGTTGTCTGATCTGCCATATCTCCTTTGGTGATTGTGGATGTTAAACCTTTCTGGTGGTCCCAGTGTAGTTTTGGTAGGTCACATACCCCTCTACTCTCCAGGGATAACAAGGAAGAAACAAAAGTTGACTGCAGGATTCATTGCAAAATTGACAACGGGCCTATGGCTTGAAACGTCAGTTTTCTCACAAATGGATTCGACTACCACCAAAAGGTTTTTATAAACTTTATTATTTTTTCATTCTCCAGGGATAGTTATTTTGTCAGTCATAACCCCTTGTTGATTGTGGATGTTAAACCTGCATATACATAGAGATGTAGGGTCGACAGGATCAGTATCTTCATTTTTCACTGGTTGGAGTTTTACTCGCTTTGAAGGTACTCATCACTTCCTATTGATGTGACTGGCTCGCTTTCTGCCTCCTGTTTATGGGTTTTGTTCACCACATATCACGACTGATAGTGTCAAACAGTTAAATTTGAAGCACACATACGGTTATTCGTGCTGCGCGGAAACTGAGGGTACGCGCAGGTAGTAGACCAGTCACGCTGAATAGGATATCAGGAAACAAGCATACGTGGCTGTCTAGCCAACGAAACCGTTTGGCGCTCGGAAGTGGTTAGATATTTGTGCGAGTGAACGGGACTCCACAAAAGGCAAAAGGTTGGAAAGCAAATCAAGACACCAATCCTCTCCCATCTTTATCTTTGACTTGACGAAGCAGTGAACGGCAGGTAACATGAGCGACGGCTATAAACACAAGGACGTGTCTTGGATTGGAAACACACGCTGTGATGTTCAGCGAACGTCATCGTCTTCATGGACTTCCAGTCACCAGCTGACCCTGTGAAGTGTTTGTGTGCAGGAATCAGCCACTACATCCCGAAGGATCGGGAGACGGTCACCTTTAATCTGACCATACACACTCCTAGGTGAGCCAGACTCCCTCAAGGTTATCTACGGAACTGGCAGCAGTGGAGGTCGGCGACAAGGGAATGGCACTATAAGTTTCTGCCAGTCGTTAGGAAGGGTCCAGTTTTCAGCCAGTTGCGCCGTTCGACATACATTTTATGATGATTACTATACACGGTATTTTTTGTTGTTGTAGATTTATTTCTTAGCGTTACAGATCTTTGCATCTATGCATATGGGCACACACACACACACACACACACACACACACACACACACACACAGACACACACACACACACACACACACACACACACACACACACGCACGCACGCACGCACGCACGCACGCACGCACGCACGCACGCACGCACGCACGCACGACACACACACACACACACACACAACACACACACACACACACACACACACACTTTATTGTATGTGTACGTTTTTCATTTTACTCATATTCAGGCTTTATGGGCAGAATAAACATTGAACTTTCAAAGTAGGCGTGATGTGACCCCCCCCCCCCCACCTCTCTCTTTCTCTCTCTCTGTGTACTACAGTCTGTCTGTCTGTATGCCTCTCTTTCTACTGTCTGTCTGCCTGCCTGCCTGCCTGCCTGCCCGCATGCATGCCTGTCTGTCTGTCTGTTTCTCTTTCTTTCCGTCCCTCCCTCCATTCCTCACTCTCACTCACTCCATTTGCCTAGAAAGACTTGTTCCCTGTTTGTCTTAGTACATTGGTCGAGACGAACAATGTTGACTTCTGCGGTGTTTCGTCTGGCGGCTCACCCTTGCCAAGTCTGCATTGACAAATCTCCACATCATGCGGAAAAACACAATTGGGGTAACAAAGTTTTTTTGTGAGCAGGTAACGCATAGTTTCAATTGGCGTGTCCTTCGTTGTTCGAAGGATACGTTTTACTTCTTAATTTTTGAATTATTTCTAATTTGAGGAGATTGCTCCTGGACAGTGTTGTAAGCCCTAATCCATAATCAATTACACTGAGTACGACTGCGTAATACAGCCAGTAGAGATGGTGCTATACAGTGCCTTTAGCTGCCATTATGGCATACATGCTATTTTTGCATTTAAGACCAATCGTCTCAACAGGTTTTCTAAAAGTCATCATTTCATCAAAGCATGTACTCAAATATCGCAGCTTTTCAGTTGATTCAACTGGTTTTCCCGCTGGAGAAAACTGGCGAGGGTAATTGTCCTGATGTCTTGTTGTTGAGAGCGGAGCTTTTAGACCAATGGCTGGGCTTTGTAGCGTTGATGGACGATCCAGTTTCATGACACCACTGAGCAATGTTGTTAAACTGCTGCTGAACTGCTTTCGTTCTTTCTAGAGCATTCTTTGATATTTTTAGATCAGACTGTCACCTGCTGGTGTCAACACTCGAGCAGTTCCGTTTCTTTCGAGGTCCGCGTGGTCTTTACTGTAAACGGGTATGGGTAAACTAGTCCTAAGTTAACATGAACATAACCTAAAAGGAATCGATCAGGTTGGGAGGAGGGGGAGGGGAAAGAGGAGGCGAGAATAAAAAGAACGTTGAAATATGAATATTTGATCTTTCACCAAAGATCGCGAGAATGACTGAGTTTGGTGTTTGGAACACAACTATTTGCTTCTGCACGACCCGAGTTGACTGTCGGCAGCTGGATAAGACTCTTCAGTGGTCATGGTCTTCAGCAGTCATGCAACCCACCCACGGTATGTATTGTAGAGCACCGCCTCTAATTGTGTGCTATTTCTAATACCGCAAGGGAAACATCGCAATTAAACGAACCACCAAGGTTTCCGGTGAAGGGTAGAAAAAGGGAACAGAAGAGAACAATACAAAGAAATAACTCACCAAAATATCAATTATACGTCATCAAAATGAAGGAGCATATTTATGCCCATGCTAGAAATCTAATTTGAACAAAGGAGAAGCCACTTGAACACAAGAGACAACAAACCACCTGTAACAGTCAGTTTGAATAACGTACTTTCAAAGCATGACGACTGTCACCGGAAGTCGAAACATGTAAAGAAATGTGGACGTACAACCTCCAGATGAACATACCAAGCACATAATTAACGAGCCTCGACCTGTTGGTCTTCTTCGGACATCAACACAAGAGCGGAAATTGTGGGACAAAACTAGAGCGAGTGAAGGAGTCTGTAGTCACCATGAACATGACCTGAAGGGAGTATGGCAGAGTGGAGGAGTCTGTAGTCACCATGAACATGACCTGAAGGGAGTATGGCAGAGTGGAGGAGTCTGTAGTCACCATGAACATGACCTGAAGGGAGTATGGCAGAGTGGAGGAGTCTGTAGTCACCATGAACATGACCTGAAGGGAGTATGGCAGAGTGGAGGAGTCTGTAGTCACCATGAACATGACCTGAAGGGAGTATGGCAGAGTGGAGGAGTCTGTAGTCACCATGAACATGACCTGAAGGGAGTATGGCAGAGTGGAGGAGTCTGTAGTCACCATGAACATGACCTGAAGGGAGTATGGCAGAGTGGAGGAGTCTGTAGTCACCATGAACATGACCTGAAGGGAGTATGGCAGAGTGGAGGAGTCTGTAGTCACCATGAACATGACCTGAAGGGAGTATGGCAGAGTGGAGGAGTCTGTAGTCACCATGAACATGACCTGAAGGGAGTATGGCAGTGGAGGAGTCTGTAGTCACCATGAACATGACCTGAAGGGAGTATGGCAGAGTGAGGAGGGGGAGAGAAGAGGAGAAGACGGGATGGAAAAAAAAGGCAATGTTCGTATGTATGTTTCTAAATTCATTCTTTTAATCTTACATGTTTCATTATGGAGAAAAAAAATCACATTTACTGGTCCATCACGCGCTTTCGTTTCCTTGCTATTACGTCTGTGGGAACGTGGTGTCAAAGTCTTCCTATTTTACAGGGAATGTCACGGTATGGACATGGTGACACACTCTGGACAGGGATTCTGACCGAACAACGACTCCAGCAAGAAGCGAGAATGGACCCCAGTAGCACCTGACTGGATGGTGTCGTTTGTATGTTGGATCAGTACGCTACCAAAAGTAGCCAGTACCATTGTAGTGTCTTTCTGGTTGTTGCCTCCAGATGACCACATAACAACGTGTCTCTGTGTATCATTGGTATTGTGACTGCAAAAGAACGAGACCGGGACGTAGCTAAACTGAGATCGAACGGCTGACAAATCAATAGACAATGATGCCAATGTTGTTTTGACCCACTGCTTTAGCTTTGACCTCTTTTTCTTTCTGCATGATGCTTTATTATTTTCAAGAACACAAAGTTGTTTGCAGTCCAATTCTTTCTCTGTTTAGATTCCTTGTTATATCTCTGGACCCAGAATGCTGCTAGTGAATTAGGGCTTGCGCTTTTCCTTGTATGTAGTGGATTCGCAATGCGAATAAACCATGGTCACGAACTGACTGTTATGAATGAAGCTGCTTGAGAACAGATTCATGTATGCAATTTTGATCCAAGCAAAAATTGCAGACTGACAGGCTCAGTGCACATTCCTCAGATCTTCGCCAGTTTGAAAGAAAGCACGTCAAATAAGGTCCTTGGGACAACAAAATCTACACCCAGTCCAATACAAGGCTGAAGATAACCTGATTTATAAGAACTTGAGCTACAAGCAAGTGGACATTCTTTTTCAAATTTTGGACCTCATACTCTAAGCTATCATTGTTCAACAGTCTTAGTTGTCGATGGCTGAGGCCATCACATTGAAAAGTACTGGGTGCAGTGTGTCCGACTGCGGCCAGTCAGCACGATGAGGGACAGAAGGCTCTGCTCTAACGCATGTAGAAAAAAATGGTCTGGGTTTTCCGTGGAGTGTTCTCTTATGCCACTATTCCACAGAGGCTACGAATCCTACGAATGGCCAGGAATTGATAAACTCCGGGATTCTTAGTTAAATCGTAATAAGTTCCTGAAGTTCGTAACTGATTCACATTTGTTCTTAGTCAGTTCTTGCAATTCTTGAGCATTCTGGAATTCGGGGCAAAAGTTTTGTGCTGTTCAAAATTTTGGCCACGAACTCCCGAATAAAAAAATCTGAGTCAATTCTCAACAAAATCGTAGTGATTCTCTATGTATCGTAACTGAGTCCTAATCGATTCGTAGGCATTCCTATGTATTCTTAACTCATTCTGGGAATCGTGAAGCGGTGTCTTGACAACGAATCGGCTACGAATCTGTCAAGAATGCCACGAATGCACGCCGAAGCATCAAAGAAACAATTAAGAACTATCTACGAATTTACGATAGGGTAAGAATCAGGTACAAATTTGCAGCAATGTCCATGAACCATGTAACCGCACTATTTCAGGTCGTTGTTCCAGAGTGCCCAGGAAGCATCTGAATCTGTTGGCCAATATTCCGAAAGCATTCTCCACCACACGTCTGCCCCTGGAAATTCTGTAGTCGGCCACCATCACCTCATTGTCCAGACCCATCCTGCCATAGGGTTTCATGAGAAAAGTTCCGAGGGGGAAAGCATCATCTCCCAGAATGAAGTAGAGTGTGTGTCTCATCGTAGGGCATAGGATCACTGTCAGGAAAATTTATGGCGTTGTCGTCGATGCACTCCACCAGTTCTGAAGCATCAAACAGTTGTCCGTCGGATTGATGACCTTCTCCACCAGTGTCTATCCAGATGAACTTGTAGTCTACATCCATTAAGGCAAGAAGGACCACAGAGAAGAAGCCTTTGTAATTGTAGAAGACACTGCCTGAGTTATGTGGCTTCCTGAGAGCAATATGCTCGCCATCCAAGGCTCCCATGGCATGAGGAACATTCCACCGGTCTTGGAACTGCTGGGCATTGGAACTGCTGGGCAATGGCCTTCCAGTCCTCCTGGGTCCGTGGCAGTGGCATGACTTCATCCTTCAGTTCCTGTATGATGGCCTACAGACTTCCTGCACACTGCATACCACAGTGCTGTGGCCACATCTGAAGTCATACTGAAGGGTATGGTACCGGTCTCCTGTAGGAAGATGCCTCGGGTCATGGCCAGCTTCATTCCGGCATCAAGGGCTGGTCTCATGTGGGTATCTTTCCTCTGGATGAATGGGCCGATCCTGTTGAGTAACTCATCAAACTGTGGGGTGGCATTCTCACATAGTTGGCAAAGGCATTCTCATCTTCCACCCTCAGCTCCTGCATCAGTCTGCTATAGTGCCCATACTCTAGTCTTCTCGCTAGTGTCAGCCATGGTCTGACCCACCACCTGGGAGCCCTTCTCCTTCTTCGAACCAGTCTTCTTCTATTCATCACCAGCTGCTATTCATACCCCAGTTCCAGGGCCAGAGCAATAGCTGCTCTACGTTGGCAATCCATTTTGGAACTGATGCCCCAGCAGGGATGAGGGCTTTTTATACTGTATTGAGGGTAACTTCCACGAATTTTCAAGAACAGTCACGATCTTAATTATAACCGTACCAGATTCGTGATGCCTTCGGAAGATTCGTTGCTTATTCGTGACTGAATCTTAACATTCCTTAAGTATTCCTTAAGCGATTCTTGCAAATCGTAGTTATTTCTGGGCAATCTTCATATGGTTCCCGCCGATTTGAGCAGAATCCCACGAATATTCCTAAGTCTGTCTTACAAATTCGTAACCGATTCGTACAACGTCAAGATTTTATACAGAAATTTGCAAAAATCCACGATTCCTTACGATTTCTAAAATTTATCAATTCGTGGCGATTCGCTGGACTCGTAGCTTGTGTGGAATAGTGGCAATTATGGAAGACCCACATCAGGAATTCGTACGAACTGGCTGGTTCTTCTGACTTTGGCTCTTCTCAGCAGGCTGTGGATACTTGGTAAATCAGGCCGATAGAGAACTTCTATATATCAAGAATTGTGGCTTTCTCAGTGATCAGCTGTCTTTTCAGACGGTTCATGTGAAAATCGGTGCAGGTTTCACAAGTTGTACCACTGTGATGGCAGTATTACTGTCTTATACACCCTCAGTTTGGTGGCCATCCAGGCACCACTCCTCTCCCACAGTTTCTTGCAGCTTGGAGCTTATCTTGCCTTCGCTATGCGTACGTCCATATCTCTACATAGCCCTTCACGCCTGTCCTTGTCCAATGTCTGTGTGATATCCATGAATGAGGTCAAGCCTTTGTTATGTCCATGAAATCTGAACTGATCGCAGACGCCGAGACGCACCACTCAAAGTGAGTCACTTCACGAAATAGCACTGAAAGTTTGAAGTAATGTAAATGTTCATCGTAGACTGTTTTTGGTAAAAGCCAGTATCGACGTTCTGTCCTGAAATGCAGAATGCAGGAGCGTTGTTTCCGAGGCCTTAGGAATTTCCCTTCTTTTTCTTTTCTTCCTATACAAGCAGGCTTGTGTTTAGAATTGACCGCGACTGAGACAGCTCATAAGCCTTTTAAGTTTTGCTTTAAAATGCAGAGGCTAAAATCCTGTGCAAGAGTATATTTCCTATTACGACGTTTATCAAGAATCTTTATCAAGACGTGAACACATACATCGCTGTAAATTTTTATGATACAAATGACAGCATTTTGATCTTCGTATGCTGTTAAACTGCATGCAATGTTGCAACAAAAGCAAATACAAAGCATGCACTCATTGGAGCTTACACCATAAATGACTGTCACATCAATATTTGTTCACTTGATTTAGAGCTGTTTTCAAACTATTGGTAGCTTTTAAAAAATTCTGTTAACTGTTGTGCATATGCTCTGAGCCAGCGATAAGTAACTGTAGTATTTATTTTCCCGGATTTTCTGCTGACGTTGTAAGAGCAGATTCAGATTGTAGAGGAAAGGATTCAGAGCTGAGTTAAGTGGCATCACAATGATGGCCATGGCCACGCTGATCTCACCAGAAACACGAGTTCCTTGAGATACTAGCAAGCCCACAGACCAATGGGAAACCAGGACAGAAAGTCTGACACGACGATATTGATCAATCCTCGGCTATCCGCATATCTTGAGATTTTCTGTGTTATCCATGCTCGTCACACTGCTAGCTCGGATGGTGAGAAAAACCAGACATTGCCCTAAAGCTATGAGCACAAATAAGATAAAGTTCAGCACTATGATGATACCAAAAGCGTATGTCCTCCCTGGAACTCTTCCTTTGTGACAGGTAACGGGATACATATCCCAGTTTGACCTTAAAAATCCCAAGCTTTCGCAAAAGGGACCGCTTCAATAATAATGTAACCAAAGGTCCAAACTAAAACGCATGCTATCAGTGTTGATAGCTTACCAGATCGCACAGAACTGAAAGGGAAGCGAAGAATAAGAAATCGATCCAAAGTTATGACGCAGACAATCATGGCTGACACTTCACTCGACAATACACACAGAAATCCAGCCAGAGTGCAGACTGTGCTGTGTCTCCACTTGCTTTCTTCCGACACGTAAATTTCACGGAAACGGTGGTCCGCAATACCAATTATGACTAGGTACACACCTATTAAAAGATCAGAGATGGGTAGATTTATCACAAATATTGTAAAATTAGACTGACCCCTGGCCATAGAAAGCAACGTACGGGAAAAGGAAATAATCGTATTACCCAACAAAGCTGCTGCAGCAAAAGCTGAGAGGACAATGCGATAAATACCAGATCGCAGCAAATCGTCACACGAGGAAATTTCATTGCGTGGAGCCTGACACTGGTGTAGGTTGAAATCTGCACGCAAAATAAGAGGACAGCAGAGTTTGTAGTTGTCAGCAAACACAGACTGCAGCTCATCAAGTCCAGTGAACAGGTCACCAGGAATCTGGGCCATTGGGCACCCACGCATGTCCAGTACACGCAGTCTCTTCAGACTGTTGAGGGTTTTCCGGTGAACTATCTTCACCTGACTGTTGGACAAATTCAGGCTATGTAGATTTGGAAAGATGAAGAAAGTATCATCGTTGATTATTTCAATCTGTATATTTGTGTGTTTATATGTTGAAGTGGAGGAGGAATTCGGCACTGTTCATACGATTGTCAAGCGCTTAGAGCTATGTTAGCAGTTATACTATGTAAATAGTTGTATTGTTATCACTATTTGGGGTGAACATGGATGAAACCAGGGATCATCAAGAAATACCGAATTGTCTTTTTTTATCATCTGAATCCTTAAACATGGAATTTCCCTGAATCTATGCCCCTATTGGCATCAGCATCAGGGGCCCTGATTCACTGCCGTCTGAATTTACTTTGTCGTGAGTGTTCCTGTCAGAAAGAGCGCAAAACACTATGTCCGCTTCACCTCAGCCTGAGGGTCCGACTGAGTATATGACAGCAAACGGATGATAATGGCAAAAACATTTTGAAGAAGGTAAAGAAGGACGAGAATCTGAAGACCCAGACACCTACAGCACGATTTGCTCACAGAAAACACGGACATCTCAAAACTCTTAACAACAATTCACTCAGCAGTCAAAAAGAGGGAAAGCGTGAAGAAGAAGAAAAATAGTTCTGCGTTTCCACCAATTCAGCAAACATGAAGAAGAAAATCTTCAGAAAGCTATTGAACATCACCTCACCAAAGACAAGCGTTTACAGAAAAAGAAAGAAAAACAAAACAAAACCAAAACAACAACAACAACAACAACTCCAAGACGGTCTTGCCAAAACGTCTAACGACAGATTTCCAAACAAACTCGGAGATAAAGCCTTACAGAAGCGCACTGGAGTCAGAGAACGTAGCCAGCTGTCTGGCAGCCCACGTTCCCTCAGTTAACCCAGAACTCTGACACCAGTAACCAGCACACGCCCGATTCACTGACGTAAAGGTGGACTACTCAAGAGTGAATCATTTTCAAAGCTGTGTAATGCTTGTATTAGATGGTCAAATTGAGAGATTTTGTGTGTGTGTGTGTGTGTGTGTGTGTGTGTGTGTGGTGGGTGTGTGTGTGCGCGTGCATATGTATGTGTGTGCATGAATGCCTGCGTGCGTGCGTGCATGCGTGCGTATGTGCGTGCGTGCGTGCATGACTCTGTGTGTGTGTGTGTGTGTGTGTGTGTGTGTGACCTGAGGACTAAGAAACATTCCGTTTTGTCCCCAGGTACAAGACAGCAATCCAATGGGCAGATACTACTGTTGCATATTTCATCCTGCTCTTTGTTGACCACCGTAGTGGAGGAGTTCGTAGATTTGGATACATTTCTTCTATTTTTTCCCCATACATTTCATCTGTCGACCATTACACTAATGACTTTCTGGCGAGGTATCTACGTGAATTTGAGGCCTGGCAAGAGTTTAGAGATAGCCATGCAGACGAGAGAAAGGTTTTATTACCATCTGCAACCAATCAGACTGTTTCTTTTGCACACGTGACGTGTCCTTTAGGTCACGTGACGCATGATTTCTTTGCCTGTGAGTCTGACGCTGCATGCTGGGGAGAGGCAGTGATGACAGACAGTGACCAGTGGGGAGTTCCCTCCAGAACGTCCTGTCCTGCCCCTTTGACCTCTCTCCCACCGTCCTTCCACTGCACCAGCAACACCCAGAGGGTGTCCTACAGTGTGGTCTGTGACCACAGGCGCTAGGCCCGACTGCGCTGACTCCAGCGATGAGAACTTCTGTCTTTCCACCGTGCACGGGTGACTCGCTTCAACCATGCACTTATACTAAGCAGGTCATAAGTATAATGATATGTTCTTTCTTGATAGAACACGGGGTGAAAATATATTAGATTTAATACTATGGCAGAGAGAGAGAGAGAGAGAGAGAGAGAGAGAGAGAGAGAGAGGGTTAATATAATACTATTGAACCCATGAATTTAACATTTAGAAACACTAAATATAATCAGCTTAGAGCCATCTTAGTGTTTTCAAAACCAGTAATTTACAAACGCATTCCAAACTGTCCATACATGTGAGTATTGCAGAGAACTGGGAATATTTTTGTGCCCCGATTTGATGACTCATCCGCAAAAGTAAAGCACATACCTGCTGAAGTTCA
This sequence comes from Conus ventricosus, assembly GCA_018398815.1. Lineage (NCBI taxonomy): Eukaryota > Metazoa > Mollusca > Gastropoda > Neogastropoda > Conidae > Conus > Conus ventricosus. The sequence continues at coordinate 21,715,977 of CM031598.1, forward strand.
ACTTAAGTCTTGCTTATCCAGTCGAAAAAAGGCAGACAGTCTAAATGGGCTTTTAATGTTGCACATAGAATTAAAAGCATCCTTGCCGACATTTCAGTACAGTTTTACGCAAGGAGACGCATAAATAACCGTGTAATATTCAGCAAACCAATCGTGCTGCCATGAAGAAGACTTTTAAAAAGCAGAGGGAGGGCCTTGGACTGGATTAAGGAAGGTGTGGGAGTGAGGAAACGGCAGAAAGCTTGGCTTTACTCCACCGTCCAAGAATACATGCCATGACAGCATCAATCCTGGGTCGCCTCGTTGTGACAAATGCCACATTTGTCACAACAGTTCTGGATAACTATTCAGTTGTAATGGTCCTTAGTAGTTGTGCAATCCACTCATGGTATCTTACATAGGGCACCACCTACGATTTTGTAGTGTTGTCAATACCTCCGACAAACATCATAATCCAATGAACCAACGATTCTGGTGAAAGAGAAAAAGGAGAAACAGAAGAAAACGATGTAAGGAAACAAGTCACCAAATGATTCATACATCATCAAAATAACGTAGCATATTTATGTTAATGCTTGAAAATTCAAATCGAATAAGCGGGACACCATTTGAGCTCAAGAGACAACAAAGCAAAGCTAACAGTCACTTTAAAAACAAAGTCGGTTTCAATGTACAATGACTACCACTGGAAGTCAAAAACATGAAAATAGATACTGACGACCTGCCTCCGGATGAAGCAACGAGTCTCGGCCTATGGGTCTTCTTAGAACAGGACAACAGCAAACGAACAAACAACGGTCAGCGACAGCAAAATCGTTCAATGTTCAGCAACAACAATGGATGGAGTAAAGAAAGTGTTTAAGAAAGCAACAGTCAATTCATCACGTGTACGCAATGGAATACCCTGTATACCGCATATGGAACGCCCCAATGCTATTTAGCTGCTTAGGAAACTGACAAGACCATCATGGAGAAATGTGATGATCAGCAGCCAATGAATAATACCTGATGGAGTGTACATAACCATTCAAATGACACCAACCATGTCAGACCAATATCACCTTTAAATGTTGAGTGGAAAACTAGCTTCTCCAACCTGGGCAGCAATCCCTCAAGCAAAAAGGGAATGTGGATTTATCAATCAAGAAAGGAGTATCCCAGTGTTACATGAGATCGTCTCTACTCTTGAAATGACTTCATGGCGGTTGCCCACACTCACCACATATGACTTTTTTTTTAAATCGAAAGCTAAAATACTTCCCACATATCTGAACATTTGGCTGACATCAGTCGCTCTGCATCCTCAATGCACAATCAATCATGCCAATCTCCTGGCGCTTTGACAATCACAGGGTGATTGTACCATGCAAGAATCCCATCTTATTTCCAGACTAGGGATTCTCTGCCCACCTGGCATCAACATTACAAATGGCGTGTGCCTATCTACTCCCACAACACCAGCTGCAATACTCTCCATAGACACGCTACCACTACTCAATGATTACCTCATGTACATGTTACAGAAATATTTCCTTCTTCCCTTTCTTCAAAATGTTAATTTTCTTTTTCAATCTGCTCTTTACACATTTCCTTCCCCCCTTTCTTCAAAATGTTAATTTCTTTTTCAGTCTACTCTTTACACATTTATCTCTCTACTCCATTTTCCTACTCTGGTTTATTTCCAATTTCATATTCCCTGTTTTAAATATATTTTTCTTTCTCCTTACCACAAGTATGGAATTGATTCAAAACCGATTGCACTCTTTATTGAACAAGTCACTACATGAATTTAGTTTTCATCTTCAGTTTCTTTGTTTCAGTGTATACCTGATGAGATGTGGTGTGACGATCAGATGGATTGTTTGGATGATTCTGACGAAGTTCATTGCTTTTTACCAAAATGGAAATATCACAAAATGGCTTTTATTACAAGATCAACACCAGCCATTGTACACATTGATTTACGATCGCTGACTGGAACAAAAATAACGTTATGGCGTACTGGCACGTTTCCTGAAACCCACTTCCAATGTCCGGACGATGGTTACTGTCTGCCCGTCTTCCTCAGATGTAACGGTGTCAACGACTGCCCAGGGCGTGAGGACGAGGCGGCATGCAGAACTTACACATGTCCGGGGTTCTTTAAATGTCGTGCATCCAAGATGTGTCTTCACGTCAGTCATGTGTGTGATATGATTTATCAATGTCCAAGACGGGATGATGAACTAATCTGTGGCATGTCTTTCCCTGAAAATTGCACATGTCATGGTTTGGCGTGTGTATGTAGTCAATATTTGATACTGACCATCATTCTCAGATTCGTTATTTAGATGCTACGGATAGTGGAATTAGTCAAGTGAACCTAAGGAACAATTCAATGTCGATATACCTTAGTCTGAGGAGATGTGAGATTTTCACTCTTGACCAGTTTGTTTTTCCCAATTTGAAGACATTGGATGTGGGCTACAACCACATAAACTCAAATTGACATACTGCAGATCAAAGCTATGTCAGTTCCTAGGGAGCTCTTCTTGACTGGAAATCCGATAGCCTCCTTTTTCCAATACCAAAACAATTCCGTTTCAGTATCTATAGAGTCACTGGCATGGCTCGATATATCGAATGTAAGGTTTGAAACAGTGAATGGTGATACACTTTCCATCTTCCCACATTTAAAGACTTTAAATTTATCTAATAGTGAAGTGAAGGTCGTTCAACAGAAATCGTTTCATAATCTGAAGAAACTCCGTGTACTGGACGTCTGTGGGTGCGCGATGACTGTTTTTCCAAGTGATCTTTTCACTGGACTTGATGGGTTGCAGTCGATGTTTGCCGATAATTACAAACTCTGCTGTCCTCTTATTTTACCTGCAGATTTCAACATAAACCACTGTCAAGCTCCACACAATGAAATTTCCTCCTGTAAAGATTTGTTGGGATCTGGAATCTATCGCATTTTCCTATCAGTAGTTGCTGCTACAGCTTTGTTGGGTAATTTTGTCACATATATTTCCCGTGCAGCACTGTCTATGACCGGTCAGTCTAGTTTTACAATCTTTGTGATGAATTTGTCCATCTCTGATCTGTTCATGGGTATATATCTGGTCATCATTGGTATCGCTGATCACCAATTCCGTAAAAGCTATGTGTGGGAAGATAGCGAGTGGAGACACAGCAGAGTCTGCACTTTGGCTGGAATGTTGTCTCTTTTGTCCAGTGAAGTGTCGGCCATGATAGTCGGCGTCATAACTGTGGATCGCTTTATTGTTATCCGCTTCCCTTTTAGTTCTTTTCACTTTGGAAAGCTGTCAACATTGATAACGACTGCTTTTGTTTGGACCTTTGGTTTTATCATTGTTGCTGTCCCTTTTGCAAGAGCATGGGACTTTTACAGTCAGACTGGGATTTGTACCCCTTTGCCTGTCACAGTGGCAGATTTTCAGAGAAAGAATTATGCTTTTGGCATCATCATAGTACTAAACTTTATCTTGTTTCTGCTCATAGCTGCTGGACAAAGCTTCATCTTTTTCTCCATCCGGGCTAGCAGTATGACAAGCATGGATAACAGCAGAAAATCTCAAGACATGAGAATAGCTCGAGGATTGATCAACATCGTCGTATCAGACTTTCTGTGCTGGTTTCCCATTGGTCTACTGGGCTTGCTGGCATCTCAAGGAACTCGTGTTTCTGGTGAGATCATCGTGGCTCTAGCCATCATTGTGATGCCACTTAACTCAGCTCTGAATCCTTTCCTCTACAATTTGAATCTGTTCTTACAACGTCGGCAGATTATCCGGGAAAATAAAATACTGCGGTCGCTTAGAACACTTTCAACAGAGGACATGCAAAAAGAATTCACTTCAGTAGATTAAAAAACAAACAAACTACACTTAGCATGTAATTACATTAAATCAATGATCACAAATATAAACGAACAACTTATTTTCTATACAATGTGCAAATTTATCTGATTTGAATATTCCTTTGTTATGAAAAAGATAGATATATGATACATTGTATCATTATACATAGTACGATATAAAACAAATATGAAGTAAGTTGTGTATGTTGAATAAACTAGTAGTGGGGCACAAAAACGAAAGAAAAAAAAAAGAAAGAAAAAAAGAAACAAGTACAGGCTAACATTTTCTCCATCAATACAATAATAATTTGGCAAAGATTTAAACCAAAACGGAGGGGGTGGGAGCGGAAATGAAAAATAGGGCTTTAGACTATGAATAGACATTTCTTCACTAACAGCATTGTGAGACAGTTCATATTGAAAACAGACATTAATATCGCCTGCTCAGAGGCCTATCATTCACTGATTCGGACTCATCAGTGAGACATGGCTGATTGTATAAATGCTCCCTTGACCTTAAATGGACATATATCACAGTGTGTGGTATTCGCATCATCATGGGTCAAAGGTGAAATCCAACAGCACCCCACAGAAACCAGGGAAGGGTTAAAAAAACAACTAGAAGGAAGCTCGATAAGGAAATAAGTTAGTGAAAGAATTATAAACCATAGTTTAAAAAGTATCATACGTAAGGAGGAATAGAATGGCTGGCTCTACTGTTTAATGCCCCCATCATTGTCGGTCATATAAGTGCTGATAGCATCTAAGAATTGTGCAGAACAGCCTTTACTTGAATTCTCACTGGTTGACCAAACGATAAAATTTGAACAAACAAGTAGCCAGAGAAAATAAGTACAGGCATACAAGTCTTCCGTCGTTGCAGTACTGATTTGTTTGAAACGGAAGGGAAGGGAAAGAGTCTGTGAGAGGAAGAAAACGGATATGGAATGTAGGGGCTTAGACTATTTATAGAAATTTCTTCCCCAGCAAAATGGTGACCACCAGAGTCCATCATGGAAAAAAAGAAAGAAAAACATTCAAATCGCCTGCTCAAAGGCCTTTTGTCCGTTGATTCGGATTCATCAGTGAGACATGGCTGATTGTGTTGGTGCCCCTTGGCCTCAAATGGAGATAGTTATAAGGATTGTGCAAAACAGCCTTTACTAGATCTCTAATATGTTGCAACCCCTGTATTATATTGATAGGAAATACTAATCATAATTGGGTTTTGATTTTGCTTTATAACTACGGGACCTTATTTGTAATCAGTCCTAACGACAGACGTGCTTACAAACGGAAGGAAAAAAATAATGTATAAACAGATCTCAAGTTCAGCTCACGTGTATGAGCGCGTGTGTGCGTGCGTGCGTTCGCACGTGCCAATGTGTGTGTGTGTGTGTGTGTGTGTGTGTGTGTGTGTGTGTGCGCGTGTGCGGTGTGTGTGTGTGTGTGTGTGTGTGTGTGTGTGTGTGTGTGTGTGTGTGTGTGTGTGTGTGTTACTTATACTATATCAGTACTTTGAACTGCCACTGTGTGAAAGAGAATCTGAGCAACTGAAAATAAAACCTAGATTATGACATCGATGTTCTTTCTGTGCAAGAAACAAGAAGTACTACCGACATACTATTGCATTAGGACGATTTTATTATCTTTCAAAAGCGTGTTGGACGAAGACGAGCGACGACAATAAGAAACAAATCGGAAAACAAATTGCCCAAGACAGAAAAATAGTGCAACAGTCACGTGAACTACTGAGCGTGAGAGTGGGAAGATCTGATGGTATTCAGAAAAGTCTTGTACTCGTCAAGACACCCAGGAACTCACACGTCAAAAACGGCGTTGACGTGTTTGGAGGAAATAGGGGTTGAATCTGGACACTCTGTAACACTATGTGGGGGTCTTAATGCATGTTTAAGATTGTGGGGTCAGCATGGTACCAAGACCGCTAGTGATTTGCGCTGGAAGAGATGTTGAATGAAGTACTGCTTAGCGCGCTGACAATATCATCTTCAAAACATACAGGGCAGCAGGGTGACACGGACAGTGTCATTGACTTTGCACTCACAAGACCAAACTTCACAGCAGGTATGAGTGCGAGAGCACTACTATATCATGGAAGTGACCACTTCCCTGTATTTGTTTTAGTTAACAGAATCCATCACAGGTAAATCAAACGAAAAAGTAACCTTTTCAGTAAGTCAACAATGAAAAATATAACATAGGAAGCTAAAGGAGTAGAAGGCAAAAAAGAATCAATGCTAAAACCAAACAAATCGTTCATCCGCTTTTGTGGAATAGAGACACAACAGGCCAAGAATAGAAACACAATGCTGTGATAATTTGGCAGAGAGAAAGGAGAAAAACTAGCCCTAAACTACCTATCGAAACAGACATGAATCGGACTGAAAAGTTCAAAAGAGTAGATGAAGAAATAAAAGAAAGTTACTGCCAACAATATTGTGAGTCACTTACCTATGACACAACACTCGCTCCGTTCTGACAGTTTTATCACTGCATGGAAGGAAAACAGTGCATACGCCACCCCAGATATCCTAGATGCCAAAGGGACCACAAAGCTCAAGACAGATGAAGAAAAAACGCTGGCTTTGTAAAAAACATTTCATGGAATAGAATGATAAGGAAAGTCTGGTGGGAAAGAGGAAGTATTTGACCACGTTAAATCAACATGTAGCCCAACCTAGCATTAACGATGAAATCACAGGACCTGAACTGGATAAAGCAATGGATAAATGCACTAACGATGTTGTTCCAGACCCTACAAAGTACCTTATCCAGATATCAAACAACTCTCTGTAGAAGACAGAACCCATATTGTCAGTCTCTACCACGCACGACTGTTTTGATAAAGGCTATGTCTGAGAAGACTGGACACACAGTTACGCAAAATACCTTCTAAAACTAGGAAAAGATCATCATCAGCTAAGTGGCTACGACATGCTTACGATGCAAATCATAGTAGGAAAGCTCATGGAACGAATCATACCAAGAAAACTCGCAAGATACCTTGAAAGTAGACCAATCTTACCTCCCAATATACGAGGCTATGGAACATGAAAAAAATACTTGGGGAAAATGCAGCCACGTTTGCCTGTGAAATATATGAAGGGTTCCAAAGAAAGGAAGAAACCCTGGCAGTTGCTACAGACCTGGGAGATGCATACAACACAGTTCAGTTCTGGCTTCTCATTGGGCTGATCCTTGACTATGGTATCAGCAGGGCACTTACACGATGAATTTGCAGTGGCAGTCCATTTGAAGACTGGATGTCTGAACCACGTGATCTCTCCGTGGGATTACCTCAAAGTTCTCCTGTCTCCACTGTTTTGGTAGGTAGGTAGGTAGGTAGGTAAGTAGGAGCTATTATAGCCTCGCGGCTTTCATGTGCTCCATCAACTGAAGTGACAGTACTTTTCCCAGTGTTTAGCGCAGCGTGATTACAGTTGCATATAATTTTGTATATATTGGGATGAGAACAATTTCAGTCATCAAAATCATATACTATATCTTTGAAATTTGCATCTACATCAAGGAGGCTCTTAAAACTGTTGATATTGTTAGTTAGTTTGATGTAACTCGGAAGAGAATTCCACCTGCCTACTACTCTATTAGCAAATGAATTTCTCCTCAGGTTAGTGCGAGAATATTGAACAAATAATTTGCCAGCATTGCCTCTTGTGATGTTAGATTTGCTTAACTGGAATAGTGAGTTGAAATCGATGTCATCAACATGGTGGAATATCTTGTAGGTTTGAATCAGGTCACCCCTCACCCTCCTGGCCTTCAGGGATGTTAATCCAAAATATCTAAGTCTTTCACCATAAGGCATATTTTTGCATTCTGGCAGTATTTTGGTCGCTCTTCTTTGAACCTTTTCTATTGATGAGGATTGCCTTTTAAGTAAAGGGTACCAGATGACATTACCGTATTCCACATGTGGTCGGATGAGTGATTTGTATAGCTTTATAAACATATCTTTGTCAATGAACGAGAAAGATCGTCTTATCAACCCAATCATTTGGTTGGCTTTACTAATAGCTTTCTGTATGTGTGGGTCAAAACTAAGATCACAGTCAAATATAACTCCAAGGTCCTTTTCCTCTACACATTTTTGGATCATTTGATTTGAATCACCCATTTTCATTGTGTAATCATTTTGGGGTTCTTCTTACCAATGTGCAGCACTTTACATTTTTGAACATTGAAATACAGGTTCCATTTGTGAGACCAATCCTGCACATTGTTAAGGTCCCTTTGAATGACAGAGTGATTTTATACAATGTTTACAGTCAGGGCTTAGCAGACCTAAAAAGAAACGAAACTGCTCAAGTGGTGACATTAGCAGATGACGGTCTAATCGACAAAGCATCAAAGAATGCTAAAGAAAGAACCAAAGTAGTTCAACAACAGTTAAAGAACATTGCTCAGTGCGTCGAGAAACAGATTTATCCATCAACCATACAAAAGTCCAGATTTTGGTCTGCGCTCTCAACAAGAAGACACCAGGACAATTACCATCACCAGTTTCCTTCAATGGAATACATATTGGATCAATGACAGCCTACGTCCTTTGGGTATAAGTATTCATAGAATGGTAACCTTTAAAAATATGTTAGACATAATGCTCTTCAATGCAAAAATGGTCGGTCTGCCATGAAAGCAACGGCAGTTATGAACACCTAACAGCGCCATCTCTACCGACCGTATCACACACTTGCTGTCAGTATAATTCATAATGGATTAGGCCTTACAATACTGTCCAAGAGCAATGTTTTTAAGTTAGAAAAAATTCTAGATGAAGCAATGACACCGGCCTTGGGAACTGCAAAGGACACACCAGTTGTAACTATGCGACTTTGAAACTGATCAATCTTTCGACAGTTTGCGCGATCTTTTCCTCCAGAATCAAATTCTTCACAGTGTGTCGAGAGATCTTGCTGTCTTTTTGCTCGAACGTGGGTACCTATCTGCTGAAGAAATGGTTAGTCTCGCGAAACAGCAGCGAGTTGCCCATCCAAAAAATCTTTTGCCAGGAAGTCAGATAATCAGATTTTTTTTAATGCCAGTGTTAGTGTTCAAGGAAGCGATCTCTGGCTACACTAACTATTCTTTCTCTGGTGGACAATTTCGTGGATAGTCGGGCTTCGGTCGTGGCTTGTACACAGGAAACTAACGCTATGATCGTGAACAGTTTGTGCCTCGTGGCCGACCTTTTGATCGTGGTGGCAGATGTCATGCAAGAGGTTTGGGACGTGTAATTAATTTATCCAAACCATCAAAGCCTGTGCAATAGAGAAGCCAGTAGCAGGTTTGATCTTGGGCAATTTGCCAGGGGTTCGAACTGCCCATGGTGGTCAGAGAGGTTCCATCATATGTGAGCCATCAGCACTTGTGACAACACGAGCGTAGGTTAAAAAAAAAGATGCAAAACCCACTGAACTGCTAGTACACCAATAGTGCCTCACCTAGACATAGAACAACAGTGCGTCACCTAGACATAGAACAACAGTGCCTCACCTAGACATAGAACAACAGTGCCTCACCTAGACATAGAACTACAGTGCCTCACCTAGACATAGAACAACAGTGCCTCACCTAGACATAGAACCAGAAAAACAACAACAACTGTAGACCATGCAAAAATCTGACTGTTCCCTCAAAATGTTTTGAGAAAGTGAGAGATGAATGTTCTTTGGATGAAAGGAAACACTGCTTTGTGTTAAAAGATGACATTCTGTATGGAATTTATCAAGGTAGTGGTGAAAAAGTTTACCAGGTAGTTGTACCAAAGGAACTGAGAGACATTGTACTCGTAGTAGCTCATGATGTTGTGCTGTCTGGACACTTCGGTGTTCACAGAACTCTGGACAGGGTTTTTTCTTTCTTCTATTGGCCGCCAGTTCGTACTGATGTTTCGTTTCCAAGTATCGTCAGTCATGTGATGTATGTCAAAGAAGTGTCGCAAAAGGGAGAGCACCATGTGCACCACTGCTGAAGATGCCTGTGGTTTCCGAACCTTTCAAAAGTATTACTATCGACTCAGTTGGTCCTTTGGTGCCTGCATCCTCATCTGGGCATATGTACTTACGATCGTCGATGTTGCCGCAAGATACACTATAGCAGTCCCTCTGAAAACGATATACACAGTAACCATGGTAGAAGCTCTATTCTCTGTATTTTGTAGAATGGGGTGCCCAGCTGAGATTCCTTCAGACTGTGAAACACAATTTATGTCAGAGCTCATGACTGAGATCTACAGACTGCTCTCTGTTAAATCAATCACAACTCCATTCTACCCACAATCAAATGGTGTTGTGGAAAGATTTAATGGAACGTTGAAGTCCATGCTTTGAAGAGACACGGAATAACAACCCAAACATTGGGACAGATACATACCTGCTGTCCTCTTTGCCTATAGAAAACTGCCAAATACAAGCACTGGCTTTTCGCCATTTGAACTTCTCCCTGGTTGTCCAGCGCGAGGATCAATGTCAATTCTCTCTTCGAAATGCTCAGGACATGCACACACAGAGGACGACAAATAATGTTTGACTACGTGTTCAACCTCCCAAACAGACTGGCAGAACCATGCGAATTAGCACAAGAGAAAGTCAAACAGTCAGCACAAACTCACAAGCGATATGCCGATGGGAAGTTTAAAATCAGAGTGCTACAGCCTGGGCAGAAAATTCTTGTTCTTCTCTCTGACGAAACGAACAAATTATAGTTTAAAATAAAATGAGGCAGGGAACAATAAACAAGTAGG
>CM031598.1:21739122-21746622 GCA_018398815.1 Conus ventricosus
TTATCTATAACATAATACAGTCGAAGACGGTTAAGCGAAAGTGCCAGGGGAGACAAATTTTGACTTTCAGGTATCCGTCAGTTTCGCTTATCCGTTGCAACGGTTAAGCGAAATTTTTCTAGATCCTACTTTTGCTTAACTGAAGTTACCATTGCCAAACTGAAATGATCAACCGACGTTTGTTAATCTGTAACAGAGACACGTACCTATCATTAAATGCAATCATTTTTAACAGTTTAAAGCCATTTAAGCCATCTGGCACCATCCGATGTGTAAGCTAATCAGGGGAAAATCTCGGGTTTTCCTCATTTTGGATATACATGTACTGTAATTCATAGATTCTAGGGAAGAAATCACAAACGCAAAATTTTAGTAGAATGAATCCTTCAATCTGGTCAGAAAGAATTTGTGCGACTGTTTTATTGACTTCAACTCGACTCACTTAAGCCAATCGTGGGATTGGGCCTACTTGCTCGCGCGCGTGTATGTTGTACGTGTGTTTTGTGAATGTCTGACCGTCTGTTAACACATACACAAATAAGCTATACGCACACGCACGCACATGCACATATTCACTAACACACACACACACACACACACACACACACACACACACACACACACACACACACACACACACACACACATATCAAGAGAACAGCACCTTTAATTCCAGTGGCAGCGTCCAGCTGTTCCAACTAAGTTAACTTTAGAGGGGAGATGGCAGATGGTTTGCGGAAGACAAAACAAAAACAAAAAGCTGCATTATTTTAAGGTAAATCAAAGTTGAGGTCACCATTATTTTGGTTTTGAATCTTAGTGATGCGTGAAAACTGAAATAGCAATTCTAGGCCTATTCATTGAATTAACTTATTTGTGTATCCAAGTTTGAATGGAAACAAAAGGTAGAAGAGTGGAAAAAAGGACCATTGTTTGCTGATAACATTTCAACCTAAGGTTAGTGTGTCCACGCGCATGTGTGTGTGTGTGTGTGTGTGTGTGTGTGTGTGTGTGTGTGTGTGTGTGTGTGTGTGTGCACGCGCGCGCGCGCATTGGGGAGTGAGGTGGTTGAGTCAAGTGAAGATGAACATTGTGTCGCAACTTCTCGATCCTTAGGAACGATCCAACACTGAAAGATACATTCAACCAACCTCCACTTGTGGCTTTCAAGAGGGACAAAAGCCTTGGTGACCATCTTGTGCATGCTGCCTTCCATTCTACGTACCCTTCTGCTCAAGCTGGCAATTTCCCTTGCAAGAAACCTAAATGTAAAACCTGTACTTTTATTAACCCTGCAACAACTATCCAAGGCCCATCAGATCATAAGTTTCAGGTGAAATCCCATTTTACATGCCAAACTCAAAATGTTGTCTATGTCCTGACCTGTACCTTGTGTGCCATGATGTATGTAGGAGAAACATACAGATCACTCAATGATCGCTTCAAAGAACACAGGGACAACATTCTGACAGGAAAAGATACATCAGTGGCAAACCACTTTACTTCTGAACACCATAACCTGTCGCACATCAGAGTGGCAGCGCTTTGGCGCAATGGACAAAAAGAGGGCCAATACCGCAAATTCATGGAAAGCCAGCTAATACAACGCCTTGGCACTTTGAGTCCTTATGGACTCAATGTCAGGGAATAAACTTGTTTCTCTCAAACTGCAACCCCCCTTCTCCCCCCTCCTGCTCCCCCCCCCTTGTTCTATACCATGTTTTCCTTACACCACCCCCACCCCTTTCTCTGAAAACCACCACCCAGATGATCCTCTCCCTCCCACCTTCCCCCCCCCTCTTTGCCCCACCCTTTTTGTTGACCATATAAATACAGTTCACCTTTTCCCCACCCCTCCCCTACCTTTTTGGCTGAACTGTGGTCACAAGAAACCTGCCAGCTTCCCCTACAACCTCAACACTTCACTTCGTGACCAAGTGCTTACAGCACGAAACGTTGAAGAGTTCTCCAAAAGGTACCTTTTTTTCTTTACCTTTATATTTTCAAGTGTGTAAGAAAGGCTTTTTGCACGCAAATTCGTCCATACACGTGATTAAGCAAAACAAAAGGAAAGAAAAGAAAAAGCAAACAGACGGGTAAACATTAACAATGTTTGCTACTCAAAATGAAATGTACACAGAAAAAAAGGTTTGTTTCAGACTCAAAGAAGGGGTGATTGGCATTGGAGGGGGTGGGGAGGGAGCTGATGAAACATCATTTACAATAATAACACTTCAAACGGCAAAAAGAAATCTTAAGCCACAATTAAAGTACAAATGCAACACACAATGAAGGGGGACTGAACGTTCACTCAAAAGCATATGAAAGGGAAAATAAATCGAATCCTTGGAAGTTGAGCAACATCAACAAACAAATCGACACAATGACAGCACATACAATAACTATCATGTATTGTAATGCTGTCAGTTCACAAGATATGAGTGATTTTAGCCTTTTATATTTTCTTTACCATTCTGAACTGCCTAAAAAACAACAACAAATAAACAACAACAACAAAAAAGAAACAAACATACAATCAAAACCCAAACCAGGGCAGGATCTTCTAAGAATAGGCTATAACTACATCTTTCTGATGGTCCATCTTCAGAAACCATCCTAAATCTTGACACTGACCACTCTCTCGAAATGGGCGCAGAGGTTGCGTAGGTAAATCCTCTCTTGGCTTTCCGCCGTACCAGGTACAGGGAAGAGAGGATTGTATGCCAGCCACTTCCTAGAAGTCGGCGAGCACACTGTGAAGACAACAATGGTTGTTTCCAAGAGAGTGGCAGCTGCAAGGATTTCAGTCTCAGTTTCCATGTTTTCATGTACAGAGGTGAACCTCTTTCATTTAGATATTCTCCCAGATCTTTCCCAATGTGTCTGGAAAAAGTGTTGGCATGTATTAACATGAAATCAACATTATTTTCACGAATCAGTTTGTGGGTATTTGGAGTGCCACAAATATCTGCACTCAAAGCTCTGTACAGACAGTTTCTGTCGCCTATGATGGTGTTCACTTGATCAGGCTCCCGGAGAGGTTGCAGGGTTCTTTCAGGCAGCAAAGGTGGTGTGAGCAGTCCTAAGTTTTTGCATGTTTTGTTCCTCCAAGTTTCGTTGGTGGGAACAAACATTTGTTCAGGCGCTTCTTCGTATGCATCGATCTTAACATCAAAGTCATCTCCTTCAACATTTTCTTTTGTCTCCTCTGTCTCTTCTTTCTTCTTTCCAAGAATAGTATCATCCTTGACCTTATCTGCACCCACTGTCTTTGGCTTTCACAACCCATATCCGATCCTTCCTGTTCTTCCTTTACGTTTTTCTTTTTTCTTTTCTTCTGTCCCCTCATCCTTGGTCTGTCTGCTCTGTTTCATATCTGCTTCCCTTGCAGCCTTTGTGTCTTCACCCAAGTCCATGTTTTGGTCACCATCATCACTCTGATAGTCAATCTTTTGACAGGAACTGAGATCCTCCTCTTTCCATTCTTGATCATCTTGAAATCTTGCACACTTTTCCTCTTCATGATCATCGTTTTCTGTACTTCTCTTAGTCTGTGACGTGTCTCTGCAACATTTCTCTGCCGCAGCTGAGTCTGCTTCCTGATTTTCTTCGTTTTTTCTGCTTGTCCACTTGCCACTATTGCCACCGTTGCTCTCTGTACACTCAGACTCATGTTTCCCATGGAAGAACTGAAGCCGTGTGTTTTGAGTTTTATGTGTAGCTTGAATCAGGTGAGTGTTGACGGCTGAGGTCAATGCAGAGATGGGCTTCAGAAGACTGTCAGCACCTGGCCCTGTCTGCATGCAATACATGTTCAGTGTCTGCAGGCACCCAAGTACATCTTGCCGTGTTACCTTTTCTGCTGGCTCCCTGTTGTCATCAAGTGTGTCATCTTCATTAAGATCATCATTATCAGATCCACTGTGTTGAGAAGCTGACGTGGCTAATGACTGTGAGCCAAATGTTGTTGGGTCACGAGCGGCAGATGTAGCAACATCAGCATCGACATTGATGAAGTCCTCCGCAGTGATGTTCCACTCTCTGTACAGGCGGGACAGCAGTGGCTCAACTGGAAACGTTTGTTCTTCTTGGCAGGTGTCATCCGGACTGCTACTTGACTGAGCAGGCACTTCAAAACCAGTCTTCCTGAAGCAGGTGCTGATGAGTTTGGTGTCACACGTTCCATGCTTGCTTCAGCAGTGTAAGAACTTCCAGAATATTTCCTTCCTTGAACTCTTCTTTTGGCAGCCTGCATCAATGTGTTCCACGTACTTCAATAGCAAGGCTGTTCTGTAATGCATTTTGACATTCCAGATTATGCCCTGGTCGACAGGTTGCAGTGCTGCTGTCGCGTTTGGTTGTGAAAACAACAGCTCAGTCGTTTTCAGCTGCAGTTGGTTTTTGTCATGTGAAGAGCAGTTGTCCAGAACGAGAAGAACCCTTCTGCTTTGGGCATACATTTTCTTGTCAAATTCAGTCAGCCACGACTGGAAGAGAGCAGACGTCAACCAAGCCTTTTCACTGGCGTCATACTGCACTGGCAAAGAAGAGATGCCAGAAAAGCATCGTGGCTTCTTAAACTTGCCCACAGCGAAAACAGGTAGTTTTTCTGAGCCATCCATATTGCAGCAGAGCAGAAAAGTAAGTCTTTCTTTGGATTTCTTCCTCCTAAGCATTTTTTCTTGCGAAAAGTCAGAGTCTTTTCTGGGAGCATTTTCCAATACAGACCACTTTCATCCACATTGAAAACATCCGTTTTGGTGTATTGATGGAGCGTGGGCTGGAGGATGTTTTGAATCCAGTGGTTTGCGCTAACTTGGTCCACGCTGCTGCTTTCTCCATGCATCGTTTTGAAAACAATATTATGGAGTGCTTTAAATCTCGTGAGCCACCCATCGTTGCATCTCCAGTTGGCATGACCAAGCTTCACAGCGATTTTGTCGGCTTTCTGCGTTAGTAGTGGACCGGTCACCGGTACATTCACTAATCTGGATCTGCTGAACTAGTCCAGTAGAGCCTGGTCAATATCCGGGAATAAATCATAATTAAATTCATAAAGTAAGCAAACTTTCAAATCCAAACTGTGCTAATGGAAACATCGAATACATAGAGTAAACCTCCTGAGGTCAATGATGTTAAATCGCTTGAAGGTTACACCCTCCACCCATCCTCGGCCCCAAGCCGACACATTCTCTCATCCCCTCTTAAACTCCACCCCCCCCTCTCTCTCTTTTTTCTTTGTCTCTGTATATGCTTACTGCCCCCTCCCCAAACTCTCCCTCTCTGCCTCTCTCTGTCGTGTGTGTGTGTGTGTGTGTGTGTGTGTGTGTGTGTGTGTGTGTGTGTGTGTGTATGACTCGCATATGATTCATATAGGCAGACTTCGTCCACACACATGCACACGTACACCACACACAAACATACACACACACACACACACACACACACACACACACACACACACACGCACACACACACACACACACACACACACACACACACACACACACACACACCATCCTTCCCACTTACAGAGTAGAGAGGTAAACAAACAAAACTGACCATGCACATTGGTTGACGCAGGCGAGTCTTTGTTGATTTTGTACTGCTGTTGGAGGCAGCTTTGTATTTCTCTTTATCCTTCAGAATGTTAGTTAATGCTGATGACGGAATGCCAAATTCCTCTGCAATAGTTTTCCTTTTCTTTTCAGGACTGGCTTCCACCGCGGTGATAAGTCGGACCTTCTCCACCAGTGAAAGCGGCTTCAGTTTTCGCTTCGTCGCCATGTTGGGAAAAAAACTTTGGCAAACAACACGCTTTTTACGCATTCCTATCAAGCAGAGCTACATCTAAATCATTTTCATTTCGGTGCCACAAGAAAAAAGTCTACCCCATAAAATGAGTCCCTTCCCGTCCAAATATTATTCAGGCGACTTACACTTTTTGAATGTAAAAAAACTGTCAAAGCGTACACTTTATTTCTGCTTTTTTCTGCTTTTTTACATTCTGTGTACTGTGAGTGTGTGTCCACAAGTATCTGTGCTTGCGTGTGTATGTGTGTGTGTGTGTGTGTGTGTGTGTGTGTGTGTGTGTATGAGTGTGTGTGTGCGCGCGCGTGCACGCCGTGCGCATACATTAATGACGTCAGGGCTCGGCGGCTTCGTTACAGGTTGTACATTACCAGAGACTGAAGAGAAGAAATCATGTGCAGCCGCAGACGTCCCAGTGTGTGCAGCCATGCTTTCTCACAAAACTTTCGCTTAACCGTCGTGGACATTGCCTACGGGATTCGAGATAAGTTTCAGGTATCGAAGTTTCGCTTATCCGTCGTTTGCCTTATCAGTTGAAAATAAGTCTTCTAAAGAAGAGCTTTTGCCGGGAAATGAAAGTAGCTTTCAGTTATCCGAAGTTTCGCTAAACCGTTTTTCAGCTAAACGTACATCCACTGTATACGATTCAAGTTCTATTCCGAGTTCCGATCTAGTTTATTTACTTATGGTCTAGTATAACATCGTTGCACCATGATCGATTTATTGCCGGGGTTGACTAGATGATCAACATCCTCATCTACCGATCACCCCATCCATACCTTATCATCTTATGTTGTATTGATCATGCTTTATTTTCAGCCATCTTTTTTATCCCGTGCAGATCTACTCCACCTAGCAATATCACGAATGATGAGCAGCGTTGTTTTGAAGCCATTATACCTACCATATCCCTAGACTGTAGCAAATAATTTTCACAACAATATTGATCAATCAGTGAATGAATGAAATGAAATAGTAACGAACTACGGAACAATGTCTTCAATGGTGAAGAATTTTTGTAAAGATCTATCTATTTTAAGAAGAATGAGTGCAGTAGAGAGAGTGGATGACTATGTTCCATATAGGCAGAGCAGGAAGCTGAAAGAAAAATAGTATATTTATAGATCACTAAGTAGCGGGCGGTGTGTCGCCTTGCAGGTTTCTATAGTTTCATTACCATCACCGTCGGGATCCATCAAGACGCTCACTACGAGAGACGAGACGGGGAAGTTAAGTCACCCTGCAAGTTCATCAGCAGGACGACAACATCGAGATCTCCATTCCACATCACCAATGATCCTTTGCTTCACGAGCTAAGTACATTTTATTTTCATCATCCAAGAATGCGTTTGTACATCCAGGAAGGTCTTCAGCAACCAACCGCACAAGAACAGTTCAACAAAATTCATAGGAAGAAGTGACGTTGCGAAAACTGTGTTTTCCTTTTGTTCTTTTCGTTACTGATTTTGTTAATGTAATAGTAAATTGTGCATTGAGAACATCTTCACGAACCACGCACTTCACTATTGCATCATTTGCCTCGCCCAAGCCCATCAAAACACGTATTCGCCAAATTATCATCAAAAGTTAATGTCATTGAATTATTGTTAATTCTACATCTCGATCTCTATTGTATATTGAAAGAGAAAGGGAGGAGTGCGGTTGTTCCGTTCTTCCACAAGCCCAACA
>CM031598.1:21751622-21759122 GCA_018398815.1 Conus ventricosus
TGGCTTTATCACTCCCCATCCCTAAAAGGAGAGGTTTATTCTCGAAACTGCACAGATCTACCATAGGCCATGGACTGAAAACAGTCATTTTTGGTGTTCAAGGTGAATAAGCATTACATAATAGAGGGGTGAATTTATCTCTATTACCGTGAGATCCTTTGTCATGTTTTACTGATCATCCCAGAGGAAAGGAAAGTTGAATGTAGTTTCTATGTTTTGAGACTATGTATTGTTTGTATTTACACCTTATATTTCAAGAAGGCAACTTTATGCAAATGCGTTGTAAAATCCGTTTAGGTGATTTAGGAATGCTACTGATTATCCAATGCTATGAAGTAGATGCCTCTGATCAACATGGGTGGTTCGACTAAGTGTAGTCCAGTGCCTAATGACACCACCTTAGTATTTGATTACGTCGAAGAGTTATTGCCCTTTTATTGTTTTTTTGCTTTCTTACTGTCGCACACCACTTGTTTAGTCAAATCTATTCTACGCCTGAATGGAGATCTAAGATAGAGACATAAATTAAAGGGATAAGTGTATGTTCGCCTCACTTATGCTGGATAAACCCTCACTCTTTCCTGAACGTCAGAGGACATATGAGGGCTTGTCAAGTCAGAGTCTTACCACTCAACTGTACACCAGATTATGTACTTTCCACAAATCCTGGGACCCCATCGTCCAGGACAACAGATCCAGCACAGGAACAACAATCCATGCTGCTATGTGGCCACTGGAACAACAATCCATGCTGCTATGTGGCCGCTGGAACAAGAATCCATGCTGCTATGTGGCCGCTGGAACAAGAATCCATGCTGCTATGTGGGCGCTGGAACAAGAATCCATGCTGCTATGTGGGCGCTGGAACAAGAATCCATGCTGCTATGTAGCCGCTGGAACAAGAATCCATGCTGCTATGTGGCCGCTGGAACAAGAATCCATGCTGCTATGTGGCCGCTGGAACAAGAATCCATGCTGCTATGTGGCCGCTGGAACAAGAATCCATGCTGCTATGTGGCCGCTGGAACAACCGACCAACCAGCAGTCCTAGATTTAGTGGTGTTGTCAACAAATAGGAGGCAGATTGTTTGCACCTCTCCTCCCCTTGGGCAACACCAACACAAGCTGAGTTCTAGCGTATCCACCTCACTCCAACTCAGATAAACAAAACATTTCCTCTCTTTTTGATGAGATAAAGTGAGAAAAATGCAACTTGAAAGACATAGTGATTTATTGAAGTCAATAATTTGGTACATTTTAATGCTGTGTGAAAAAGTAAAATTTAATGTGTGAAATTGCATTGAACATATGTGGGGCCATTTGTTTATAATTAGTTTATGCTAGGACTTCTTTCTAATTATTTCCGTATCTGAGAACACAGACAATTCATGTGCACAAGCCTAAAGTAAACTGCACTTGAGTTACTGTAAAACATTTTTTACAATCCTAAAAAAATATCTGTTGCTAAGCAGTGCCAGAAAGTTGCTTATTTCAACAGTAGTGAATGAAAGGGTAGAGATTAATTTGCAGCTTCCACCGTTGCGATGGAAAACGAGATCGGCAATTACACGTGCCTTAGCCAGTGTTCCCTGCTGCTGCTGCCCTCCTTTGTTCGTTTAGCAAGGAATTTAGTGAGCAAAGAGGGAAAGGCCGTGGGAGCTCCACTCGTCTTTACATTTCCAGCACCTTTCATTCCTACATGGGCAAGACATGCTATCCTGACTCACTGGTCATTCCGGAGTTGAATTTTTCTTGGTGTACGTGGCTACTCGATTTCAGTTTACATATGGAAACCCAGAGTGTTCATGCTGTGGACCTGTCTAACACGCCAGATTAAAGGAGAATATGGAAGTCGCAGATTTCCATTGCTGGGGTGCATGCGGAACGGTTTTCAAGTAATATCGTGAAACTGTGTGAACAAAGTGACATTAGTAAACTGGTGATTTTCAGTAAATGCACAGAGTGGATCAAAGTGAATACCCTTTCAGTGTGGATGCAGATGTAAAGATCTTTTGCACAGAGTGGATCAAAGTGAATAGCCTTTCAGTGTGGATGCAGATGTAAAGATCTTTTGCACAGAGTGGATCAAAGTGAATAGCCTTTCAGTGTGGATGCAGATGTAAAGATCTTTTGCACAGAGTGGATCAAAGTGAATAGCCTTTCAGTGTGGATGCAGATGTAAAGATCTTTTGCACAGAGTGGATCAAAGTGAATAGCCTTTCAGTGTGGATGCAGATGTAAAGATCTTTTGCACAGAGTGGATCAAAGTGAATAGCCTTTCAGTGTGGATGCAGATGTAAAGATCTTTTTGCACAGAGTGGATCAAAGTGAAGACCCTTTCAGTGTGGATGCAGATGTAAGATCTTTTGCACAGAGTGGATCAAAGTGAAGACCCTTTCAGTGTGGATGCAGATGTAAAGATCTTGTTGATGTGGATCAAAGTGAAGACCCTTTCAGTGTGGATGCAGATGTAAAGATCTTTTTGATGTCTCCAATGTTTCAGTCCCAGACCCTGTTTTTCCTCTCTATCGCATGACCTATATCTCTAATCGCATGACCTATATCTCTAATCGCATGACCTATATCTCTAATCGCATGACCTTATCTTATATGACCTATATCTAATCGCATGACCTATATCTCTAATCGCATGACCTATATCTCTAATCGCATGACCTATATCTCTAATCGCATGACCTATATCTCTAATCGCATGACCTATATATTGCCGAGAAGTAGGTCGAGTTACTAGAAGCATCTGGAGTCCTATTCAATAGATTCTGATATGCACAGCTGAAGACATCAACATTTCTCATTACCTTTGCAGAGCGTACTGTATTTGTTTGGATTCATTTTTGCTTTTGTTTCGAATTGTTCTGTTTTGTGCGGTTGTCAGATATATCAGTTTGATGGTTCTTGCTTGATGCGCGCGCGCGCGTGTGTGTGTGTGTTTTTTTTTTTCTCACAGTACTGACATTCTTTCCTCCTTAACACTGGGGAGCATAATAACATGCATAATTTGCATTGTGCTCACTATCTACAGATGACACGCATGGCGAACAACGTTTCGGATTCGACAGGTATGATGCAACAGTGAAAATAACAGTTTAGAGATGAAATGTGATGGCTTACTTGCCCCAAGGATTAAGACAGCGTATACAAGCATCATGAAGTGGAAGTTCTCTGTAAGGCATAGCTGATCAACTGTTTGGGTTAACACTGTAGCTCCGTTCCTGACGCGGATGTGACATGACGATTGAATTTTAGAGGGAGTATACCTGGAGAACTAAACAGTCTAAAATCCACTATTGAAGCTTTGTTGATGAAGAACCGTCCTAGAAAAAAGGAAATAGATACACCAGAATGTACTAGTGGGACCCAGAGAAGTACTGTATTTTTTCTTTGTTGTGAATAGTTCTTTATCAATACATTGGCATGAAGGATTTAAACCCGTTTAACGAGACGCTGTGCTAAAGCTCCTTTCAGTAGATTCTGCGCATTCTTTGTATAAACTTACAGAAAGGTCAAGAATCGAGAAAAGGGACATTAAATGTCCTTTTCTCGATTCTTATGGTATTGTTGTTCTTTATCTGAGACATCTCCACAGAAGGAACAGCGAGAGCAGCGCTTCCATATGAGAGACCATCAGAAGTGCCATTTTTGTCAATCGTTTGTATGATGTACTCAGTGCACAGCACACCAACCAACGATGTCGAATGATAAATGTGCCAGTTACACCCTGTTTGCTAATGCCAGTTTACGAACCTAGCTAGTGTTGATTGTGCTGTTACACACACACACACACACACACACACACACACACACACACACACACACACACACACACACACACACACACACATACACAGAGTAGTCATGCATTCAATCTTTGGAGGAATCATTTAATGATTATTCTTTCAAATGTACGGCGCTTTCAGAATTCACAGACGGCAAATGTGTGTTTTTCTTGAGCGTGAAAAAGACAATGAAAGTTGATGAACGTGTGAGGGGGCGGTCCTCATGTGAAAAGTGCATAATTTCGCTTGACAGTCTACACGCAGTAATATTCAAAAGCAATGCTGTGCTCTCTGAACATTTATGGAACGCTCTCATTTGTATATCCTGAATTCTTGGAATATTGCACAAGATCCGAATGAGACTGACGTATGTTTGTTCCTTTACACGACAAGAGTCGCTTCAGAGTTTGGCGAAAACGAGACCCCATGAGGTAGTAGATGAAGAAGTTGAGTGAAGAGTTGACATACCGGAACACAACAACGAAAGCCCATAGAACGTCCAGGAGCCTTTGATAAAGACCTCCAGGTCTGAGCTCTGTCACCAAAAGCATCGCAATCCTGAGGAACATCAGAGGGCATAGGCACACCACAAACAACACAGAGGTTGCTACCAACATCCGGGTCAGTGACACCATATGATATTCTGAACTTCCGCTGGGTTGAGTTCCCGAGGCAAAAGAGGACTGCAGCCTCCATTTCACTGCTGACTTGAGTCTGACGATAGTGACGATAGTTGTGATGACGATGACAACAAAGAAGAAGATGGGAAGGACCGCGCCGAAAATAACGATGTCAAAGAGGTCCAAGATCACCTTGTTGTTTAGATAGTACCTGTTGAGCAGAGAGAGAGAGAGAGAGAGAGAGAGAGAGAGAGAGAGAGGGAAGGGGGGGGAGAGAGAGAGAGAGAGAGAGAGGGGGGAGAGAGAGAGAGAGAGAGAGAGAGAGAGAAGAGAGAGAGAGAGCAGAGTATATGTGCAGCATAACAGTAGCAGCAACAGCAGCGGCAGCAGCACTAGCAGTAGTAGTAGTAGCAGCAATAGTAGCAGCAGCAGGTTTACTGTCTCTCTTATCTGTCTGTCTGTGTGTGTGTGTGTCTGTCTGTCTCTGTCTCTGTCTCTCTCTCACAGACACTCACATAAACATGCAAACACACACACACACACACACACACACACACACACACACACACACACACACACACACACACACACACACAGAATGTAGTTCATGCAAACTCCTGATAACAGCATGATGAGACAAAAACCACAATGGATGGATAAGATTGTATGGGAAGACGAAAAGGGTAGTGTATTTTCAGATTCATTACAAACTCCTCACTTTCAAGATAAAATGAAAAGAGCACAAGCGTTAATGCACTTAGACATAAACATGGCATTACATGAATTCGTTGACTGCCTACAAAAATCCAGTCAATGTATGATAAAGAAAGTCAAAATTGATAACAACAAAAGGGAGGCTCGCTGGTTTGATAAAGGATGCTATAACAATAAGAGAAAGGCAAAAGCAAAAATGCATCGATTTAAAAAGAACTAAATCAATACCAGATCAACAAAGTGCTGTTAGAGCCAGAAACGATTACCACAAAATATTAAGAGAAAAACGAGTAAGTTTTAAATCCCTTACAACAAAATACCTGACAGACAACAAATGCTAAAGAGTTCTGGAGAAAAGTTAACATTAATCTTGGTCTCGGTAAGAAAAGGCAGTCAAGTAACAAAAATCACAAAACAATGAATGGCTTTAATATTTTAAGAAGGTTTTTAATGCTGGGAATATAGAGGAGAGGGAAGAATTTCCAGCTGACACCCTTCCTTCCATCGATGAACTTGACCATCCCATCACCCGAGAAGAAGGCCTAACAGCAATAAAGGGCCTTAAGAAAAGGGAAAGCATGTGGTTTTGACAGCATACATGCAGAAATGCTGAAACCGGCAGACGCATCAGTAATAAATTTTCTCGCAGAATATTTCAATGAAATTTTTTTTTTAAAGGGATTGTACTCACAAACGTGGGCAAATGCTATTGTCGTTCCAATTCATAAAAAGGTGATGTGGAACGAACGGATAATTATAGAGGTGTATCACTGCTTAGTATTGTTGTAAATGTTATACTGCTACTTTATATAAGCGATTGTATGAATGGCTGGAAGATATAGTAAGATATTCGGAATTCAAGCTGGTTTCAGACGTGGGTATTCCACAACAGATCATATTTTCACACTGTATACGACTATTCAAAAAATGTTTGTTCTATAAAGGGAGGAAAACTTTATGTGGCGTTTTGTTGACCTATCAAAGCATTTGATTCTGTCAAAACAAAGTACCATATTGAAAGCTCTATACCAAGTTGGGATATCTTCTGTATTTTCTGAATGCTGTTAGAGCAATATACAAAGAGGTGATGTCATGTATAAAAGTGTTGGTAGTGAACTCACAGATCTTTTCGGTGTCCACAAGGGTCTGCGTCAGGGTTGTGTCTTAAGCCCTACTTTATTTCTTATAATAATAAATGAATTGTCTACTTGTTTAGAAATTCATGGAAAACATGGTATCCAGCTTTTACCAGATCTAGCCGAGTTATTTATTCTCCTCTTTGCAGACGACTTAGCCCTATTGTCATGTTCCCCGCATGGTCTCCCAAACGCAGCTTGATTGTGTCCCGAAAGCGTGTGATGATCTTGGTCTTAAGGTTAATAGAGACAAGACAAGGATTATGGTTTTTAGAAAAGGAGGGTATCTGAGCAGGTTTGAGAAGTGGTTTTATGAACGGTGTTCCTCTGGAAGTCGTAAACAGATATGTTTATTTAGGTTTCACTTTCACTACGTCTATGAGTTCTTATGAAAGCGCCAGACGATTAGCCACAAAAGGGGAAAAAGCGCTGTTCGACGTATTTAGAATATATAATCAGCTAAATAATATATGTCCATGAAAACTTTTTTCAAACTTTTTGATGTCAAAATCCAACCAATACTTCTGTACACTTCTGAAGTTTGGGGCATTATAGCATAAAACATTCTGTGGAGAATATACATATATCGCTTGCAAAAAAATTCTGAATGTATCTAGTCGTACTCCAAACAAAATGATCGATGGCGACCTCGGAAGATATCCGTTGCAAATCAACTGTTGTGTACGTGCTGTTAAATACTGGTTTCGTTTATTGAAAATGGAAGAGGCACGCCTGCCAAAACAAGCATATCAGATGCTGATGAATTTAGACAATGCAGGTAAAACAAACTGGGTTTCCAAACTGAGATGCATCCTACAAAAGCAAGGATTCAGCTTTGTCTGGTTAGCCCAATGTGTAGGTAATGTGACATGCTTCTTGTCATTGTTCAAACAAAGACTTAAAGACACATTTTGTCAAGAATGGACGTCAAACATAAATGAAAGTAACAGATTCAATCTATATTCACTCTTCAAGTCTTTAATTATTCCTGAAGCATACATAGATTGTGTGCAACAAAAATGCTTAAGAGACACCCTTATCAGAGTCCGGTTTGGAATAAGTGAGCTTAAAATTAATAAAAACCGTTTTGTTTCTGGGGATATAAACGTTGACAATAGTTGCCCTTTTTGTCCAGAATTAGAAGAAACTGAATTACATATGTGTTTTAATTGTAAAGCATATGCAGCATTACGGCCAAATATCATGAAAAACGTCCCCACATTTTTTGAAAGA
>CM031598.1:21764122-21769122 GCA_018398815.1 Conus ventricosus
GTATGCCTCATATATTATGGCAAATACCTCCATACTGCGTATGCTTATTCTAAACGCTCATATTTCCCTGACATACCTCCCCTCAAATGTGACACACACACACACACACACACACACACACACACACACACACACACACACACACATATATATATATATATATATATATATATATATATATATATATATATATATACATATACATATATACATATGTCACTTAAAAGAATCAAAATCCTTCAAAATTAGTAGTTATCACAATGACAGTAATATTCATGGGAATCGAGATAAGCATTCAACATACAGTGTATTTGAAATAGTAGACAATTCTTTTCACTTTCAAAGTTGTAACTTCCCCATTCACAGATCATTTACTAAAAGACCATTACTCATGTGAATCTTCAAATAAAGGTTTATAGTGAATCCAGTTATTTTCGAGTTTTTGAAGTTCAGAGTTCACTGTTGCTACGTATCTTTCTATTTGATACCGTGCCTTGAGTATTTTTATGAATACTGAAGTGAGGATCTGGCACTTTGATATCTTGCATCTGTATATATAGTTTTTAGCCAAAAGAATTATCAAATCAACTACAGTATCGGTGTTGAAGTTAAAGTCTGTACTAAATAGTGCTATACTTTCTGCGAAATACAAATTATCTACATTTCTCTTTCAGAAGATTTTCCAGTGTTTTCTTCCAAAATTCATGTACATATTTGCATCTCCAGAAGACATGCTCTATAGTATCTTTCTCATTATTGCAGAAATTGCAGTTTTGATTTTGTACAACTCCTATTTCTTTCAACACCACGTTAGTTCCTATTATTCTATGAACTATTTTTTTTTAATCTGTAACCATTTAAGCTTTATATCTTTAATCTGCTGAATCTTTGAGAAACAACGTTTCCAAGTTATATCTCGGTTGAGCTTTTCAGACCATTTTGTGATGCATTTTGGTTTCCAGTTATCCTTGATTAATGTTTTATAATATATCTGGGTGCCTTTTGATATAGAGCATATCCTTCTCAAGGCTGCATTGTGCTCTGCCATATTGCGATCTTGAATAGTAAGTCCAACTTTTCTTAAATAATTCTTTATTGATGCTATACATCCCATGTATGACAGAAAGTTAATCTGTATGTTATATCTTGCTCTGAATTCATTAAATGTGAGTATTTCTCCATTATTCTTTATTAAATCAGAAATTCTGTTTACTTTTTTTTCATGCCACCCTTTAAACGTAACAGTTTTATTCCCTATTATAATGTTATCATTATAAAGAATTGGTTCGGCTAGTACTTCCTGAGTGGTTTCTGGTTTTACTTTATAAAATAATTGTCTATATGAGGTGAATACATGTTGCCAAAGCATATTTTCTTTATTTCTTATACACAGATAGTTTGGAGAGTACTCTTCAATGTGTTCAATAAACGAGCAATTATGCACCAACAATTCTTTCCATCTGTGCGTAGTACTTTTAATTCGTCTTACCCAAAGGCAACATTACTTAGTCGTCATAAAAAGTTAGCTTCAAACATATATGTAAGGGAGGCATACAGGAAGTAAATCCATACGTCCAACAGCAAATCGACATTGAGCCGAAATCTCTGTCGTTGTAAACGTTTGGAGTTCGAATATAGTGCGCTTACTTACTTACACAAAACAAAACAAACAAAAAAAACAAACAATCAGTGGTCACTCTTCTCAGAGGGGTATAAAATGACTTTTTGTTTTTCGTCCCAGCAAGCACATTTCACGCGGAGAGACACAAAAATAAAAACCAGTCTATCTTTTTGTGCGTGCTCGGGCGCGAGCGCACACACACACACACACACACACACACACACACACACACACACACACACACACACACACACACACACGTACACACACACACGCACACACACACACATATATCTATCTATCTATCTATCTATCTATCTATCTATCTATCTATCTATCTATCTATATTATATATATCTATGTCTATCTATCTATCTATCTATCTATATCTATATCTATCTATCTATCTATCTATCTATCTATCTATCTATATATATATATATATATATATATATATATATATATATATATATATATATATATATATATATATTACGTTCACATACACTCACGCGCGGGGTGATGGGGTGTCAGGGAGGGGTAGTACCTCTGACGGGAGAACATGTCGCACCCTCGGGTGGTTCGTCCGCTTTGGTCCCCACCTGGCACCCAGCTCTCACCTGTGGCTCCAAGTAGCTGTTTGCATGCGACAGCGGCCACACCCCGGTAAACCGCTTCGACAGGCGGGCTAAATCAGGTGAGGGTAGCCGTTGGGTTTCAAACCCTCGGCGAGTTAGGGAATGCCTTCCCAAGCATGTAAAGACTGTAGTCGGCAGAGTGAGCGGATGAGGTCATCTTCCATCCAAACGGTCACAAAGGCGGCGACAGCAAGCGTCGTGGAGCGCTACGGGCACGGCAAGGCACTACAGACGTCGTGGTCATCCACTGCAGCCGAGGAAGTCCCTGGCCGTGACGGCTCCTCTGTATCACCAGATCCTGGCTTTTGAGGCCGAGAGAGTGGGATTGCCCCTGTGCATCGACTTCCCACTTTAATCACTTTCCCGCACAGGTTTTCCTCGTGTGTGTTAGTCCCACACCCCAAATTACCAAAGTCCTGTGGCGATGGGGAACGAGCGAAGCAACAGGTGGAGGTGACCACTGGAAGTTGTAGTTTGAACCCTGCACGTAGGCGGCCTGGTGACAATAGTCGTTCTCCTTCTGACCCCGGGACAACAGTGGAGCTCGGCGTTCTCTCAGGTGACTGAGCAGCCTCTTTAGGACAGCACTGCTCACCCTCATATGAGGGAGGGGACTGGAAAAGGTGTCCCAAACAAATGCTTCCCCCTTCCAACTGGCCAGCATACCGCGGCTGGAAGTTTACCCTCCAAGCGGTCGAAACCAAAAAAAGAAGAAATTGATCGTTGGTGCGTGGAATGTGCGCACACTCATGGACAGTGAGGCCTCTTCAAGCCTGAGAGGAGAACGGCTCTCATCGCAAGGGAACTGGCTCGCTACCGCATTGACATATCTGCCCTCAGCGATACCAGACTAGCTGAAGAAGGATCTGTGGATGAACTGAAAAGTGGCTACACTTTCTTTTGGAAAGGCAAGGCCAAAGATAAAGAGAGAATCCATGGAGTAGGACTGGCCATCAATACATCGCTCCTCAAACAACTTCCTGATCTACCAACTTCAGTGAACGAACGGCTGATGGTACTCCGCTTCCCCCTGAACCGTACCCGGCATATCACCCTCATCAGTGCGTACGCTCCAACCCTCACCAGCAGCGATGAAGTGAAGGAAGCTTTTTATGAGGAGCTTAGTGCCTCGTAAAGGATACCCTCGACAAGCTCATCTTGCTGGGCGATTTCAACGCCAGAGTTGGAGCAGACTTCAGAAATTGGAAAGGCGTGCTGGGACCCCACGGAACTGGAAAGCTGAATTCCAACGGCTTAATGCTTTTAAGCCTTTGTGCTGAACAACACCTCACTATTACAAACATTCTGTTCCGGCAGGCCGACAAAAACAAGACAACATGGATGCACCCTAGATCCAAGCAGTGGCATCTGATCGACTTTGCCATCTGCTGTCAAAGAGACATACGTAATATCAGGATCACCAGGGCCATGCGAGGAGCGGAGTGTTGGACAGACCATCACCTAGTCAGGGCCATCCTATCCCTGCATATTGTCCCAACTCTCCGCAAGACGCCGAAAGTCCTCAGACCAGCGTTCAACGTCGCCAAACTCGAACAACATCAGCAACGCAATGAATTTGCAGAAGACCTGGACGGCCGACTGACTGCCCATTGACCTCTGACTGGCGGCCGACTCAAAGGTGGGAGCAGTTCAAAACACTAGTGACGGAGTCAGCAATAGCCACCATCGGCCCCAGGAAACGAATTCATCAGGACTGGTTCGATGAGAACGACGAGTACATCAGGAAACTCCTGGATGACAAGCAGAAAACATTTGTTGAGTGGCAAAACGACCCCTCCTCCACCTCCAGGCATGATCGCTTCAAGCATCTCCAGAAACAGGCCCAAGTTGCGCTGCGTAAGATGCAGGATGAATGGTGGGAGAGGAAAGCGGACGAAGTCCAGAGATATGCTGACACGCAGAATTCCAAGTTGTTTTTCAATGCCATCAAAGAAGTCTATGGACCTTCCAAGCCATGTACTACCCCACTTCTGTCAGCAGACAGTTCAACCCTGCTGAAGGAGAAGAGTAGTATCAATGAACGATGGAGAGAGCACTCAGCAACCTGCTCAACAGGCCCTCCAGTGTAGACCCCCTCGCTCTTGACCTGATTCCACATACGCCCACTATCCACTGCCTCGACCTCCCCCCCCAACAATGGATGAAGTCTTGAAGGCGATAAGGCAGACCAGCTCAGGCAAAGCACCTGGAATGGACGGAATCCCAGCGGAGATGTTCAAATCTGCCGGCCCTGTGGCCCTTGCGGCTTTTTACACCCTCCTCACCAGCACCTGGGAAGAAGAAGAACTGTCCAAAGATTTCAGAGATGCCACTGTCGTCTCCTATTTAAGAACAAGGGTAGCAAGTCTGACTGCGGCAACTACCGGGGAATCTCCCTCCTTTCTATTGCTGGGAAAATATTGGCTCGGATCCTCCTCAATCGATTAGTCGAGAACATTTCCGAAGGAAACCTGACAGAAACACAGTGTGGATTTCGCCCAAACCGCAGCACTGTGGACATGATCTTCTCCGTCCGGCAAGTACAGGAGAAATGCCTAGAGCAAAACATGGACTTTTATGCGGTCTTTGTTGACCTCACCAAGGCCTTTGACACAGTGAACAGGGAGGCCCTCTGGACCATCCTATCCAAATTCGGATGCCCAGACAAGTTCGTCAACCTTATACGCCAGTTCCATGACAACATGACTGGGCAGGTTCTCTCAGGTGGAGAAGTATCAGAG
>CM031598.1:21774122-21776622 GCA_018398815.1 Conus ventricosus
TGTTGTCTGCTCTAGTGTGTAATAGGCGTGGGTAGGGTGGTAGGGCCGTCCGGCTTAGCGACCGTGACAATATACATACACACACACACACACACACACACACACACATATATATATATATATATGTGTGTGTGTGTGTTCTCGCGCATGCGTACATGCCTGCATGCCTGTGTGTGTATGTGAGGGAGGAAGGAGGGTACTCTGTATATGAACGTAACGCACACGTTTATTTAGGTCTGGGTTAGAAAAGGGTGCTTGAATCTATTTCTTCCTTTTCTTTTTAAAAAACAATTCCCAAGCAAGACAGACGTGCTATGCCGGTAAGCCAGTAGGAGGTCGGTGCTGTGGGAGACAGGTGGAGCTGACGGTCTCTGCCCCCAGATCTGCAGGACCACCTGGGTAGTGTGGTAGACGTCTTCATCTCTGTGATACTGTTTACGCTATTCCGGCCTGTCAAGGAATGGTACGGTGTTTGCACTTGATGCCTGTTTATTGTTGAAGGAAAGCTGAAGCATGCGGTAATGGCGTGTGTGTGTGTGTGTGTGCGCGCGTGCGTGTGTGCGTGTGCGTGCGTGTGTGTGTGTGTGTGTGTGTGTGTGTGTGTGTGTGTGTGTGTTGTGTGAGAGAGAGAGAGAGAGAGAGAGAGAGAGAGAGAGAGAGAGAGAGAGAGAGAGAGAGAGAGCGTGTGTGTGTGTGTAAATAATTGGGTGCGCGCACATGCCCGCGCAACAAGAGAGTGAAGGAGAGGGGGTAGGATAGGGGGAGGGGGAAGATGAGGGGGAGGCAGAGAAGTAAGCAGACAAAGTCTTCGGTACCATCCGCTGACTGAAATGAACCCAGGCTTACACATGACACCTTTGCACCTGCACCCTCTCTTTCACCCTGTCACTGCACTTATCACTCAGTTACTTATCCTTGGAATTTATTAGTTTATTATAATTTAGTCCCTTGTGGATTCATTCCAAGAACTGGCCCTTAGCACATGTGTCTTAAGAGGTTATCTTTATTTATTTTCTACTTTTCACAAGAAAATGTAGCCTGTTTTGCTCTTTCATGATTTTCTTTTGCTTCTTAGGTGGCACCGTTGGTTGCTTTTTGAAAACTCAACAAACATACTACGGTATTGCACACCTGCCTTTTTCTGGGATAGCATTCTTCTTAAAAGCGAAAAGGCAGAGGAGTCAAGTTACCACTTTCCGCGGTCAGTGAGAAGAAACAATCAGATTTCGAAATACCGGTATCTGACCAGGAGTTTTATGTTAGTGAGCTTCCTCCCCATTGGAGATTGTCTCCCCCATTAAAAATTATAAGCTTGCTGAAGGCTCGTTTTGAGAAGCATTTAATATTCCCCATTCACCCTAGGCAGAATTAACTACCACTGCAGATATGAATGCTTATCTCCCCTTATTTCTTCAATCTGAGACATAAGAGCAAGCTTTGTTTTATAATTGAATATATTCACATCCAACACAAATCTGTGCATGCCATAATTCTCCTCTTGCATACAGAGATTAGGAAATTGCACCTTCGGATAAACACATGGTGTCACGAGCAAATGGTCAGAATCAATACGATCAACAACTGATACTTCACAATGGTCAAACAGTATCATAAAAGGTTCACGCGAAGAAAACGAAATAGTCTGTGTGCTTCCAGAATCAGATAAAAATGTGTAGCAACCTTCATAGTCGCCTTTGCATACGCCGTTCAAAATTTTCAGATCTAATGCAGTACACATATTCAACAATAAATTCCCATACCTATTCAGAGTAAAGTCACTTGATTGTCGAGTCAAATTAAGAGACATTAATGAACGGTGGATGAAAATCTTTTTTTTTTTTTACAGAAAAATCATGAGAAATATGAGAAGTTCTACTGTTTAAATCACCATCTAAAATAAGATACACGCCATTCTGCAACAGAAAATTAGTTAAACATATTTCAAGCTTGCTAATTCCATTGTCAATATCAAAATAAGCGTAAAAAGGAGATCCCTCTGGAGGTATGTGTGTTCACCACAGATAACCTGTCCTTTATGGAAATGTCGCCGACTCATTTCAAGAGTACGTCATCTAGGAACTTCAACATTACATATAAGGTACATGTAAGGTGAGGCAAGATTTGCCATGTGTGGTCTAACTTACTTCGACATTCAGTTATATGTTATTTGTCTCCGATGTGCTTGGTAGAAACGGTTTTGAAAGGTCTGATCTCGCCAGAACGCAAATTAAGATTTATGACACTATTTGCATGTAGTTGTTATCCAAGATGCCGTTTTTTTAAAATACTAGTTGATAAAGCAGTCGTTTGCCTGTGATCACGTTTTTTCGAAAGAAAATGTCTCTTCTGTGATGTCCAAAAATTGCAAAAATTTGAATTACTGATTTTTAGTGCGATTTGTTGCCATTCATCTGGTGGGTATGGCTGGAAAGGTCTACTCACTATTAATCGTTCTGCTGTGCTTGGTATGCGCACGCACGAACATGCACATATACACATG
>CM031598.1:21779936-21802436 GCA_018398815.1 Conus ventricosus
TCCTAGGTCGCAACCGCAATGGTGCTTTAGTATAGGTTAAGGTCTCAGGGTCGTATCGGGTAGTGTGGGTCAGTGAAGAAGTGAGATACGTGTGTGGTTGTGGATGGACGTGACTGGTGGCGCATAATGTGTGTGTGAAATAAAGAAGTGCGCATGATTGTAAAGCTGTGTTAGTGTGCTGTGTTGTCTGCTCTAGTGTGTAATAGGCGTGGGTAGGGGTGGTAGGGCCGTCCGGCTTAGCGACCGTGACAAATACATACACACACACACACACACACACACACACACATATATATATATATATATGTGTGTGTGTGTGTTCTCGCGCATGCGTACATGCCTGCATGCCTGTGTGTGTATGTGAGGGAGGAAGGAGGGTACTCTGTATATGAACGTAACGCACACGTTTATTTAGGTCTGGGTTAGAAAAGGGTGCTTGAATCTATTCTTTCCTTTTCTTTTTAAAAAACAATTCCCAAGCAAGACAGACGTGCTATGCCGGTAAGCCAGTAGGAGGTCGGTGCTGTGGGAGACAGGTGGAGCTGACGGTCTTGCCCCCAGATCTGCAGGGACCACCTGGGTAGTGTGGTAGACGTCTTCATCTCTGTGATACTGTTTACGCTATTCCGGCCTGTCAAGGAATGGTACGGTGTTTGCACTTGATGCCTGTTTATTGTTGAAGGAAAGCTGAAGCATGCGGTAATGGCGTGTGTGTGTGTGTGTGTGCGCGCGTGCGTGTGTGCGTGTGCGTGCGTGTGTGTGTGTGTGTGTGTGTGTGTGTGTGTGTGTGTGTGTGTGTGTGTGAGAGAGAGGAGAGAGAGAGAGAGAGAGAGAGAGAGAGAGAGAGAGAGAGAGAGAGAGGAGAGCGTGTGTGTGTGTGTAAATAATTGGGTGCGCGCACATGCCCGCGCAACAAGAGAGTGAAGGAGAGGGGTAGGATAGGGGGAGGGGAAGATGAGGGGGAGGGCAGAGAAGTAAGCAGACAAAGTCTTCGGTACCATCCGCTGACTGAAATGAACCCAGGCTTACACATGACACCTTTGCACCTGCACCCTCTCTTTCACCCTGTCACTGCACTTATCACTCAGTTACTTATCCTTGGAATTTATTAGTTTATTATAATTTAGTCCCTTGTGGATTCATTCCAAGAACTGGCCCTTAGCACATGTGTCTTAAGAGGTTATCTTTATTTATTTTCTACTTTTCACAAGAAAATGTAGCCTGTTTTGCTCTTTCATGATTTTCTTTTGCTTCTTAGGTGGCACCGTGGTTGCTTTTTAAAAAAACTCAACAAACATACTAGGGTTTTATTGAAACCCCTCCCCTTTTTCTGGGATAGCATTTTTTTAAAAAGCGAAAAGGGCAGAGGGTAAAGTTACATTTTCCCGCGGTCAGTGAGAAGAAACAATCGTTTTGAAATCCGGGTTTGACCAGGAGTTTTTTTGTTAGTGAGTTCCCTCCCCTTGGGGGTTGTCTCCCCAAAAAAAATTTTAACTTTAAAGGCCGTTTTGAAAAGCATTTAATTTCCCCTTTACCCTAGGAGAATTAATCATGCAGTATAAAGCTTATCTCCCCTTATTTCTTCAATTGAGAATAAGAGAAGCTTTGTTTTTAAATTGAATATATTCCATCAAAAAAAATTGGCATGCATAATTTCCTTTGCATAAAGTTTTGGAAATTGCCCCTTGGTAAACACGGGGTTCACGAGCAAAGGGTTTCGAATCAATACGTCAAAATGATCTTCACAATGGTCAAACGTTCATAAAAGGTTCACGGAAAAAAACGAAATTTTCTGTGTGTTCCCGAATCAGATAAAAAAGTGTGAACCTTCATATGCCTTTGCATACGCCGTTCAAAATTTTAATCTAATGAGTAACATATTCAACAAAAAATTCCCCTTCCTATTCGAGTAAAGTATTGATTGTCGGTAAAAATTAAGAGTTAATGAACGGTGGATAAAAAATCTTTTTTTTTTTTTTTAAGAAATAGAGAAATAGAAAGTTTACTGTTAAATCACCTTAAAAAAAGATCCCCCTTTTTAACAGAAATTTTTAAAAACTATTTAAGTTGTAATTCCATTGTCAATATCAAAAAAAGGGCGTAAAAAGGGATCCCCGGAGGTATGTGTGTTCACCACAGATAACCGCTTTATGGAAATGTCGCCCATATTTAAGAGTTTCGTATTAGGAAATTATTACATATAAGGTACAGTAAAGGGGAGGAAAAATTTGCCCTTTTGTGGTCTAATTCTTCGAATTCAGTTATATGTTATTTGTCTCCCCATGTGCTTGGGGGAAAAGGTTTTAAAAGGTTGATTGCCCGAACGCAAATTAGATTTATGACACTATTTGCTGTGTTGTTATCAAAATGGTTTTTTAAAAATACTAGTGAAAAAAAGCAGCGTTGCCTGTGTCGTTTTTTCGAAAGAAAATGTTTTTTTTTGTGATGTCCAAAATTGCAAAAAATTTGAAAATGATTTTAGTGCGATTTTTTGCCTTCATTTGGGGGGTTGGTGGAAAGGTTATCCTATTAATCGTTTCTGTTGCTTGGGGTTGGGGCCGCAGAAAAAAAATACCTGCGCCCCGCAGTGCCCCAAAACCACAAACACAAATAAAATGGCGCAAGCACACACACACCACACACCAACACACCCCCACACACACCACAACAACCCTACCCCACCCCACCACACCGCGCGCCTGCGCGCGCGCACAAAAAACCAACGCACAAAAACACCCCACCACACACCCAAAAACCAAAACACCACAGTCATTCCATTTTTAAAAAAATTTAGAAGTCCTTTATTTTTGGGGCAAAATCTGTCTTTTTTTACAGCCCAAGTTAGTAATATTAATGGCCGTGAGACATAAAAGATTTATATTTGATTTTACGGTATTCTTTTTTGGTGATTTAAACTTTGGGAAACTACAAAAATTTAAAAAATCGGGAAATAAACAGAAAAAATTTTATTTTTCAAACTTATTCAAGGTTTAACAGTTAATTTTTGTTGCGGTTCCCACCCTATTCCCCCTTGGTTCATTCCCATTGCTTATATCCGGAAATGAATGGGCTGACAGAATGCTCGAGCAGGTGCAAACCATTTCTGACAATACGGTACTATTCATATTACCTTGAGTAATGAAGGATATTCTTCTTACAATGAGCCTCTTTTTGGAAAAAATTTGAGGGAATACTACAAGAACGTGTTCTCCCCCGAATACACAAACCCGACTATTCTATACTTTGTTATACGAACTCTCGAGAAGTAATCTTTAAAAAGGACTCCTCAGTAAATCCTAGTAAACCGTAATACAAACATAGGATTATATCAAAGAAACCAAAAACCCCCAGTAAACACTTCTTCTCTCCCTTATTATTTCGGTTTAAAATTAATGCATTCAGAACAAAATATGTCAAGAATCTTCGATGTGTTGCAGGCCCTTGATAATTGTACAAACAACACACGTGCTTTACTTTTGCACCAACTTTGTTCGATTTGTCAGAATTTAGCAAGGTTGATTCAAAAGTGCATTTACAGGATAAGCATGTCTCTCGTAAATTTTGTACGAATTCTTATGTTAAGCCAGTTGGTCAATCCTGTAATTGCTGTTTCAGGTCTTATTTTGTACGTTGTTTGTTTTCACTTTGATTTCTTTGTCTTTTTTCTTTTTTTTTTGTTTACAGTTTAATTCTTACTTCGAGTTTCTCCTCATCACAATACACGCACACGCACGCACGCGGGCGCGAATACGTACGCACGCTGCACGCACACACGTAGCACGCTGCCTCGCACACACTCAACCCCCCCCCCCCCCCACCACACACACCTTGTCTATATCACATTTAGTGAATGGACGTTAAATTGAAGACGAAGAAGAAGAAGAAGAAGAAGAAGTCGAAGAAGAAGAAGACAACAACAAACAACAAACACCAACACAACACACAACACACACAACAACACACACACACACACACCCACACACCACAACACGCACACACACACACAACACACACACACACACACACACAACACACACACAACACAAGAGGCGCGCGCGTCTGCCCCTGCGTGCACAAAAACAAGATTGATTGATTCTTAGAGCTTACATGTATAGAAATTTACTAACTTTAATGTGAATCAACATCATGTGAATAAGAAAAAAGAAAAACGCTCATACGAACAAATACACACTTATTCCGTTTACACACAAGCGCTCGCGTGCGCGCACACACACACAGACACACACACACACACACACACACACACACACACACACACACACACACACACACACACACACACACTTACACACACACACACACACACACACCCACACACACACACACACACACACACACACACACACACACACACACACACACTCTCTCTCTCTTTCTCTCTCTCTCTCTTGCGTACACATGCTTGAACGCGCATACTAATCACGCACGCACGCACGCACGCACGCACTCATGCATACACACATGTACACACTCACACACGCACGTATGTACTGGCGCGCACGAACGAACGCAAATACTCTCTGTCTCTGTCTCTGTCTCTCTCTGTCTCTCTCTCTCTCTCTCTCTCTCTCTCTCTCTCTCTCTCTCTCTCACTCTCTCTCTCTCTTCTCTTTTTTTTCCCTCTGTCTCTGTCGCAAGCAACATTGGCCTCACTACGCGTATCAGTGCCAAAAAGACTAAAAACATGCTAACCGGTAAACACCAAGGGCCAACAGACATTCTCATAGACCAAAAACAAGTGGAAGAAGTAGATAACTTCACATACTAGGAGCTCTATCAACAACGTCAATGACCTCGACCATGAACTGAAGTGTCGTGTTGGGAAAGAAACATCAGCATTCAATTAGCTGAACAAAATATGGAACAGCAAGAAATTCTCCCTTAGAATCTAACTGAAATTTTATAACTCCAGTGTTATTCCAACGCTGTCTTATGGCTGTGAAAAACCTGGTAACTGAAGACCACCAGGAGAAGAAACTCCACGCTTTTGATACTAAGTGCCTACGTAAGATCATGGGCATCAAGCGGTCAGACTTTATACCGAACGAAGATGTCAGGGAGAGGTCCAAAAAGCTCCCAGTGTCAACCATCGTCTGCAAACGGCGCCTCCACAAGCTGGGTCATATCTTAAGATTACCCTCTTCTAGACCTGCAAACCAAGCCATTAAATGGACCCCAGCAGGCCAGAGAAAAAGAGGACGACCCAGGATGAGCTGGCGACAGACAGTGGAGAGAGACCTCAGACTCACTGACAGAGGATGGAGTGACACTATTAAAAAGTGGCTGAGGACCGTGCACAGTGGAGCACCTTGACTGCCTCATTTGTCGCAAGACGCGGGAGCATCTAAGTAAGTAAGTGTCTCTGTCTCTCTCCCTTTCCCACCACGAGCGGATGACTGAAATAGGGTAATTGCATTTACAGAGAGAGAGGAGAGAGAGAGAGAGAGAGAGAGAGAGAGAGAGAGAGAGAGAGAGAGAGGAGAGAGAGAGAGAGAGAGAGAGAGAGAGGCGAGAGAGAGGGGGAGGGAGACAGAGACAGAGACAGAGAGATAGAGAGACAGAGACAGAGGCAGAGAGACAGAGAGATAGAGACAGAGAGGAAGACAGCTTCTACTCACCCATGAAATAAGTGAGGAAGATATTCGACCGACCAATGGATTGGCGATATCTGCTCTCTGCTAGCGTACAGAAAGAGACAGTGATGACTGCAAGGTCCACAATGGCCAGACAGAAGATGCAGAAGTTGATCCTCTCCCTCAGCCCCTGTCTATAGAACACAGTGGCACTGAGGATGTTGCCAGGAATCCCCGCCAGAAGGAGTAGAAGAACAATGCCCACACAAGTAATTGTTAGCACCCAGAAATGTGCCTGAAATTGATTAAAGGACGCTGGTGAGGGTTCAAAGTTGCAAGCCCTGTATACTGTTGGCGTAGATGTTATGAGCCTAAATCGAACAACAAGCTGTTAATGAGCTGTTTATCATCAAATGAAGGCATGCCTATTATAAACAGCTCATTGTTGGGCGTGTCAGATCGATATACT
The DNA here is from genome assembly GCA_018398815.1 of Conus ventricosus. Taxonomy (NCBI): domain Eukaryota; kingdom Metazoa; phylum Mollusca; class Gastropoda; order Neogastropoda; family Conidae; genus Conus; species Conus ventricosus. The sequence goes on from CM031598.1 coordinate 21,786,000, forward strand.
GTAGTCTACTATACATACTTTGATGAATTGTTACTTGTCTGGCGTTTGTTTACCAGATGATGTATACACATAAAAAGTACATAATGATCCTTGAAGTCTTTTGAGAGTCCAAGAACCTTCCAAAAATTCAAAGGAGGTTGTTTGTTGTTAAAAACAATTTGTTTCTGAAAAAAAAAATCTTTGGTGTCTATGGAACTTCATGGCACAAAAACTTCATACTATACTCCATGATGATTTCATGACTGGCTACACCATTATTCTCGAACTTCTGATTCCATGAACTGCAAATACTCGGGATATATATACTGAGAGGCAATGAAAACGCAATCCCCATTTCGTCCCCGAAAAATGTCACCTCAGCCAAAATAATGTGAATTATGCACGAGGCATGCAACCTAGCACGCGTATGTTGTATTGCGACGATCTGTATTGACAGGCACAGTTGGGTTCATGACGTCATGAGTAAACCACTCCAACACACCTTTTACTGATAACTGCAAAACACCGTGCAACACAGGCATACTGTGATTGCATGCAAACAGCCCATGACTGTCCCTATAAAAACACACATTGGCGTTTTACTGACACTCGTACGCACCATGCCGCGGTTAACTACAGACCAGAGAAATCAAGCCATTGGCATGCTGAGGGCAGGCACTGCTCACATCAGGGCAGCACAACATTTCAATGTACACCCATCAACCATAACCCGTCTTGCGACTCGGCACCAAAACACTGGAAGTGTAAACGACCGTCCACGCCCAGGCGTCCAACGTGTGACGACGGCACGACAGGACCGCTACATTGTCACGCAGCACCTCCGGAATCGTTTCCAGCCAGCTGCACAAACAGCCCGCAACACTATTGGGACTAGAGAAAGACCAATCAGCAGCCGTACCGTGCGTCGGCGTCTGGCAGCAGCAGGGCTACGGGCACGTCGACCATACAAGGTCAGATCTTAACCCATCGCCATCGACTAGCACGCCAGCGATGGGCTGCCGCAGGTGGCTTTCTGGGGAACAGGGTTTGGGGGAATGTTGTTTTTTCGGATGAATCCCGGTTCAATGTCTCTTTCCCGGATGGCCGTGATCGTGTGCATCGACGTCAGGGTGAACGTTTTCCGCAACCCTGTGTCATTGAGCAAGATCGTTATGGGGGTGGAGGGGTAATGGTCTGGGGTGCCATAAATGCTCAATTTCGATCGGAGCTTGTGTTTGTGCCAGGCAACTTGACGGCAAGGCGTTATATTGACACTGTTCTTGAGCCAGTTCTTCTTCCTCTCTGGAGACAGCATGGTGGCAACAGACTAGTGTTTCAGCAGGACAATGCTCGAGCCCACACAGCCGTTCTCACACGAAATTTCCTTCGGGACAGCAATGTGGATGTCATGCAGTGGCCCTCCGTGTCCCCAGACATGAATCCCATTGAACATTTGTGGGACGAACTTGGACGACGTGTCAGCAGAATCCCCCAACTACCGTTGCTGAGCTCACCCAAGCATTGCAGCATCACTGGAACGTGATACCGATCCGTATCATCCGTCGTTTGTGCGCTTCAATGCCCCGACGTTTGCAAGCTTGTGTTCGTGCTCAAGGGGGACACACCAGATATTGACAGTGTATTCCTTCTGTCGCGCCTAAATGGGCTTCACTTCAGGCGAATGTGCATCTGTTATAGGCAAACTAATGTACAGTGGTCGCACTTTTGTCACACGTATTTGCTTTGATGTGTGTTTGTTTCATTTCAATAAAATTGTCAGTTGACAATGGAATTGCGTTTTCTTTGCCTCTCAGTATATATATATATATATTATATATATATAATATATATATATATATATATATATATAATATACATATACATATACATATATATAATATATATATATATATATATATATATATAATCAGAGTTAAAATGCCACTCAGAACGCTAAAAGTGCTCAACCATGTAGGGAGCGACATACCAGTTTAAAATAGGATTTTAAAATGGAAAAATTAAAAACCTACAAGCTTGTTTCAAGCTAAAACGCTTACCTCAGGGTATACAATTTGGGCACGCCACCGGTGTTATATATTGTGGTGTGTGGGCGTGTGAGTTCTGTGCGTGTGGCACGTGGCCTGCCGGTTTTTTCTTTTTGGGGGCGCGTTCAGGGGGGACGTGTTACGGAATGGGTGCATTGACAAAGATTTCCATTTATGCCTGCAATTGTTTATCATTTCTACTTTAGAGTTCAGGGATGCTAGGTGGGGTTTACATAATATCAGCCACTTTTCTGTAGTACATAAGTTGCATTTTTTAGAAATGTTGTTGTATGGTGTTGCTCTTTTTATAATTTTCCATATGTTGTATAATCTATTTTCTTATTTTTCAGCTTCCAAATATATTTACTTAATTCTGTTTGGTTTTTATATTTTTCATTTTTGAAAGACTGTTTATGGTTTGCATATCTGGTTTTAAAATGGTTTGCCGTGATCCCTATGTATGTTTCTTTATCACTGTCTGTTGTTACCGTAGCTTGGTACACAATATTGTTGTAGAGACATTTATTATTCAGAGGGCACTGGTCTTTTTTGTGTAATTACAAGATATCCTTTCATCACCCTCTTTGGGTGTGTTGTTTTTGGTTTTATTGGAAGAATCAATTATATTTTAAGGTTGGGCATACACGAGTATGATAGCTTGACGGTATTTTTTATTGAATATTTAGATAGTAATGTTCTTTTGGAATGATGTTTTAAGGATTCTGAGGAATTCTTTTCCTAGTTAGTTTTCGTTCTTCCATCATATGGAGGGTTATACCATATAATTTTTCTTCCTGTTTTCCTGTTGCTGTTATGTTGTATCTGGTTCCAAAATCAACTTTTTGTACTACAGAAAAGTGGCTGATATTATGTAACCCACCTAGCATCCTGAACTCTAAAGTAGAAATGATAAACAATTGCAGGCATAAATGGAATCTTGTCAATGCACCATTCCGTAACACGTCCCCCTGAAACGCGCCCCAAAAAAGAAAAAACCGCAGGCCACGTGTCACACGCACAGAACTCACGCCCACACACCACAATAATAAAAACCAGTGGCGTGCCCAAATTGTATGCCTGAGGAAGCGTTTTTTAGCTGAAACAAGCTTGTAGGTTTTAATTTTTCCCATTTTAAAATCATATTTTAACTGGTATATATATAATTATATAATATTATATATATATTATTATATATATTATATATATATATATATTTATATATATACAAACAAACTAATAAATTCCAAGGTATAAGTACCGCCACCGTTTCCAGCAACTTAAGAGCATGCTTGTTGCAATGACTGCAAGAAATTTTAGAATTTAAACAAGCTGCTCTTATGTTTAGATTGAAGAAATGGGGGTATTACGCATTCATATCTGCAGTTGTAGTATGTATGTCCGCTGATAACAGTATGTGCTTGAGTGGTGACTTGGGAAATACAATAAATGCTTTCTCAAAATGAGCTTATTTTCAAGTTTTATTCTTCCAAGGGTGGAACCTCAATTGGTGGGGAAAACTCAACAAACATACTACTGGTATTGCACACCAACCTTTTCTGGGATTGTATTCTTCTTAAAACTGAAAAGGAGAGGAGTCAAATTACCACTTTCCGCGGTCACTGAGGAGAAACCACCAAGTTTCGAAATATCGGTATTGACCAGGAGTTATGTTAGTGAGTTTCCCTCCCAATTGGAGGATGTCTCACCCTTGGAGAATATAAGCTTGCTGAAGGCTCATTTTGAGAAGCATTTATTTTATTTTCCCCATCACCCACTCAAGCACATACTGTTAGTTAGGCGGAATCATCTACCACTGCAGATATGAATGCGTATCTCCCCCATTTCTTCAATCTAAGACATAAGAGCAAGCTTTGTTTATAATTCTATATTTCTTGCAGTCATTGCAACACCAAGCTGCTCTGTAAGTTGCTGGAACGGTGCGGTACTTATCCTTGGATATTTAATTAGTTTGTTGTATTTTAGTCCCTGTGGATTCATTCCAAAAAACTTGCCCTCAGCCCCTTGGTCTTAGAGGATATCTTTTATATTTTTTACTTTTCACAAGAAAATGTAGTTTGTTTTGCTCTTTTATGATTTTCTTTGCTTCTTAGATGGCACCTTTGGTTGGTTTTTTGAAAACTCAACAAACATACTACGGTATTGCACACCAACCTTTTCTGGGATTGTATTCTTCTTAAAACTGAAAAGGCAGAGGAGTCAAATTACCACTTTCCGGCGGTCACTGAGGAGAAACCACCAAGTTTCGAAATATCGGTATATGACCAGGAGTTTATATGTTAGTGAGTTTCCCTCCCAATTGGAGGATGTCTCACCCTTGGAGAATATAAGCTTGCTGAAGGCTCATTTTGAGAAGCATTATTTTATTTTCCCATTCACCCACTCAAGCACCATACTGTTAGTTAGGCGGAACATCTACCACTGCAGATATGAATGCGTATCTCCCCCTATTTCTTCAATCTAAGACATAAGAGCAAGCTTTGTTTATAATTCTATATTTCTTGCAGTCATTGCAACACCAAGCTGCTCTGTAAGTTGCTGGAACGGTGCGGTACTTATCCTTGGAATTTATTAGTTTGTTGTATTTTAGTCCCTTGTGGATTCATTCCAAGAACTTGCCCTCAGCACTTGTGTCTAGAGGATATCTTTTTATATTTTTTACTTTTCACAAGAAAATGTAGTTTGTTTTGCTCTTTTATGATTTTCTTTTGCTTCTTAGATGCACCTTTGGTTGGTTTTTTGAAAACTCAACAAACTACTACGGTATTGCACCCAACCTTTTCTGGATTGTATTCTTCTAAACTGAAAAGGCAGAGGAGTCAAATTACCACTTTCCGCGGTCACTGAGGAGAAACCACCAAGTTTCGAAATATCGGTATATGACCAGGAGTTATATGTTAGTGAGTTTCCCTCCCAATTGGAGGATGTCTCACCCTTGGAGAATATAAGCTTGCTGAAGGCTCATTTTGAGAAGCATTTTATTTTATTTTCCCCATTCACCCACTCAAGCACATACTGTTAGTTAGGCGGAATCATCTACCACTGCAGATATGAATGCGTATCTCCCCCTATTCTTCAATCTAAGACATAAGAGCAAGCTTTGTTTATAATTCTATATTTTTGCAGTCATTGCAACACCAAGCTGCTCTGTAAGTTGCTGGAACGGTGCGGTACTTATCCTTGGAATTTTTTAGTTTGTTGTATTTTAGTCCCTTGTGGATTCATTCCAAGAACTTGCCCTCAGCACTTGTGTCTTAGAGGATATCTTTTTATATTTTTTACTTTTCACAAGAAAATGTAGTTTGTTTTGCTCTTTTATGATTTTCTTTTGCTTCTTAGATGGCACCTTTTGGTTGGTTTTTTGAAAACTCAACAAACATACTACGGTATTGCACACCAACCTTTTCTGGGATTGTATTCTTCTTAAAACTGAAAAGGCAGAGGAGTCAAATTACCACTTTCCGCGGTCACTGAGGAGAAACCACCAAGTTTCGAAATATCGGTATATGACCAGGAGTTATATGTTAGTGAGTTTCCCTCCCAATTGGAGGATGTCTCACCCTTGGAGAATATAAGCTTGCTGAAGGCTCATTTTGAGAAGCATTTATTTTATTTTCCCATTCACCCACTCTAGCACATACTGTTAGTTAGGCGGAATCATCTACCACTGCAGATATGAATGCGTATCTCCCCCTATTTCTTCAATCTAAGACATAAGAGCAAGCTTTGTTTATAATTCTATATATATATATATATATATATATATATATATATATATATATATATATATATATATATATAATATATAGATAGATAGATAGATAGATAATGGTAGCAAGTACCAACAGAGATTTAAAAAAAAATGCTCAACTGTACTGGGAGCAACCCCCCATATGACGGAGGAGTGAAAACAAATATAGGGAAAGAATTCTTTAGAATTCTAACATCATCATTCCCCAAAGAGCACAAATTATCCAAGATATTTAACAAAAGCAACATCAAATTATCATACTCATGTATGCCCAACCTTTAAAACATCATCGACTCAACCAACATATGAAAAGCAGTGTAGAGAAAAACGAGGGTGATGAAAGGAAATCTTGCAACTGCATCAAGAAAGAACAGTGCCCTCTGAGCAACAAATGCCTCTACAACAACATTGTGTACCAAGCCACTGTAACATCAGAGAACGCAGAAGAAACATATATAGGTATTACTGAAAACCAATTTAAAGCTAGATATGCAAACCACAAACAGTCATTTAACAAAGAAAGATACAAAAACCAAACAGAATTGAATAAATACATCTGGAAGCTTAAAGAGAAAAAAATAGACTACAATATATCCTGGAAAATCATAAAAAGAGCAGCACCATATAACAATATTTCAAAAAGATGTAACCTATGCTCAACAGAAAAGTACATAATACTATGCAAACCACAAATGGCAACTTTAGATACCAGGATATAAATGGTTAACAACTGCAGGCACAAGTGGAAATTCCTATCAGCGAACAAGAATCAGAAACACACGAAAATCACAGACAGCACGTGATGACAGACAACACAAGCAGTTATAAAACACCGGCAGCACAGACCCACCACATCCTGACGATTGCAACCGCATGAAACAACGTTGTAGATTTTAAACCTTACTTTTTAACAATATATATATATATATATATATATATATATTATATATATATATATATATATATATATATATATATATATATTATATATATAAAAACAACAGTGTATGGCTTTAATGAGTCTGGAAGGACTTAGCTCAAATGAGATGAAACAAAAGACAGATCGAACCTGAATTGCTTTGAAAAGAAAACTGATAAACTGACGATGTTTTCATTTTGAGATAAATAGACTGAAACAAACCAGACCAGAGTCTCTGAAGAACGTGACAAATTTATTTCATGCTTGTATACTAGATAAAACGCAGCAGCATAAACGGAAATACAGTTAGTTTTCATGCAGTTTGTTTTCATTACCATATCTGCATAGTTGACACGTCGAATCCATCTCAGTACATCCACTGTAATGATAACGATGCTGTGGAATGTCAAGAGACTTTCAATCTTTTATTTTGTCATGAAAAAAAATCAAGAGCTTGTTTACATCATTCGCTGGTAAACCTTCTCATCGTTTTCAGAACGAATTGTCCTATTCACGACAAGTCTATCACAATTTTAATATGGAAGTCTTATTCATAGCCGTATCTAGTTAGCCGATACTATGTAACATGAAAGCAGTTAGTATGTAGCAAGGATAACAGTTTATTTTTTTCCAAAAAGTTCTAGTCATATTTAAAAGTTAAGAGAGAGAGAGAGAGAGAGAGAGAGAGAGAGAGAGAGAGAGAGAGAGAGAGAGAGAGAGAGAGAGAGAGACAAGACAAGACAAGACAAAATTCTTTTTTTACGAGGATAATAGATAAACACTGACGTGCTTTTTTACATCCAGTCCTCGCCCTGAGTAGGGACTACAACATGCAGTGAAATCAATTAATGTAAGAAAGCAAAGAAGCAAGCAAAGCGGTCATGTAATCATGTAATCATGGAGGAACATCAAATGAAAATAGAAGAGAAATGAAAACAAAAACAAACAATAAGAATAATAATAAACAAAACAAAACAAAATAATAATAATAATAATAATAATAATAATAATAATAATAATAATAATAATAAATATAAAATAAAAATAAAAATGAGAATAACAATAATGAGTGAGGTGGGCTGGGGAACATATGTAAGTGTACTACAACGTACAAGATTGGCATGTATGAAAACAGACAGTGAAGTGAATATGACGTACGTACATATTTTTGAACACACACATATACGTACGCTCGCACGCAGAGAGAGAGAGAGAGAGAGAGAGAGAGAGAGAGAGAGAGAGAGAGAGAGAGAGAGAGAGAGAGAGAGAGAGAGAGAGAGAGAGAGAGAGAGAGAGCAGGGCACAAGTTGTAATCAATTTTTTGTAAGAGAGAGAGAGAGAGAGAGAGAGAGAGAGAGAGAGAGAGAGAGAGAGAGAGAGAGAGAGAGAGAGAGAGTATGCGAAAGAAGAGTCAGTGAATTTACATACATAAATACACTTTTCTGTTCGAAGAATACGGTGCGAAAGTCCCATCGCAAACCATCTCAGCTGAATATCATTAATAGTGCTGAAGCATTTGGAAACTGTATCTTTCCGTCTGAGACCTGCATTGAGTGAGAATCTTTTATTACAGCTGTTGAAATAATACATTTCAGAACAAAATTGTTTGCACCTTCTAAATACCCGTGTATATTATGAATCATACAATCATCTCTTTTTCTTAGCATATTCAGCTTCTAAATTTAGAGTAGGATTTTTGGTATTGTTTTTATGACACCATAAACAACAGGAAGTCTGTCTGAGCAATCAATGCCTGCTTTTGTTTAAACGCATTAAACGACAAAAAGTTCTATCTACTCCCCAAAATACCTCTCCAACATCCATTACAAGCATACTGTAACTGCTAGTAGATCACCAAATAGATGTTCACTGTAGGGAAAAAACCAACACCTTTCATGCAGGCGTTATTTCTTCGATGTACCCACAGAAAACACTGCACTACGCTGCACTCTGTGTTTTAGGACCAAACAGCATGGATCTTCTCAGTTTGTTCCCCAGAACGCCGAGCAGTGCAGGTGCTAGTAGTGCGCTCTGATACAGAGGTGCGGGGTTTGGATCCCCATGATGTGAGCAGCAAATCTGTACACGGTGCCCACAAGATACTGTGGCCTACGGTTGTGAACATTAATCAACAAAGTACCATGTCAGCACTCGTGAAACTCTACAAACCTATGCTATAAACGCCTACGTGATCAATCTGTGTGACGGGTCTCCGACGCTCCCCCTCGTTATTAAAATATGATTTTCATATTCAGGGATGCAGGGGGTTATAGACAGAAGTATTTACGCTTTCACAACCAAAATGCGCTATCGCATAGGAACACGCACTCTGTCACTCACATCGGGCCCGCACAAAGGTGACGGGAAACCAATAACATTTCATAGAAAACAATCAACTTTATTTAACTTGACTCCGAGCCCCCACCCGTCACTGCACAACACAACTATCTGCATCATACAACAATGTAAACATCATACAGACAATCTCATAATCGCATCCCCTTTCCTTCAATTACTCTTCATTAACCAGGAAAGACAATATTCCACAATTCTGTTTGCACACTTTATAAACTTAAGAACAAATAAAACGTCCGTAACTTGCCAGCATCCCTTGGTTGATCTTCGGTTTCTCTCATCCCACTGTGCGACTACGAGCTGAAGCTACCACACTGTTGTGTCCTCCCGATTGGCCAAATCCCAGTTGGGGGACACTGGCAATGTAGCTTGAGTCGCACCCTCACACCGAGTCTCCCGGACTCCACCGTACTTCGCCCTCTCCACGGAAAGGGCTCCTGTCGGCCTCTCCCACAGGTCTTCTCTGGCTGCAAACACCCCACCGTTGTCTGGCAGCTCCCTGTCTAGGCTCCAACAGGCTGACACGTCTTGCTGTCGACCGTCCCCACACGGGAGACAATTCTTCTCGTCGTCGGCTCCGAGGCTACAGCAACCTCCACTGTCATACGTCCTCACCCAGGAGACAACGAGGCGACAGCTAACCTCTGCTTCACGCTGTATTTTCTTGAGCCCTCAGCAAGACGGGCGAGTTCACTTTCCCTTAAGTGAGTCACACCCTTCCTGGTTTTCCAAGCGCCTTATATTCATTCTCAAACAAGAGAGAACCCGAGTTTAACTGGCTCAACCAATGGAATCACTGGCACACACACATCACACGATTTGTACCAATAAATCCCCAAGTTATTTTTATTCCACCAATGGAATCACAAGTCACCTACACATACACACACACCACAGCTGCTAGCGCCAACAAAGACTTGGGTACCAAGTGGTTAATGCATAACCGCCCATTCGAACTCATGTTCGATTCCCCAGAGCTACCCATTGTACTAACAGCCTGGACTTCTCTACCAGCGAAGACTGATGCTTCAAGTAGTTACTACCTCTATAGACAACAAGGCGCAAACCACTCAATAGGCCGCAGCCTTCCATTCATTCCTCAGAACAAGGACGACTGAATGGTCGCTGTACTCTGCCTGCAGGCTGACGGTCACCTACCCGTGACGGTCACCTGACACGATCGCCTTCCCTTCAGGCCCACTGGAGAACCCAGTGAATAGCCAGCCAGTGGTCGGACTGGACACTCCTCTACCCAGGACCGGCAGGTCGGCAACTCCTTGTCACTATCCCTCGGACATGCGAAACACTTCCCAGTAACTCTCCCTCCTTCAGTATACGACTCGAGGTATTCCCCTCTGGTGATGCCTGAGTTCGCACACTTGAACAACCCAAGGAACTTGCTCTCAACAACAGCAAAACTACCCTTAATTTGCCTAAATGCTCGAGAACATTTGGCCGACTCATGACAATCTGTAATGATCATAAACGGTGTCATAGTCTGCTGTCTGCAGACCTACCTCTCTGTTAACTTTGATAGTGCTTGTCTACCTCTTGTATTCTCAGATCGTTGATGATGGCTGTCTCAAGCCTTTCTGTCTTCCAGGCTTGTCAGGGAAAAGTTGTCACTTGTCTTGTTTTCTCAAAAAGTTTTTTTTTAATCATTCTCCCTTCGCTTCCCGTTTTATTTAAGAAAAAAAGTTTAATGAACATACAAAAAGGTGTATGCCAAGTTACAGCTTGCTCTTCGCCACCCCTACACACACACACTCACCCCATCCCCACCATTTTATAATCTGGAAGAAAAAATCTGCTATCCTGACTCCTCTCATTGATTGACAGTTCGCATATCTGCTGAGCGGAGGTTTTCTTAATGAGCAGCATAAAAATCCATCTTACAACATGTGAAATCAATTTGCTTTTGGATGTCCATGACATCTTACTTCATTTAATGCATCTATTTCATACTTTGTCATAATTGGCACCAGTTTCATTCCGTTTACTTCATTTAATGCATCTATTTCATACTTTGTCATAATTGGCACCAGTTTCATTCCGTTTGGAAAAGCTGGCACATATACGACCGCTTCATGATGATAAAGACAAATATTTCATGTACGACTTGCTTTTTTATCCTTGATATGGTTTTGTTTATTGCTCAGGCTAGATAACAAATTGTATTTGTGCTTCACTGGATTTGGCGAGATGCATCAATATGTAGTGCCTTTCATTTCATGATTAGTGATTCAGTTATTTGCATCTGCTAAAAATGCACAAATTAATAGAAATAAAGAGAAAAAAATGTAAAGGGACTAACTGACTAAGCGGAAAAGAAATAAATTAAGTGATATGAACAGACTGAAAACAAACTGAAAGAAGCAAATCTTGGAGAGAGGCATACAGACACAACCGGTGCCAAATACCTGTTTGCTGATGATGCTTTCATTGAGTCTGCTGGGGTCAGACTTCTGTTCGAGCACCAGACACCCATGGTCTCTGGGATATCCAACTGTGAAACCAGAGCGACTTAATGATGACGCTTGTGTCACGAAGAAGATGTCTGTGCTCTCATTGGAGAAAGCGGTCGAACTCGGAGAACTCCAATTTATTCTCAATAGCACTGTCAGTCTCTTGAGCTGCTTGTTTGATGATACTCGCTGGTATAAGACAAAGGATTTTGCTCAGTTATGCGATTTATCTATTAATGCCATTGCTCTTAGTCACAGTTCAGGCAATTGAAATATATTGTAGGGTGATGTTTAAGTTCCTAGGTCAAGAGTATTCCAACAATATACAACAGACGGTAGCTTTTGTGAAGTGCACATAATGGTTGTCAGTGTACTGGGTATGCATGATGTCTTTTACATCGGATATGTGATTATCTCTTACATTGTAGTCAATCTTTGCTCAATGTGTAAAATCTCTCTCTCTCTCTCTCTCTCTCTCTCTCTCTCTCTCTCTCTCTCTCTCTCTCTCTCTCTCTCTCTCTCTCTTCTCTCTCTCTCTCTCTCTCTCTCTCCAAGAGTTTTGTCTCAACATGTAAATCGAGTTGAAAATGGAAATTTGATCTTAATGAACCAAAAAGATCACGAAAGAGCATGGCGTAATCCTGGATCTAAGAGAAATCCAGGCTTCCATTTGCATGACCCCAACTAAAATGTACCATAGGAAACACTCCATAGTCACTATTCGTTATACAATACAAAGAGTCGTTTTACACGCCCTGTTGTTTGATGTTCCACAGAAGAATTCTATACTCACTGTCTGAAAGTCCTTCCTGAAGACTGTAGTCACGCTTCTTTGTGATGTACCATTTAAAGAACTTAAGGTCACTTATTCATGCATTATGGAAGATCATACCTACACGTCAGCTATTGTTGCAAGTAAGCTTTGAAAGGACAAGGCTGGTATGCTGGGACTTATAAAGAAGTGGTACACAATTCATATTCTCATTTTGTAGCATCTAATGTACAGTTACCAGCCTTCCGCTAGCACTTGACTCAAAACGTTTTACAGTTAAACTGATAAGAGGTTATCATATCTGAGGAGACGTTTACTCATGCCAATGGATAAAGGATCTGCATGCACCCGATACCGAAATGTACATGTTGCTGTTCCTGTTTTCTTTATGAACCCTGCCTCCACTGCCCGTTTCTACTTTCAGGATGCCAGATACCTTGCCTACCTCTATTACCTTCACTCTACTGGGCCTCCCTATTATGATTGTTATGAGACTTGTAGAACGGCATGGGATGTAAACTATATACCAATGCGAGATTTGATAGGTGTTTCTCATGGCTTTCACTTTTTCCTTGTTTTTTTATTTAGTTTTTATTTTTTACTGTTCTGGCTACCATATGAGTCAGTTGTTTAGAGAAATGAACATGGATTCGTGATTATCGTGTGTCGAAAGCTGCAGACAGATGTAGGAGAAGACGAACAGACCTTTGAGAAGAAATGTCGTCATCAAGAGATGTCAACGTTCAATATTCGAATGATAGCGGTTTCTGTGCCTTGTCCAGTACTGTTGTGTTAGCGGACTGGTGGAAACTGAGAAAGTTGTTCATAAGATGTTGGGATAATTCATGGAGGACCTCTAAATGTTTTTTTTTTTTTCAAGAAAAGGAGATTGGGGATTAGTGGAAAAAATCAGTTCATTTGGATTCAACGGTGTGTTTTTTTTTTCAAAAGAGCTTTCACAACTTCAGTTTTGAAATCAGTAAGGACTGAACTACTCAAGAGAGACCCGTTGAAATGTTTGCGATGATCTCTCTCTCTCTCTCTCTCTCTCTCTCTCTCTCTCTCTCTCTCTCTCTCTCTCTCTCTTCTCTCTCTCTCTCTCTTCCCATATATAATATGCTAAGAATGGTGCATTGGCAAGGATTTCCATTTATGCCTGCAATTGTTTATCATTTCTACTTTAGAGTTCAGAGATGCTAGATGGGGTTTACATAATATCAGCCACTTTTCTGTAGTACATAAGTTGCATTTTTTAGAAATGTTGTTGTATGGTATTGCTCTTTTTATAATTTTCCATGATATGTTGTAATCTATTTTCTTATCTTTAAGCTTCCAAATATATTTGCTTAGTTCTGTTTGGTTTTTATAATTTCTTTTTGAAGGACTGTTTATGGTTTGCATATCTGGTTTTAAAGGGTTTGCCGTGATCCCTATGTATGTTTCTTTATCACTGTCTGTTGTTACCGTAGCTTGTACACAATTGTTGTTGTAGAGACATTTATTGTTCAGGGGGCACTGGTCTTTTTTTGTGAAATTACAAGAAAATCCTTTCATCACCCTCTTTGGTTGTTTGTTTTTGGTTTTTTGGGGAAAAATCAATTATTTTTTTTAAGGTTGGCATACACGATTATGATAGCTTGACGGTATTTTTTGTTGAATATTTAATAGTACATATCTTTTGGAAGAGTTTTAAGGATTCTGAGGAATTCTTTCCTACGTTAGTTTTGTTCTTCCATCATATGAGGGTTATACCATATAATTTTTCTTTTCCGGGTTTTTTTCCTGTTGCTGTTCATGTTGCTATCTGGGTTATATTTAATTTGTAGTTGTAGCCACTTTTTTTTCAGCGCCTTTTGGGTATTCAGCGCTGCACTGTTAAATTCTTTCTCATTGCATGACAGTTTAGATAATCTTTTGTTTATACCATTAGGTATGGTTTTTTAAGATGGAGGGGGGGGTTACTATTGATGCTACATAGACAGGTGGTTCATTGGGTTTTTTATATGGTTTGTATGTATGATCCTTAAGTCTAGTGTTTATGTCTAAATAATTTACTGTTTTTTTTGTTGGCTTCTACTGTGTTTTTAGGTTATGGTTTTGAAAATTTTACAAAGTTCTTTTTCTTGTTTTAAAATGGTTTTTGGTTTATTGTTTAAAACGTGCAAGACCGTGATCTCTGTATAACCAACCTGTTTCCCCAAGTATTTTCTTATATGAACAACATGAAAAATCCAACTAATTCACACGTTTCAGCTCCATAAATAAGATCCCTTCGTGACATCGAATGTGGAATTTCTGCGGGTTTTTTTTTATCCAAGTTTCACTGTTGCTATGGAGAAGAGTTTTCTTAGTGTGGAGAAGATTTTCCACTCAAATCTGTTATATTTGTAAAATTTTTTGGGCGAATTTTAGTGCTTTAGGAGTAATTCCTCATCAATGGAAGGGTAAATCCACTATGTCAAAAGTAATGAACACTGTTTTTTTCTGTTGTTCAGTTCTTTAAACCATTGGATAACTTCGTAACTTTTTTTTCCAGAGATTGTATTCAGTGTTTGTTTTTATTCCTCTATTGCTTTTTTCCGGGATCTTTTTACTAATTTTGCCTAATTCAGATTTTGAATGGGTTTATCATCTACAAGTAGGGTTGTTGAGGAAGTTAGGTTTGTTGTCTTAAGGGTTATAAAGCTTCTTTATTGCTGTTGCTTCTATCCATTACCTAAATCCATCTGGTGCACAAGTTCTTTTTCTTTTTTGCAGAGGGTTGCCCATATGGGGTTTCTTATCAGCTTTTTTATAATTTTTGGCGTGCCCAAATGTACACCCTGACAGGAGCGCCGGCCGAAACAAATTTGTTGGTTTTAATTTTCCATTTTAAAATCCTATTTTAAACTGGTAATATATATATAATATATAAAATATATATATAATTTTATATATAAATATTATATATATAAAATATATATTATATATATATATATAAATATATATGGATCTGGCATCCTGAGAGATTACGATGGTTCCCTGGGGCAGCTAGTGAAGGGCTTCTCATATTTATAATATATTTCTCTCCCATCTTCTCCATCTTCAATTTTTTAATTTAATTTTTTTTATAACGTTCACATCTTTCCCAAAAGGTCATTACTAAAACGACTGAAGAATTGTTAACCTGCACTTGTTTTTCCCCCACTATTTAAATTTTGTTCAGCATTCTAATATACCACACACCACTTTTTCTCGGATAGCAATTTTTCTTAAAACCGAAAAGGCAGAGGGGTCAAATTACCACTTTCCGCGGTCACTGGAGAAACAATCATGTTTTTAAATATCGGTATCTGACCAGGGGTTATATGTTATGGGTTTCCCCCCCCCCCTTGAGACTGTCTCCCTCTGGAGACTATAAGCTTGCTGAAGGCTCATTTTGAGAAAACTTTATTTTATTTTCCCCATTCACCCACCAAGCACATACTGTTATCAGGGGAATAATCTCCACTGCAGATATGAAGATTGCTTCCCCCTAATTCTTCAATCAAGACATAAGAGCAAGCTTTGTTTATAATTGAATATTTCCCTTTCAGTCATTGCAACACCAAGCTACTCTGTAAGTGCTGGAAGGTGCTCGGTACTTATCCTTGGGAAATTTATCATTCATTATATATATATATATATATAAATAAAATATATATATATATATATATAAATTTTAAATAAATAAAATATATATATATATATATATATAATTCATACAAAACAAATGAACGTCTTTTCCCACAGGGACAACTTTAAAACTCAACTTTCGCCCCAAAGGCTTCATCATGAGTATTAAAGTTGTCCCTGTGGGAAAAGACGTTCAACTTGTTTAGTATTCATTTTTCCTGATGAACCTTTGTGGCGAAAGCTTGATATAAAAGTTGTCCCTGTGGGAAAAGACGCTCAAATTTGTTTTAGTATTCATTTTTTTCAAATCATCTGTTGACGGTCTTTTTTGAGGCGCGGTGTGAGTTTTAGTGAGAATTTACCTGTGAAAATATATATATATAAATATATATATAATAATATAATATATATAAAATATATATATATATATATATATATAATATAAAAATACTATAAAATATATATATATAATGCTGAAC
>CM031598.1:21807436-21825869 GCA_018398815.1 Conus ventricosus
ACACACAACACACACACACAACACAACACACACACACTGACTGTAAAGACTTAAAAAAGGTGTGGAAAAGGTAAAAGAAAAAAACGGGTTTAAAACCCAGATTACCCAAAAAAAACAACAAGTAAAAGTTTTTCATCTCCCAAAAGAAAAGGCTGGTTTTTGCCAGTTTTTAAAACATTTTAGGAAGTTTTGGCCTAATGACAAAGGTCTTAGATTAAGAAAAAAAAAACGAAAAATATGGGGAATCCTGACCAAAACAACATAGAACTATAAAGTATAAATACGTACGGAAGTCGGGAAACCATCCGTCTTTTGGGAAATAAAAGGTTTGGGGTTGGTTTGGAGGGGTTTTTTACAAAAAAATTAAACCTTTACCGGAACGGATCTTTTTAATAAATTTATTTAAAAAGGTTGGGAAGGGACAAACCCTTTAGGAAAGACCTATTCGCTCCATTCTAAAGCGGCCCCGCCCGGAAGTCAAAAACCCCATCCGCCCCTTACTGAAAAGTCAGGAAAAAATGTAAATTCAGTGGCCTCTTACGGTTTAAAATTAAAATTTCTTCACTTTAAAAGCGGGATTTAGAAAAGGACGAAGTACAATTGATCACCAAAACCCGACTAAACTAAAAATTAAAACTTTTCTAAACGTAAAGTGCCCCTTGTTTCCTTTTTTAATCTTAAAAAGCTTACGATAAAGTGTGGCCACCCGGGATTATTAAAAATTTAAAAACAAATGGTCTTTTCGGGTAACGTCTAAAAATATTGAAATCCTTTTAAGTGGGGACACAATACCAAAGTTGGTGTACTTTATATCCTCAAGATCTATAAATATGGGAATTTTCCACAAGGGTTCTATAATTCCCCTTGTTTTTCAACGAAGTTTTTATACTATATAATTTTTTTTTTCCTATACCCAAGGGAGCTCAAATGCGATGACAAATTCAAAAATGGATTAAGTTCTTTAAAGAAAAAAACAAATTTCGTCCAAAATTTAAAATTTAAAAGCTCTTTCAGAACGACTGGATAAATTAAATAGTTATAGCATTGAAGGGGTTTTTAATCTCTGTTGAAAAAAAAAATTTGGTTTCTCTTTAACAAAGGGTATAACCCCAATTTAAACCTGCCTATATTCCTTTTCGGAGGGGCGGGGGAATTTTTTTTTTAAACTTTAAAAAATTTTTAGGTGTCCTACCAAAAACCCAAAACTAAACTGGAAAAAAAAAATTGACTCAATTGTTAAAAAAGCGTTAAATATTTGAATTTTCAAAAAAATTTCAACTCTATGGGGGCAGGATCCCAAATTTTGGGTTGCATTTAGCAAAAATCCCTTTTACGATCAAGATTGATTACGGCGGAAGTATTTCTTTTCTGCTCCGCGATCGCATTTAAAAAAACTTCAAAAAATTGACAGAAACTTAATTGGCCCTGGGTGACCTGTGCAACTAACCTCGAACTTATAAATAGCAGGCCCTTTTGCCACTTGAGAAGAAAGCAAAAATACGTTTTGAAAATATGTAGGGGGAACGGGGTTGCTTTGGGCGCCTTGAAGAGTTTTAAATACACGTCCGCATTGATTTTTCGAAAAAGCACAGAAAAATTCAAATTTAGAGACGCTTCGTTCATATGTTTTCAGACTTTTTTTAAATGATCAAAAATTGATCCCACGATGCGCCCGCGTACTGGGTTCCCCCCGGTATCCCCCTTGGGGAAATCGGGAAAACATTAAAATTTTTTTTCTGTCTAAATAAAACGATTTCGCCCATGCGTTAGCAGTTTTGTCAAAATTACATGGAAGAAAATTTACTAAAAAATTTGAAAGTATACACTGACGGCTCATTCTTGATATGGTTGCGGTCTGCTTTGTAATTTTAGATTTCAAAGCTGAAAAATAATTATTTTGGGGAAGGGTCATTCCCATATTTTTCAGCAAAAAGTCGTCCTTTGGCATAAATTTTTTAAAATTTTCCCCTTTCCACTCTCAATATTTAATACCTGTTTGTGTTGATTCACATCATATGAAAAGTTTTTATTGTTTTGAAAAATAACGAAGAGGAAAATTAAATTTTTTGAGATTTAAATACAGTTTTCACTGGGTTTTTTAGAAGGGACAATGTTTTTTTCTTGGGGCCCCCGCCACCCCTTCGTTTTTTTTTTCGACAAGCATAAGAAACAAAAAGGGAGCAAAGAATATTTTTGGGTTTTTTAAGGGTTTATTGTCCTTTGTCTACAAGGAAAGTAGTCATCGAGAGGGATTTCTTGAGTCAATACAGTTCCTCATCGAAACCTCGTCAGCAAACCTTCACAACTTTGTGTCGATTAGCCGACCGGTTTCAAGCCTGACTTTTAGACTTTTATGTAATTCCCTACGAACCAAGTATGCCAGACTGTTAAGTGTGTATGTTGTGGGGATCTTTTCAGTTCAACATGTGATTTTTTGATTGTGAACTAACGAAACCCTTTTTAAATGGTGTTATACCAAGTGCTGTCACTGGGCATGTTAATGTGTTTTGACTTTTTGGTTCGTTGCCAGTTGTTTCTCTTGTTAAATATAACGAGTGACCTTTTGGAAAGTCCATTAAGGAACATTTTATAATCATAATCGTAAGTTAGATTACTTTAGTTATTTTTCCTATTTTTTCATAGTTACTGTCCTATAATATCATCGATCTTTATTTTTGTTCTATGTAACCACATCGTCCTCTCTCTTCTTTTATGATAATAGTCTAAAATTGTAAACACTATGTTATTTAGACGTCTGCAATCACCTATATGTGTGACGAGACGTAAAACAGAATTCCTTCCTACACACACACACACACACACACACACACACACACACACACACACACACACACACACCTCACACACACACACACACACCACACACACACACACACACACACACACACACACACACACACATACACACACACACACACACACACACACACACACACAACACACCGCGCGCGCGCGCACGCACGCACGCACGCACGCACGCACGCACACACATACACACACACACGCACACACACATACACACGCGCGCGCATGCACGTAAGCACGCACGCACTTAGGTATGCACGCACGCACACACACACACATCTTGTTATACATGACCATAATGGTGGTCTTTTGTTCAAAGTAGGATGTCATTGGCATGATCGTAGAAACTATTGCAGAAACACAGTGTTTTTGGTGCCACACATACTCGGTCGCCGTATTGCAACAATGCCCGACCCTAGTACACGAAGTAGGGATCCGTGTTATGACAGGCGACTTAGGTAGTCCGCAGGCCACTTCTCTCTCACCAGGAATGATCTCCACAGTCAAATTGTATTGCTGCACTTGCTATCACCTTCTTCATCAGCTTGTCGTTTTCTGTTCTCCTTCTCTAGAGCCATTTTACGGGCTACAGTCAGTCTGCACTGGGAATGTGGCTCCGAACAAACATGATTTAAACCTCCGGATTTTAAATCAGATGATCAGACACTCGTTTTCGGTAGACGCGCGGCTGACATGGAGTCGTTAACTATCCTTCTCGCGTACTCAGCAAGCAGTAGGTCTCTAAATTTGAACATAAATAAATTCCGATTTGTTTCCTATGGTTACTGTCATCGAAATAACTGGTTTTGTCAGTGACAAAATAGGTTTGTTCCCTTGTCCTCCGAAGGTTTTTGGATCGGTTGGACAAAAGAACTGGCCTTTGGACCCCGAGTTGAAATGTGTGAATTAGACACACTTGTTGGGATGCATGGCTTGTTTAAAGGCAAACCTTTATAGCTTCTGTCTTGTCGGATCACAAATTCTCTTACTTAGTTTCTTTTTAGGTCTATCACATTATGGTCCTGGTGTCCTCCCCTCTTTTGTCCACAAGCCCTTCAGAACTGACACTAGTCTTCAGGTCAGGTGATGGGCTCATGAAGTAGTTCAAATGTACTGCTGCAGTTGACATCACCTCCTTCGTCAGTTTGCCCTTTTCTGTCTTTCTTTTTCAGGGGCACTTTACGGCTAATAGTCCGTCTGCATTGTGAATGTGGTTCAAACATGCAAAGTCTGCAATCCAGACATGTGCATTACAGCCACAATTTCGTTTTGCACACAAAACTGAAAGCCTTGCGAAAATCTACAAATGCTGTGCATATCTTTCTATATCTAAATACTTGCCTTTGAGCAAATAAAGTGAAGTTATGATC
Organism: Conus ventricosus; assembly: GCA_018398815.1. Classification (NCBI taxonomy): domain Eukaryota; kingdom Metazoa; phylum Mollusca; class Gastropoda; order Neogastropoda; family Conidae; genus Conus; species Conus ventricosus. Next base: position 21,811,633 of record CM031598.1, read on the forward strand.
AGCAGCATAGTAACCTCACGTACATCTAGCTTGGTCCTTATTGACAAAACCATTCACGTCAATCCATTTTGAATACGCTCGTTTAATAAAAAAAAAAGTTCTTTTAAAATAGGGAAGAGGGGAACTTCCTCGGTAATTTTGGGGGAATAAAAAATTTTCCCATTTATGCAGGGTTGGGGAATTTTGATAAAAAAAAATTTTTGATCTAAATGATTTTGAAGAATGTGATCAGAAAAGGCAGTTTTTTTTTTTTCCTTTTTATAGAACTCTCTTTGAAACCATCATACTGTGTCTTTCAATTTTGAGTGCGGGACAACCTCCTTTTTTTCCCCCACCCCCTTCAATTCAATTTCAAATCATCATCAAAACGTCATTACTCTGTATTAAAATAGTCACAAACATTTGGGGGGTTTTTTTAAAAACATTACTGAAGCTCAACCGTTTGTGTTTTTACTGTTTTTGTCCACTAATTTGAAGGGTTTGAAATTTGTATGAAAAATGTTTTTTTCTTGTGGAATTTTTCTGGGGGGGGGGGGGGGGGGGGGGGGGGGGGGGGGAGGGGGGGGGGGGGGGGGGGGGGGGGGGGGGGGGGGGGGGGAATCCTTCAGGTTTAATTCAAGATAAAACCCTCCACCTTTCCCAAACCCGATGAAATTTTCTTCATCATTAACTTTTCCGCACTTTTACTAAATTTTCTAAAGTCTTAATTAATTGGTTTAAAAAAGTACACTGTTTTCCTATTTTAAAATTTAACATGTTGGGGTAAAAAAGATTTTATGGTGCCCAAAAACAAAATATAAAAAAAACACAAAAAAACAGTACCGGTACGTTCGATTCAACCGTGACGGCCGTACAACAATTAATTTTTTCCCTTTTAAATTTGAAAAAAAAAAGGCCCCACGTTTTTCCAAAGGGTTGTACTTGTACCCCCCCTGATTTAACAAGATTCCAGACCTTTAAAAGTGATTGGTTTTTGCTACCCGAGACGGAAACGATGTGGGATCTGTTTGTTACCCCTCGGCGTTCTTTAACCTATCCGTGAATATTTTCCCGTTTTTTTGTATCAAAAAGCAATCATGCACTAAAATGGTTTTTGTGAGTCAAGATCAATTTGAAGAGTTTTTCCCCGAGTTTTTTTGAAAAACCTCATGAAACATCTTATGTTATTGACAAACCAGTAATGTTTTTAAAAAAAAATAAAACCTGGAAAATGTTTTCCCGACGAAAAGGCGATTTTCTAGAATACAAGAACAATTTTTTGCAATCTGTCGTAAAATCCGGGTCCCGGCGGGAAACTTTAGGACGATTATTACTTTTTTTTATCCCTATTCCATTCAATTGGAGTCTTTGAACAAGGAAATCATCTCATCGAGAGAAAAAACGTTGACTTTCGAACTTTTAAGGTGGAACATTATTTAAAGTGAAGGAGAAAAAGATCCAGGGAATTTTCTGACAAATTTTCGGCTTGCAAAGTAAAACTTTTTTGAGCATAAACGTTAAGTCAAATTCATTAGCAATGCCAATTGCCTTCTATATTAAGTGAGACAAAGGGGCAACATGTGAAGCATAAAATGGGTTTTTTTTAAAGTGCGGGAGTTTCCCCCCTTTAAAGGGATTAGGGGCACCGAATAAAAATTCTAATTTACAAATGAAAAAAACTGCGGCTTACTGAAAAACGACAAAAAAGCGAAGAGCCCCAAAACCCAAGTGTGAAGTAAAACATTTAATGCAACACAAAAAAGAAAAAGAAATTTTCGGAATACCCTCCTCAGCGCAAAAAAATACAGACAAAAAAATGCACAAAAACCCCCCTTTGAAGCCAAATGGTGAATGAATAGAAGAGGGCATGGAAGAGGGGTGAGTTGGTTGAGGAAAAGGGCACAAAAGGAAAAAGGGGGAGAGTAAATGAGGAGGGGGGAAAAAGGGAGAGGGGAGAGGAGAGAGAGAGAGAGGGAGAGGGGAGAGGAGAGAGGGGGGGGGGGGGAGAAAGGAGGGGGAAAAAGAGAGAGAAAGGAAGTGGGAAAGGAAAAATGGAGAAGAGAGAGGAAAAAGGGGGGGATTTTTTATTTTTCTTTTTCATTATAAACATCATTCGCCGAATATTTTTTTGTGAACATCCCGTTCTTGGCACTTTATAAATCATGCGAGCGGGAAATCAACACAGAACCAACCCGGCAAAAGGGCTGAAATGTTTTTAGTACTGTGGTTGGAACCGTAAATTTTTTGAATTCCGAACTTGAGTTGCTGTTCTGAAATGCCTTTGGGGAAAATTTGGTTATTGAAATACAGGTCTGTGAAAGTTTTTTGGTTTTAAAAGTGGTTTGGGAAATTGTTTGCACCCTTTTTGGTGCATTCGAAACCCGGGGCCCTCTCTCACTCTATTTTACTCATTGGGGAATTACGGTTTAGCCCCCCGGGAAAACCGGGAAAGGAAGAGAAGGCTGTCGTTTTGGATGCCTTCCTGCGGTTTTTTTCGCTTTGTTTCCTGGTTTTGGAGTTGCGTTGACCTGGTGCTGTTCCCTTTAGTTGCGGGTTTCTATGAGACATCAATGAGCTGGCGTCGTCAACTCTTTTCTGTCTGACACACAGCTGTGCCGTTTCGCATTCAGCTTTGGTCGTGTGGAAATGGTAGAAAAGGGGAGGGGGATGTCGTTGGGGGAAAAGGGGTCGGGGCGTGTGGGGCTGTCGGGGTTTGGGGGTTTTTTATTTTAAATGTTTCGTGGTAAGCATACCCGACTTTTTGGGCTGGGCGGGGCCTTTTGCTGTTACTCCCCGGTGCCCATCCACTATATCCCTTTGGTTCCCCAAAAAAAATTTTTAACCCGAGCTATCTTTATGTTTTGAATTTTTCCCCGTTAAGGTACTTCACAATGACAGGGGTGATTGCTGAAATTCGAGATGGTGTACGTAGTCGCTATTTCATTAGTTCTTCTATCCACTCTTTAACTAAGGGGGGAGGGAGGGGAAAAAGAGAGTGAGAGAGGAAGGGGGGAAAAGGGAAAAAGGGGAGGGGAAGGGGAGAAAAAAAATTTCCTAAAAAATTGTATGTTGTTTTTGTGTGTGTGTGTGTGTGTGTGTGTGGTGTGTTGTGTGTGTGGTTGTTGTTAATATATATTTGGGGTAGTGAAGGGGGGCTCATATTTAATATATTTCCCCCATTTTTTTCATCTTCAATTTTTTTAAAAAAATTAAAAACTTTTCCCAAATCCATTACAATAACGATGAAGAATTGTTAGCCGCATTGCTTTCCCCCACATTAATTTTTCGCTTAATTTTTGGTCAATCAGTGGGAGATTGCATCTCTTAGGGAAACAAATAAAGGGGTTGTTTTGTACATTCTTTTGCCACTCACAACGTTGGGTTTTTGAAAAGAAAAGCTGCCTAGTTGTTCCCCAAGGGCTTTCTTAAAAAGTTCTTTGGGGGGTTCAGGTTCTAGGGGAGCTGTGAAGGGGTTCTCATATTTTAATAATTCCCCGATTTTTATCTTCAATTTTTTTTAAAATTTTTTTTTGCCAAATCATTACTATAAAGCGAAGAATTGTTGGCCGCACTTGTTTTCCCTCTACTTTTTGTTCAAATATTTATAATATATATATAATATTTATATTTTATAAATTTTTTTATTTATATATAATTTTTGGTGTGTGTTGTGTTTTGTGTGTGTGTGTGTGGTGTTGTGTGTGTGTGTTGTGTGTTGTGTGTGTGTGTTGGGGTATTTGGGGGTTTTGTGTGGGTTTGGGGTTGTGTGTGTTGGTTGTGGTGTTGTGTGGGTGGGTGTGTGTTTGGTGTGGTGGTTGGTGTGGGGGGTGGTTGTGGTGTGTGTGGGTTTTGTGGTGTGTGTGTGTGTGTGTGGTGGTGTGTGTTCGTGGTGTGTGTGGGTGTGGTGTGTTGTGTGTGTGGGTGTTGTGTGTTTGTGGGTGTGGGGTGGGTTGTGTGTGTGGTGTGTGTGGGGGGGTGTGTGTGTTGTGCTTGTTGTGTGTGTTTGGGGGCTGCCGGAAGGGGGGGGGGGGTGTGGGTGGGTGGTTTTGGGGGGTGGGGGGTGTTTGGGGGGGGCCCAGGAGAAAAAGAAGGGGAGGAGGGAGGGAAGGGGAGAAAGAGAGAGAGAGAAAATAGACAGAAAAAAAGACCACAAGAGGGGGGAAAAGGACAACAGGCAGACAACAACAGAGACGACACTTCTCGTCCCCCGTCCCCCCCCACCGTTTCATTTCCTAAAATTTCATCCCCTTTGACATATCGCGCGGACCCTTTTAAAGATGATAAATCGCGTCCTTTTGTTGAGAATTCGTTATCCCTTTTATGTCTTTTGCTGTCCACATACAATATTCAGCAGGAAACATTTACAGCATTTATTTCGTTTTTTTTGTTTTTTTAGTTTTTTATTTTTTTTTTTGTTTACGCACCCGACGGTTTGACAGGCAAGATTAACCCCCTTACCTAACAAAGGGCGTTAAGAGGAAAAATGTTCACACTTGCCTTCCCCGAAGGAGAGGGAAAAAACAACAAAAAACCAAGGGCGAAAGAGGACAGCGGCAGAAAGACGACAAGGGCAGGCGACAGAGACAAACGAATCTGACACACGTTGATCCGTATCTGGCACATGGTTGTCCAAAAATTTAACACCTTGATCGTCAATAGGAACACACACCAAACCCCCCACCCCCACCAACCCCCAACACCCCACCCCAAACCCCCCAACACACCACATTATATATATATATATATATATATATTTTTTAATATATATATATTTTTTTTATTTAAAATATAATAGTCTTCCCAAAATTCAGTCCCAAATAAATTTGGCCCACTCCTCCAAAAAAATTCTGGGGTAAAAAACTTTGGGGAAAATAAAAAGAAAAAAAACAGTTTCATTTTAAATTTTTTAAAACCCCCAAATTTTAAAAGTTTGCAACTCCGTATGAAGAAACTTTTTAAGCGAAAATTTTATTGGAGATTATACAAATTTTAAATGAACTTTTATTTGTGTTTTTTATTTTTTTCCCAAAATTTTTTTTTTATTTATATTTTTTATAATATTTTTATTTTATTTTTAATTTAAAAATTTATTTATATTTTTATAAAATTTTAATAATAATAATAATAGAAGATGTAATAGATAGTTTTGGTTGTAGGAAGAGAGATGAAAAAGGAAAAAAAGGGGGGGGGGGGGAAGAGAGAGGAGAGTCAAATGTGTTCCCTCAAAAAATTTTAAAGTTCAATTTTGGGGAACAACTTTTTTTAAATTTTCAAAAAACCAAATTTTTCAAGCAGGGGCATGCGTGTTTTTGGGTTCCCACCGCCGGGTTTTTTTTGGTTGGGATTGGGATTTTACGTTGGTTGGTCCTGTTTTTTGAGGTTTTCAGGTTGTTGTTCTGGGTGTGTTCCCTAACAACGATTTCCATTTGTGCCTGCAGTTGTTTACGATTTCTGTTTTAGTATTTAGAGTTGCTAGGTGTGGTTTGCATAGCATTAGTCATTTTTCAGTTGAGCAAAGTTGCATCTTTTTGAAATATTGCTGTATGGTGATGCCCTTTTTATGATTTTCCAGGATATATTGTAGTTTGTTTTTGCGTCTTTAAGTTTCCAGATGTATTTACTCAGTTCTGTTTGGTTTTTGTATTTTTCTTTATTAAATGACTGTTTGTGGTTTGCATATCTGGTTTTGAAGTGGTTTTCAGTAATCCCTATGTATGTTTCTTTATCATTTTCTGATGTCACAGTGGCTTGGTATACAATATTTTTGTAGAGCATTTGTTGTTTAGGGGACACTGCTCTTTTTTGATGCATTTGCAATATTTCCTTTCTTCACCCTTCTTTGCTGTGTTGGTTTTCATTTTGTTAGATGCATCAAGTAAATTTTTGAGGTTAGGCATACATGAGTACGATAGTTTGACGGTGTTTTTGTTTAAAATTTTTATACAGTTTATGTTCTTTTGGGAACGAAGATGTTAAGATTTTAAAGAATTCTTTTCCCATGTTTGTTTTGAGTCTCCCATCGCATGGTGGGTTGTACCATATGATTTTTCTTTTTCTCTTTTTTCTTACTTTTATTTATGTTGTTGTCTGGGTTGTATTGTAGTTTGTAATTGTACCCACTTTTTTGCAGTGCTTCTTGGTATTCTACTGCTGCGTTGCTGAATACTCTTTCATTACATGACAGATTTGATAGTCTCTTGTTTATGCTGTTGGTTATGGTCTTTAATACAGATGGTGGATGGTTGCTTTTAATGTTTAATGATGGGGTCGTTAGCCTTCTTGATGGTTATATATGTGGTTGCTGGGGTCGGTTTTGTCTAATAGTTCATCCTTTTTGTTAAAGGTGTTTTTAATTTGTGTTCTGGAAGTTTTTAATAGGTTTTTTTTTTGTTTTCAATGGTTTTTTGGGTTGTTGGTTAGTGAGCAAGGCCGTCTTCTGTATACCCAATTTTTTCAATTTTTTTCTTGATGTTGGTAGATAAAGAACCCGCCCGTTGCGTTTCCGCCCTCTATGACCCATTTACTCAAATTTTGAGTTTTGTTCGCTTGCCGGTTTTTTTTTTGCTTACAGTAAGTTTGTTTGGGTATGGAGTGATTTCCATTTTGCCCCTGTTATGTCTGTTGGTTATAGCAATTTCAGAGCTTTGGTAAGTATTTCCCTGAATTGGTAATACTACAAACCCAACACCTTGAAAATAAAAATTTAAAAAACAGAGTTTGTAAATAATGCAGCACAAAGGAATTGTTGTTAGTGAACACCCAGAACAAAATCGAAACCTAAAAATACACGTGCACCCAACCCAGCACGTAAAACATCGCATCGGGCCCACCGCTATAAAAAACCCGGGGTGGGCAACCAAAATCATTGAGTAGGCCCATCTTGAAAAAAATTTTGCAGATTTTTGTTAACACTTTATTTTAACAAAAAAAATATATTTTTTTAATATTTTTATATTATATAATTATATTAAAATTATATTTATATTATTATATTTTGTGAACATTAAATAGTGGGGGAAGTGTGTAGATGTTTTTGTGGTTTTTCCCCCCTTAGGGGGCATACTGCAACTTGGGGGAATGTATTTTGGGAATAGTTCTCTTACAGTCATCAATCGTGCCTGATCACATCAGTTAGTTTATCTTAAAAGTCGATCTTACCGGGACTCATCGTGACCCGCACATGTAAAATGATCTCTGACACTCGTTAGTATCTGCACATCGCTGACGTCATCAGGATCGTTAGTCAGTTCTGACAGATCGTCGATCCGTCTTTGGGCACATCGTTAGTATCTGACCACGTTATCAGTATTGAAAATCGTTATCCTTCATCGGGAAAAATCATCGTCATTGCATACATTACAGACATCTGACAATCGTTGACCCGTCATTGATTCGTTAGTAATTTGCAATGTTGATCGTCATCAGCACATCATTTCATGGAACATCGTTATCAGACTTGAACATCGTTGACCGTCTTCAGGCCTATCAGCACGGACAATCGTTAGTCAACATCTGCACATCGTTGATCCTCATAGAAAATTCACAGTCATCGGACAAGTTAGTCGGGAATTGGGCACATCTCAGTATTGAAATCGTTGATCCGTTTTTGGAAATCATAGAATCTCACTCTTTGCCCTTTTGGGTTTTACATCATCGCTCTGAATCGTTTGACCCGTCCGGGCACATCAATGTACAATTGACACCCCCGTTGATCTGTATCGGGCAATATCTCATTTGCAATCTTGTCAACATTGGCAATCGTTGTTGGGCATCTGGACTCACAGTTCGACACATCGTTAGAGAATCTGGCATTTCGTTGACCCGTCACGGACATCTTCAGTCATTGACACTCGTTAGTCAGCTCGACACATCGTTGACCGTATCTGGCACATCACGTCATTGAAATGTTAGTCGCATCGGGCCACGTTGATCCTCATCACACCTTTAGTAGATTCTGACACATCGTTGCCGTATCTGACACATCTCAGTCATCGACCATCGTTAATCGAATCTGACACATCGTTCATCCTTTACTGGCACACGTTTGAATTGACAATGTTAGTAACATCTGACAATCTTTGACCCGTAGGGCATCCAGTATTGAAATCGGACCGTCATCTGCACAGTTAGTCAGAATCTGACACTCGTTGTCCGTCTTGGCACCCCCATTCCCTCGTTAGTAGAATCTGACACATCTTTGATCCTCATCCTGGAAAATCGTCAGCATCTGAACATGTTGTCAGGACATTGACACACTTGATCGGTCATCGCAAAATCGTTAGTCACCCCCCCCCCCCCCCCCCCACACCCCCCCCCTAAAAAACCCCCCCCCCCCCAGCATCTGAAATCGTTGACCCGTCATTGGCACATCACAGTCATTGAACATCGTTGTAAGACATTGAACATCGTTGATGTATTGGCAATCATCGTTTTGGGCACATCGTTAGTCAGAATCTGACACATGTTGCCCGTCACAACTTTTCATCATCTACACATTTTAATCAGATTCTGACACATATCAGTATCTGAAATGTTAATAGACATCTGAACATGTTGTTCCGTCAGGGTTTTCTTTTCCAGTCTTGACACTCGTGACCCGTCCTCTGACCATCGTTGTCAGAATCTGAACATCGTTGACCCCGTCATCTGGCACTCATCCCCTCTGACAACTTAGTAAAATTTAAACCATCGTTGACCCGTCTTTGGCACACTCACCATCTGACACACGTTAGTCAGAATTGAAATCGTTGTCCGTCATCTGGCCCATCTCATTGACACACGTTGTCAAAATTGACACATTGTTGTCCGTCATCGGATATCAGTCATCGAAATCTTAGTCAGACTCGACATCGTTGATCCGTAAAGGCCTCATCAGTCATTGACACTCGTTAGTCAAAAATCTGAAAAAATCGTTGATCCGTATTGGACATATCGTTCTGGCACTCGCGATTCGTCTTTTGACCATTTTTAAATTTGAAATTGACACATCGTGTTTCGTTATCGTTTCACAACACGTTCTTGTATAAGTTAGTTATCTGAACATCGCTTTTCCGACTCTGACACTCTCCGTTGATCCCAACTGCGTTCAGCTATGATGTCAAAGAAGCTGACCCGTACGAAAAGAAAATGAGGCAATGGATGGAGTACATTTTTTTTCGAACAGTTGGTTTTAGACTTTAAAAACAGTAAACCAAGTGTCTAAAAAAGAAAAGAAAAGGAGGGAGAGAATGGCATCTTCTCTTTTGAGTCCCCAATGTAGGGGGTGAAGCTAAAAGGGGTGCAGGTACACGTTTGGAAAGAAACCTTTAAACTGTTATATAGGTACCCCATATGAGGGGGTTTTGGGGTTGCAACTTTGTCTGTTGGGGTTTTTCTACTAAGACCCGGGCAAAATAGTTTTTTGTAGCCGCACAAGTTCACCTTTGTGTGGTGTGGGGGGAAAGGGGTGTGCAGGTAAAGACCAAAAAGGTGAGAAGTGCAGGAACCCAAGGGACAGAGCCAGTCAAAAGACCCTGGACAAAGCAGATTTTCTCCTTTTATTTCCCCTTCTTATAATAAACCCGGAAATGCAGCCCTGGGGCAATCTCTCTCGCCACATCAGGCATAGCATTCTCTGCTCTCAGCAGCGTAATCGGGGAAACCCTTGCCCCCTTCTAAAAAGCTCTCTTTTTAACAAGTACCGGGCGAAGCCCACAGGGTTCCCAGAGCAAAACCCCTCGCAGGCGGAACCAAGGGAAATTTTTTTTTGTTCGCGGTTCGTTTTGTTGGTCGTGTCCGTTAAAACTATTAAAAAATATTTACTATCGAAAAAACCTAGAACACAAGGAAAAAAAGCATAAGTCACATTGACAATTTTTTTCCCTTTTAAACATTGTGATATTCTGGGAAACCATTTTAAGCATTTACGTATTTTTTTCCCACTTTTTAAATAAGAAAATAATAAAGACGTGAATAATTTTAAATGAAAAAAAGCTGGCACTTGCTTTTCTTACTATAAACTTCATTTTCTGAACAGTGTTAAGTGGGAATTGTGTTTTTTAAAATTTACTAGAAAAAACGCTGATTTCATTCGGGGCGTCGGCGCCTCTTTTTACCAAAATTTTAATGAAAAATACTCTGTTGAAATGGTCTGTTAAATAATAAATTCTACCTTTTTTAGTTGTATCAAACAGAAATGGGTATTATAAATTTCGTGGGAACCGAAAATTTTTTGAAAGATAATTTGGATCAAAAAATAGACAATGAAAAAAAGAAGGCGATTGCTCAAAGGGAAAAAGGGGGTCGTCGTCATTTCGTATAGGGCGCAGCCTGTGCGGAAAAGACCTAAGCTGCGAAAACGAAATGAAGCCTGGGGAATTTTTTACTGCACTTCAATTCTTCGGTTTTTCCCTTACTTTTTGTAAAATGGGTTTTTTTAATTTATTGCGACAATTGAAAGGCGCCAAAATTTTCTCGTGCAAAAACCAGTTTTTGAGAAAATATGGGTTCTTTGCCCTACGGTTGTAAGATAAATAATTAATTTTTGTGACTTTTTCGAGTCATACAAAAATGAGGTTTGAGGTATTCTTTTTTAAAAAATTTACAAATAAAAAAAAAGATTTTACCAAGGGAGGTAAGGGGGAAAAAAACTCTAAAACAAAATTTTCATCCCAAAAAGGGAACCCAAAAAAATATAACACTGTTAGCCCCCGGCTAATCCCCCTCTCGTTAAACCACCGTCCTCGTGACATAAATGAAGGGGCAAAGTACAACACTAATCAATGGGGAAAATGGAGTTTTTTCCCCAAGTCTGGAGAGCATTTTTTCCTAACAAAAAATTTTTTTAGTGTTCAAAACAAAGCATCAAAACATCCTCTCTCTTTCCTTTTTTTTATTTTTCACCAATAACGAGGGCTTCTTTTTTACAAGGCTTTGAAAATCGGGATTGCATTGACTGAAAGGGCTTTTTTAACAAAATTTCCCAAAAAGTCAAATACAAAAAGAAGAAAGGATTTGTTTTTGGAAAAACCCCAATTTTGGGTCCATAAAATGTTTTAATGGGGTTTTTTTTAAAAAAAAACTCCAAAGGGCAGGTACCAAAATGCTAGGAAGGATTTGTTTTTCAAAAAATCCAAAACATTGGGGTAGGAATGGTGACAAAAAGGGGTTTTTATTTAAAAAAAATTTCCAAAAAGTCAAGTACCAAATGAATTTAGAGAGGATTTGTTATTTTAAAAAAAAATTCCCAAAAAAGTCGGGTACAAAAAAATACTTTTGGGTTCGTTAAATTTCCGGGTATTGGGAAAACGACAACAAGGGTTGTTTTTTTGGAAGATTCATGAAGTCGGTAAAATGGCCAGAAAGGGTTTATAAAACCCCTTGAGTCAAGTCCCCAAAGGGGAACATGGACTGGGTAGGTTTTGGTTTTGGCAAAGTTTCCCCCCAAAAGTCCAAACGTGTTTCTTTGGTCATTAGTGACTTTTTAAAAACAGAGGCGAAATTTACGTCTTTGGGGAACAATTGAATTTTATGTTTATACAAAAAAAAAAGAAAAAAAAAGCAACATTAAAATGTCACGAGGTATTAGAAAAAAAAATGTCCACAAACCCCTTTTAGGGGTATTTAACAAATCGTCCCGGGTATGAAAATGTCCTGAAACATTGACCAAAATCATTACAGCAAGGTTTAGCGTTAGGGGGCACGAGGGTTTAAAACCTTTTGTTTGGTTTCCCCACCGCGCTAGCCCCCGTGGGGCGGGCGTAGGGGGGCCGTAGCACTACCGAGACGGAACGGATGGGGCACAGGGTGGCCCGTTGTACCGCATCAGTTGGGGGCCCCTTGGGCACTGGAATGTAGTGGATGGCTATTTCGTGCCCAAATTTGAGTCAGAGGTGGGTGGGGATGGAGTTACTCTGGGGTCGTGCTTGCAAGTCCGGGGGCACTCGCAGGAGCAGGGCCTTCCCAGGTGGCGGGGGACCCCAGCCGGGGCGGGCCGGTGACAGGTGGGGGTCATAGGGGTGATTCACCCGGTGAGGGCAGGTTTTTCCCCCAGGGCTGGATTTGTTTCGGCCAATGATGCATTGCGTAGTAGACGTGTCCCTACATCAGGCCTTTGGGCTGCACCTTCTGTATGAAGCCATCCCCTTTTCGCTGCAGCCTCCTTCAATGGTTGTACGCCTTTAGGTGGGCCCCTGGAGGGGGAGCGGTGTGGGGCCCCCTCAAAACACCAAAGGGAGCTGTGGTAGGGACCACAGAGGTCGTCGAAGGGGGCTGATGCAGAGGGGCAGGGGTGGGGAAATGGCCTGGCGTCCCTTTCTTGGCTGGTTTTTGGGCCTTCTTCCCGATCCTGCCGCAGCGCCAGTTGTGATGGTGTGGGGGGGTTAATGGGGTGTGGGAAGACGGAGATGGTAGATGAGGAACCGGAAGAGCCCTCAAGAAGACGCAGTGGACGAAGCAAGTTTTTTTCCCCTTTTTTTCTTCTGAAAGCTCAAACCAGGAACGCAGCCCCGGGAGAATCCTCTGCACAGCACCGCGCACTGACACTTCCGCTCTCACCCCTCGCTCACATCAGGGGAAATTGATCCTTCCAACAACCTCTCTTTTATAAAAACGTACCCGGGCTGCGAGCAGCAACACGGGGCCCGAGACGAACGGGCCCCGCGGGGGAAACAACGGAAAATTTTGTTTGTATCGGGCTTCAGTGTTGTCTGGTCGTGTCCGTTCAAACTTTAAAACATATTTAATCTGAAACCCTCAAACACAAAGGAAAAAAAATGAGTAAGTCAAATTTAAATTTGTTCCTGTACTAAATCATTTCTGATTAATATCCCAGAGTGAAGCCTTTTAAAAGATTTAGTCTTTTTCCCCTATTCAATAAGAAATACTGAAGAGGTGAAATAATTTTACAATGAAGAATGTGGCCTTCGCCTTTTTACATTAAACTTCATTTTTAGCGGGTCTAATGGAGAATTGTTTTTAAAATTTCTAGAAACACAGTACTTTTTACTTGGCCGGGGGTTTTTGACAAATTTTTAAAAGAAAAAACTCGTTTAAATGGGTTTTTAATAATAAATTTAAATTTTTTAGTGTATTTATAACAGAAATGGGATTATCAAGATTTTATCGGGAAGTCCCAATTTTGTGAAAGTAATTTTGGTCAAAACTCAGAAATGAAGAAAAGGCGACTTGCCCAAGGGAACCGGGTCGTCAGCATTTTGTATGTCGCAAACCGTGCGGAAAAGACCTAGATGCGAATAAAATAGGTCAGGCATTACTTTTAACATGCATCTTTAATTCTTTGGGTTTTCCCCTTTTTTTTGTGAAATCGGGAATTATTTAATGTTCATTTTTGACAGCAAATTTAAAAGGCGCCCAAAATTGTCGTGCAAAAAAACCCCGATTAAGAAAATAGGGTTTCCCCCCAGTCGTTGAAAAAAATCCATACATTATTTTTTGTGACTTTATCGACGTACATACAATTATGTTGGTTCTGAGTATTCATGATTTAAAGAATTTACACAATAAAAAAAAAGAGATTCGACCAAGGGAGGTAAGGGGAAGATAACTCTCGAACAAAACATTTTCATCCACGAAAGGTAACCAAAATAAATATATACACTGTTAGCACCCGGCTACACATTCATGGAACAGGGTTCCACAGTTAACCTCGCCCCCGGGTGTGAAAATTCAGTTACTTCTTTTTTTTCTCTTGGGATCTATGATTACCTCCCACGTCCGTCTTGTTAACTGAGCTCAACGTAAGTCCTTTGCTGCCTTAGGAGTTGCATGGAATTACAGACCTGCCTTCCTTTTAAGGACCTACAGTCGCTTTCTTTTACTTTAGATGGTCTTCTTCCAGTGTCCAAATTGTTCTCTGCACTGGAATTTCGCAAAGCGTTGTGTGACGCGTTTGCAGGGCAAGAGGCCTTCCACTCTTAATCCTTTTGCTCAGTTCTCCTAAAGAGAAGACAGATATCAGATATGGCCACTGCACGCTTTGCTGGAGCAAGGTCCAACATACAAGAGCATGTGCTCTCTCTCTCTCTCTCTCTCTCTCTCTCTCTCTCTCTCTCTCTATCTCTCTCTCTCTCTCTCTCTCTCTCTCTCTCTCTCTCTCATCTCTCTCTCTCTTCTCTCTTCTCCTCCTCTCTCTCTCTCTCTCTCTGACATCCGCGAAAATGTGATTACATGGACTATTCATGGTCGTAATGAGAGTCAACAGCGGAAGAAAGAAGGGGGGGAGGGGGGGGGGCAAAGAAAGACAGACACGGAAATAAAAT
>CM031598.1:21825969-21828469 GCA_018398815.1 Conus ventricosus
AAGGTCCACGCATATGCTAAAGTGTACATTGTGGGACGTGCTGTTCGTGCTGGGATCAAACACACCCGTGTGCTTGGGGCCAACAATGACCAGCTTGCCAGTCAGGATGATTACGGAAATGGAGATGACGATGACTGCCAGAGTGTGTGTATACTGAGCATGCCCTGTGCACACAGTGAACTGATCACGCACAAACTACGTTCAGCTGCTGTCAGCGTACTCAGAAACATGCTGACCCACACGAAGCCCGCTAATCCTGAAGCAATATACATGAAATATCACTTCATTTTGATAAAAAGAGGTTAAAAAGAAGGAGCGTAAAAAACACACCCAAATGCGAGAAAACCAAAGTAAATACATTATGACACAAAGCATGCATGCATCTCTGCACACACATGCACACACAAATGTGCATGCGCTCGTGTACAGAGAGAGAGAGAGAGAGAGAGAGAGAGAGAGAGAGAGAGAGAGAGATGAGAGAGAGAGAGAAAGAGAGAGAGAGAGAGAGAGAGAGAGAGAGAGAGAGAGAGAGAGAGAGAGAGAGAGAGATGGTCGAGTCAGTCTTTTTTTTCTTTTTTCTTTTTTTCTAATTGCATTACTCCTGTGCGTGAGGACATAAGGAAATGTTATGAATTTATTTGTTTTTAACCTTTGATTTGGTGCACACTAGGAATGAATGTGTACTATTTGTTTGCAGGAAAGGAAGAGGGAAATGTTGTTGTTCTGTTACCTCTCCCCCCTTGTCAAAAGACCTGTTTGGTAATGACAATAAAATTTTAAAGTGTGAAAGTGTCAAGTGTCTCTCCCAACATACAATAAAATAAGTATTCCCCTTATTCCTTCCCTTTTTATACCTTCTAAGTTATCCATCTTCTTCGCTGAGCCTCGTTTCTGCGTCTGTGTCTGTCTGTCTGTCTGTCTGTCTGTCTCCCTCCCTCCCTCCTTTCCTCTCTCTGTCTCTGTCTCTCTGTCTCTCTCTGTTTCTGTCTCTGTCCTGTCTGTCTGTCTGTCTGTCTGTCTGTCTCTCTCTCTTCTCTCTCCTCTCTCTCTCTCTCTCTCTCTCTCTCTCTCTCTCACTCACTCTCACTCTCTGTGTACACGAGCGCATGCACGGTTTGTGTGAAAAACTGTAAGGCAGCCGGCCCTGACTGCATTATCGGTGAATTATTCAAACATTCTTCTAACCAGGTGGTAAACGTCTTTCTGAATTTGTTTAATATATTATTCGACAGTAGTATGTTTCTGGATAACTGAACTGAATCAATCATTTTGCCATTTCATAAGAAGGGCGATGTTAACAATCCCATCAATTAAAAAGAGATTTCCCTTTGTGATATAAGTAGTAAATTGTTTGGAATGATTATAAATCATAGACTGCAGAATGGATAGAAGAAAATAACATTACAGGTGATCATCAAGCAGGCTTCAAAAAAGGTTATTCGACCATTGATCATATGTTTACTTTGCTTGCATTTGTACAGAAGCGGTTTTCTTATGACCGAAAATTGTACGTTAGCATTCATGGACTTCGAAAAAGCTTTTGACTCGATTAATAAGAATCTTCTGTGGCCAGTCTTCCTTCAAAATAGTATTAAGGTAAACTTTATAAGTGTATGAGAAGTATGTATGATAGAGTAAGAATCAGGGTCCGCTGTGGATCGAAACGTACAGATTATATGAACTGTTGAAAAGGAGTGAAACAGGGCGACGCATGCATTCCCATTTTTTTCTCTTTGTTTATTAACGAGTTAGCTTTTGAAGTAATTAATAATGGTGGACATGGTGCTTCATTTTCACTTGATTGCTTTTGGATTGTTTATCCTTTTGTTGGCTGATGATATCATTTTGATGTCAGAAACTGTTGTAGGTTTACAAACACAGCTTAGTAGTGTTTACACCGTGCTGCTAGATCTCTGCAGTTAACAGTGAATGTGCACAAAAGCAGTATCATAGTATTCCGTAAAGGTGGATATTTAAGTGCACGAGAAAGATGGTTGTATGACACTAATCTTATGCCAGTTGTCAATGGCTATAGATATTTGGGTATTATATTATCAACTCGTTTGAGTTTTGTTGCCGCATGCAAAGACCTGTCAAGTAAGGTTAAAAATGTTTTGATTTGTATCATGAAAAAGTTGCATGTTCTTAATAATTCATCTTTTACATTATTGATCAAAATTTTTGATACCCAGGTTCAGCCGATTATACAATATGGTTCCGAGTTATGGGGATAACCGGATTAGATAAAGCGGTTACCTTCTGTAAATCGGCTCATGTTTTCGCTTTGGAGAAGTTTCAAGGTGCTCATAGACATACTCGAATGATCTTGATTATGGCTAAACTGATCGATTTCGCATTTCCATTGTCTCTGCTGTTAAATGTATCCGATACTGGCTGAAATCACTCCACATGGAAGATACCAAAATACCTTGTAAAGCGTATAATATGTTGTGTTACTTAGACACTAAAGGTAAAAGTAACTGGGTGACAAAAGTGCGAC
>CM031598.1:21833469-21838469 GCA_018398815.1 Conus ventricosus
TTCAATAAGAAAAATTCAGATTGTTCCCATTTTTTGCAAAATCAACATAGTTCATATTCATTTTTGCAATGCATTTTTCTACTTGGTGTCTGGTGTTTGAGTATTCTCTGAAGACAGGAAACAGAGGAAGCAGATTTTCAGCTCTGGATTTATATACACAGAACTTTGCGGAGATAATGATGTAATCGAATATAATGTCAGTTTTTAACCGAGAGTTAGTGGCAAACGGAACAAGTTCCTTTGATAACATAATTTCAGGTACACTAGAGCAATTGTCTTTTACGAATTCTGAGGTCAGTCCAAAAACGTGTTTTCACGTCGCACGTAAAACATAAATGATCTATAGTTTACTTTTCAGACTTACCAAAAGTACATTTGTTATTTTAAACGATGTTCATTTCTTCAAGAACAATGTCTGTAGGCAGGATCCTGTGAATTAATCTCATCTGAAACCATTTCAGTCTCATTTCTTTTATTTTGTGTGCGAAGAAATACATATTTCCAGTTCAAATCTTTACCTGTTTCATTGTTCTATTTCTCACAGCACCTTCGCTGTGAGTAAATCGATAACAAAACTTTATCACAAGACAACATTTCACACGATTAAGGTGTACACAATCATTCAATAAGAAATAACATGTCATGTCCTTTGTGAACACACGACTTGCAGTTACATTTCCTAAGTGTTATCTTTAAATGTCTTCAAGTGGAAAAATTTAAAAGACACTACAATGCAAAACTTTATGTGACGTCAGCAATAAAAAAGGGAAGTTATTAGAGAAATTGTATGAACACAACATCTTAATGAGCAGAATCATAAATCTTCATTAAAAATAATGGTCTTCCAATATTTCCAATTTGATCTACACTGTTCTTATCTCGAGTTACTACATTGAGCCACTGTGCTAAACACAAGTACGAACACGTGCTCGACTTATGAATAAGGTGCAACTTGTAAAAGGCATGACCAGTGTTTAGAATTGACTGGGAATTACGCGCAAATGAGCGGGATGGAGGGAACAACAACGACAACGTTAATGGCAACAAAAGCTACGCCCGAAAAGAAAAACATACCGTCAGCTGAAATCTATTGTGATATTGAAGTTAGAACGTTTTCAATACTGCCTAGAGGAAACCTAGAAAAACAAAAACAAAACAAAACAAAACAAAACAAAACAAAACAAAACAAACAAAAAATGCAAACCATTATGTTGAGCATTTCCCACAAACATCACACGATATAATTCACATCATGTGCCGCGTACACAGTTCTGCAGTGTCTGTCTAACCGTTGCCCTGCCAACTGTGTACCACTGTACACCGACGATGCTTGGAAATCTCAAAGGGAGTTAGCTTCTGTTCAAACTCGCTTTCAGCGAGAATGACCCCGCCAATGTCATGGGACACATGTCGCTGATGGATATGGCCAAATCAATTCTGTCCTTTCAGAAAACTAAACAGATCAATCAGAGAAAGAAATTATTCGCCTAAAATGCAAATAGTATCGTGATCGTTAACCTGCGCGTGATTCAAATAAAACGTTTCACTCTTGAGGTGTCATACTTGACCCATAACCTGAAGAAGACCTCTTTTGCAATGAAAAGGCCCGAGTTATCTTCCCCTGATTTTCCCCTGGATCAGGTCTACTACGACCAAACAATGAACAGTCATTGTGGGAACATGCCCAATTCAAAGCCGCCTCCTCTAACAGAAATGTTCTGTTTCCAGTTATAAGCACATTTGATTTCTTTTTGTTCCATTGCAGTTTACTGTTTGTCATCCAAGCTTCAGCATAAGAAATCCATGGCTGTGTAATGAAAATAAGAATGGTAGCTGGGACAGTTAATAAAACTTGTACAAATGGTTGTCAAGAGAGAAAGGTTGAGTGTGAATGATAGATCAAATAGACTATGATGCACCGTGGAAAGTCGCTGTCATTCAGCTTGTCGCAGCTGCGACAACGTAGCTAAACCCCACAGGGGATCGACTCGAAATTTTACAGGTCTGTGCCCTTGGTGAGTTCGCATCGTGCTCATCTATCCTGGCAAGTTCATAGGCACTGTCATTAGGCGTACGCATTGGCGCCCTGCTGATGGGGACATTCATTCCCACTGGCTCCGTGATGAAGCAACTATTGTCGTCAGTAATCGGGCTTAACAGGTGGTGGTATCTTGCGTGTGTTGGGTCAGAGGAGGCACCATCAACACCACTAACGTGATTTGCAGCAGTGCAGCTTCTTCTCCAGCGGGTTGCCATATGACGATTTAACATGGTCTGTATCCTATAGGCTGCAGGCACCGGGGCTGCAGCAGGACAATGCGGTGTGTGGCTGTGGACGGACAGACAGAATGAACAGCCTGGAGTAATGCCACTGAGTTGGTGGTACGGAAAATGAGACAGCAGAACAATGACAACGCCGATCAATAACTACGACGATTTGACTTTTTAACATTTCATTTTTAAGGAGGGACAAACTCCACCGTCAGTCACAGAGCTTGTATTACTTGATAATTAGTCATACAGTTGTTGGCGTTATCAATATTTGACATGCTCGCGCAACGTAGACGCGCACAACCACGAGCGAACAAAGGAGGGTTTCCTCCTTTACTACAAAAAATGATTGTGTACACATTTCACTTAGATTTTTTCCACTTGATTGTGACTCTCCTCGCCCCCCTCACCCCCATCCCGCTCCCACTACAGTTCTCAAATCTGACAAGACCCGACGAGTCCTTAAAGATTCACATTTAAAATTTCTCGTTAATGACTGGCCCCGAAACAATCTCTCTCTCTCTCCCCCCTTTCTCTCTCCCCCCCCTCTCTCTCTCTCTCTCTCTCCCTCCTCTCTCTCTCTCTCTCTCTCTCTCTCTCTGTGCGCGCAAACGCGCGCGCGCGCGCGCGCGCGCGCGCGCGCGCGTGTGTGTGTGTGTGTGTGTGTGAATATGTGCGTGTGTGTGTGTGTGTGCGTGTGTGTGTGTGTGTGTGTGTGTGTGTGTGTGTGTGTGTGTGTGTGTGTGTGTGTGTGTGTTCGTGTGTGTGTGTGTGTGTGTTGTGTTAATTTGATTTTTTTGTCATTTGTACTCATGAATTCTCAGGTATAGTGTTTGATTTTGTTTCTTACTATTATACATTTTTATTATTGCCCAGCGGGCAGAAGTTAAAATTAGTTATGCTTATTCCATTACCCTCTTCAAATAGAATTCGTTCGGTCGTTATTTCGTTGTTCGTTCATTTCCTCGTTGTCTCTGTCTCTGTCTCTGTCTCTGTCTCTGCCTCCGCCTCTCTCTCTCTCTCTCTCTCTCTCTCTCTCTCTCTCTCTCTCTCTCTCTCTCTCTCTCTCTCTCTGTCTGTCTGTCTCTCTATCCGTCTCTCTCTCTCTCTCTCTCTCTCTCTCTCTCTCTCTCTCTCTCTCTGTCTGTCTGTCTGTCTGTCTGTCTGTCTGTCTCTCTCCCGTCAAAACTCTTCATAGCGTTCCTTTAAACACTGACTACGCCATTTTGCATCATAGTGTACATTTAAGAACTGACAACCTTTATTGTTTTATCTCCCATATATGCTATGAATAAAGAAAATAAAGGGTTGCATCGTCATGGTATTTAACACAGTGACAACATTTTCCACAAAGTTCATTGCAAACAACACTCACTATGAAAACGTTACAGAATACAGCATAACAGTGAATTAATGGTATTCCCATACTATATTGGAAAAAGAAAATGACCACAACATAGTTCCAAAGTGCATCAGAAATCAAAGTGACTACAAGCTCTTCCTACAGATGTTAGCAAAGAGCAATGACTATATGAACATTCGATAGCACGTCATAACAAAAAATGGTTATGCATTTTATCCATAGTACTTAACTAGAAGCAATGACAATAGAAGCTTCCTGTAGCTAATAACAACAACAAAATGTTATTACGATCTTTCCAATGTACACGATAAAGAAACGTTAACTAACAACCACACTTGTAGCCATTCCATACTGCAAAATTCCTTTCCAGCAATTTTACATTTGGTTGCTTGAATGAATTTGAATTAAGCGCCAAAACTGCAACGGCATTAAATAATTTTCAATGTTCTTGTTTTAAAAATCCATCAAAAGTATTGTATTAATTTAGTTTTGAGAATGGGCTGCTAGAAAACTTGACAAATTTAAGAAACACCTGCCGACTTGTGCTGAACAAGCACATAACATTGAAGAGATCCACTGCCTAAACATTCTCTGATATATACGGACACCTGCTATAGCTTACTGCAGTCCCTGTGCCTAATACTCCGCGTGTGACACCAGGCTATCCAACTATTTACAATGAATCTGAGGTCTCGTATATTGACAATTACATCCAGTCAGACCACTGAGACCTTCCAGTCGGCGAAAACACCTTTATTGATCCATTCTGATTTGTTGATGACGTCTTCCATTGACGCTAATACTAGCCATGGATGTCTGGTGCTCGGTCAGGAATTTGAACCGCAAAACAATCCTGAGAACATCATCAGTGAACAGGTATTACCTATATATTATATATATGTATATATATATATATATATATATATATATATATATATATATATATATATATATATATATATATATATATATATATATATATATGTGCGTGTGAGTGTGTGTGTGTGTGTGTGTGTGTGTGTGTGTGTGTGTGTGTGTGTGTGTGTGTGTGTGTGTGTGTGTGATGGTTGTCCTGGGCTGAGTGTGAAGGATTTGTTTTCATTCCTATATCCTCTTACACTCCTCCTCCCTCCCTGCAATCCCCTCCAATGCCTTGCTCCCCCTCTTTGTTTTCAAACTTCGCTGAGTCAGTTAACTAGTTTTGAGGAATTGTTAGCTTACTCCTGTTTCCCCCCCCCCATTTTTTATTTGATATAGTCTGGTCAACGACTGGGAGACTGCTCTTCTTAGACGATCGAAGTGAAGGCTTTTCTGCACAATTCGTTCTTGAAGTCAGCTCTGGTATTACCGACAATGCCTCGATTAT
>CM031598.1:21840969-21848469 GCA_018398815.1 Conus ventricosus
CCAAACAAGCACACAGGGATTTCTAACATCTATTCCGTGGATAGCATATCTGCCATTGTACAATAGGCACAACTTGAAAATTGTATTCCTGCATGGCCAGGGACCATCTGAGAAGGCGACTGTTGTCACAACACTGGGTAGTAACGTAGGGGATGGTGCACCGCTCACCAGAACTACAGGTAGAGATCGAAAGCCAGCACGCAATCCCAGCTCACAGAGCAGACCACACACGTTTTAACGAACCAATAATGGAAGTTTATTATGTTAATATGGATGATTGATTCTTTGGGCTGATGCGGCTTGCATTAACTTATCTTTATTTAACGTGCTTGTAGTCTTCTCGTAAATTCTTAATCTTGAATACGTCGCTGGAATCTCATCGAACCCGTACACAAGAATCCAAAACAGGAACAGAATCCAGGACTCAGGAAACTGGGAACAGGAAACCGGAACCTGGAAAACAGGAACCACCTGCAAGCAGGTGCCTAACTATACACACCGCCTCAATGTCTTTTTACTAATGCCCAAGGACAGCTAGGTGTTCCTGTGTAGTGTACATGCAAAACAGACAAATCAACACAGATGTGTACAAGTCTTGTGTGGTACAACTGTTTTGCATGTGTCTAAAGTGGCACGATGAAGATACATAGATGGCTTATGAGATGCAACGGAAAGTGAAGAAAAAAAAAACAATGATGATTCGGGGAACTCTCCACCCGTTTTTCAAAATAAATTCTTAACATCTATTCATAACAAATTCATTTATGATGCGACGATGATCGCATACAACAGTAATAGATATAACACGACGATGGTCGCATACAACGTACTCACCAACATACTGATGCACGCCAAGATGAATAGCCGACTCATAAAATTATGAAATTAATGATTAAAAAGTTTATTATTAAACAGAGAAATCACATGAATGAGGAACTGCCCTCGGACCAAGGCGGTTCTGACGAGGCCTCGTACAGCGGGGCTAGGAGAGGTCCAAACCCTGTCCTGGTCCGGCCGCCCGCGGTTTCCTCCTGGCTGTAGCTGGTGAAGAAATTGCCAGTCAACGGCAGGAAGGGATGCTGATGGAGGATGATATGGATTCTTAATGTCGGCGTTGTTGATGAACGAAGTTATTGTCAGAAATGTGAAATAAAGTCTACTACAACCTTACAGATTCTTGAACAGGCTCGATGGTCCTCGACGAATCCGAGCGTTGTAAAAATATAAGGACACAATCACAATAGATAGAGATTCCTCCTGGTCAAGATGGCCAGGCGATCTCGACTGGCAAAATAACGTGTATCAAAAATACGCAGAATCCGATGAAATAAAAGGCGCACACTTCTGGTGATGTCGTAGAACTGTAAAAGAACAATTTAACACGTGAAGATTTCAAATAAATTCGAAATGATGTTCAAAATTTTGAAGAATATCGCCTTCCAGATCTTATGGTCGATTGCCGTTCTCTTGGTTAAACCGTTTCTGGGGTCACGTGATCTCCCGGTCCTTGTAACTGGGTTACGGCATAACAATATCAATATGCTTATGATAAATAGTTCAGCATATATACTTAAATAGCAACGAACAAGTTAGTTAGAAAAAGAAAATGACACATAAGAGTTTAATTGAAGTATTCTTTGTAAGACCTAAAAGTGAAAGGAATGGCACTGACGGCAAGGAATGAACTTGAAGACGTGGCTGGCGTGATTTCGTCATATAATGTTTAACTATGACGCAATAACTTGTTGAAGGCCAAGTCGTATGCTGAGCTATCTTTTATAATCAAAGAGAAAATAGACCTAGTTGCTGTTGAAGAAAATTAATAAAATATGATTTATATATTCACAACTTTTCTTCCATTCAGAGGCCTTCAGGAAAGTCAGTGGACAATAGTCCCTCTGTAGCGAAGAAGCATTTCCCCGAGAGGAAGCGCTCAAACTTGAAACATCCCCACACAATGGCAAGACATTCTCCTTCAATGGCAGAATATTTTTGCTGAGCTGGGAACTTCTTGCTCGCAAAATGAATGAACAATTACTGCTCCCATTCCCATGCTACTTGCATCTGTTCTGAGGACAAAGGGCTATGTTAGGTAAGGCAAGGCAAGAATGGGGAAGGTGTTCAAGATCTGAATGGTACTCAAACTTTTCTGACACTTCTCAGTCCATTCTAATGTACGCTTGCTTCCTCCCTTTGTGAGGTTGGTGAGGAGGCAGTGAGGGTAGCGAAGTTTAGGACATAGCGCCTGTAATATGAGAGTAGGCCAAGAACAAATCTAACCTGCTTGATGTTGGTGGGCTTTTGCAGTTGTAGGATGTTCTCTACTTTTCTTTCTCGGTTGTATCTGACCGACTGAGATTGTGCGACAGTGGAAGACGAGTTCACAAAATCCGGCGAGGATTTTGGGTGGTCAGGCCGAGTCCAAACTGACACAAGCGATCCAAACGTTTCCGAAGTGACACCATTAACGTTTCCCAGTCGGAAGCGCCCAGAAGGACGTCATCGAAAAAAAACCGATGGTCCCGAGCTCGTGTAGGCACAATTTTCGCATCATGCGGGCAAAAGTTGCGGGAGCGTTTTGTAAACCGAACGGCACGCGCGTCCATTGGAACGATTCTCTTGGTGTTTGGAATGCGGTTTTTTCTTTGTCTTCTGGTGCCATAGGGACCTGCCAATAACCCATTATTAAATCGATTTTACTGCGCTTGGGACAGTTGGCACGAAAGCTCTTCCAAATCAGGGATTGGTTCTGCATCAAAGACAGTGTGTTTATTCAGTGTCCTGTATTCGATGCAGAATCTCACCGAACTATCCGGCTTTGGGATACGTACAACAGGGGCACTGAAGGGGGATGTGGATGGTTCAATGACACCCAGGTCAAGCATTGTTTGGACGTCCCTATCTACAATATCTCTTTTTGCGAACGGTAGGGGATATGGCTTCACAAAAAAACAACAACCCAGACTTCTCAGTCGTTAACATTACGCGATGGGGATCTACGTTTTGACCGCTACCTGCTTTGTCATTCAGTACATCCATGTAGTCTATAAGAAGATCAGTCAATTTTGCTCTGTGCCCTGGTGGTAAGTTTTCATCTACTACAACGTCCTGATATGTCTCACCTTTTACCGACAGATTTAGGAGTTTGACTATGTCTTCTTGGTCCACAATCACACCAACATTCGCACAAGCAATGACACCCTCACTCTTTGGTTGTACACTGGGGACAGAGGGAGGTGTGGTTATAGCATTGACGGGTAGGATGTCAGACACGTCAGTCGCCTGCGCGTCTGCTGTGCTTCTGTTGTCACACATGTACACAGCCACATTCACACGTTCCACGTAGTGTTTTAACATGTTAATGTGGAAAGTCTTAGTCACTCCGTCCAGAACAATGCGGTAGATGACGTCTGAGAGCTTTTTCTGTTACTGAGTACGGACCTTTCCATTTTAGGAGTAATTTCTTTTGATCTTCGGAGAGCAAGACCAGCACTTGATCACCGACTTTGAGCGAACGGTCTTTTATTTTCGATCTGCGAACATTTTGTCCTTTTTGGCGCTGGCGACGGCGTTTTGTTGTGCTATTTCGCATCTTGTCACTATTTTGTTCTCAAGGTCGAGGACATACTGGAATATGTTCTTCCTGTCAGGGGAAGTTGTCTGTCCATACCAACTGTCTGCAAGAAGCGAGATGGGACCACGAGGAGAATGTCCAAATAGCAACTCGAAACGAGAAAATCCTGTACTCTCAATTTGTAACTCCCTGTACGTGAAAATAATTGCCTGGTATGTACCTATCCCAGTTTGACGGACTCTCTGTACTGACACGCTGCAACATCATTTTGAGCGTACCAGTGAACCGCTCAACTATTCCGTTTGACTGAGGATGGTATGGAGTGGTGGTGACTGAAGACACTGACAAGAGTCTAACACCTCCTTCATGAGGTCTGAAACTAACTGTGTGCCACAGTCAAACAGAATTTCTTTGGGCAGACCAACACGACTGAACACCGTCACAAGCGCTTCAGCAATGAGACAGAGTTTATTCTCTTGAGTGGGATGGTTTCTGGATAACATGTGGCAACATCCACAATGGTCAACACGTAACGATGACCGGACTCTGACACAGGGAATAGACCTACCAAGTCAACAGCCACACGATCGAAAGGGATGGAGATGGTTGGCATCTGACAAAGGGATACCGTTGGGATTCAGCCTCTTGGGATGTTTTTTTAACAGGTGTCACAAGAGCGACAGTACTGCGCCACTGACCGAGACATACCTGGCCAGAAGAATGTTGACTGGACTCTTTGGAGAGTTCGCTTAACTCCACAATGACCTGCTGCGCCAGCATTGCATCATGAGCTGTCTTGAGGGGAGTGTCATGCAACGAGGTAGGGACTACAAACTGTTTGACAAACTCTCCGGTCTTGGGGAACAACCTGAAGAGGAACATCTCGGACGACAAGTGGAGTCTGGGGAAGTGCTTTACTTTAGTATTGTCGTCAGAGTGTTGTCAGATTGTTGTAATCGCCGTATGTCTTCAAAGGTGGTGGTCAGGGAGGGAGTGTCAGAGTTGGGGACTGGTTTACCACCTGTCTGGTTTTTTGTCTGTTGGCGAGTCGCTACATTGAATGGTATGTACGACCCACTTTGTCCCCCCATGTGTAGAAGTGACTCTCTCAAGGTTCCCCAGTATGATATCTGCTACTGGCTCCTCAATCACACATGTCAGTAGGGTGCCAGTGTAATACAAAGAAATTTCTATCTTGGCCAGTGGGAAGGTTTCTACTCTACCTCCAACAGTACAAACGCCATCCCAGATATGCTAGAAGCTGATGAGATCACACAGCTCAAGACAAATGTGGAAAAAAAAGTTTAGCTCTATTCAGACGCTTCGTAGAACAAAGTAATTAAATAAATTCAGACGAAACGAAGGAATATTTGAGCAAAGTAAATCAAAACCTAGCTCAGACTGGCATTGATGATGAAATAACAGCACCCAAACGGGGTGACGCCATAGCTAGATGCATTAAGGATAGTGCTCTAGTCCAGGCAAAGTACAGTATCCAGATATCAAACAGCTCTCAGAAAAGGACAGAGCCTATTTCTCCAGTGTCTACCAGGACAGTTTCGATAAAGGCTATGTCCCAGAAGAGTGGACACACAGTTACCAGAAAGCTTTACCAAAGCCAAACAAGTTCACAATCTGTTGAATGGTTACTGCATACTCTCGATACAGCCGGAGAGTTCATGGAACGAATCATATGAACAAAAGTCGCAAGAGACCACGAAAGTAGACAAATCCTCCCAGCCCATCAAGGAGGCTACAGAACAAGTCAGAGTACATAGGTAAATGCGACCGCTTTTGCCTATGAAGTATATGAAGGATTCCAAAGAAAGAAAGAAATGCCTACCGGCAGTTGCAAAAGACCTGGAAGATGCATACAACCAAGTTAGTTTCTCGCTTCTCCGTGACTATGGAGCCAGCAGGACACTAATATGATAGACTGCGAGAGCACTTCAGGAGCGAACCGTCATCCTACGATTTGAAACCAGGTCGTCTGAACCTCATGGCAGTTGACGGTCTGATCTCCAAAGCATCAAAGAATGTCCAAGAAAGAACTAAAGCAGTTTAGCAGCAGTTTAACAACATTGCTCAGTGTTGTCAAGAAACTGGATCGTTCATCAATCCCACAAAAGCCCAGACATGGATCTGCACTCTCAACACCAAGACATCAGGACAATTACCCTCTGCAATGTCTTTCAATGGAATACCAATTGAATCAACTGGCAACCTATGCTCTATAGGTATAGGCTTTGGCAGAATGGTGACTTTTAGAAAGCCTGTCGACAGTATTGTTCTTATATGCAAAAGGGCATGTTTGCCATGAAAACTATGGCAGCTAAAGGCATAGAACAGCGCCATCTCTACCAATCGTATGGCGCAGTTGTACTCAGTGTGATTGTTTGGGGATTAGGGCTAACCAGACTGTCCGAAAGCAATCTTCTTAAATTACAAAGAATTCAAAATGAAACAATGCGATTGATGTTGAGAACCTTGAAGTAAACATCAGTTGAAACTATGCGATACCTGCTTGACCTTCCTTCAATGCAGGCAAGACACAAGCTAGAACGGGTGAAGGCATATTTCGGAGCACTTGAACATGCCTAAAACCCGCTTCTTGCAGCAGGCAAGGAAACACAAGACACTCGCCTAAGACATGGAAAATTATGGATGGGACAGAAGACAACATACAGTTTATGTGCCAGTTAGAAAAAAAAACACCCTCAAAGACACAAAGGAATGAGAAAAGTAACCTGACCACTTCGAACACCTCTACCAAATTATCATCACTCCAGAACCTGGTAGACACTGTCGAGAATGACTAGAGGGCAAAACCAAGGCATACATTCAAATGCAAGTAGACAACCTTGGCAAAAAAGATCATATTGTTATATACACTGACGGTTCTGTCACCAAATGTAAGTCATGCTGGGGATACGCAGTGAAGCAAAATGGCCGAACTATCCAGGAAGACAATGGTACATACAGTTTATCAACTCCAAGTCTAACAATGGAGGTAGAAGCAGCAGCACTAAAGCTCCTCTGGCTCTCACCCAAAGACCACTTTAAAACTCACCAAGACGGACTCCATAAAACTACTTCCAAAACTGGAAAGTGGAACTGGAAGCCCCGCCTAGCTTGGAATGATGCGCAACCTTCCATTGGAGATTTTCATTACTACATTACTGCCTGGACATGCAGGTGTTAAAAGAAATGAGAGAGCAGACACACTGGCAGGCAAGGCCACGATAAGAACTGTATTGCAGCTTGGCTGATGTGACGTAATAAGAAATCTAAAGAATCACTTCATCAAAAAAAAAGAGCAAAGCCACTATACCGCATAGACTATCTTTCAGAGCTAAACATCAAGAGAGGAAGTCGCCTCACATCCAAACGAAGAAGGAAGAGAAAAAAAAAACACATCACCAACCAAACAAATATTGGAATAATCTCAAGGCCAACACTGCAAAGACTCCAAAGGATTGGGACAGACTCACAATGGGCCTTTCCAATTACTGACACAAATGATCAAACACAGGTAGCCTTAGATAAAACTTTGAATCACTAGGGACACCAGTGTGTACTGTAGACGTGTGTGTGCTGGTGTATGCTGGCATAAGTGAGGCAATGCATGCGTGTAAAGTGGAGAGTGCACAGACGTGAGTGTGCAAGTGTGTGCGTGTGTGTGTGTGTGTGTGTGTGTGTGTGTGTGTGTGTGTGTGTGTGTGTGTGTGTGTGTGTGTGTGTGTGTGTTCAATTCAATTCAATTCAATTCAAAAATTTTATTTATAGATGGAAACATTGAATAAGCGAACTAAATCACTTTTTTTCATCAAGCCATCTTAACAATGCTAATAATTATAATAGAAGAAGTGGGATTGGAGGGGGAAAGGGAATACAAACAATGCAATGGATAAAAAAAAAAATTAAAT
>CM031598.1:21853469-21877691 GCA_018398815.1 Conus ventricosus
TGCCGATAGCCGCTGGGTATTAGGGTCTTTGTAGTAAGAGTGAAGTTAATATGATATATGACATAAGTCTACTTCGCAGTAGAAATGTGATCTCGCACAACGAAGACTGAGTACATTCAGGATATTATATATATATATATATATATATATATATATATATATATATATATATATATATATATATAAAGCTGAACAATCAAATAGTGGGGGAAAACAAGTGCAGGCTAACAGTTCTTCAGTCATAGTAATGACTTGGTGAAGATTTGAACTTTTAGGAAAAAAAATTGAAGATGAAGAAAATGGGGGAATACATTATGAATATGAGAAACCCGTCACTAGCTGCCCGAGGGAACCATCGTCATCTCTCTCGAAGGCAGATTTACTTGTATTGCCTGCTCCTAGGCTTTCGTCCACTGGATCGGACTCATCAGGGAGACATGGCTGATTGTGTCTGTGCTCTTGGTGTCAAATAGAGACACACCACAGTCCATAATTCTGTGGTGTTCTCAGCACCAATGGTTAAAAAAATCCAACTGCACCCCCAAAGCAGCCAGCGAAAGGTAGTAAATGAAACAAAACGAAAGTGTGGAGAGGAAAAACGTTGCTGAAAAACCAAAAGCACTATGGAAACAGTATAAAATGTTGGGGACAATCTTTGAGCCTATGGTTGAAGATCCATTCAAGGATGCAAGGCAGATTGAAAGATATGGAACAGTCTGAGTGGTCAGCTCTGCTGTTCAATAACCCAAGCATTGTGAGTGGCTACGAATTGTACAAAAAACCTTTACTTGGATCTCCTAAGAGATGCAATCTCCCACTGATTGACCAAACAATATAATACTGAACAATTAAATAGTGGGGGGAAACAAGTGCAGGCTGACAATTCTACAGTCATAGTAATGACTTGGCGAAGATTTGAACTTTTAGGGGAAAAAATTGAAGATGAAGAAAATGGGGGAATATATTGTGAATATGAGAAACCCTTCATTAGCTGCCTGAGTGAACCATCGTCCCTCTCGAAGGCAGATCTATTTGTGTTGCCTGCTCCTAGGCCTTTCGTCCACTGGATCAGACTCATCAGGGAGACACGGCTGATTGTGTCTATGTTCTAGGTGTCAAATAGAGACACACCACAGTCCATAATTCTGTGGTGTTCTCACCACCAAGGGTTCAAAAAAGAATCCAACAGCACCCCCAAAGCAGCCAGCGAAAGATAGTAAATGGAATAAAACGAGAGTGTGGAGAGGAAAAAAGTTGCTGAAAAACTAAAAGCATTATGCAAACAGTATAAAATGTAGGGGATAATCTTTGAGCCTATGCTTGAGGATCCATTCAAGGATGCAAGGGAGATCAAAAGATACGGAACAGTCTGAGTGGTCAGCTCTGCTGTTCAATAACTCAAGCATTGTCAGTGGCTAAGAATTGTGCAGGACGACCTTTACTTGGATCTCCTAAGAGATGCAATCTCCCACTGATTGACCAAACAATATAATACTGAACAATTAAAGTAGTGGGGAAAACAAGTGCAGGCTAACAATTCTTCAGTCGTTATAGTGATGACTTGGCAAAGATTTGAACTTAAAAAAAAAAAAAAAAAAATATATATATATGAGCAAAAGGTTCTTTTGTCATGTTTCCAATGGTCTGCCTCGCTTTTGGATTGTTATCGTTATTGTAATCATGTAATGAGTCCATGATAAAGATTCCATTTTAAACCAGCCGCCGTGGCGAAGTGGTTAGCGTCGCGGACTCCCGGCTGGGAGGTCGTGGGTTCGAATCCCATCAGAAGTCATGTGGGTTTTTCTGCCCCGACCGGCTCCTACCCACAGTTGAGTTTGCTGCGGACTCAGTTGGGAAGACTGGGACCACACAGTCGAGTTTCATCCACTTAATGGATGCGTTTCTGAGAGTGTTGCTCAAATTTCCTGACCAACACCGCAGGTGCCTGTATCTCTCGGGCCTGGTTGACGCCGGGATATATTATGAAAGGAAGCGTAGAGTACAGCCCTGTCATGTAGTCTCAGACCGAAATGGAAATCCGTAGCATCATCTTAATCATCCTCATTCTCATTGATCAGCATTAAAAAAAAATGTCGCAAGTTCTGTGGCCCTTCATGCCCTGCTCTCATGGTGACCACAATTTCGATGTCCTCTCCACGTCTGTGGCTTTGGTTTGGTTCCGTCGGGGTCACCAGTATCGGCGAGTCCATGGGGTCTGTCGGTGGACGGACGTGGTGGCGCCCTGCGGAGGGAGAGCTCACTCACGCCGGCTCCGCGACTAAGCAATTACTGTCGTCAGTAGGGGGCTTAGTAGGTGGCGTTCTGCGTATGTTAGATCAGAACAGGCGCCACTGAACACCACCGAAGTGACTCGGCAGCAGTGCAGTGTCTCCTCCGGTGGGTTGCCTCTTGACGACTTGACATTGACTGCTCCCTGTGGATTGCCGGTGCCGGGGATGCGGCGGGGCCGACCGGGCTGTGGCTGTGGACGGGGTGTCGGAATGAGCGGCGTGGGTGCACTGCCTCTGAGGTGGCGCAGAGGTTGGGACAGCAAAAAAAAAAAAAAAAAAAAAAAAAAAAAAAAAAAAATCCATTTTAAACTGTTACGATGTGAATATCATATCTTTCAAATTCATCATAAGCTCAAGAGAGAACCATGCTGCGTCTTTGTTTGGAACATACTTGTCAATCAGGTTTCTTTTCCTTATACTAGAGAGGTATGAGAATGTCATTTCTCTTCGGACCTCTTTTCTGGTTCTTCACTTTTGGTATCAAAGCTATTGTTGTAGCTACTCCTCTTGAACCTAACTTATCCAACTATGCCTTGCTCCCCCCCTACTCTGATTTCACATATTAGTATATCGTTTTTCAATTGAATTGAGTATCCTTTTGCAGTAATGCGTTATGGCGATTGCATTAAATATTGTAGATCCTGGCTTTGCTTTTGGTAATTGATTAGTTCTTAGGATTTTAACTGGGAAAAATAAGGTCATACATAGGTTAATGAAAGTTTCAGCGAAAACTTCCCAGCTGGTATGTAACCTTATTACGTTGTTCTAGAGCCATCAACCGTTCTCGATAATAGTAGATAAGTGGATATCTGGGCCATGCACATTAACCAGTATTTGTCCCATAGCAGTTAGAGATATGGAAATATATTTTGTTTTCAAAACTCTTTCAAATTTCCACACTTTGAATACTAAGGCTTTGTTATTACTATGCCTCTTCAATTTGATTTTATGGTACAAAATAAAACCCTGTCACCCAATTCTGATTTCTCCTTTAAATTCAACATGCTTTAGATCTTGCGTCACATCTGTGCTTGTGAACATCTTCCCAATGTTTGACAGTTTAAAGAGGAAATGATGAGATAATTCATGGGAAACTGAAAGTTTTAGGGAGCACATGGAAAGTTCAGTTTACCTTTATGGCTGTAAAAATTTGTAACACACCTTTGTGACAAACGATATTTGCTCACTGAAACCATAGAAACTGCATAAAATAAATAAAACACAAACACAATGTTCGTTGTCTATGAACACTAACACATTCTACATCCATTCATGAATATATAAATAGACCTATGATTGCAACAAAGATGTGAAATGTTAAACATACTTCAATGGACAAAAAACATATCATAAATAATTCGAATTGAGACTTGTTGTTCGTCATTATAATCACGTAACTGAGAGAGAAAATTATATGTATATACACGAAAAAAACAAACAAAAAAAAAAAACAACTGCACGCGCTCATAAGGTAAAAGTACATACACCAACTCTGTCTCTCTCTCTCTCTCTCTCTCTCTCTCTCTCTCTCTCTCTCTCTCTCTCTCTCTCTCTCACTCTCTCCATATCTCTCTCTCTCTCTCTCTCTCTCTCTCTCTCACACATACATACACACGCGCGCGTGCGCGCACACGCACACACACATAAAAAATCATGCAAACATTTTGATTATTTAACATCAAAAGCAGAAGATGAAAAAATGTATGTATTTGTCACACTGTCATTTTTGCACCCGCGCATTCATGACAGCATTTACTCCATACGCACACGCAATCTTTCCAATCAACCAAAAGGCGCACTACCGAATGTTTTTCTTCTCCCCCTCTCCTTCAGGGAAAACACTTTACTAAATCACATCAACAACTTGTAAACAGATTTTACACATGTATCTCTCTTTACACTGAGAGATAAATTAATCTTCACACATGTATCTCTCTTTACACTGAGAGAAAAATAATCTTCACACATGTATCTCTCTTTACACTGAGAGATAAAATAATCTAGTTCCGCTTCTATAAAGCCATGGCCTTCACATTCCGTTATCCCAAAATCCGGACCAGGTAGAATACATAACTCCCGTAATCACTGATGCCCTGCCTGCCTCAAGTAAAGCTTCCATGCTTTTTTCAATTCCCTGTCTCTCTGAGACAATATATTGCCCCCTCGAATTCTCCTGTCCTGGAGATACGATCTCGACTTCTCTTTCTCGACTTCTTCTGTCTCTGAGAAATGACGAGTTCCAACTCCTCTCCCTGGAGTTGGTACTTGCTGGGGCCGAACTACTGGTGTGTCCCCCACACCTGGCCATCTTCAACCACCTCACGGGGTGAAAGGTGAAGGGTGAAGGGCGAAGGGTAAAGGGTGAAGGGTGAAGGGCTGAAACACGAATAAGGTTCGTGTAAGTAACCTGCTTCCCAATTCAACATATGAATTCTTTCTTTCTCTTTTCTTTAAGTTTTCCCCCTGTAGCTTTCCCCAACTATCTATCGCTCACCTGGTAATGACTGGTTAGCAGAGAGGACCAACGTCCTGACAGGTTCGAGTCTCTAGCCATCTGCTGGGCTAAAACTGATTCTTTCCTCCCTCCTCCTAGTGAGTGCATACTCAGTGTTCAAAACACATGACCAGCACCTTACCTTACCAGCCCTTGTTAACTATACACTCGTGGTCACTTTCACCCAATGACCATGTTTGTTTCTTTAATGAGTATATCTCACAATTATTTTGGGGACGCCCGCTACACTAGTCAAGCCACATGAATATTCTTCCTTTAGTTGTGGCACTGGGAAATGATTCGTATCACTAACTACATGTATGGAGCGTCACATGCCTCGATGTGAGGCTACGTCACATGACACCCCCCATCCTGGGATGAAAAAATTTTCTCCAGAAAATTTTTTAAAGGATATACAACTTCACTTAAACACATCTTCAGCCATGAATCTCAAAATGCGTATCCATCACACATGATTCACCAAATTAATAATCAACGTATAGAATCAATCATCATGATCCACCATAAATAGCATATTCCAAACTTTCAGTCTTTCAAAAAAAAATTCATAATTGATCACCACATCTCACAAAATACATTTCACAAATTACATGGATAAAACAACTAGGGATATTAACAATTCAAAGTACAAATTGTGTTCATACATTAAGATGTGAAGCACATATTTTCCCTTGATCTTTGTCTCACATCATATGTTTCAAAGCCCTCATGAAAATGAGAATATTTCCAAGTGTAAATGTTTCTCAATAGACACATAAACAAAATAAACATAGTTTAAACATAGTTTTTCCCCACATGTAATGTTATAGTCCATTGAAAAGTCACATGCTTTCCATTGTTGACAGTGACAAATGAAAACAATTGGTTTGTCTCATTGCACAATCAAAACATGTGTATATACATTTCTAAAGGGTTATTTGCTCATCACACATACATCTATATTCATCTTCACAAGCAAGTTAGACATAAATAGTACTTGATTTTTTCCATTGTTTACCAAAGAATAAATATGTATTACATCAACATCAAGTAGTTGTTTGCTTGTAAAACATATAGTCACTTCAATAAGCAAATTATGCATACATACCACTTGATTTAAATCGTCAGTAGCATTCAATGCACTGTCAAATGTCAACACACCACAATCATAAAGAAAGACAAAAAACAGGAATAGTCTTTCCCTTGAAGACAGTTACATTTGTCCATGAATATTCATACACGTGACAATAAATCTGCCATGACATTTTGTGTTCCAGGCACTGGTTCAACAGTAAATTGGAATTCCTGCAATGCCAAAGACCATCTTAATAATCTCTGTTCTGTTTGACTTGTAGACAAATCATTCGACAGAACCACATCATCATAGGTTCACCTTTGATAGACAGAATAGGAAGGGGTACAACATCATCTGCACTGGTAGATGTTAACACTCCTACATTTGCTGTTTTCACCAACCTTTGATCTGTCCCTGTACGTCACATTGGGTACAATTCATCACTGATAATGTCTGTCATGTTGACATCAGTTACCGACAAGGACATATCCACTCAACTGACTGGTTGATGGCAACATTTGTACGTTCAACATACTTCTTCAACATGTTCACATGAAATACCTTCTCGTGTTTGCATTTTGATCTTATAATTTACTGCAAAAGTTTTTCGACCACCTGAAAAGGACCCTTCCACAAACACGAAGCTTGTTATGTTCATCAGTGCAGTAGCACAAGGACATTTTCCCCAACGCTGAAGGAAACGTGCCTTTGCTTTTCTGTCTGCAAAGACCTTGTACACATCTGTTTTCCTATCAGCTGACAGTTGAGCAAGCTCACATGCATCCTTCAAACGATTATGCAGTTCATAAACGTATTGGTAAACAGTTTTACTGTCAGGTATGTCCGTCTTTTCCGTCCATTGTGTCATCAATAGATCCAAAGGACCCCTTGGTGAGTGTCCGAAAAGAAGCTCGAATGGTGAAAATCCAGCGTTTCGTTCGGCATTTCCCTGTATGCAAAAAGCAAAGCCGGTATGAAACGATCCATTCCTGGGGTTCCTGCCTTGCAACCTTTCTCAACATGGACTTTAACGTTCCATTGAAACGTTCAACCATTGCCATTCGATTGGGGATGATATGGCGTGGTTGAAATGGAAGAGATTGACAACAGTCTGTAAATTTCTTCATGAGATCAGAAATGAATTGCGTTCCACAATCCGAGAGAATTTCGTCTGGAAGACCCACTCTGGAAAAAATCGCAAGTAAGGCTTCAGCGACAGACACTGTATCAATTTTCTTCAGTGGAATCGCTTCTGGATACCTTGTTGCTGTATCCACCAAAGTTAAGATATAGCGATATCCGGAAGAAGACAGTGGTAAAGGTCCAACAAGATCAATAGCTACCTTCCGAAATGGAACGGAAATGAGAGGCATTT
The DNA here is from genome assembly GCA_018398815.1 of Conus ventricosus. NCBI lineage: Eukaryota > Metazoa > Mollusca > Gastropoda > Neogastropoda > Conidae > Conus > Conus ventricosus. The sequence goes on from CM031598.1 coordinate 21,860,705, forward strand.
TGTGCAAAGGTGCACATGGGACGCGACCTTTCTGAGATGTCTTTTGGCAGATGTCACATGAGCGGCAGTATTTCGTAACTTCCTTTGTGACACCTGGCCAATAAAAAGAATCAAGAACTCTCTTTAATGTTCTTTTGATTCCACAGTGACCAGCGAACAATGCATCATGAGCCGTGTGTAGTACTGTTTCTCTAAGTGGTTTTGGAACCACAACTTGTTTGTTGTCCTGTCCAGGACACACCTGTAGAGAATGTCAGAGTCCAGTATGTACGTTGGTTTGTCCGTTGGTACGTCAGCGACAGTCTGTTTAGCAGCAGAAAGTATTGTCGTCAGCGTCTCGTCTTTTCCCTGCATTTCTTTTAAATCATCTGGGGTAATCTGGAGTTCATCCAGTTTTGAGACTTTTAGCGGCTTTGTAGCCTTTCCCTGCTCTATGACGTTTGATCTAGTACTCACAAGACAAGGAACGAACGATCCTCCAGCACCACCATGTACTGTAGCGACACCTGGCAAATTGCCCAAGATCAAGTCGCAGACTGGGTTATCAATAACACAGGCGGTAAGAAATCCGGAGTAGTACGGTGTATCGACTGAAAATTTTCGCCAGCGGAAACGTTTCAATCTTGCCTCCAAACGACCTACACTTTTGGACAGTGTTGAGATACTGGTTTTGAAGCACGAAAGATTTCCGTACACCAGCAGTGGTGCACCAGTGTCTCGCAAAACCGAAGCCTGCAATCCATTGATGGCTCCGTTTTCTAACACCAGTCCATCAACAGATTGATCTGGTGCCAAAACAAGGCCTTCTTCACAATCAGTGGAGACTAATGCGGATTTTGAATCATTTGGTTTGAAAGGGCAATTCCTTTTCAAATGGAACTTGCAATCGCAATAGAAACATCGCATTGTCTGATCGGCAGCTGACTGATTTTGTGAACTTCGGTTCTGTCCACGAACTGGCCCAAAAGGTCTACGCGGTGGTCGTTGTCCACGACCTCGGAACGTTTGCTGAGAAGCAATGGGTTTTTCCGGCGGTGAGTACTGTACTGATGAAAGTCACTCGAACCGCGGAAAGATCCCTGTCCATTCCTAGGATTAGGTATATCCTTGAGGACTCAAAAATGACCCACGATTTCCTTTCCTGTAACTTCCCTGTCCTGATGGGATAGTACATGACGCATGAGACTCAAAGATGGAAAATTCTCCTTTCCTAGCCACGCCCTTATCTGGGTGAGCGATACAATACTGATCAGCCATCTGATCACATTTCCTCCACGTTTTCAAATTGCCTTTCTTTAGGAAAGTGGCCAGATCTTTGCTCACGCTCTGGAAAAGTTGTTCTTCAAGAAGGAGATCTCGCAGTGATTGAAAAGTTTTGTTCGTTTTAGATAAATCGATCCATCGATCCAAACAATGACTCATACGGATCAGAAACGACGGAAACGATTCTCCTTTGTCAGGGCGCACAGAACGGAAACGTTCGCGAAAACGATCAGCAGAACATTGAAATTTCTTGAGGAGTCTTCTTTCAACTGATCCCAAGTTAAATTTTGTTTCGCTGCAAGTGAGTGGTACAGTGTCAAAGCGCTACCCTTAAACAACGACGCAATTTACAATGTCCACTTTTCCTTTGGCCAACCACAAGACGTTGCGTGACTTTCAAATCGGAAAAGAAAACTATCAATGTCATCCGTTTTTTCCTCAAAAGGCGGTAACTTTGGAATATATGCCGCTTTTGGTTGAGGTGCGCTTGCGGAACCGACTGGTGGAGGTTCTCTCGATGCCTGGATTCTTTTAATTTCAGCATCAGTCTCTAGTTCTAACTGCCTCAACTTAAATTGACGTTCTTCAGCTTCAGCTTCCCTCTGTAATCTTTTTTTCTTCAATTTCAGCTTCCCTCTGTAATCTTTTTTCTTCAGCTTCAGCTCCCTCTGTAATCTTTTTTCTTCAGCTCAGCTTCCCTCTGTAATCTTTTTTCTTCAGCTTCAACTTCCCTCTGTAGTCTTTTTTCTTCATCTTCCCTCTGTCTTAGCCTGTCTGCCCTATCTATGCATTGTTGCACATAGTTGGTAAGTTTTTCTCCATCAAAACCCAAGCGTTCCGCTTGTTTAACATATTTATCAAAATCATCCATAATGAACCGTCAACAGATATAAACACCAAACAATTTCTAAGTATGGATAAAAATAAGGCGATATATGATGATGTTATGTTTCACCAACCGTAATTATAGTATATACAAATAAAGAATTCAATTTCCGGTGTAAACAGAAAAACCGCTTACTAAAACAGGGCAGATATGAAACACAAGGAATGTATTTTTCCAGAAGTATTTTGTTATCAATTTGGAATGTAAAAAAAAAAAAAAAAATGAAGTTCAATGCAAATCTGTTTTTCCTAAGAAAGGAAAAAACACAATACTAAAGTTTTCTGGAAATAAATTCTTTATAAAGTTTTAGTTCTTAAATGTTCTTGTTGTCAGTCTTTTCTTTCTTACTTAATTCCAAATGAATTTACAAAACAAATGTACCGCCTTATACAAAAAATGAATATAAATTTACAAAACAAATGGAAGCACAAACAATTAAAAAGAGGGGAAGAAACACAAACTAGCGGAAATCTTACCTAAAAGATGAAAATGTAGAAAAGAAAACTAGATAGGAGCTTATTGATGAGAAGGTTTAAGAGGTTTTGAAAAAGGGGGTGAAAAGGAAATGAAAGGATACACAGGATCAGAACAGTGAGAAGAAATCAAGAACAGCAAAAGAAGCCTCAGACAGCACCTAGTGGTCACTGTCTCCCGTGAAACTGGAGACGGGAAAAAAAACAAATCCTGCACAATATACACCACACTACAGTAATAATACAAAATACTAAAACAATCAATCAATAAATGCACATTCACCCAAACTCAAAGAAAATCTCGCACCACACACAGAAAAAAAAATAATCAAAAGATAAAGATGTTTATTTGGGCTGAGCGGTAATCAACTCCACCACCTACACTATTAGCGTGACGGAGGAGAAGTTGATCCCACACTCTGAGGGGCAAGGGGAAAAATCAAACTGAAACAATAGGAAAGGGAAAGAAATAGATATTTATGAGAAGGGAAGGACTATTGACTCCCCAACGCCATGCCCCCCTGCTAAACGCAGGAAGAGGTTGGGGCTATCAGTCCTGGGGAAGGGGACAAACAAAATCTAATACTCTAGGGGAAGGACAACGACTCCTCAACGCCCTGCCCCTTGCTGCCAGGTTCGAGCAAGAGGAGGTTGAGGCTATCGGTCCTGAGGGGGGGAAAGGGCCAAAAAGAAAACCTACCAAAAAAAAAAACCTTAACGGAGTAGAGCAACCAAAAGAAATGTCAACCACCCAAAACACATATAGAAATAGAACACACAAAAAAATGCAAATATTTATACACAATAAATAATTAAACTTTCTTCTTTTTTTTTTCCTTCCCTCAAACCTTGAGGGTACAAAATAGAAATCTTTTCTTTTCCAGGTCCCGAGGTTACAAATACAAATCTTTTTTTTTTTTTCTTTTGTCGGGGTCACCACTGTCACACTGTCATTTTTGCACCCGCGCATTCATGACAGCATTTACTCCATACGCACACGCAATCTTTCCAATCAACAAAAGGCGCACTACGAATGTTTTTCTTCTCCCCCTCTCCTTCAGGGAAAACACTTTACTAAATCACATCAACAACTTGTAAACAGATTTTACACATGTATCTCTCTTTACACTGAGATAAATTAATCTTCACACATGTATCTCTCTTTACACTGAGAGAAAAAATAATCTTCACACATGTATCTCTCTTTACACTGAGAGATAAAATAATCTAGTTCCGCTTCTATAAAGCCATGGCCTTCACATTCCGTTATCCCAAAAAATCCGGACCAGGAGAATACATAACTCCCGTAATCACTGATGCCCTGCCTGCCTCAAGTAAAAGCTTCCATGCTTTCTCAATTCCCTGTCTCTCTGAGACAATATATTGCCCCCCTCGAATTCTCCTGTCCTGGAGATACGAGTCTCGACTTCTCTTTCTCGACTTCTTCTGTCTCTGAGAAATGACGAGTTCCAACTCCTCTCCCTGGAGTTGGTACTTGCTGGGGCCGAACTACTGGTGTGTTCCCCACACCATGGCCATCTTCAACACCTCACGGGGTGAAAGGTGAAGGGTGAAGGGCGAAGGGTAAAGGGTGAAGGGTGAAGGGCTGAAACACGAATAAGGTTCGTGTAAGTAAACCTGCTTCCCAATTCAACATATGAATTCTTTCTTTCTCTTTTCTTTAAGTTTTCCCCCTGTAGCTTTCCCCAACTATCTATCGCTCACTGGTAATGACTGGTTAGCAGAGAGGACCAACGTCCTGACAGGTTCGAGTCTCTAGGCCATCTGCTGGGCTAAAACTGATTCTTTCCTCCCTCCTCCTAGTGAGTGCATACTCAGTGTTCAAAACACATGACCAGCACTTACCTTACCAGCCTTGTTAAACTATCACTCAGTGGTCACTTATCACCCAATGACCATGTTTGTTTCTTAATGAGTATATCTCACAATTATTTTGGGGACGCCCGCTACACTAGTCAAGCCACATGAATATTCTTCCTTTAGTTGTGGCACGGGGAAATGATTCATATCACTAACTACATGTGATGGAGCGTCACATGCCTCGATGTGAGGCTACGTCACATGACAGTATTAAACACAGAAATGTATGTTTGAAACACAGTGCAAAACCGGAAACAACATACAAATAAAACAAAGCAAGAAAGAAAAGGGGTTAGTTACCGCCACAGATACAGATAAACAGATTACAAAACAAAACACAATGCATTTCGACCCCTTGGGTCTTCTTCAGGCAAAAAACAAACAGTAGAAAGAAACCCGTGGAGAGCGTGGCAGCAGAGAGTCCTCAGAAGAGAAGCCCCCTTCAAGCAAGTGTTTCGGCCCTTATCTCCTGACACTCTAGGGGGGTAGGGCCACACCCGGTTCATGACTCCGGATGTCCCTCTGCTGCTCCTTTTTTCCCATCTTGGGACGAGCCATGACTGGGATTCGAACCCATGATCCTGTGGACATGCTCAATTTCCACTTAATGACTCGCACTCTAACCACGAGCCACACGGACACCTGATATTTGTAGGAAAGTTAAGCCTTATGAAGTTCACTTTTGTTCCTCCTTGACCAGATCCAGCTTGAACACCTCTCTGCTGCTTCTGTCATTGCTATCAGGGCTCTGTTTTTTTCCCCTCCCTGAATTGAGAGCTGTTTCATGAGGCTGTATGCAGACGTTCCTACAAACCCCCTAGCTCAATTTCTGCAGTGAGGACTTTGACCTGATAGCCTTCTCTCCTCAGGCTGTTTGCCAGATCAGCATACTTTTCAGTCTTGTAGATTTGAGCTGCCTCCATTCTGTTCTCATATGGCACCGTGAGCTCGATCATGATCAGCTGCTTGGTTGACTGGAGTGGACTACTATGTCTGGTCTCATGCCACTCTTGCTGATCTCTGGGTGACTCTTCCATTCTGGGAGGTCTGCAGTGCACTCCCAGTCATCTGCCCATCCAGCAGACTCTGCCTGCATGTTCGAGTGGCACTGTTGTTCTTGGCCGTGATTTGCTGCCTCCGCCGTTTATAGAACAGGGAAAACGAAGAACAAGAAACCACTTATCTTCTCTATATTCGGCGCAAAATGGCTGTTGTCTGAAAGCGAGGCCGTTAAGGAGGAAGGGGGGGGGGGGAGGGATCATGGGAATGATAATAATGGTAATAATGGTAATAATGGCAATTATAGTGAAAAAAAGTGGCGATGATGAAAACGTATATAAAAGAGGGACGGGGGAGGGGGGGGGGGGTACTGGTAAAGTGTTTTTGTGAGAGAAAAACACGGGGGGGGGGGGGGGGGGAGGGGGGGGGGGGGTGAAACAGTAGGTTTTTGTGTTGTTGTTGTAGTAATTATTGCTTAATAGTATGACATATATGTGACGGTAGTGATTATGGTGGACTGATGATCGTGCTTAGTGGTAAGGGATAGAAATGATACATGAAAAACGTCATGGGTGCTAACTGTGATGATAGTAGCTATATGTGGGTAGTTGTATGTGGGTGTGTGGGTAATGCTAATCATAACTGGCAAGGAATGGAAGTGATCAATCAGTCACTCCGTTTTGAATTTAAAGCAAAGCAAGCAAGAACAAATTAAGGAAAACAACAATGTCACGACCGACCCCTGAAGGTCTGCCCTGACAGGATCGGTCTAGATGGGAGTGAAGGGAGTGACTGACCTCACACGCCTCGCAAGAGACCACACAAGAAAGATTACGATACAATACACCATTTATTCACACCAGCACACACATTGTCACAAATAAGCATTCCAACACACACAACATGCACAATCACAAATAAGCTTTTCAACACACACACCATACACATAGTCACAACAAGCATTCCAACACACCAAACATGCACAATCACAATCAACCATCCCAACACACGCATTCCTTTCCGTGCTTCATGTGGTTCCCCCACACCTCTGTCTCTCCAAAGTCCTCCGAGAGCACCGGGTCAACTCAGGCACCCCAGACCGGGTCTGTTCCTGAATATAGTCTTTCAAGGCCGACACCCTTTACACACACACACCCCCAAATGGCACGACACAGTGCTAACCACACCCGGTCACGTGCGCTGCAGGAGGTCCGTGGACAGTGGAGAACGCCTCCGGTGGGACGAGGCGCCGCCGCGGAAAGTCCCGGACAGGGCCAGGAACATCCAGCAAAGTCCACGTGCTCCTCAACCAGTGCGCGGCCCTAACAGCGCCAGCATCGGGTGGAGCCCCCGGGAGGAGAGAATAAAGGAAGGAACTGGAAGGAAAGGAGAAAGGGTACTGGAACCCCGCAGTCAGTACGGTCTGATATTTGCTGCTTAATCCTAACAGCCGCTCGCATGATGGGCGAGGGGGGTGTTTGCTGAATACATTAACACCAGCTCACACAGACCTGAGCATCACACAGTAAACAAACCAAACGAGGAATGTTCGCTAAAGGTCTCCTCACACGAAGCAGGTAAGAGGTTACATTAACAGGCTAAACCAACAAATATCAATTTATATCTTCATCCTTCCCTCACTCACGTTCAACATTTTCCTTTCTTAGGAACTGAACTAATACAGCAACCACTGCTCTATAACTGCCACCACATTTGCAAATAATAATAATTCAATGGCACAATTACTCCACATTTTATAGCAACATTTTAAAAAAAAAGACAATTCTCCAACCATGCATCCAAACGACTAATCATGAGTACGCACGCTCGCAAACATAAAACTCTCGTTCCCCTTGCACGCACAAACAGACGGTGGCCGAAGAATGCGAGACCGGCAATTGTGACAGGGGCGGACGAGCGAGACCAAGCAAGTACCAACCCTGAATCACCAGGTTCTCCCCACCCCCACCGACTACCACATCACCAGATGCATATAAAGGAGAAAGACTTTTGGATATAATTTTGACTGGCCAGGTTAAAGATTGAATTAACCAGAAAAAGTGGTCTCAAACAATATTTCTTTTATAATTTTGAAAACCGACAAAAATTGCGCAAAAGAGAAGAATTAGCCGGCTAACAAAAAAAACAACAACAAACAAATAAACCACAAAACTGATGCTTACCAGCTACCCGTGGGTGACCCAAAGTGGCGGGTCAAGCGACTCTCTGCCCTCTGTCCAGTCGAGAGGACCAGCAGAGCAGATGCGGAAAGAGATGACGTGATGTGATGTCCCTCCCCTACAGGCCGACTGTAGGAATGAAGGTACCGACCGTACCTTAGACGAAGTGGTGAAGAACCAAAAACAGAGCAGGCGCTCTCAGGGACATCTTCCGCTCGAGTGAAGAGAAAAACCTGCCTAAACGATGGCAGCCAACATGCCACGCTACGTCACAGTGAGCATACCTCAAGCCTAAGAGGAATGATGCACGTGCGGCAGGTAAAAAGACAGGAGAGAGGCCGATAGAGACAGCCAGTTCAAGCGAAAGGTACCAGCCACCTGTGAACCTGCAGGATGAATTGCACGGGCAGTGGATTTAGAGAGAGAGAGAGAGAAAGTAAACCTAACCTGAGCTGAACGACATTAAGGTGCAAACACACCACAAGCCACATTAGGGGACGGATACACGACAATAACAACGACAAAAATAAATGAATAATTCCACCACCCTAGATGGGTCAATCATCATAAGCCTCGTGACAAACTCGTGACAAACCCCCCTTCTAAAAGCATCTGTTTCTCTGAGATACAGTGCTCCTTTGAACCTTGACGCATGTGCAAAATCACAACAATGGGACCGAACCCAAAACTCTGTGATCGACAGAGTACGATAAATCCAATACAACCATTCCACGATAGAATTACACAGGGAGATACATAATACTACATTTATCAAACAACTAAGCAAACCTTCCAACAACAAAAGTAGCAATCCGAGCCAGTGGTGATTCACTACCGTTAACATCACTGAAGTGAAAACTGTCACTACACCTGATACAGAGACAAAAAGGGGATATAACCCTGGTTGAGGGGAAGTGTTCCTCTGACTGATTTCTCCAATGTGCTGACTACGGAGCTCGGCTGAGATAGTCAGCATCCGTATTGCTGGAACCCTTGATATGGCGAAAAGTGAAAGCATGACTACTCTGCAGTTCCACTGCCTAACTCATGAGTCGACGACTGACTGGCGGGATCCGGTCCAGGCACTGGAGAGGATGATGATCGCTCTCCAGTACAAACTTCCGGCCGTACTTCTTCTTGGGCACGCCAGTGCGCGTCCAAATCTGCCAGAGAGCTTCAGCAACAGTAGGGGCATCGATAGTCCTAAGCGGGACAGCCTCTGGGTACCGAGTCGCGTAAGTCTACCACTACCAAAATGTAGCGGTGACCGCGATCGGATGGTGGATTAATGGGTCCACCAGGTCAACCCCAACCTTGCTGGATGGCTCCCCAACCAGTGGCACTGACCCTAGGGGAACACGCTTCAAGCGACCCTTAGGCGTTGTCCGTTGGCAGACATCGCAACTGCGGCAGTACTGCCTAACCTGAGAATTCATCCCCGGCCAGAAGAAGTCCTGTCTTACACGCTCGAGAGTCCGCTTTGAGCCCATATGACCTGCCATAGGTGAATCATGGGCCTGCCGGAGAACAGATTCTCTCAAGCTTTGGGGAACTACTAGCTGCTTGGCCACCCGATCTGCCTGAGTGAAAAACCCTAAAGAGGATCCCTTGTGGAGCTTGAAGCTCACCTTGGCGTTATCGGGCAGACTGAGCGGGACGATCTACCAGTTGTCGCAGGCGTTGGACATCCAGGTCCCTGGCCTGAAGACGGACCATGGTAGCAGGATCGGCCCTTGCCAGAACCTCGTCAGAGATCGGCTGAAGAACGGGACGCAATTCCTGTTCCTGCTTCTTAGCTTTGGCGCGTGTGGTAACTCCCACACACGCCTGTACGGCAGATCCGTAGACACGGACTGACTGCGTCCGTCTGCAAAGGTGATACTATTCCCTATGAGGAGGGAATACATAGGTTGCTCCACCGCGATGGCCCATACTTCGCCACAAAGTAGGGGGTGGAGATAGGAATGAGTACGGAGGGACGGGTGGAGGTAAAACCAGCCTCCAACCCGCGCACATCGTAACTGGCGCCCCGCTGAGCTCAGAGGAAACCAAATCCTCATCCACAAAGAGCGTTGATGCTCCCGAATCCCTGATGGTGTCGACCAAGGATGAACCAACAACAGAAAGAAACACTGGACACTCGGTACCACCAGAAGCTGGGATGGACCCCACGTTAGCCGAGGCACGAGGACGCTGGAAAGGACTAGCCCCATGACTACCGGCGGTTTTGGGGCAATCTTTCCTAATGTGGCCGGGACGACCACAAAGAAAACACAGTCAGGGTGCTGAGGTCCCCGATGAACTGCCTGCCTTGTTCGACCCGCTAGCAGTCGTCGGCGCCTTATTGCCACTAAATCCTGTGAGGGTCTTCCTGTCCGTATCTGGGCGATGCCCATAAGCTCTACGGGCTTCAGCAAACACCTCAGCCGTTATGAATCGCAGCCGCGAAATCCTGAGGTGCTGTCTCGCCTATACGGATCCTCAACTCTGGGGACACGGTGTTGGTAAGCTGTTCGATGAGAATCAGATCCTCCAGCTCCAGCTTAGCCAACTGACGCAAGTACCCTAGCGTTTTGCGCAGCCTATCTCCAAACTGCACGAAGGTCTCGTCGTTATTCTTTTTCATAGACCTGAACTTCCTCCTGTACGTCTCTGGGGTAAGGTGGAAACGTTTACGCAGAGCCAACTGCATGTCTGCATAAGACGCGCCCTCATTTAGAGTAAGCACACACTCCCTTGCAGCACCTGATAATCCAGAAAAAAGGTGCATGGCCTTTTGTTCCTCAGACAATTGGTATGAAGTAGCTACCTTGTCAAAATGCTCTAAGAACATATCGATGTCCTCACTAGGTCTGAACTCTGGAAGCTTTAATTTTGGGACTCTAACTCTATCACTTGCCTGTCGATCAACCCCCTGATTTTACAGATGCGGGAGTCCGCGAAAGAAGTTGTTCCATCTCCTCCCTACGCAGAGCTTCCTGTCTGGCAGCCTCCTCTCTGCGCAGATCTTCCTGTCTGGCAATCTCCTCTCTTCGCAGAGTCTCCATCCTATCTAGCTCCTCCCGACGGAGGGCTTCCTGTCTGGCAGCCTCCTCCCTACGCCGAGTTTCCTCCTCCCTACGCAGAGCTTCCTGCCTAGCAGCCTCTTCCCTACGCAGATCTAACTCTTCCCGACGGAGGGCTTCCTGTCTGACAGCCTCTTCCAACGCAGCGTTTCCTGCCTAGCAGCTTCTTCCCTACGCAGAGCCTCATCCTCTCGTCGCTGTCGCTCCAGAAACATAAGGACGGAGGCGATGTTCTGGGCGGGATTCACCACTCCCGACACGGGAGGATGACCCGTTTGACCCGTCCCTTGGGTCTCGACTTTCCCATGAGGAAAATCTCCTGGGGCATGCTCCTTACGAGGGGAGGCATGGAGAAGAGAGGGTTTCGGTTTCTGCGACTCAACAGAAGCCCATAGTTGCTTCGCTATACTCTGACGCTTCCGAGCGGAAGTGCCAGTCGGGGTCTCAGCAGGAAAATCCCTAGTGAAGAAGAAGTGAAAGTACTCGCTGGACTATCGGCTACAGCACTGGAATAAGTAGAAGTCACTGTAGTCGAAGTACTGGTACTAATAGTAGGGACTACATTCTGAAGACCTTTCTTCTTCGACGCACGCGTCGCCATACCACCAGCACCGGACGTTGCCATGACAATTATATCCTACAGTTATCAAATACAGGGGAAAAACAATTCAACTTGAAAAACAGATACCCACGGATATGTTACGTCTCTTGGTGACTGACTGAGAAACAGCAAATAAAAAAAAAATGTCAACATACAATGTTCGGCTGCTCCACTCTGGCAACACCGCGCTCCACAACACGAGCAACAGTGCGGTGGGGCTCACCGACAAAAAAAACAAAACAAAAAATATGTCCAGGCTGCTCCCACTCTGGCAACACCGCGCTCCACAACACGAGCAACAGTGCGGTGGGGCTCACCGACAAAAAAAAAAAAAATATATATCCCCAGTTATCAAATACAGGGGAAAGACAATTCAACTTGAAAAACAGATACCCCACGGATATGTTACGTCTCTTGGTGACTGACTGAGAAACAGCAAATAAAAAAAAAATGTCAACATACAATGTTCGGCTGCTCCCACTCTGGCAACACCGCGCTCCACAACACGAGCAACAGTGCGGTGGGGTTCACCGACAAAAAAAACAAAACAAAAAAATATGTCCAGGCTGCTCCCACTCTGGCAACACCGCGCTCCACAACACGAGCAACAGTGCGGTGGGCTCACCGACAAAAAAAAAAAAATATATATATTATGGCAGAAGGAATCAGGAGAAAAGAAAAAAGTGACACTAACGTCGATACACCCACCTGTACTCAACCACCCGGTAAAGAAAACTGGTTAACTACAAAACAGGAATGGCAGACTGAGTGGCAACAGAAAGGCGAGTCTTACGGCCGTATCTGCGTGAGGCACCCGGCGGAAAGAGGTCTGGGACGCAGTTGATTCCCCTTCATCTCAACTCGACCCCAAGTCACACCAGATGTTCTCTCAGGCCACCAAAAGACTCCCTACACGCTAGAGTCACCCAGCCAACCACCCACAAACAAACACGACAAACTGACTAAACGTATACAAAACAGACAGAACTGGACAGGTACTCCGCGAAACGAGAGAGACAGTCAGAGCCCTTCACATCCCTGATGAGCCCCCACAAATGTCACGACCGACCCCTGAAGGTCTGCCCTGACAGGATCGGTCTAGATGGGAGTGAAGGGAGTGACTGACCTCACACGCCTCGCAAGAGACCACACAAGAAAGATTACGATACAATACACCATTTATTCACACCAGCACACACATAGTCACAAATAAGCATTCCAACACACACAACATGCACAATCACAAATAAGCTTTTCAACACACACACCATACACATAGTCACAAACAAGCATTCCAACACACACAACATGCACAATCACAATCAACCATCCCAACACACGCATTCCTTTCCGTGCTTCATGTGGTTCCCCCACACCTCTGTCTCTCCAAAGTCCTCCGAGAGCACCGGGTCAACTCAGGCACCCCAGACGGGTCTGTTCTGAATATAGTCTTTCAAGGCCGACACCCTTGACACCCCCCCCCCAAATGGCACGACACAGTGCTAACCACACCCGGTCACGTGCGCTGCAGGAGGTCCGTGGACAGTGGAGAACGCCTCTGGTGGGACGAGGCGCCGCCGCGGAAAGTCCCGGACAGGGCCAGGAACATCCAGCAAAGTCCACGTGCTCCTCAACCAGTGCGCGGCCCCAACAGCGCCAGCATCGGGTGGAGCCCCCAGGAGGAGAGAATAAAGGAAGGAACTGGAAGGAAAGGAGAAAGGGTACTGGAACCCCGCAGTCAGTACGGTCTGATATTTGCTGCTTAATCCTAACAGCCGCTCGCATGATGGGCGAGGGGGGTGTTTGCTGAATACATTAACACCAGTCAACACAGACTGAGCATCACACAGTAAACAAACCAAACGAGGAATGTTCGCTAAAGGTCTCCACACACGAAGCAGGTAAGAGGTTACATTAACAGGCTAAACCAAACAAATATCAATTTATATCTTCATCCTTCCTCACTCACGTTCAACATTTTCCTTTCTTAGGAACTGAACTAATACAGCAACCACTGCTCCATAACTGCCACCACATTTGCAAATAATAATAATTCAATGGCACAATTATCTCCACATTTTAGCAACATTTAAAAAAAAAAGACAATTCTCCAACCATGCATCCAAACGACTAATCATGAGTACGCACGCTCGCAAACAAAACTCTCGTTCCCCTTGCACGCACAAACAGACGGTGGCGAAGAATGCGAGACCGGCAATTGTGACAGGGCGGACGAGCGAGACCAAGCAAGTACCAACCCTGAATCACCAGGTTCTCCCCCATCCCCACCGACTACCGCATCACCAGATGCATATAAAGGAGAAAGACTTTTGGATATAATTTTGACTGGCCAGGTTAAAGATTGAATTAACCAGAAAAAGTGGTCTCAAACAATATTTCTTTTATAATTTTGAAAACCGACAAAAATTGCGCAAAAGAGAAGAATTAGCCGCTAAACAACAAAAACAAACAAAAAAAAACCACGAAAACTGATGCTTACCAGCTACCCGTGGGTGACCCAAAGTGGCGGGTCAAGCGACTCTCTGCCCTCTGTCCAGTAGAGAGGACCAGCAGAGCAGATGCAGAAAAGAGATGACGTGATGTGATGTCCCTCCCCTACAGGCCGACTGTAGGAATGAAGGTACCGACCGTACCTTAGACGAAGTGGTGAAGAACCAAAAACAGAGCAGGCGCATCTCAGGGACATCTTCCGCTCGAGTGAGAGAAAACCTGCCTAAACGATGGCAGCCAACATGCCACGCTACGTCACAGTGAGCATACCTCAAGCCTAAGAGGAATGATGCATGTGCGGCAGGTAAAAAGAACAGGAGAGAGGCCGATAGAGACAGCCAGTTCAAGCGAAAGGTACCAGCCACCCGTGAACTGCAGGATGAATTGCACGGGCAGTGGATTTAGAGAGAGAGAGAGAAAGTAAACCTAACCTGAGCTGAACGACATTAAGGTGCAAACACACCACAAGTCACATTAGGGGACGGATACACGACAATAACAACGACAAAAAATAAATGAATAATTCCACCACCCTAGATGGGTCAATCGTCATAAGCCTCGTGACGAACTCGTGACAAACAACAACAACAACAGCAACGACGACAACAACAACAACAACATCAACAACAACAACAACAACAACAACAACAACAACAACAACAACAACAACAACAACAACAACAACAACAGCAATCACAACAAAAGCAAAGCAACCAAGCAAAACACAAAAGATGTCAGAGTTACTGATTATTTAGTTCTCTTATTGGCTTTCCCCCCATTTACCACTCAAAGTTCAATCCTAGATCCACGTCCTTCAAAATTTCTCTTGACTTAAATGCAAGAATGAATAAATAAATAAATAAATATTAAATAACGGATAAATAAATAAATAAATAAATAAACAAAATAAATAAATGTATAAATATTATAAATAAATAAATAATAGTAATAATTATTGCCAAACAAAACAAAAGATCGCTCATGAACATCAACGGACCAATCATACATTCACCAAATGATGTGCCAGAAACTCAGTCAATGAATAAAACAGCTTCCATTAGTTAGCCATAAAACAGTCTATCCATTGATAATGAAATGAAGGAGGCGGAGGAGAAGGAGAAAGAGAAGGAGAAGAAGGAGGAGGAAGAAGAGGAGAGGAGAAAAAGGAGAAGGATGATGATGAGGAGGATAATAATGATAACAGAAGAGGACGAAGAACAACAACAACAGCAGCGGCAACAACAACAACAACAACAACAACAACAACAACAACGATTAATAATAATAATAATAATAATAATAATAATAATAATAATAATAATAATAATAATAATAATAACAAACAACAACAACAATAATAATAATAATAATAATAATAATATATAATAATAATAATAATAATAATAAATAATAATGACGATGATAGTGATGATGACGATGATGATGGTGGTGATGATAATGATGATGATGTTGATGATGACGATGATGGTGATGACATTAACATACAACAAACAACAAACAACAACACAACAACAACAATGATAATAATACTAATATTAATACTAATAATATAATGATGATGATAATAATATTAATAATAATGATAATGATAAAAAATAAGAAGAATAAGAGTAAGCATAGTACAACAACAACAATAAGAATAATTGAATGAATAATAGTAATGATAATAAGAATAATAATAATAATAATATAATAATAATAATAATAATAATAATAATAATAATAATAATGACACTACTACAACTACTACAACTACCACTACTACTACTACTACTACTACTACTACTACTACTACTGATCTGTAATGCTTTCCTCACACTTTTTGCTACAAACTTCACCGACATGGGCATTATGTCATTAGGCGATGATTAAACATCGTGTCAGTAGTTGATGATTAAGCATTATGTCATTACCCGATGATGGGCAGTAGTTGGGAACACCACAGTCAGACTCCTGCTTGCACAACGTGCATACACAATCAAGAACAGTCAATCAGAAGAGTGTCTCCATGCAATGACACACAATGTGCATAGACTACTTGTAATATTCTTTTGACATTGACTCACCAAGAGGAAAACACACAAACAAAACGACCAGGTTCCCACAGACTCACAAAATCAGTTTTAGCCTCCAAATTCGGCCTCAAGACACTGCCATTAAAAAATGTTGTTCTTCTTTATGATGCCTTAGTCCACACGGACTCAATTTGTGACACGACTTTTCAATTTGGCCAATTTAATTGATGAACGAGAAGTGTGTGTGTGTGTGTGTGTGTGTGTGTGTGTGTGTGTGTGCGTGCGTGCGTGCGTGCGTGCGTGTGTGTGTGCGTGTGTGTGTGGAGGACTATTAAATCTAAAAAGAAAAAGAAAGAAAAAAGGACCTCACGTCAAAATAAACTCAATTTGTGTCTGTGTGCACCTCTCAAAAGTAAAGCATTTTGCCGTTATTCTACACCAGGAAAACTCATACAAAGAAAAGAAATGGAAATTCTCCATTCATATTCAAACCTCTTTATTTGTATAACATCTTCCCACGTATGTCCTCTTTTCATTCCTTTTACAACCTGTCGCCAATACGTTGAATATCATCTTAGCCGGAGGTTTTCTGTCCTCTCATAGGCCGGTCGTAATTCTGCTAGAGACATGTACCATCGCAAGGCTGGCACCTAGTACCCCGCTGACATGTCAATCCTCCACGACTTCCGACCCTTCCCTAGGTGATAACCTTTTGATTTTTACTCACTTCACAGCTCCGGATGCTGTTGCCGCCGCCGCCGCTGCTGCTGCTGCTGGTACTGCTAGTGCTGCTGCTTATGCTGCTACTTATGCTGCTGCCGTTGCTTCTACTACTACTACCACCACTACCACCACTACTACCACTACTACCACTACTACCACTACTACTACTTTCTCATAATTAGTCAATGCTGTGGGTGGGGGGTGGGTGGGGGGAGGGGGTACAACCTAACTCATAGGCGTCTGGGCCTTTTCAAATGTTGTGTTCTTTGTACATTATCACTTTTCATACTGTTTAAAGTATGTTTTCTATTACATGGATTTGTCGTAAATGAAGTTTTAGGATTAGTTTTTGTGATTGAAATAAGTACT
>CM031598.1:21878691-21913691 GCA_018398815.1 Conus ventricosus
ATAAATCCTGACAATGCATAACAATCACTGTTCCTGCAATCTTCTGATCTTTCAAGTCTGTCACACCTTTGATTGATTTCTACACACTGGTCTTTAATACATGCAAGTTCAGATTTGATGTCATTCAGATCGTTCTGATCATATTGGTTTGATCGTTCAGATGTTGTTGGAGTGACTGCATATCTTCGTGACGATGTCGTCCGCGTCAACTGCTGCTGCCGTGCTCCCATCTCCTTCCCTTGTGACTTGGGGTCTTCATTCAACGGTCCAGGATTTTCTTCCACGTCACCGCTGAGTCGTAGACGCCATACGGAGTACGCAGTGTGTAGCGCGCACATCATGGCAACAAGCGCTGTCACGTGCAGAACGCACGACTGACACTGCCACCGCCATGGTCACCGAACTCTAGCACATTTCTTCCCCACAACACAGTTCCAGCCAAACCTTTTTCTTCGTATGACCACAAAGTTTGAGATGTAAAGGTTCCTCTGAGGTTCCGTTCCAAGCTAGCTGCAAGTGCAATCACCAGACTACAATAGCAAAATGTCAACATGACATCTCCGACTGACACACTCCTGCCACTGCACGCTTCAACCGCTCACCTTTCTGCCTTTCAGCAGATTTGCTGCTCTCCATGTAAACGACCGAATGAAAATGTCTCTCGCCTCTCTGTCTCTGTCTCTGTCTCTCTCTCCCTCCCTCCCCTCTCTCTCCTCTCTCGTCTCCTCTCCTCTCTCTCTCTCTCTCTCTCTCTCTCTCTCTCTCTCTCTCTCTCCCTCACTGTTCGTGTGTGTTTGAGCCACGCGGAAGCCATCACAAAAATTCCGATGAGACAGAGAGAGAGAGAGAGAGAGAGAGAGAGAGAGAGAGAGAGAGAGAGAGAGAGAGAGGAGAGAGATAAGAGAGAGAGAGAGAGAGATAGAGAGAGAGAGAGAGAGAGGGAGCATGTACTCTTCTATGTACATTTGCTAGTGTTACACTCGACTGTGGTTGACTAATCTATATTCGGCAATTAACTTATTTTCGGTTTCCATGCATTGTTGTTTAGTAATTGGTTTTCGTTTTTGTTCCTCTCTTTCTTTCTTTGATTTTTAGTGCGTGCGTGCGTGCGTGCGTGCGTGCGTGCGCGCGCGCGCGCGCGCGCGCGCGCGTGTGTGGTGTGTGTGTGTGTTTGTGTGTGTGTGTGTGTGTGTGTGTGTGTGTGTGTGAGTGTGAGTGCGTGTGTGTTGTGCGTGAGTGTGTGTGTGTGTGTGTATGTGTGTGTGTGTGTGTGTGTGTGTGTGTGTGTGTGTGTGTGTGTGTGTGTGTGTGTGTGTGTGTCCGCGCATGGTGTGTGTGTGTGTGTGTGTCCGCGCATGTGTGTGTGTGTGTGTGTGTGTGTGTGTGTGTGTGTGTTGTGTGTGTGTTGTGGAGAAGAGAGAGAGAGAGAGAGAGAGAGAGAAGAGAGAGAGAGAGAGAGAGAGAGAGAGAGAAGAGAGAGAGAGAGAGAGAGAGAGAGAGATTGTACTGCCCAGGCGTGAGGATGAGGCTGCATGCAAAACTACACATGTCCTGGTTCTTCAAATGTCGTGCATCCAAGGTGTGTCTTCACGTCAGTCATATGTGTGATATGATTTGTCAATGTCCAAGACGGGAAGATGAACTAATCTGTGGCATGACTTTCCCTGAAAACTGCGCTTGTCATGGTTTGGCGTGTGTTTGTTGTCAAATATTTGACACTGACTATCATTCTCAGATTCGTTATTTGGATGCTACGGATAGTGGAATTAGTCAGTGAACCTAAGGAACAATTCAATGTTGATATACCCTAGTCTGAGAAAATATGGGATTTCCATTCTAGACTCGTTTTTTTTCCCAATTTAAAGACATGAATGTGGGCTACAACCACATAACTCAAATTGTCATATTGCAGATCAAGGTATGCCAGATCTTTGCGAGTTCTTCTTGACTGGAAATCCAATACCTCCTTTTTCCAATACCAAAACAATTCCGTTTCAGTATCTATAGAGTCACTGTCATGGCTCGATATATCGAATGTAAAGTTTGAAACGGTGAATAGTGATACACTTTCCATCTTCCCACATTTACAGACTTTAAATTTATCTAATAGTGAAGTGGAAGTAGTTGAACAGAAATCATTTTATAATCTGAAGAAACTCCGTGTATTGGACTCCGTGGGTCTTTTCACTGGACTTTATGAGTTGCAGTCGATTTTTGCCGATAACTACAAACTCTGCTGTCCTCTTATTTTACCTGCAGATTTCAACATAAACCACTGTCAAGCTCCACATAATGAAATTTCATCCTGTGACGATTTGTTGCGATCTGGAATCTATCGCATTTTCCTATCAGTAGTTGCTGCTGCAGTTTTGTTGGGTAATTTTGCCACATTTATTTCCCGTGCAGTACTGTCTATGACCGGAGGTCAGTCTAGTTTTACAATCTTTGTGATTAATGTTTCCATCTCTGATCTGTTCATGGGTATATACCTGGTCATCATTGGTATCGCTGATCACCAATTCTGTAAAAGCTATGTGTGGGAAGATAGCGAGTGGAGACACAGCAGAGTCTGCACTTTGGCTGGAATGTTGCCTCTTTTGTCCAGTGAAGTGTCAGCCATGATTGTCGGCGTCATAACTGTCGATCGCTATATTGTTATCCGCTTCCCTTTTAGTTCTTTTCACTTTGGAAATCTATCAACATTGATAACGACTGCTTTTGTTTGACCTTTGGCATTATTATCGTTGCTGTCCCTTTTGTAAGAGCATGGGACTTTTACAGTCAGACTGGGATTTGTACCCTTTTGCCTGTCACAAAGGCAGATTTTCAGGGAAAGAATTACGTTTTTGGCATCATCATAGTTGTAAACTTTATCTTGTTTCTGCTCATAGCTGCTGGACAAAGCTTCATCTTTTTCTCCATCCGGCTGCAATAGGACAGGGATGGATAACAACAGAAAATCTCAAATACATGAGAAAAGCTCGAGGATTGATCAACATCGTCGTGTCAGACTTTCTGTGCTGGTTTCCCATTGGTCTACTGGGCTTGCTGGCATCTCAAGGAACTCGTGTTTCTGGTGAGATCCGCGTGGCTCTAGCCATCATTGTGATGCCACTTACCTCAGCTCTGAATCCTTTCCTCTACAATTTGAATCTGTTCTTACAACGTCGGCAGATTATTTGGGAAAATAAAATACTGCTGTCGCTTAGAACACTTTCTACTGAGGACATGCAAAACATTTCGGCTCAGTGGATTTAAAAAACTATACTGTGTGTGTGTGTGTGTGTGTGTGTGTGTGTGTGTGTGTGTGTGTGGTGTGTGTGTTGTGTGTGTGTGTGTGTGTGTGTGTGTGTGTGTGTGTGTGTGTGTGTGTGTGTGTGTGTGTGTGTGTGTGTGTGCGTGCGTGCGTGTGCGCGCGCGTGCGTGCGTGCGTGCGTGCGTGCGTGCGTGCGTACTTGCGCGCGCGCGCATTACACTGCTTACTTAATGATTGTAGCTTTAATGTAACTTATTTGCTTCCCACACTTTCTTTTTGTTTTCCTTCTCTAACCTTTGCGGTGGTGTCGGATTTCGTTTTATTACCCTTGGTGGTGAGGATACCACACGATCACAGACTGTGGTATCTCTTTTCGATACTAAGGGAGCACAGACACAATCAGCCTTGTCTCCCTGACGAGTCCCAATCCAGCAGACGAAAGGCTTCGGAGCAGGCGATATAAATGGTTCTGTCTTCAAGATGGGTTACGACGGTTCCCACCCACCGACACTTACGCGCGCGCATGTTTGGCACCACTAACACCAGGACCACCAAACACACACACACACACACACACACACACACTCACACACACACACACACACACACACACACACACCACACACATTTCTAACACTTTCCAAGTAAAATGATTTCATACACGTTCCTTAAACGAAAGTTATTGCTACATTGCTTAATTTTCTCAAAGATGATAAAGGTGTGCTGTCTCCAAGTACCAGAGGCAATGGTTTGCCATGGACGTCTGAAACACACACACACACACACACACACACACACACACACACACACACACACACACACACACACACACACACACACTACGACACACTAACACACATGCTGTAGGCATGCATGCATGATGCACGCACGCACACATACACTCGCTAGTGCGCACGCGCACATATGAACACACACACACGCGCGCGCACACACACACACACACACACACACACACACACACACACACACACACACACACACACACACACACACACACACCGCGCGCGCGCGCGCACGCACGCACGTACGCACGCACGCGCGCACGTACGCACGCACGCACGCACGCACGCACGCACGCACGCACACACACACACACACACACACACACACACACACACACACACACACACACACACATGTGCGCGCCGCGCGCGCACCGCACACCATATTTGTTGAAAGAATTCGTTTGACACTGAAAAACTATGCAACGGTTAAAAGGTCACAATCGTTGTCACGTGTTCTCGTCGAGAATCTGTAACCACGAAAAATGTGAAAGTGTAAGGTCCTGATCTATGTGTGAGAAGTGAAGAATTGATTCCTATTACATTCAAAATCAACATTGTTCCGTATAGAAACCTAAGGAATACCCTTTAGATACTCGGGAGAGTCGTCGAGGTTTGCACAAGATCCGAAAGAGATCGGTTAAAGCGTGTTCCTTTACACGGCAAGAGCTGATTCAACGTCTGGCGAAAGCGAGTGCCCATCTGGTAGTAGATGAAAAAGTTAAGTGTGGAGTTGACCAGGCGGAACACAAAAATTGAAGTCCAAAAAAATATCCAAGAGATTGTGATAGCGTCCCCCATGCCTCAGTTCCGGCACCGAAAACATAATAATAATAATAATAATGGATTGCATTTCTATAGCGCAATTCTAATTCAACAAATTACTCATTGCGCTTGATCTCACGCATACATTCCTTCATACATTGTGATTCATTCGAAACAATCATTAATATAGAAAATCTACAGCACAAAAATAATAAGATAAAAAAATAAAAGCAGCACGTCTAACTACAGAATAAACAAAAAAGCATTACCCTAAATGTGCTTTGAAAAGATAGGTTTTCAGATGGCTCTTGAAAGTGCTAAGAGAAGGTGAGTGTCTGAGGCTGACCGGCAACTTATTCCATATCCCTGGAGCAGCAATACCAAAGGCACGCCCCCCAGCTGTCTGAAGGTTCGACCTGGGGAGCACTAACTGCTTCTCTGAAGAAGATCTCAGACTTCTAGCAAAGTTCCTGGTGGTCAAGGTCACTGAGAGACAGGGCGCTAGACTACCCTCAAAGTGGCGATAAGCCAGAACAGCCACTTTGTATTGTACACGAGCTTCGACTGGCAGCCAGTGAAGCTCGCGAAGCATCGGCGTGACATGGTCTCGTTTACGTTTTCTCAAAACTAACCGAGCAGCAGCATTTTGAATTCGTTGTAGACGTGAGAGCTGCTCATCTGTGATACCAATGAAAGTGGCATTACAGTAATCAATACGTGACAGAATGGAGGCCGATACTAGTTTTCTCACTGCTTCTCTTGAGAGATATTGCCTAATGCTAGCAATGCGCCTGAGTTCCAGGAAACAGGCTCGACACACACTGCTGATGTGGTCTTTCATAGTCAGAGTGCTGTCTAGTTTCACACCGAGATATTTCACACTTTCTTGAAAATCAATACAGCTGTCTTCCAATTCAATCCATAGCCATCTGTAGGAACAGTATGGGACATAAACACACCAAAAACAACACAGAGGTCGCTATCAACATCCGGGTCACCGACACCATCTGATACTCTGAGCTTCCGGTTGCCTGAGATCTAAAGGCAGAAAAAGACTGCTGTCTCCATCTGACCACTGACTGGAGTTTGACGGTGGTGATGACAGTGGTGAATGTGATGACCACAAAACATGTTATAGGCAATGCCGTGGCATAAACAAAGGTGTCAAGTATGTCCAAGATCTCCTTGTTGTTCAAGTAGTATCTGGGGAACAGAAAAACGGGTGTAATAGACTGAAGCAGTAGTAGTAGTAGTAGTAGTAGTAGTAGTAGTAGTAGTAGTAGTAGTAGTAGTAGTAATGGATTTTTTTATATAGCGCCTAATCAAAAGAATTTCTCGAAGCGCTTTACAAAATCATATTACATTCACCCTTCTCATATACAATAGTACACCTTACACCCAACTACAAATGCTATTACTACAAAAACTAACAAATCCTATGAGTACGACAGTCACTTATTTTCAAGTATCACTACAAAAACTAAATCCTACAACGTTCAGTTATACGACAAATCCATGTAATAGAAAACATACTTTAAAACAGTATGACAAAGTGATAATGTACAAAGAACACAACATTTGAAAAGGCCCAGACGGCTATGAGTTAGGTTGTACCCCCTCCCCCCACCCACCCCCCACCCACAGCATTGACTAATTATGAGAAAATAGTAGTAGTAGTAGTAGTAGTAGTAGTAGTAGTAGTAGTAGTAGTAGTAGTAGTAGTAGTAGTTGTAGTTGTAGTAGTAGTAGCAACAGCAGCAGCAGCAGCATAAGTTGCAGCTAGCAGTACCAGCAGCAGCAGCGGCGGCGGCGGCGGCAATAGCATCCGGAGCTGTGAAGTGAGTAAATATCAAAAGGTTATCACCTAGGGAAGGGTCGGAAGTCGTGGAGGACTGACATATCAGCGGGGTACTGGGTGCCAGCCTTGCGATGGTACATGTCTCTAGCAGAATTACGACCGGCCTATGAGAGGACAGAAAACCTCCGGCTAAGATGATATTCAACGTATTGGCGACAGGCTGTAAAAGGAATGAAAAGAGGACATACGTGGGAAGATGTTATACAAATAAAGAGGTTTGAATATGAATGGAGAATATCCATTTCTTTTCTTTGTATGAGTTTTCCTGGTGTAGAATTAAGGCAAAATGCTTTACTTTTGAGAGGTGCACACAGACACAAATTGAGTTTTATTTTGACGTGAGGTCCTTTTTTCTTTCTTTTTCTTTTTCTTTTAGATTTAATAGTCCTCCACCACACACACACACACACACACACACCACACACACACACACACACACACACACACACACACACACACACACACACACACACACACACACACCACGCACGCACGCACGCACGCACGCACGCACGCACGCACGCACGCACACACACCACACACACACACACACTTCTCGTTCATCAATTAAATTGGCCAAATTGAAAAGTCGTGTCGCAAATTGAGTCCGTGTGGACTAAGGCATCATAAAGAAGAAACAACATTTTTTAATGGCAGTGTCTTGAGGCCGAATTTGGAGACTAAAACTGATTTTGTGAGTCTGTGGGAACCTGGTCGTTTTGTTTGTGTGTTTTCCTCTTGGTGAGAACAATGCCAAAAGAATATTACAAGTAGTGTATGCACATTGTGTGTCATCGCATGGAGACACTCTTCTGATTGACTGTTCATGATTGTGTATGCACGTTGTGCGAGCAGGAGTCCGTCTGTGGTGTTCCCAACTACTGTCCATCATCGGCTAATGACACAATGCTTAATCATCAACTACTGACACGATGTTTAATCATCGCCAAAATGACATAATGTCCATGTCGGTGAAGTTTGTAGGAAAGAGTGTGAGGAAAGCATTACAGATCAATAGTAGTAGTAGTAGTAGTAGTAGTAGTAGTAGTAGTAGTAGTAGTAGTAGTAGTAGTAGTAGTAGTAGTAGTAGTGTCATTATTATTATTACTATTATTATTATTATTATTATTATTTCATTACTGTTATTCATTCAGTTATTCTATTGTTGTTGTTGTACCATGCTTACTCTTATTCTTCTTATTTTATTTATTCATTATCATTATTATTGATATTATTATCATCATCATTATATCATTATTATTATTATTATATTATTATTATTATTATTATTATTATTATTATTATTATTATTATTTTATTATTATTATTATTATTATTATTATTATTATCATCATCATCATCTTTGTTGTTGTTGTTGTCGTTAATGTCATCACCATCATCGTCATCAGCATCATCATTATCATCACCACCATCATCATATCAATACTATCATCGTCGTTATCATCATCATATTATTATTATTATTATTATTATTATTATTATATTATTATTATTTATTATTATTATTATTATATTATTATTATTATTATTATTAATATTTATTATATGTTGTTGTTGCCGCTGCTGTTGTTGTTGTTCTTCGTCTTCTTCTGTTATCATATTATCCTCATCATCATCATCCTTCTCCTTTTTCTCCTCCTCCTCCTCTTCCTCCTCCTTCTTCTCCTCCTCTTTCTCCTTCTCCTCCGCTCCTTCATTTCATTATCAATGGATAGACTGTTTTGTGGCTACCTAATGGAAGCTGTTTTATTCATTGACTGAGTTCTGGCACATCATTTGGTGAATAGTATGATTGGTCCGTGGATGTTCATGAGCGATCTTTTGTTTTGTTTTGGACAATATTACTATTATTTATTTATTTATAATATTTATTTATTTATTTATCCGTTTATTTAATATTTATTTATTTATCTATTCATTCTTTCTTTATTCATTCGTCCATGCGTTTAAGTCAAGAGAAATTTTGAAGGACGTGATCTAGGATTGAACTTAGAGTGGTAAATGGGGGAAAGCCAATAAGAGAACTAAATCATCAGTAACTCTAACATCTTTTGTGTTTTGCTTGGTTGCTTTGCTTTTGTTGTGATTGCTGTTGTTGTTGTTGCTGTTGTTGTTGTTGCTGTTGTTGTTGTTGTTGTTGTTGCTGTTGTTGCTGTTGTCGTTGCTGTTGTTGTTGTTGTTGTTTTCCTTATTTTGTTCTTGCTTGCTTTGCTTTAATTCAAAACGGTGACTGATTGATCGCTTCCATTCCTTGCCAATTATGATTAGCATTACCCACACACCCACATAAAAACTACCCACATATAGCTATTATCATCACAGTTAGCACCCATGAGGTTTTCATGTTCATTTCTATCCCTTACCACTAAGCACGATCATCAGTCCACCATAATCACTACCGTCACTTGTATGTCATACTATTAAGAAATAATTACTACAACAACAACAACAACAAAACCTACTCGATTCGATAAAACTGGAATTTTATGTTTAAAGTACTGAAAGCATTTGGTTTTCAAGATGATATATGCAGATGGATAGTACGTTCTACAAAATATTATATCATGTGTCATTGTAAATGGTCAGGTTTCGGATTGGTTTAAAATTAAAAGAGGCTGCAGACAAGGAGACCCCCTATCTCCTTTATATTTGTATTATGCATAGAAATATTGGCTATTATGGTCAACAGAATTCTAATATCCATGGGATCTCAGTGAACAATGTGAACACACGATTGCTCATACGCTGATGACACAGAATTCTTACTTGCAGAAGATAGGGGCTCTTTTGAAAACTGTATAGATGTTCTTGATAGGTTTGGTTCTGTGTCAGCCTTCATATGAATGTAGGAAAAACCAATGTCGTTTGGCTGGGAAGTGAGGAACATCTGAAATCCGTTATATGGAACATTTAGGTATGGAATGGAATCCATCTAAATTCCGAGTATTAGGAATGTGGTTCACTAATGACCTGAAAGAATGTGTAGATATAAATTACTCGAAAGACTAGCAGATGTCAAACACTTATTCACAATATGCGTAAAACGACAGTTAACACCCCTCGGTAGGGTAGCAATATTCTCTTATCCTCTCAAAGTTGACACATCTCTGGTTACTATTACCAAACCGACCAGACATATTTTTTCAAACATGTCAACAGGCTTGTTACAAATTTGTTTGGAATAAAAAGCCAGATAAGATTAACCGAAAAACTGCACATAAAAGTATCAAAGATGGCGGCATTGGTCTTCCTGAACTAAAAACTTTTGTTTTATCTCTGAAGCTGTCCTGGATACGTAAAGCTGAGATGTCAACCCATCGATGGTGAAATATTCTGTGTTTAACTTCCCTAAGTGGTCGCTTATGAACAAATATGGTCCAGAATTCGTTTCCAAATTCACTAAGTATAATCAGTTTAGGCTGATGTTCTTGATGCGTATAAAGTTTTTTTTATTACACGTGTTCCCAAAAAAAAACTCCACTGAACTTCTTGTCGAACCATATGCCATAATAAGCGATTTCAAATCGGAAAGAAGTGCATTGTATCGACAAAAAACTAAGTTGCAAAGATATCAACTGTCTCTCCCACTTTTTTGATGACAAAGGAAAGTTTTTGCCACATGCACGTTTTAAAGAAAAATATAATGTAAATATTGATTTTGTCACTTTTGCTGGCTATAAATCGACAATAATGGACTATGAAAAAACGTCTGGTATCACTTTAAAAAAACGATAGTACATAAACTCATCATTGTGCTTTAAACATCTTATCGCTATAAATAAAGGCTCCAAGTTGTATTATGATATCATCATTGGGAACAACCCTAAGCCAAAATATTGTGATAAATGGGACATGAAATTGTTGATGCAAAATAATTGGAAATCCTGTTTTTTGCACGCGCATAAGATACGTAATGTAGGCTGCAGTGGTTTCAACTGAAAATATTACACAGGTGTTTATGCACAAATGTTGTTTTAAAAGAGATGGAATCGTTGAAAGTAATAACTGTAGTTTTTGCAGCAGATCCAAAGATAGCATTGATCATAATTATGTTTGGAAATGTCACCATGTACAAGTATTTTGGAATGCGTTCATTGGCTTAATGAAAGAAAAATGTTTTGAATGCTGAAAATGTCCTTTTGATAGAAGCACTCGTACTATTTGGCTATGACAATATGATTGCGGGCGACACCGTCTTCACTTTATAATACTATTTGCGAAGCATTACATATACATTTGTAAAATAAACAACACCCTTCCACAAATACAAGTATTCCATAAACAAATTAAAATTTAGATACACAATTGAGGAACATTTTGCATATTTGAAATTAACCATGCAGATGTTTTGACCAGATGGCTGGCATACAGACAATTAAATGGATACTGTTTAACGTTTATACCCTTTTGTCTTTCTTTACTTTTCAAAAACAAGTTGCAGCAATAGATTTAGAAGTATAAGATGAAGTGTGTAAATGAACACCTTTTTGTACATTCTTAGAGGCCTGGGTTCAATATTTTGCCAAACATACTGATTTGAAAAACATCCTTGTCAGCATGATTTTTTCTTGATACATCCACCGCTCTCTCTGTCTCTGTCTCTCTCTCACATTGCTTGGGTGATTTCTTTCTTTCTTTATTCTTCATGTGCACACTGCCTTCCCTGTATAAAAACATGTATGAATGCAAATAAATAAAAGTTTTTAAAAAATAAATAAAATTAAAAATTAAAAATAATAACAAATCCTTCTTAAAATGAGCCTTCAGCAGGCTATAGTCTCCAAGGGGATACAATCTCAAAGGGAGAACACTACTTCAAAAAACACACTATGGTATAGTACACCAGCCTTTTTCTGGGATAGCATTTTGCTTAAACCTAAAAGGCAGAGGAGTCAAGTTAGGCCTTTCCGAGGTCACTGAGGAGAAACAATCAGGTTTCGAAATACCCGTATCTGACCAGGAGTTATGATATGTTTGTGAGTTTTGTCCCGTTGGAGATTGTCTCCCCCTTGGAGACTATAAGCTTTCGTACAGACGTCTTCTGTTAAATGCTTTTGTTCAAATATAACACGAGCTGTTTAGCGATATCTCATTTCTTGACGATAACATAACAAGTTTAAATAAGCATGACTGTTTGAAATATTTATGTGGAATAAAGTATTCTCTGAGATTACAAATTGTGGGCAAATAAGCACAAAATAAAATTCATCCTCTTTTGACGTGCCACATAATGGAAAGAAGATACCAATATCTTGATTGTCTGTAGCGAGAATGTTACGGATGCTTTGGTGCATGTGTCTGTTTGTCTGACTCACAGAAATGCGGATGCATGTACGATTTTAATTCACACACACCCACACATTCGAAACATGGACGGCCAGGCAACAAGTCAACGTTTTTCTCTTTTTTCCAGTTTTTAACAAGATCGGCCCAACGATACTTCACTTAACAGAGTCAAATGCTTTTTCGAAGTCAATAAAAGCAACATACAATTTGCGATTTAGTGAAAATTGTTTGTGAACAAAAGCGATGAAGTAATCATATGATCGATAGCAGAATAATTTCGCTGAACCGAGCTTGGAGGTCGGTGATATTGTTTTGCTCTACCCATTCTTGAAGTCTGCTGTTAAAATAGCACTATACAGTTTTACTACAATACCTCAAAAAGTAAAACACCTCTGTAATCATTAGGATCGTTGGTATGCCCCTTTTTTATACAGAGGAGAACAATTGATTCTGTCCAACTTTCCAGGTAAATTCCTTTATCAAATAAGGAGTTGCAAAAACTGCATGATAAAACCAGGACTAAATTTGATTTACAAGCATGTTTTAATTGTTCCCAATGATTCCATCTGGACCAGCATCAGGACCAGCAGTTTTGCGTTTTTTATTTTTTTCAAAGCAATCAAAATTTTCTTCTACTGGAATGGGACGATTTAAACTTCTGTGATTATCATCATTAAAGCTTCTATCATCATAATCTTTATCATATGCATCATCATTGTTGTTGTCACTTTCAGCGTGATATCCGACGGTATGCAGATGATCATAGTAAAGTGTTTGTGCTTTTCAAGCAATCTTTTAAAATGTTGAAACCCTTCACTTACACCAAAGTTATTGGTAGGCTAACTTCCTCTTTTTGAAAACTTGCGCATGCGCTGCCAGAATTCTTTCTGATCATGCATAGAATGTAATAATTCAGTTATCACTGCATTGTTGAACTAATTTTCTTTTCTCTTCGGCATATTTTTATACTCATGTCTGGCTATAATATTATAATAAAAGTCACGATTAGGCAGATAAAATGTGCAACGAAATTTCTTTAACAAGTTACGGGCCTTTCTTTTACCGATGCGACATTCATTTTCACACCAGTCATCATTTTTTGTACTGTCACCAACACGTATTTTGCTTTTCCAAACATTTTGCTGCACTTGTTTTGCAATTATTGAAAATTTCCAAGTCACAATAATATCAATATTTATCAAATTGATTGCAGTTACCACTTGAATTTGTAATTCATCAGAACATAGTGGATATAAATAAATCGGCATAATGTTCATTCCATACAAACTTCTCAGTCACATAAACATGATATTTTTCTTGTACACGGATTTCATTATCATTTCTGAAATTAACGCTTAGCTGCAATGGCATACAGTCGGATTCGATTCTATCTGAGACAACCAATTTACAGTTCTTGGACATATCAACGTACAAATACGTGCAACAGTAAGAAATAATCATTAACGCTGCTTCCACGCTCAGATATATACGTGTAGCGACCTTGATGGTCGCCATACACATACCATTCACAATGCACAAATCGAAGGCATTTCACAAACTAAGTAACATTTTACCATAGTTATTAAGTTATCTATCTTCAGAATTTCTGCGTACATTCAAAGGTCCACTTTCATGCATACTTTTGAAACCAGATATATTTTCTTTTAAGTCCGGAGAGACATTCGCAGTCCTACTGTTTAAGTCACACAGAGGATCAAGTAAGTACTGTTACTACCAATAGAAAACCAGCAATCCCAAAGAAATCCTCCAACAAAGTGATTCCATTTTTCAGTGTCTACATGCACATGATAAGGCGAACCTTCAGGTGGAACATGAACACATAACTATACAATGTGTTTCAATATCCCAAACAATGATTTGCCAATTAGAAAAGCACAACACAATCTAGACTTAACCTTTATCAATTAACATTATGGACACATATTATACTTTACAAGGCAAATAATTCCTCCAGAACGCCTTCCGTGTGTTGTCAGCTTTACAGCTAAGAGAACAGATAAATGTCTGTTCTACCCACTTGCTCCACCACCAAGTTTTTGGGCGAAAGTGGCCTAAAAGCCGCCTTTTCCGTGTGGCGGAAGAGAGAGAGAGAGAATCACCGGCACCCCTGACAAAGCCCGTTAAGGTCAAGTTGCCCTCAGAACAGACAGACAGACAGAGAAGAGAGAGACAGAGAGAGACAGACAGACAGACAGAGAGGCGCCCATGCACACACTCACACACACTAAGACACACACACACTAACACACACACAGGCACACTAACACACACACACACACACACACACACACACACACACACACCACACACACACTATTTAAAAAATGTGTCCCTGGTTTACAGTAGCATACCCCTCACCTACGGTGGCGTGCTCCCTGTTTACATTGCAGGTGTGTCTCCGGCCAAAAAATCAATACTGCCGCACTTCTTCCCTACCCCCCACTCCTTCCTGCCCAGCTTGCTCGATCGCACCATATTACATCAGCTAACACTGCCCGCGTGGCGGCGCTGGCAGGGAACTGCTGCGAGACCACGCGGCGTCGCACACCCGATGACGAGACGGCTTGTCAGTTCTAGTCATGTTTACTTCGCATAAGCCTCTTATCAAATCAAGTGCCGAGCTTAAATCACGTGACACTTTGTGTTGTGCCCACCATACACAGCCCCCCCGCCATTTTAAATTCGACCGGTGGGCTGTAAAGACGTTTCAGAGAGAACTTGTGTGTGTGTTAAAAACATGGCGAGTCAGGGAAGTGATGTTTCAATGCCTTCTGTCAGTGATGGAAGTGGACACTAATATTACTCAAGAAATGGCTGAAGTGTTGTTATCTTCGCAAGGAAACTTTCCGATCAACAGACGATCTTGTGAAAAAATACATTGTTTTATCATGAGGCCATGGCAAAGTTTTTGACAAAGAAATTGAGTGGCGAGCCTTGTTCTCCTCCCTCAAAGCCAAAAGGAAGCATTTCGTTTTTGTTTCCTCAACAAAAAACGGAACTCTCAGTTGAAGATCTTGACAAATATTTGAAAACACAGCTTTGTGAGCTGCCTTCTGATCCATTTGATGAAACCAAAACCTTTGAAACTGTTCAAGAAATGACCCCCATCTTACACCGGGCTTGTTACTCAGTGAAAGATAGTGAAAAGAAATCTCTTTTCAGGCTCTTTTTTTAGGGCATTGGCTTCAGAAGCAAAGACAATTTTGAAACAGTCAAAAACAAAAAAACTGGGAGTCCTATTTGAAAGAAGATTTGCTGGTTGAGCCAACTCGTGTAAGAAGACTAATTGAAGTGTCATTTTGTTTCTATTCTTATTCAAAATTTCACAAACTTGCGTTTTTCTTTCAACGAGTTATACAGCAAACGAAAACTCATTCTGAAATACATACAATCCAACCCCAACTTTAAAGCATTCTGGCATGATACACATGACGTGTTAGAACCTGCATGGCAGGAGTAATTGAGCCACTTCCACAGCGGTAGTTTTACTAGCGCCCAACAAAACTAGGCCAATCGGCAGACTTTGCCGATTGACCTACAAACCCCACCTCTACCCCCCCCCTACTGGAGCGTCGGGTTGGTTTAGAGGCAGGGTTGTGTGGCGTTTTAGCAACAGTGCGCGGGGCCCCTACCACTGACGTGGCTCTAAATATAGTAACGATCATGCATGTACGGTTTCAAAAATAGTAAATGACGTGGCTCTAAATATAGTAACGATCATGCATGTACGGTTTGCTGCCATATGACATTTGCGCCTGTCCTGCTTCGGCTGTTTGATTGTTTAAAAAACGCAGTGTGCCCTTATGCAACTGGATACGATTTTTGAATGTTTTGGCAAACAAACTAGATAGGTTAGGCAGGCCTTAGTACATCTACCAGTATGGAGAGGAGTAGTGTGTGGCCAGCACTATCTTCATATAAATGCTCCAAATATACAATGACGGATGTACTAACTACTGGCGATTAGAGCCGCCATAAAAGCTTGGCTACAGCAATTACTGCTGTAACTCTGCAAAGCCAGTTGCAAGCCTGGTTGAGAAAAGAGGAGCACAGCAAACTAGGCCAAGTCTTACAAGCACTGTCCTGTCTATTGTGTGTTTGTTTGTTGTTTGTTTGTGTTTGTTGTTTGTTTGTGTGTGTGTGTGTGTGTTTTGTCCTACCCCACGCACGCACGTCCCCCACCCCCACCCCACGCACGCACGTCCCCCCCACCCCCACCCCACGCACGCACGTCCCACCACCCCCAACCCCACGCACGCACGTCCTCCACCCCCACCCCCCTGTGTACACCACCACACTCCTAACCCCAAGTCGCCCCAAGTTCTTAATTAAGTTTTTAATTAAGTCACCCCAAGTTCTTAATTAAGTTTTTAATTAAGTTACTTCAAGTTCCTAATAAGTTCTTGATCAAGTAACTTCTAAGTTCTTGATCAAGTTCTTGATAAGTTTGATTAAGTCATCCTCTAAGTACAACCAAGTTCTTTATTTAAGTTATCTTATAATTATCAAAAAAATACAATCTATGTTTTTATCTTAAATAGTAAATGCCTAATATAGTACACACACGCCTCAAAAAACGTGTCATTGTTGAGAATGTCTTGCTCAGCGTTCTCTGCATAGATCTTAATGAAATTCTTACATCCTAAGCAACCGCATTGATTACAATTCTGGTCTATGGAAATGTCTTTTATAGACTCCATGTCTTTATTTATTTGACTTTATCATTTTATAATACGCCATGATCTATTTTTATTTAAAAATTTTAAAATTAAGTTCTTAAAAATTATTGCATTTATAAATGGATCAAAATGATGCTTTGTTATTGGCGGTTTTGGCGTGCTGTTGTCTTTCTCTGTATTTAACGGTTCAGATTTTTTTGGTTGCTTTTGTTTCTGCTGCCATTCTTTATATATTTTATAACCGTAATAACTGCCCCAACAGCAGCAATGGCGCCAAAAGGGCAACAGTTTTAAGTTCAATATGCCATGAAGACTTTGGTGCCCTTGTATCACATGGAGTTTTTATAGCGGGCATTGAATCAACTTGTTCTGGCGCTGGCGGTGTTTATGTTTTCATGATGAGTCATATTCTGTAACATTAATTTTTTTTGTCTGTTCCACTCTGCTAATTTTTTTCCTGCTTCAACACGCCCAGGATTTTTAATGGTCTCCACCTGATTCAGCGTTTTCTGCTGATTTTTGGCTTGGTTACTTTCCCCACCTGATTCAGTGTTTTCTGATTCTGCTGATTTTCCAGCTCGTTCATTTTGAAGGGAAACAAAATCTATATGATTAAAAGTTATTAATCCATGATTAATGGCGATAACAATGTTCCAAATTTGTAGTATAGATCACACCCTAGAGACTCTAATGACTTTGTTAAAACTGGATCTTGCGTTAAATCATACGTAAGATCTTGTTCAGAATCAATGGGAGCAAATCTACTGACTAGTTTAGTGTACAAACTAAGAACCGTTTGCCCAACGCTTTTCACCATTCTAGACCCCAGCTGCGCTTCATACCTGTTATGATACTTTAAAATGTCTTGCGGCGACATTTGTTTAATCTGTTCTATGCTGAATTCAGTTCCGAGGAACTGTTTTGTTTTCCCACATGCTGCCAAAGAATACATGCCTTTCCTTTTTGGGCATAATAGCTTGATCATCAACTTGGTCATTCATAAGTTCAGGAAGGTTTAGGCTGCCTTGTAGCTGTAGGAGTCATCACTGTTCATGTTTTTAATAATTATAATTATTTTATTTTATAAAAATGAGCACCGAAAAAAACTGTTGCTAACCTTGTATACCATTCTGCTGTTATTGGAGGCCTAAGTGTAGGATACTCAATGCTTGGTAAAAGCTTGTTAAGAATTAAACCAGCAGATCTTGGCAAACTAGACTTTGAGGATTCAGCAAAGCTAATTGCTATCATTGCAGCTTCGTTTGCTACGAAAGATTTTCTAGTTAAGCAAGGAATAATTCCGGACAATATAAATATGTAAAAAAAAATACATTTATAAAAATGGCTTCACTCGTAATGATGATAGGCGGCGCTGTGGTTAATGCGCTCGCTTTTAGTGGAAGTAATTACGCATTTAGTAAACTGCGAGATGAAGGCGAGAGAAAAAAACATAACAAAGCTGTGGAGCAACTAGCTGCAGCACAAGATCGCTATGAAAAGAGAGAATTGAGCAGTTAGATTTTATTAATAACACACTGAAAAAAACAGGGGCATGCAGCTTACACATTTAAAGATGTTGATCAAGCAATAAATACAATATTTTCTTGTAACAGGCAAACCAATCGAGACATTTTCCCCACCAAAATTCAGTGACTTTTATCATCCATCAGAAAAACAAAAGATGCAAGAAATCGGGTTTATTGTCTTTGGTATGACCGTCGTGTATTTTGTTGCACATAATATTGGCTGAATAAAAATGAACAAAATTTATTATTCGCCAAAAGGATATTGGGAAGGGAATCACGGCAATCAAAAGCTAAGCCAAGCAGCTGGAGTCAGTGAACAAACAGCAAAAGAATGGTTATCTAAACAAGCGATTTGGCAAATTTATTTACCGGCGCCTAGACGAATACAGAGACCACACTTTGTCAATACAACTCCAAACGACACCATCAAATGGATCTTCTATATTTACCCTCTGATAGGATTAGACGAAAAAGATTTAAGTACGCACTCACAGTCATTGACATGGCTTCAAGATACAAAGATGCAGAACCATTAACACAAAAGAGTGCTTCTGCTGTTGCTGTTGCTATACAACTAATATATCAACGAGGCCCTTTAACTTATCCTCGCATGATTCAAGTCGATGATGGAAAAGAATTTAAAGGCCAAGTGAATCAATTATTGTTAAAACATAGAGTTACCATTAAAAGAGGCATTCCGGGAGTTCACAGATCACAGGCTTTAGTCGAAAACTTTAACAAACAGTTTAGCTGAAAGACTTTTTTCCTACCAGTATCACAGAGAGCTTATTGGCAATTCTCGCAACACAGAATGGGTTAGAAGACTGCCCTCAGTTTTGCGCGCAATGAATAATGAAGAATTTAAAGGGCTAAAACCAGTACAAGCAATCAAAAGAAAAACAATAGATGTTGTTGAAGGAGAGTCTTCATCCGGCAAACTATTACCGTTTGGTTTAAAAGTAAGGTACCTTTATTTACCGGGGGAAGCAGAAGGGGACACTCGCATCAGGGCAACCGATCCAGTTTGAGTGTTGATCCATATGAAATAAAAAGAATTGTTAAAATGAATCCCCCCGTGTATTATTTACGAGAAACTGACACAAAAAAACAACCAGCTCCTCAAAGATCTTTTGGAAGGAAGAACTGCAGATAATCCCACCAGAACAGTTCGCTTTAATTAATTTACGTAAATATATTTGAGTTTAAAATGGAAGCTCAGAAGGAAGTGCAGAACGAAACAAGAATGGTAAAGGAAGAGACCTTGAAAATGATACGGGAATCATTTCATGCGTGTAATGCTATTAAGGAAACATTTTCGGGGATTAATCAATGCATGCTAAATCATCCAGATCACCTACAACTCAAACCCCCAAATTGGGAAAAAGAATATCTTGAAATAATAAAAAAATTCGAACGCATCAAGCAAACATGAGAAAAGATTTAAATGAATTGGATGAAGCTATGATTGATCTTATAACAAAAGTTGATGAAAAATATAAACCCCCTGTTTATGCGGTCCTCCAGTGCCGATTGCATATGAAAACTCTGGATTAACAAACACCCGTTTTGTGTTTGTTCTATCTAATGATTCTTTGTTACAACCGTTGTGTTGATCTCATGTAGATTAGATCGCAGTTTTACGTTGTATGATGGAAAGTCTTATTGCCAAAACAATGCTTCTTTGTAGTTGTCATTGTGATATTTTGACTGCACAAACGCTGCGAGATATTCCCTTTGCTTTCTTAAATGATTTCTCCTGGCTCGAAATTTCTGTACATTTTTTACCTTAACCCCACATACTCCTTGATTACCTTTCCAGATAATTCATCCTTCATCTTTCCTAAAACCTTCTTGTTAGTAATTGAATGTAAAGGCGAGTCTTTAGGATAATCGGACGTGTCATACCATCCTGCATGCCTTTAGCCACTTCGGTTTCCATGTCTTTATAGATGTCTTCAGTAGGGATATCTATAACAAAACTGTCTGTATCTGTGTAAAGTACTCTGGACTCAGGATACGAGGCTTAAAGTAGTCATAAAGAAATTCAAAACATAAAAAGGGCTTTGAAAAATTTCCTAAAACATAAACCCAATAAAAACGGGTTTTGGCCCAAATTTTGACTTTCTTTTTTTTCATCTTTATCCCAAAAAAGGTGTTTCCTTTGAAATTTTCCTAAAGGTCCTGATAATTTGGTTTAAAGTCGCTTAATTGTTTTCTTTTCTCTCTGGTGACCAATTTTAAAAATTTTTTGCGCTTGGGGGGTTTTCTCCAAGTCTTTCCGAAACAACTTTTTTGTTCATCAACTTGAAAAAAGTTTTTCTGAAGCATCTGCGGTTTTTAAGTTCGAGTCAGTGTTTTTTTCATGATGTAGGTTTAAATAACTTTTCTTGAAAAAAAAGCATTATGCGATGAACTGCTGTCAACTTCAACCCATGTCTTAAAAAAAAATTGTAGAAGTCTTAATGACAGACAAAATTTTTTTTTGCCCCGGGGGGTTGGGGCAAAAGTTTAGGGGGTTCTCGGGATCCACCCTTTAATTTTCTGCTGCAATGGATAGTCTTTAGCAGGTCATGGAGTTCATAGGAATTCTAATTAAAACTTCTAGAATGAAACCACGCTCCCTAAACAGGCTTTAAAACGTTCAAAACCACTTTAATCCCTTTTGAATATTTTTTTCGGATCCCGCCTGTGTACATTTAAAGTTGCGTAAGGAAAAGTGATTGCGCCATAGCCCAACCAACGGGATTTTGCATCAAATCCCAAAAAGATAGTTAGACTTTTTACGGGATCAAAAATCGTCCAAGTTTTTTTGTTGTTTGCTTTAACAAAAAGATGCACGCCATACTAATTCCTCCACGCAATCCGTTTTCAATCATCTAAAATCTTTGGGTAAATAAAGAAAATTTAAACCCAATCTGTACTCTAGAAAAACTTTAAGAAAGCGCCCCCGCTCACCCCGGGCGCAGAAATATAATGCGCAGGATCCAGGCTAAAAAGTTAAAAGCAGGTCTTTCGGAAATTTTTTCAAAAAATTTCCCCCCAAACCCAAAAAATACATAAACCATCAATTTGGAGTCATAAATAGTCCCCATCTTTTTACACTCTAACTTTTTTGCCACCCCACTTGAGCATGTTGGTAATCAAATCACTGATTTCCTTTCCTCTAAGACTAAAAAGAACGCGCCTTTAGGTGAAGTGTAAACTTTAAACAAACCTTTTTTTTCCCCAAATGTTCATGTACTCATAAGGGTAAACCCCTTTCCCAACAAAGTTTTGGGGCAAAATATTCTTCTTTTTTTGGGCAGGACTTTAAAAGGGCATGGCCAGTGCTCTAATGGGCCCCCCTCATGGGGCTGCATAGAGTCGTGAAAACATGTTTTTTTAAAGGAAACACAAATTTTTTTTTCTGATGACTGGCAATGCATGACACCCTGAAGGCTTTGTCCACTGCTTTCAATTTTAAGAGGGAAATCGTAACCTCGCACGTTATGAAAGAATACAGGCAAACTTCCATGGCTTTGTTCAAAAATTTAAATTGAAGATTGCATTTTTTATGAGCTGCTCCTCTGAACTTTCCCCTAATGTGATCATGGTCTCTTTCTTTTGGGTTCTCTGCTCTGATGAGAGGCCTAAAAAACCCCAAATCCCCAAAAATGTTGGCTGATCATACTGTTGTTGGTCTTCAGGGGGTCATTTTGATTTTTAGATAATTTTGATTTTTAGAACAGTCATTGCGCACTTGTGCTGCTTTTTTAAAAAATGTTTCTGCAGCTCTGGGCCTCTAAATAATTTTGGCTCTGAATAAACGCCCTCCCCACCTAACAATAAAGAAGGGGAAATGAACCAAAACTGATGATTCTCATTAAGACTGTTTTTTTTGGGAAAATTTTTTTGGTGCGGCCCTTCATAAGGAACAATTTGCGACCGAAGTCTGCGTAAACAAAGTAAGGACTTGTTTGCAGGGCCCTTTTCCCCGGTTTTTAAAAAAATAACTTTAATCCTGGCGGGGGGGTAGTTATTCTGGGCTTACAGTCTACCGAACTTTTAAAAATGTTTTATAAGTTTTACTCCCCGGCTTGCACAGATGGAATTCCTTTTTAAAAAATTTTTCCCGCAGAATTTTTTGTATGTTTTTGTTTTTTGAAGTATGCCCAATAATCTTCTCAATTTTGCGTAAATGTTAATGGGGCAGCCCTGCTGGGGGAAAAAAATTAGGAGTAAGTCCCCATGAAATTTTGGGGTTTTTTCGCCTAATTTTTGGACTGTTTTTTGGACCACTTTAATTGGCGCCAAATTTTTTTCCTCATCCCCTTTTTTACATTAAAAATTA
Organism: Conus ventricosus; assembly: GCA_018398815.1. NCBI lineage: Eukaryota > Metazoa > Mollusca > Gastropoda > Neogastropoda > Conidae > Conus > Conus ventricosus. The sequence continues at coordinate 21,901,237 of CM031598.1, forward strand.
TTGGGGTTTTTTTGGTTTTTTCAAACCCGATCAATTTGGGTCTACCCTAACAGGAAAGGTATTCCATTGAAGTTAAGATCTTTTTTTTTTTGGGGTTTGCCGATAGTTAGTCCCCCTCTCCTCCCGGGGGTGTTCGCGGAAAATGAAGCACCCTTTCAAGAACACACCCCATGAAACATTTGTTGTCTGAATTTTTTATGTTTAAAACTGCTCTCTTTAAAACCAACTCCCGAGGTAGCGGAATGTAAGCCTTGCCCTACAATCGGCGCATACTTAGCCTGTTTTAATCTAATCTCTAAGACTTCGCCTCTGACCAACCAGAGCCTCTCATTTTAGCTTCTTCAGCGGCAGCGTCAAACTGTGTAAGCAGTTCGTCTGCCCAACCCCGGTGTTAAGTCATTATGAGAAAGAATAGTCTGCTGTTTAGTTGAGACCCAGACTTCTAGATTTCTTCATTTATTGTTACATAGTCGATTAAAAAAAGCTAACATTACTTTAACCGGTGGGTCTATTGTTAGTTTGCCTGGAACTTGAGAAATAGCATGAACAACGCTTGCCTGTACGTTTGTTGGGTCAATGACTTCTAAATCAATATCATTCAGTGCTCTTGATAAACGCTCTCTCTCGAGCATTCCTTCAAAAAATTCGTCTTGTCCTTCATATATCTTAGCCATGCTGTCTTTTTTTCTAAGCCAACATATTTATTTAAATTAAAAAAAATACAACGGCTTAATCAGAATCAATATCAACGGTTTTTTGCGCTTGGACTCATAAACTAAAGTATAAACACCTTTTGGTGTTGTTAATGTGAGCTGTTTAGAACAGAGTTTAATGTCTCGTTTACTTTTTTTAAGCATTCCTTTTTTATCTGCTCGGGGTCTGGCTGTTGAGAAAAACTTGCCCTCGCCTTTCTTGAAGATCAAACTTTTGTCTTTTGTAGTCACAAACGGCTTAAACGATTAAATTCTTCACCCGTGTGTTTGGTCCAAGGTTTATTATTGTCAGTTTGAACGAGCAAAGTTTTTGTTATTTTGAGCCATACGTGTGCTTTTGGATTTATTTTTAATTTTTTCCCAGAAACTTAACTAATGAAACAGCAGAGCTAAAGACAACCCGCCCTGAGTAAAGTGCGGGGACCTCGCTGTTGCTAAGGGGGACCCTTTTCCTGTGATAGGGCACTTATAGTCGATGCTCATATTAACTAGGTAACAGCTTAAGACAGCAGAATACTTCGTTTTTTTTGTGTTTTTAAAAGGTCCGCTCTAGTTTTTTTTGCATTTGTGAAATGTTTTTTAAATCTGGGGTTTTTTTGTTAGGGGTTTTACTTCTTTTTTTGGCGGCGCGTAGGCAATTGGATAACCTGAAAGAATGCTTTTTTTAAAAAAAATTAATTTTTGTATAGTACATTTTTAAATTTGCTCTTTTTAATATTCAGTGCGCTTCTTTTTAAATAAAAAAAAAATGTCATTAAGGGGTTTTATCGGTTTCTTTTTCTTTTCAATTAAATGTTTTTTACGCTCTAAAGTTCTCCGTTCCTGCAACTGATATCCTCTGTTGCCCTTTAGGTCAACCCTAAACCGTTTTTGTTTTTAAAAAATCATAAATTTTTCGCTGTGAAGGTGTAGATCTTTAGCCAAAAGGGTAACTGTTGGATTTTACACTCCCCCCCCCAAACAGTTTTTTTATTTCAAAAAATGCTGAAAGGGGTTTTAAGCCGCAGCGTAGATTTGGTTAGGCACCCCAATCGAACATTGTTTTTTCTTTTTTTGGGGATTAAAAAACTTTTCATTCTCTTTTGAACGGTTCTTATCTTCGCCAGCAAAAAAATCCCTTTTAAGTGAATGTGCGAACGCTAAAACTAAAATTCCATATAGTGTTGCCTGCTTTTGGGATATGTGAATGATGCCCCCGTTTTCGTAATATATTACTAATTGTGCTTATTGGGGCCAATCAGCTTTGAAAAAAAAAGGGGTTTGTAACAACGTCAAACTCTAACGAGATGTCAAAAATGTGTATTTGTTTCGGTGTCTGAGATTTTAAACGTTTGTTTCTTAAAATTGTTTAGACAATCTGTTTTTTAAATGCCCCTTTAAAAGTACGGGCATGCGCTTTTAACAATAAAAATCAAAGGGGAATGGAAAAGCGATTTCATACGCAAATTTTAGGTACATACTTTTTACCGTCTTTAGTTCTGGGCGTATTCTTTTTTTAGGCTTCTTATTTTCGTTTCCCTTGAAACGCAAGTCAGCCCTTCTTTCCCGGGGTTAAAGCCCATAGATCAGATAGGTTAAAAAAATGTTGCATTTGTAAAGAAAATTTTCTTCCCCCTAAAGTTTTATAGAATTTTTTAAAACGTTGCCCGCCCGTTCTGGAAAAATTTCCCTGTTGGGGTCTGTTGTGCTTCGAGTTTATTTAAAAAGTAAGTGCGCAGGGTGGAAAATCAATTCTCTGCTCTAGGTTGGAAATTTGACAGTAAAAATTTGATCTGCTAATAGTGTGGATTTTTTGGAACAAAAATATTCCGTTTATTTCCTTCACGCCATGGGGCTCTTTCTTTTTTCTATGGGGTCAAGAATCGGCCATAGATTGTGGCATTTTTTATAAAAAAAAATAAAAAAATTAATTTTTTTAAAAACATGGAGGCATTGAGGATGAAAATTAGTTGTTTTAGATTCTGGGCGACATGAGGAAAAGACCCTTTGACACAGCATCGCTCGCGCCCCCATTGCGGGTGAATTAACAGAAGTAAGGTCAGATCTTATACCCCAAAGTTTAGGGGCCCAAAACCCCCCGAATTTATAGACCCTAATGATTTTGAAGTAAAAAAGACCATTTGTTGTGAAAAAAACGATCGAGGAGAACTTTTTCAGCTTACAACTAAAAAAAGACCCATCAAAATTTTTAGCCCTGGGGTTCAAATTGAAATAGTCCCCGCGAGCGTACAAAAACGCCTTGGATTGTAGACCAAAAATTGATAGGGAGCAGTTGCTAAAAATTTAAAACACTGCAAGAACTCCCCAAGATAACCCCCAAAGCAAAAATGGACTTAAAGAATTAAATAATCAGCAGGGAAATTTAATAAATAAATAGAAACAAAACCGTTTTTTAGAAGGAAACGCGTTAAAGACTATCCGATCCCCGTACCCCTGCGGAAATAAGGCCTTGATTGCTTTGAGAGCATCAAAAGGGGAATTAACAAACAATTTAGCAAATAGGTGAACTGAGGGCATATAAGGAAAAAAAAACTGTTTAGGTGATGACGCCGATTGGGCTGATATTAAGAAAGAAAACCCAAAAATAAAAGATTTGAACAAGAAAGATCAGCAAGATAGAAGTGTAACTATAACCGGACCAAATTTCGAAAAAAAGTGATAGAATAAGAGAAACTATCCGAAAAAATTTTTTAAAGAAGAAAAACGCTAGAGAACGAATCCGAACACTGTTTAGGGGCAAGGAGTAATTAGCAAGCGTTATAACGGCCCTTGGATTTGCAATAAGCACATGGTGTTGGCTTTTACAGGCGGCGGTGGGGGGGTAAAATCCGTGCATCCCCCGCCTCGCCTCCACCTATAAAAATGGGTAAAAAAACAGTTGATTCTTTCAAGTTTATTAAAAAAAAATTGTGGTAAAGCTATAGAGCTTTACCCGGAATATTGGGGAGTTTGTCAGCTGGGTTTTTTTTATGCAAGCAAAGTAGTTGGGTTTATGGCCCGGGCCCTTTTGGGCATTAGTTCTTTTAATAGTTGGGGGTTTTAAATTTTGTAAGATAAAGACCCCAAATAATCCCATGCCAGTTTAATCCAAGAAAAAAAGCGCTGTTTTTCATATTTTGGTCATGGAACAGAGTCCGCGAGCTTTGCGATCTTCAAGGGTTTTGGGGGGTTGGACTTAGGAATTAGATGACTTTAAACTTGGGCGTTTTTTATTTTTTTGTATATTACTGGTGAATTTATGTCGTTTTTCCCCAACCCTTTTGTTCTTGCCTGCTATAGAATTCTTTTATTGTTTATTATTTACCTATTGGATCTTAGGTTAGAAGGCGCAGTATAAAACCCGTGCCAACAGCAAATCTACTTTTGATCTTGCGTAGTAAAAAAAGTTGGTACTTTGAAAACTTGAAGGTAAAAACAATTAGAATTTAATTTGGCGCTCTAAATTTGTAAGTATTGTTTTTGTGCAAACAAAACCGTAGAAAGATCGTTATGCTCGATTTGCCCGTGTTGCGAACTAGCAAACCAAAAAGTAAGTACGAAAAGAGCGTTTTTTCGTTTATTCCCGCCTAGTTGGCCCTTAGAAGGTCTAAGATAAATTTGTCCTGCTGTTTTTGCTCTTGTGTAGGGACCCCGGGCTCAACGTTTTGCCAAAAAAGAAAAATTTTGGGAAAGGAGGTGCCAGTCATATTATATTTTGTGCGTTTCCCGAAAATAAAGGTTTGCCTGGCCATGATTATGATCCAACTTTTGTCTAAAGCCCTGTCTTGTGTTAAAATTGAAATTCGTTTCAGATCCTTTTAAAAACCTTTATGTTTTATGTTTTGGGGATTAAACGGTTTTCATTTTGGAATGGAGCTTGCAATTTGTTTTTAAAATACGTCTGAAGGTGTAATAAAAATGAAATCTGTACACTGACCTCCCAAAGGATCATGGTGATTTTTAAAAAATCAGCTGCCCCTCCCCACCAGTTGATGCGCAAAACAAGCAAAGTTTAAACTGGTTCTGATAAAAAATGATCGGATGACTAAAACCACGCTTTTTTGATGCGGGTTTTGTTTTCAATGGGGGGTTAAAATTATTGCTTATGGAGTCTCCCTTTTTATGAAAAAGGCAGTTGGGTCCAGCTGTCAAGAGTATCAGTTGCATATTTTTAAGATTGTGTGTGGCCCCCCCAACAGAAAATTTTGCTCAGTTATTTGAACGCGCTTTTTTTATTTTGTTCAAAAAATGTTTGTAACAATAACAACCCCGACGCCCTTCGTTTTTGAACTGCTATTGTAAACAATTGCGGGGCCCAAAAAGGTCGCGCTCTGAAATATTTACAAATTGTATGGTTTAATATAAGCGAAGCCAAGGGAAATAATAGGTTCTAAAAGTTGACAAAACGGGACCAAAATTAGGAGTTTAAAAATTGGGTTTTTACGGGGGTTTTTCACTAAAGAAGAATGAGTAATTTTGCATTATTCAAATTAACAATGCAAATCTAAAAACAATGTTTACCTTCAAACCTGAAAAAGAAGGAGGTTACTATTTTGATAAAGAGCTAGCTAAAATGTTAGGCTTTACGGCTAACAATTATAGATTTAGAGTTACACCGACCAAAACTACTTATGAGGGGGAAAGTCCGCTCGATCTTGCATTACATTCATTACTCTATGTTCATTTGGATGAGCTAAGCACTGATGAAAACTTATATGATGGAAGGCCCTCAACTGTTTTAAGAGCTCTTCCATCAGGGAAAGCTGCATATTGCGATTATGAAATTATACAATTCCCTAATTTACAGTTTAAAAGATTAGTTTGCGGGAGGGTTGGATCATTTAATATAAAAATTGCAGACAAAACAGGGAAAGTCGTAAAATGTGATAACCTGCACATTGTTTTGGAAATAAAATAATGCGTTACTAAAAAATAATGTCGCGGGGGCCAGAAGAACCAGGAGTTACATTAGCGCCTGTAAGGTGTATAACTTTAGAATTAAAAGACCTTGCAGACGTTGCGGACTTTGAACAGAATGGTGAGATAGGCGCTTTGAAATGGTTTTGAGTACACTAAAGATGGTGAATTATAAACGCAAAGAGGTTGGCGACAACAAAAAGTTTCCTAACTAGAACAACTGCGCAATCTAGAGGCAAATAATGTTGGCCAGTATGAATATAAAATAGTTCGAAAACCTGACCTCAAATGGCACTTAGAACCATATTTAGAATGGACATAAAATTTGAATTCATAAGCCCATTTACATTTTTGGCCGTCAAAAAGTTTCAGAAAAGCATTCAACTCTGGCCCTTTACATGTAAGTCTTATGCCAGATGACAATAGTCGGAAAGAGATTGAAATAAAGCCGTATGGGAAAAAACAGTACATCCTCCACAGAAGAGAAGCGGTTTTAAAAGATGCTTCTACAAAATTACAGTTCATGCCGCAAATGAATTAGGGGACACGTTCACAATGATATTTGAAATTTCTGTCTTAAAAGATAAGGAGAGGGATGGGGTTGTGGGCGTTAGTGACGTCCTTTTTAAAGGAATTCTAATTAGCTGGCAAAACTTAGACGTTGACAGCCTTAAAGTTACTGTTGTCATTCTTCACAATGGCGAGGATATTAAGGTCATAACAACAAGCAACAAAATCAATATTAGTCTAAATAGAAACAATCTTACAGCACTGAATTGGATTAATCTTACACACTTAGGCCTTATAGGGTTTTATTATACTGAACAAGTTTTAACAGAGGGTATGATAAAAACAATAACCAGATTAGATTAAGTTCTGTTATAAAACTATGGAGCAGTTAAACTTTATGACAAAAACTCCTCATTGCTCATTGATTTGTGGGCAGACTGGTTGTGGAAAAACAATATTTATCCTCGACCTGTTACAAACAGTTTATCGTTATAATTTTAATCATATTGTGGTTTTCTGTCCAACCTTAAATGGAACAAAGCATATCATGATAGAAGGTTTATATGGACAGATGATGACATATATTTAGTTAATCCTAGCATAAACTGAGTGAGTGTTTAGAACAGTTTTATAGACTGTTTGAAGGAACGCAGACACTATTTATTATAGATGACTGTTCAGCAGAAAGAGACATAGTTAAAAAGAGAAACACTTTGTCGAAACTAGCTTTCAGCGGAAGACATGCTGGGATAAGTGTGTGGATTTTATGCCAAAAATATAACTCAGTTTTAAAAGACTTTAGAGAACAGTTAAAGACTGTAGTTCTATTTCACATGAAAGACTAGACTCATTTGAAGAAGTTTGCGCGAAAATGATGTTTATTGAAAATGATCAGGAAAAACACAGGATTAAGCAAAAACTGAAATCTGAAAAGTTAGTAAATAGTATTAAAAACGGATAACCCTGCACAGTATGTTTGTTTGTAGATAAATCGTTATTTTTTGGTTGTTAAAGTCTTACTGTCAGAGAACAGGAAAAGGCGGCTTTTAGGCCACTTTCGCCCGAAAACTTGTGGAGAGCAAGTGGGGTAGAACAGACATTTCCCTGTTCTCTCAGTCTAGTTTACAGAACACAGTATATGAAGAACGAAAACTTTAACAAAAATCTCAACTGAGCATACAAAATCAAAAGATCGAATAAAAGACATGCATTCATTCTCACCACAATCTGCTTAATTGGTTATTTCCCTCAGCGGAGGTCAAACCTCTGACATTCTGTACTGGCATGTCGTGCGGTGCAACGCTCACATTCCCTCCCATACAGAACGCACTGAGCCCCGGAAGAAGGGGGTATCATGCATGCTACGTTCCACATTAATTCGTGTGCTAAATTAAAGCTGTCTGAGTTTGCTTGTTTGTTTGTCTGCTGGATTTAACGCCTTCCTTAAAAACAAACAAACAAACAAACTTGGCTGTAAGATTCTATGAAAGGACAAATGATAGCAATAGCTATTCAGCAGGTAGTGCGCAAACCTGTTTCTAATCCCATACTTAAGCGTAGTTCAGTCCTTCTTCTTCTTGGGGTGCCTGTGTAACTCATATGTTAGTGGATACTCTCAAGAATCCCTAGTATCATGAAGGTGCATGTATAAAGAAAGATACCGTTCAGGAAATAATGAACTATTAAAGAGTTTATTTCAATTAGGTTGATACATTTGCTTTCTTGAATCGCAGTTTAATTCCATCAATGTACGACAAAATGGAGATGCAGTTTTGGTTCTTTGCTCAGCTCTATTCCAACGATATACAATAAAATCACTAACGGTGCATTTCACTACCAGAGTTTCCATCTCCTACTTTAAAACCAGCTGTAAACTGATGTAACGAACATGCAATGTCTTGAGAAAGTCTGAAGGCCCAAGAGTTGGGCATAATGCGGGTCTAAAACATCTCAGATTCTATAACGCCTCTAAACCTCCAACGATTATGGTTCGAGAAACATCCTAAGCGTCAACGCCCTTTGTAATATCTCATGGAACCGAACGTTTTCAATACTCGAAGCAAAAATCCAAACGTCACGTCCTTGTGTTTTTTTGGGAAAACAGCAGTCTCTGTTAAAGCCATTAGCAAACAGATCAGAAACCAATCCACACATGGTTCTAGGCCTGTATCTGAATCAAGCATGATCTCTCGGGCGTAAATCATTGCTTGTATAAATAGGTATTGACAGGAAAATAAATATTCCCAGCTGTCATATCCAGTGTAACCAGATTCCCAAACGGTAGTTGTGAATCAAATTAAAAAGCAGAGTTACAACACTGGCTCGAGGAAATGTTACCGAAGATTGGGATTTCATTCACTCCACCACACACACACACCACACACACACAAACACACACACACACACACACACACACACACACACACGCACACACGCACGCAACGCACGCACGCACGCACGCACGCAACGCACGCACGCCACACACACACACTACACACACACACCACACACACCAAACACACACACACACACACATGCCCGTGTCACAATTCTATTCATTTCAACAGTAACTGTGAAACTCCCCAGCATCACCAAAGAAAGAGAAAGAGCTGCTATTTCAAAAACCAGTAGCTCATCTTGTTTCTCCATACAATAATTAACAAAAGATTAACCCAACTCGCTAATTGCCAGAATGCCAGTTCAAGTTCATTGTTGTCGCAATGAAACATTTTGCCTGTTTTAATATCAGTTCTCTCTACTCTCTCTCTCTGTCCTGTCTCTCTCTGCCATCTCTCTCACTTGTCTCCTCTGTCTCTCGCCTCTCTGTCTCTGTCCTTCGTCTCCCTCCCTCCCTCTCTCTCTCTCTCTCTCTCTCTCTCTCTCTCTCTCTCATGTCTCTCTCTCTCTCTCCCTCGTGGTGTTCTGTGGTTTATCCACGCGCAAGCCATCAAAAAATTCCGATGAGACAGAGAGAGAGAGAGAGAGAGAGAGAGAGAGAGAGAGAGAGAGAGGAGAGAGAGAGAGAGAGAGAGAGAGAGCATGTACTCTTCTAATGTACATTTGCTAGTGTTACACTCGACTGGGTAGACTAATCTATATTCGTAATTAACAACTATTTTCGTTTCCATGCATTGTGTTTATAATTGGTTTTCGTTTTGTTCCGCTCTTTCTTTCTTTGAGTTTTATGCAGCGTGCGTGCGTGCGTGCTGCGTGTGTGGTTGTGTGTGTGTGTGTGTTGTTGTGTGTTGTTTGTTGTGTGTGGTGTGTGTGTGTGAGTGCTGTGTGTGTCGTGAGTGTGTGTGTGTGTGTGTTTTGTGTGTGTGTGTGTGTGTGTGTGTGTGTTGTGTGTGTGTGTGTGTTGTTCCGCGCATGTGTGTGGTGTGTGGTGTCCCGCCATGTGTGTGTGTTGTGTGTGTGTGTGTGGTTGTGTGTGTGTGTGTTGTGAGAGAGAGAGAGAGAGAATGAAGAGAGAAGAAGAGAGAGAGAGAAGAGAGAGAGAGAAGAGGAAGAGAAGAAAGAGAAGAGGTGAAGAGAGATTGTACTGCCCAGGGCTATGAGATGAGGCGGCATGCAAAACTTACACATGTGCCGGGTTCTTCAAAAAATCTGCATCCAAGGGTGTCTTCAACGTCATGTCATATGATGATATGATTTTGTCAATGTCCAAGACGGGATGGATGAACTAATCTGTGGCTTGACTTTCCTTTCCCTGAAACTCCTTGTACATGGTTTGGCGTGTGTTGTTGTCAAATATTTTGACACTTACCATCATTCTCAGATTCTATTTGGATGCTACGGATAGTGAATTAGGTCAAGTGAACAAAGGAACAATTCAATGTTGATATACCCTAGTCTGAGAAGATATGGATTTCCTTCTAACCCGTTGTTTTTCCCATTTAAAGACATTGAATAGGGCTACAACCACATAACTCAATTGTCATATGCAGATCAAGTATGCCAGATCTTAGCAAGTTCTTTTTGACTGGAAATCCAATAGCCCTTCCCTTTTTCCAATACCAAAACAATCCGTATCAGTATTCTATAGAGTCAACTGAATGGCTCGATATATCGAATGTAAAGTTTGAAACGGTAAATAGTGATACGCTTTCCATTTTCCCACTTTACATACTATAATTTATCTAATAGTGAATGCATAGTTGAACAGAATCATTTTTATAATCTAAGAAACTCCGTGTTTTGACGTCCGTGGTCTTTTTCACTGGACGTTAATGCGTTGCCAGTCGATTTTGGCGATAACTACAAACTCTGCTGTCCTCATATTTTACCTGCAGATTTCACATAAACCACTGTCCCAGCTCCACATAATGAAAATTCATCCTGTGACGATTTTGTTGCGATTCTGGTAATCTATCGCATTTTCCTATCAGTATTGCTGCTACAGTTTTGTGGGTAATTTTGCCACATTTGTTTCCGTTCATACTTTGCTATGAACCGAGGTCATTCTAGTTTTAACAAGCCGGGGGTAGGTGGTTCCATCTCTGATCGTTCATTGGAATATACCTGGTCATCATTGTATCGCTGATCACACAATACCGTAAAAGCTATGTGGGAAGATCGCGAGTGGAGACACAGCAGAGTCTGAACTTTGGGCTGGAATGTTTCTCTTTTGTCCAGTGAAGAGGCATCCATGATTGATCGGCGTCATAACTGTCGATATCGCTTTTATTGTTATCCGCTTCCCTTTTAGTCTTTTCACTTTGGAATCTATCACTTGATAACGACTGCTTTTGTTGACCTTTGCATTTTATATCGTTGCTGTCCCCGATTGTAAACATGGGACTTTTACAGTTCAGACCTGGATTTGTACCCGTTGCCTGTCACAAAGGCAGATTTTTCAGAAAGAATTACGTTTTTGGCATCCATCCATTGAAGTAAACTTTAATCTTGTTTCTGCTCATACTGCGGACAAAGCTTCATCTTTTTCTCCATCCGCTAGCAATATGCACAGGCATGGATAATCTACAGAAAAATCTCATACATGAAATAGCTCAAAGGAGAAACACGCTCGTTCAGACTTTCTTGTCTTTTCCCATTGTCTACTGCTTGCTCATCTCAAGGAAGACACGTGTTTTCTGGAGATCTCGTGGCTCTACCCAACATTGTGATAGCCACTTACCTAAGCTCTGAATCCTTTCCTCTACAATTTGAATCTGTTCTTACAACGTCGCAGATATTCGGAAAATAAAATACGGTCGCTTAGAACACTTTCTTCCGAGGGCATGCAAAACCATTTTCGGCTCAGTGGATGTTAAAAACTATACTGAGTGGTTGTGTGTGTGTGTGTGCGTGCGTGCGTGCGTGCTGCGTGCGTGCGTGCTGCGTGCGGCTGCGTGCGTGCGTGCGTGCGTGCGTGCTTGCGCCGCCGCGGCATTTAACTGCTTACTTAATGATTGTAGCTAATGAAACTTATTGATTCCCACTTTCTTTTTGTTTTCCTTCTCTAACCTTTGCGGTGTGTCGGATCCGTTTTATAAACCCTTGGTGGGAGGATACCACACCGACCACAACGTGTATCTCTTTTCGATGCTAAGGGGAGCACAGACACAATCAGCCGTGTCTCCTGACGAGTCCCAATCCAGCAGACGAAAGGCACGGAGGCAGGCCGATATAAATGGTTCTGTCCGCTTCAAGATGGGTTACGAACGGTTCCCCCCCAACCGACACTTACCGCACGCGCATGTTTTTGGACACCACCACCAACACCAGGACCACACCAAACACACACACACACACACACACACACACAACACACACACCCACACACACACACACCACACACACACAGTTCTAACACTTCCAAGTAATATGATTTCATTACACGTTCCTTAAACGTAAGGTAATGCAACATTGCTAATTTCCTCAAAAGATGACAAAGGTTGCAGTCTCCAAGTACGCAGAGGCAATGGTTGCCAAGGACTCTGAAACACACACACACTCACACACACACACACACACACACCACACACACACACACACACACACAAACACACACACACAAAACGTTTTTTAGGCCTTTTCATACATATCCTAAAAAAGCACGTCTATCTCTAGAAACATAAAGTACATGCGCTTTTTAATACCCTGAATCCTTTGCAGTTTCTCCAGGATCTGAAGAGAGTAGCTAATGTGTTTGTTCCTATACATGCAAAAGCTGCGTCAACCGCTGACGGAAGCGAGATCCCATCAGGTAGTAAACAAAGAAGTTGAGTGAGGAGTTGACAAACCGAAGCGCGAAAAGAAACCCACAAAACATGTAAAGATTATATAAGGACCTCCATGAGAAAGATCTGGCTCAACAGAACATAGCCATCTGTA
>CM031598.1:21916210-21928710 GCA_018398815.1 Conus ventricosus
AAAACGACAGCATCCAGGGACATCCCCCGGGCAAAAAAATGCCATTTGTTTCGGCAGCCCCGGTCTTGGACTGGCTGAAGGACCAGCATCCGGGACTGGCAGACCCCATCCGGTATCCAGGCCAGTCGCTGCACTGAGGATGTTGAGGTGTGCTTCACCCTTCACCGGGACCCCTTCACCTCGGACTGGAAGACCAGCCCACTGCCTGCATGAGGACTGTTGAAGGTGTGCTTCACCTTCACTGGGACATTTTCGCCTCGGACTGGAAGACCAGCCCACTGCGGGCTTCGCCCTTCTTAGGATCCACCTCCCACGGTGAACCTCCTCGGGCACAGGATCAGATGAGTCTTAAGTCGTGTGTGGTATGGGTGTGGGTTTGGCGTGTGTGGGTGTGGGCCTGAAGCCGGTCACTGATTCGTTTTCTTTTTCTTATTGTTTTTTTTAAACCCCTGACTGGGGTCCTGTTTGATGTATTATTGTTTCTAGTACTGTCTTTCTTCTGTTACGTTAATGTCTTTGTAGCGGTTTAGCGGGTTAGGTTGGGACGGTAGCGGGATCCCAGGATATTGGGGGGTTTTTGGGGTCTGTTTTAATTTACTTTGTCCCCTAGGTCAGTTAGTTCTGAATAGTGCTTTTTCTCTTCTATGCCCCATTGTTTTTTTTTCTTTCTTTCTTTTCCTCTCTCGGCTGTTTTTCCTCTTCTTTGTTATGACCCATACCACATCTGGAGTGCTAGTGTGAGTGAATGGTTGTAATGTGAAGTAAAAATATTGTTGAAACCTCTTTCTCTTGTGGTCTGGTGGTGTGAGGGATTGAGTGATCGCTCCGTTTCTGCCACTGCACATTACCTGTTTAAGAACCCCCCCTGTCAGGTGTACTCGCACGTGACATCCCTCTGCTGCTCCTTTTTTCCCATCTTGGGATGAGCCATGACTGGGATTCGAACCCATGACCTGCGGACATGCTCAATTTCCACTTAATGACTCGCACTCTAACCACGAGCCACCGGACACCTGATATTTGTAGGAAAGTTAAGCCTTATGAAGTTCACTTTTGTTCCTCCTTGACCAGATCCAGCTTGAACACCTCTCTGCTGCTTCTGCCTTTGCTATCAGGGCTCTGGTTTTTTCCCCTCCCTGCAATTGAGAGCTGTTTCATGAGGCTGTATGCAGACGTTCCTACAAACCCCCTAGCTCCAATTTTTGCAGTGAGGACTTTGACCTGATAGCCTTCTCTCCTAGGCTGTTTGCCAGATCAGCATACTTTTCAGTCTTGTAGATTTGAGCTGCCTCCATTCTGTTCTCATACGGCACCGTGAGCTCGATATGATCAGCTGCTTGGTTGACTGAGAGTGGACTACTATGTCTGGTCTCATGCCACTCTTGCTGATGATCTCTGGGTGACGCTTCCATTCTGGGAGGTCTGCAGTGCACTCCAGTCATCTGCCCATTCAGCAGACTCTGCCTGCATGTTTCGAGTGGCACTGTTGTTCTTGGCCGTGATTTGCTGTCTCCGCCGTTTATAGAACAGGGAAAATGAAGAACAAGAAACCACTTATCTTCTCATATTCGGCGCAAAATGGCTGTTGTATGAAAGCGAGGCCGTTAAGGAGGAAGGGGGGGGGGGGGGGGGGGGGGGGGATCATGGGAGTGATAATAATGGTAATAATGGCAATGATAGTGAAAAAAAATGGCGATGATGAAAACGCATATAAAAAGTGGGACGGGGGAGGGGGGGTGCTTGTAAAGTGTTTTTGTGAGAGAAAAACACAGGGGGGGGGGGGGGGGGGGGGAGAGGGTGTGAAACAGTAGGTTTTTTGTTGTTGTTGTTGTAGTAATTTATTGCTTAATAGTATGACATATAAGTGACGGTAGTGATTATGGTGGATGATGATCGTGGGTTAGTGGTAAGGGATAGAAATGATCATTTTAAAACCCCATGGGTGCTAACTGTGATGATAATAGCTATATGTGGGTAGTTGTATGTGGGTGGGTGGGGTAATGCTAATCATAACTGGCAAGGAATGGAAGTGATCAATCAGTCACTCCGTTTGAATTTAAAGCAAAGAAGCAAGAAAAAAATTAAGGAAAACAAAAACAACAAACAACAGCAACGATGACGGACAACAACAAACACAACAACAACCAACAAGACAACAACAAACAACAAGCAATCACAACAAAAGCAAAGCAAAACCCAAACAAAAACACAAAAGATGTCAGAGTCATGATTATTTAGTTCTCTTATTGGCTTCCCCCCCCCCCCCCCCCCTCCCATTTACCACTCAAAGTTCAATCCTAGATCCACGTCCTTCAAAATTTCTCTTGACTTAAATGCAAGAATGAATAGATAAATAAATAAGTATTAAATAAACGGATAAATAAATAAATAAATAATAAATAAATAAATAAACAAAATAAATAAATGTATAAATATTATAAATAAATAAATAATAGTAATATTGTCCAAAACAAAACAAAAGATCGCTCATGAACATCAACGGACCAATCATACTATTCACCAAATGATGTGCCAGAAACTCAGTCAATGAATAAAACAGCTTCCATTAGTTAGCCACAAAACAGTCTAGCCATTGATAATGAAATGAAGGAGGCGGAGGAGAAGGAGGAAAGAGAAGGAGAAGAAGGAGGAGGAAGAGGAGGAGGAGGAGAAAAGGAAGAAGGATGATGATGATGAGGATAATATGATAACAGAAGAAGACGAAGAACAACAACAACAGCAGCGGACAAACAACAACAACAACAACAACAACAATAATAATAATTAATAATATAATAATAATATAAATAATAATATAATTAATAATGACGATGTAGTGATGATGACGATGATGATGGTGTGATGATGATAATGATGATGATGATGATGATGACGATGATGGTGATGACATTTAACAACAACAACAACAACAACAACAACAATGATAATAATACTAATATTAATACTAATATAATGATGATGATAATAATATTAATAATAATGATAATGATTAAAAAAAATAAGAAGAATAAGAGTAATGCATAGTACAACAACAACAATAAGAATAATTGAATGAATAATAGTAATGATAATAATAATAATAGTAATAATAATAATAATAATAATAATTAATAATGACACTACTACAACTCTACAATACTACAACTACCACTACTACTACTACTACTACTACTACTACTACTACTACTACTACTACTACTGATCTGTAATGCTTTCCTCACGCTTTTTGCTACAAACTTCACCGACATGGCATTATGTCATTAGGCGATGATTATACACCGTTGTCAGTAGTTGATGATTAAGCATTATGTCTTAGCCGATGATGGGCAGTAGTTGGGAACCCACTAGTCAGACTCCTGCTCGCACAACGTGCATACACAATCAAGAACAGTCAATCAGAAGAGTGTCTCCATGCAATGACACACACTGTGCATAGACTACCTGTAATATTCTTTTGACATTGTTCTCACCAAGAGGAAAACACACAAACAAACGACCAGGTTCCACAGACTACAAAATCAGTTTTAGCCTCCAAATTCGGCCTCAAGACACTGCCATTAAAAAATGTTGTTCTTCTTTATGATGCCTTAGTCCACACGGACTCAATTTGCGACACGACTTTTCAATTTGGCCAATTTAATTGATGAACGAGAAGTGTGTGTGTGTGTGTGTGTGTGTGTGTGTGTGTGTGTGTGTGTGTGTGTGTGTGTGTGTGTGTGTGTGTTTGTGTGCGTGCGTGCGTGCGTGGTGCGTGCGTGCGTGTGTGTGGAGGACTATTAAATCTAAAAAGAAAAAGAAAAAGAAAGAAGAAAAGGGACCTCACGTCAAAATAAAACTCAATTTGTGTCTGTGTGCACCTCTCAAAAGTAAAGCATTTTGCCTTAATTCTACACCAGGAAAACTATACAAAGAAAAGAAATGGATATTCTCCATTCATATTCAACCTCTTTATTTGTATAACATTTCCACGTATGTCCTCTTTTCATTCCTTTTACAGCTGTCGCCAATACGTTGAATATCATCTTAGCCGGAGGTTTTCTGTCCTCTCATAGGCCGGTCGTAATTTGCTAGAGACATGTACCATCGCAAGGCTGGCACCTAGTACCCCGCTGACATGTCAATCCTCACGACTTCCGACCCTTCCCTAGGTGTGATAACCTTTTGATTTTTACTCACTTCACAGCTCCGGATGCTGTTGCCGCCGCCGCGCTGCTGCTGCTGCTGGTACTGCTAGTGCTGCTGCTTATGCTGCTACTTTATGCTGCTGCTGCTGCTGTTGCTTCTACTACTACTACTACCACCACCACCACCACTACTACTACTACTACTACTACTACTTACTACTATTACTACTATTTTCTCATAATTTAGTCAATGCTGTGGGGTGGGGGGTGGGTGTGGGGGGAGGGGGTTACAACCTAACTCATAGCCGTTGGGCCTTTTTCAAATGTTGTGTTCCTTGTACATTATCACTTTGTCATACTGTTTTAAAGTATGTTTTCTATTACATGGATTTGTCGTATAATCTGAACGTTGTAGGATTTAGTTTTTGTAGTGATAATTGAAAATAAGTGACTGTCGTACTCATAGGATTTGTTAGTTTTTGTAGTAATAGCATTTGTAGTTGGGTGTAGGTGTACTATTGTATATGAGAAGGGTGAATGTAATATGATTTTTGTAAAGCGCTTCGAGAAATTCTTTTGATTAGGCGCTATATAAAAGAATCCATTACTACTATTACTATTACTACTACTACTACTTTACTACTACTTCTACTACTACTTTTACTACTACTACTACTACTACTACTTCAGTCTATTACACCCGTTTTTCTGTTCCCAGATACTACTTGAACAACAAGGAGATCTTGGACATATTTGACACTTTGTTTATGCCACGGCATTGCTATAAACATGTTTTGTGGTCATCACATTTCACCACTGTCATTCACCACCGTCAAACTCCAGTCAGTGGTCAGATGGAGACAGCAGTCTTCCTCTGCCTTTAGATCTCAGGCAACCGGAAGCTCAGAGTTTCAGATGGTGTCGGTGACCCGGATGTTGATAGCGACCTCTGTGTTGTTTGTGGTGTGTTTATGTCCCATACTGTTCCTACGATGGCTATGTTTTCGGTGCCGGAACTGAGGCATGGGGGACGCTATCACAATCTCTTGGATATTTTTTGGACTCAATTTTTGTGTTCCGCCTGGTCAACTCCACAGTTAACTTTTTCATCTACTACCAGATGGGCACTCGCTTTCGCAGACGTTGATCAGCTCTTGCCGTGTAAAGGAACACGCTTTAACGATCTCTTTCGGATCTTGTGCAAAGCTCGACGACTCTCCCGAGTATCTAAAGGGTATTCCTTAGGTTTCTATACGGAACAATGTTGATTTTTGAATGTAATAGGAATCAATCCTTCACTTCTCACACATAGATCAGGACCTTACACTTTCACATTTTTCGTGGTTACAGATTCTCGACGAGAACACGTTGACAACGATTGTGACTTTTTAACCGTTGCATAGTTTTTCCAGTGTCAAACGAATTCTTTTAACAAATATGGTGTGCGTGCGCGCGCGGCGCGCACATGTGTGTGTGTGTGTGTGTGTGTGTGTGTGTGTGTGTGTGTGTGTGTGTGTGTGTGTGTGTGCGCGCGCGTGTGTGTTTGTGTGTGTGTGTGTGTGTGTGTGTGTGTGTGCGCGCGCGTCTGTGTGTGTTCATATGTGCGCGTGCGCACTAGCGAGTGTATGTGTGCGTGCGTGCATCATGCATGCATGCTTATATGCATGTGTGTTAGTGTGTTGTAGTGTGTGTGTGTGTGTGTGTGTGTGTGTGTGTGGTGTGTGTGTGTGTGTGTGTGTGTGTACGTGTGTGTGTGTGTGTGTGTGTGTGTGTGTGTGTGTGTGTGTGTGTGTGTGTGTGTACGTGTGTGCGTGTGTACGTGTGTGTGTGTGTGTGTGTGTGTGTGTGTGTGTGTGTGTGTGTGTGACTGACGTTACATGAAATCCCCTGGTAGATGAGGTTACAGGCGATTTCAGAATTCAGAGTGTCTTGACAGCGCACAAGTAAAGTGACCCAAAGAATCTAAAAGTCGGTATTTCCTATACGAGGACTATTGCATCTTGAACTGTATTGAGAATACATTTTACGCATTTCGTATGCCACTCGAACGTTCACAGCCAACAGAACTTGATCGTTTTACAGGTTTTACGGCATTCTTTGAACGTATCTCTCTCTCTCTGTGTATACATCTCTATTTATGGTAAAGGGGCAGAACGTACAGGCAGTTAACAACTTCACTATTGGGCAGCACACTCTCAGGAGCTGTGTACATTGACGCAGAGGTCAGGAACAGGATTGCAGAGCCAGCTCTGTATTTGGGAGACTCGGGAAAAATGTCTTTGGAGCAGAGAGGACTAAGCCTTACCACCAAGCTGAAGGTCAACCATGCAGTGGTACTAACCACTCTCCTCTACGTCAGTGGACTGTCTACAGCAGACACGCCAACAGCTCAACCATTTTCACCTCAGCTGTCTCTGCAATCTCCTAACATCAAGTGGCAGGACAAGTCCCAGACACTGAGGTCTCGGAAAGATCCAGCATCCCAAGCATCTACACTCTCCTTCAAAAATCCCGAACCAGTTCTTTTTTCTTATTTTCAATGGTTCTTGGATTGTTGTTTAGTGCAGCAACAACAATCCAAGAACCATTGAAAATAAGAAAAAAGAACTATGCAAAATCTTCCAAAATCACAACTTAAAAATTACCACTGAAGCAAACAAAAAGGTAGTGAACTACTTAGACATAACACTGGATCTCAATAATCACATATATAAACCATACAAAAAAAACCAACGTACACGCCTCTTTTATGTGCATATTCAAAGTAACCATCCACCATCTGTATTAAAGACCATACCCCACGCATAATCAAGAGACTATCAAATCTGTCATGCAGTGAGGGAGTGTTCAACAATGCAGCAGTAGAATACCAGGAGGCACTACAAAGAAGTGGATACAATTACAAACTTACAATACAACCAGATTACAACACAAATAAAACCAAGAAAAATAGAAAAAGAAAAATCGTATGGTACAACCCCATACGACGGGAAACTCAAAACAAACATAGGGAAAGAATTCTTCAAATCTTAATAACTTCATTTCCAAAAGAACACAAAACTGTCCAAATATTTAACAAAAAACACTGTCAAACTATCGTACTCATGTATGCCAACCTCAAAAAACCTAATTGACGCATGCAACAAAATGAACACCAACACAGCAATGAAGGTTGAAGAAAGGAAATCTTGCAATTGCACCAAAAAGAGCAGTGTCCACTAAGCAATAAATGTCTCACAACAATATTGTATACAGGCTACCGTGACATCGAAAATGAAAAAGAAACTACATAGGGATCACTGAAAACCACTTCAAACAGATATGCAAACCACAAACAGTCATTCAACAAAGAAAAGTACAAAAACCAAACTGAATTAAGCAAATACATTTGGAAACTTAAAGACGCAAAAAAAAAACTATAACATATCCTGGAAAATCATAAAAAGGGCATCACCATACAGCAATATTTCAAAAGATGCAACCTATGCCTAACTGAAAAATGGCTGTGAAACTATGTAAACCCACTTAGCAACTCTTAATATAAACAGAATAGTAAATAACTGCAGGCACAAATGGAAATCGTTGTTTAGTGAACACACCCATACAACAACCTGATACACCCCCAAAAACACGTGCAACCAACACGCACGTGACAACAGCTGCAACCGGGCCCACGCTATATAACACGGCGGTGGGGCAACCCAAACTCCATCCTGACGATAGCCAAGCGCTAGGAACAAATTTGTAGGATATTTTTTATTACTCCTCTTAATACTTGTTTTATGTAATATTGCTCCCAAGGGGTTGAACACTTGTTAGAATTATTTTAGGCTTTTCAAACCTATCTCATCTCTCTCTCTCTCTCTCTCTCTCTCTCTCTCTCTCTCTCTCTCTCTCTCTCTCTTCTCTCTCTTCTCTCTCTCTCTCTCTCTCTCTCTCTATATATATATATATATGTATGGAAAGATAGAAATATAGATAGATAAATACGCAGATAGATAGATATATAGAGAGATAGATAAGTATCTAATAATCTACCCTATCTATATATTCTTTTCTATCTCTCTAAAACCAGCAGCTGGCTATCCTGACACAATGACTTCAAAATGGCGATGGCAGGAACTCTCCTGTCTCAGCATTTCCGAAGAAGGAATGAAAGCACATTGCGTGGACTCTGGACGTGGTTCCTACCTTCATTCCTTCTTTGCTCCTTGAAATTCCCGTAACTCGCATTCTGTAAGGCAGCACCGTGCTAGAATGGTTACGGCCTGGATGGTTACGGCCTGGTTGGTTACGAACCATTTTCTGTTTCGGTTGCTGTGCCACGTAGATGGGAGGGCGTGGGGGGGGGGGGGGGGGGGGCTGTATATATGTTACTGCTATATCCACTATGATTCTACCACAGATGTGCAATGATCCTCGGACATGGACGTCTAGCTTGTTTGTGCAATTGACAAGACGCCTTAACCAATGATATGGTGTGTCTCCCGATCATGATTTCAGTCGTCTTTTTTTGAGGTCCCATATTGTTAAAGATAATGTCTGTGACCTTTGGAAGTGTATAAAAACTAACTTGGAATTTATTATGGATGACAACATACCTACTAAAATAACTTCAAGCAAGAACCACCAGCCATGGATTACTACAAAAACTAAACGTTTGTTGAGAAGGAAACATCGTTTCTTTAAGAAATTGAAACTACATCTAATTCAGAAAGATTACTGGTTAGGTATAAACATATTAAGAGAAGGTGTCAGAGAGAATGTAGGCTTGCTCACTCCAATTATGTTAATTCGATGATTTTAGAAGGTGATCATCAAAACAAGAAATTATGGTCTTACATAAGGTAAGAGACAGGACAACATTGGGATTCCAGACCTGAGAAACAACCAGAATAACCTAATACAGGACCTGAAGGGGAAAGCAAATTTACTAGACAAGCAGTTTTGTTCAGTTTTCTCAAATCCCAAACCTTTAATTAACGTTAGACTAAAGGATGATGATAAACTCCTGAAATGCAAAACATCAAAGTAAACAAAGCAGGAGTATTTAAATTACTGACCAACATCAATGAAAACAAAGCTACTGGTCCGATGGCGTTCCTGGCAAGCTCTTAAAATTATGTGCCAATGAATTGAGTGAGGTATACCAACTACTTTACCAAGCTTCACTGGACCAGGGAGTAGTAATACCTGATGAGTGGCGAGATGCGAGCATTGTTCCCTTATTCACAAAGGGTGACAAAACAAAAGCAGAGAACTATAGACCTGTATCTCTTACATCCATATCAGCAAAAACTACTTGAACACATAATATATAGTAGCATAATGGACCATCTTTGACAAATATGACTTCTTAAATAACGCCCAGCATGGTTTTAGACAGCGAAGGAGTTGTGAGACTCAACTTATAACAACTCTCAATGATTTTAATAACTGTCTTAACAACAGACAGCAAATAGATGCAATTTTTTAGACTTTTCTAAAGCCTTTGATAAGGTGACCATGAGGGCCTGCTGCTTAAATTAGAACACATCGGCATTGGCGGTTCTTTGCTAAAATGGGCTAGATCATTCCTCGTTGGGAGAACGCAGAAAGTTGTTGTGGAAGGGTCGTCATCCCATTGTAAACCAGTCTTGTCAGGTGTACCACAGGGAACTGTTCTGGATCCCTTGTTTTTCGTAATTTATATAAATGACATAAGTAGAAATCTCTCTCCTGGAACTACTATAAGGCTTTTTGCAGATGACAGCTTAGTATATAGAACAATCAGAAGCAAGAATGGATACCGCATTCTACAAGAAGATCTAAACGCTTTACAAGAGTGGGAAAGAACTTGGAAAATGGAATTTCATCCCAAAAGTGCCAAGTGTTGCGTATATGTAACAAACGCTCACCAATTAGATCAGATTTTTCTATCCATAATACTATTCTTAAAGAAAAATAATGCTGCAAAATATTTAGGCGTGATTATAGATAGTCGTCTCAAATGGAAAGGACACTACAATTTAGTATGTAAGAAAGCAAATAACATCTTAGCTTTCTTATACAGGAATATCAATGACTGCCCCCAAAAGGTTAAAGACGACTGCTACAAAACACTGGTTAGACCAGTACTGGAATATGGTTGCTCAGTTTGGGATCCTTACCATCTAAAGGACATTGATAACCTCGAAAAGATTCAGAAGAGAGCAGCACGGTTCGTAACAGGGAACCACATCAGAGAAAAGGGGAATACTAGGAAGAACATGAGGAAATTAGAATGGAAACCCTTAGAAGAGAGAAGAGCTTTTATCAAACTTAACATCTTCTTCAAAGGCAGAGCTAAAGTAATTGATATTCCAATGGAACAACTAGTATTGAATAAAAGTAGCACCAGGAGTGGCGGTCAATGTTATACCATACCTGCATCAAATATTGACAGCCACTTACATTCATTTTATCCTAGTTCTGTACGGCTGTGGAACTCACTGCCGGGTGCCATCAAGATTGCCACAAATGCAATCTCATTTAAAAAACAAATTGATACGACAGTTTTGAGATCTGCATATTGACGATTTTCTATTTTAACTTCCCCAGATATTTTACTGTTACCTGGGCCTGAATTTGGTCATTGCTTTTAACTTCTTGAATATCGAGTGCGACCCCTTGTTGCCAAATTTGCTCCGGGGCCAACAGTCTGAGTCGCACTAGTTTATGCTATTTTATTTTACTTTTTAACATGCGCGCTGGTGACCTACTCGTTTTTGAGTGAACCAGTATTTTAGGAAGAAGAAGAAGAAGATGCCCCAGATCACTTACTGGAGAGTGATTCTATAACGGTAGGGATGGTAGTTCTGGTTCTGGTCCACATGTACCTCCTCTCACCCCTACCTTAAATTCAGGTGGAATGTTTGGGGTTTTTTATTATTAAAAAAAAAGAATTATTATTGACAGAATTTGTCGTTTGGGAGCTTTGAGAATTTCACAATGTGGGAGTAATTTTGGAAAACATGTGGGGTGTGGGTATGAATGTATTCCCTTTGAGATGAGCTTTGACGCATTCCTTTTCACGCTCGACAGAGTGATTTCAGTTGCCGAGTGATTACTGAATATTACACCAGGTCAGTTGATATAAATTTGCTTTCATAATGCCCAAGTACACACAAACACACGCGCACACACACACGCGTGCACGCACGCTTGCTCTCTCTCGCGCGCGCGCACTCACACACACACACACTGCACGAGTAGCGACGCTGTGGTCGATTGTCTGCGAATTTGTGATCTTTTTGGGCTGTTGTGCATTGTGTTTGGATTTGGAACTGTGCACGATGATTTATAAAGTGTTCAAGATGAAAAGTGTAAACCAGCAAGTTTGTGTGCTTTAATGACTGTGATATCTTTTCTGTTGAATTTGTGTGATAGTGCAGTTTCGCATTTCCAACATGGCGGACATGTAAACAATGCAGGCATGTGTTATACCCGTGACACACTTTTAAATTTCAGACACTTTGCAGACAGCAGCGCTCACCCATTTCATTTATTTCCACCAGACATTTTATCAGCAAGTTTCAAGAAACGATCAAGTGAAGACAACCGGAAAGACAGCAAATCGATCAAGAGGAAGAGAGGACAGAGAGGGGGAGTGAGAAACAGACTGAAGAAGAACGGTATTTACACCCCCTCCCGTCAATCATTCTAGCCAATGTCCGATCGATCAGACCAGTTTCACAGAACAATAATTTTGATGAACTGCAAGCAACGTACGTTATTTAAACGAATTCAGAAATGCGAATGTGCTGTGTTTTTCAGAAACCTGGCTGAGTGAAGAAATAACAGATGACATTTTAGCTTTGGATGGATTTGGTGTGCCACTGAGAATGGACAGAGACAAGTGCGTGACAGAGAAATCAAGGGGGGGGAGGGGTGTGTATGTATGTGAGCGAGAAGTGGTGTAACCGTGAGAACGTTAAAGTGCGTCGTCAAGTGTGTACGCGTGATATTGAACTTTTAGCAGTGTCACTGCGACCGAAATACCTGCCACGCGAGTTTGGACAGCTCTTCATGACTGTTGTTTACGTGCCACCCTCCGCAAATACTGCACGTGCAGCCGCAGAAATCACGGACTGTGTTCACGCTCTGCAGGCTATTTCACCTGACGCACCGTGCTTTATCCTCGGAGATTTTAATGACTGTGACCTCAACTCAAACCTGCCTTCTTTTAAACAATATGTGTCATGTTTTACAAGAAAGGATAAAGTACTTGATTTATGTTACTGTAATATACCATCTGCATACAGGTCTGTTCAGCTCCCCCCTGTTGGTCAGTCTGATCACAATGCCATTCATCTCTTGCCAGCTTACAGACCAAAA
>CM031598.1:21933710-21953710 GCA_018398815.1 Conus ventricosus
TTAACCGTTACATAGTTTTAATGAATCAGTGTCAATGTCACCGATCGGTATCAGTGTGGAAATCGTACAGACGCGCCGACGGCTCTGTATCGATTCGTGGCATCATTCCACGATGGGGGTGTAGGCTTACCGGGCCATATATGGTAGTTTTTGGGGTTCAGGAGGGATGGTGGGGGTGTTGGATACCTGTATGTTCCATTCATATACTGGGGGTGCGTTTGCTACCAGGCACAGGCAGGGAAAGGATAAGGGTGGGGAGAGAGGGGTTAGCCTTCCGTCTCTTGTTTTGTGTCGTGTGGAGTCCCGTTGCACGTGCAGTGTTGTAGAGTTCAGAACTCAGCAAGGAGTGAGTGCTGAGTCATCAGGCTTTAAAGTTTGGTGGGGCCGGGTGGCTATCACTTCGGTCAAGTCCTTGGTGAAGAGCAGTTGGGCTTTTGTCTTGGTGCCAGCGTTTGTGCTGTGGGTCCCGACTTCGGTCGACATGGTGAGCCGGCCCTCGTGAGCATGTTGCTCTTGGCTGTGCAAGTCATCTGTGTTTCTGTGTGCTGCGACCCTGAGGTTCAGGTGCTGGGGTGGCCAGCCGCAGTTTGTTGTCATCGTTCTGTGTTGTGGCAGGTATGTGGAGTTAGTTAAGGTGATCGTAGTGTAGTGTTAAGGATGGCGTTGTCTTGTGCACATTTCTGTCGACTTGTACAAACGTGTAAATAATACGAGCTCATATTTTGAATCAATTTCCAGTTTTCTTAAGGAAAAGGAAGAGGGAGAAAATGGGGGGAAAATAAGTGACTAAAACGAAGCAAGCTGAGAAAGTGTAATGGTGGTTTGTGACCAGTGGGTTGTGTTGAGAGGTGCAAACAAGGAAAAGGGAAAAGGAAAGAAGGAAATTTGGTTGTGAAGTTTTGAATGGAAATGTAAATAGTTACCATTGGTTCGATCATGATGTTTGGATTGAGTTTTTTACTTATTCGTGACAGGGGGGTTGAACGGAAATGCTTTCGGGAAGCATGGATAAGGTGTGTTGGCCATTGGGTGCTGTAGAGGTTATGATTGTGCCGTGTCATGGAAGTTAATTAGAAAGGATAAGTATTGGGTAGTTGTGTGAAGAAGTACTGGTGTCAAGCCGCGCGGTTTTGTAGGGTATGGGTGCCCTAATTCAATAATATAGATTTAAGATTTGTTCCTACATTGTTGATTTGTGGGAGTGTGCTAAGGCCTTGGGTGATTGCCAAGGGGGTATACCCGTCCTGTCCCATTGGTTTTCTTTGGAATCGAGACATGATATTTGTGGTTGTTACAATATGACTGAGAATGTGTGTGTGGGAAGGTGTATTATGGAGTAGCTTTGTGTATACCGTAGTGTACGAGAAATATAATTTTGTGATATAAACAACGTGGGATGGTTATAGAGGTAACTCGATTGTAGAGCAATTAGGAATGGGGTGCGTAAAGGAAATCCTGGGAAGGGGCGAACTAAGGGGTTACCCTATGCATATCTACGATTAGAGGGTAACAGCTATGTCAAGTGCAGGTGAGGGCGCATTTCCCACCATCCTGTGGCCCGGTACACCAGGCGGATCAGGGCAGCTTAGTCGGGGTGCTGTGGACGGCCAATTGCGGGCATTCCTGTCCTTGACTGTCCGGTGGTCGTCGCAGGTGCTTGCAAGTACCCTTCCTGCCACTCCCCCACCCTGCGTGTGCCGGACAGTTGTCCCAGCCATTACCCCGTCCGGTGCTACAACCCTTTACTTTTTCCTCCCATCCGACCGGGCCTTTACAGCCTGGCCGTTGCTGGTGTCACCTTTGCTGCTGGCGCCGTAGCTGGTGCCACTGTTGCCGAGGGCGCCGTAGCTCGCTGTCGTCTGTGTCGCCGTCAGTGTGTCACCGCTGCTGTTATCGCCGGTGCTGTGACTCCACTGATGTGGAAGCCGGTGTGTCACTGTCACTGGTCGCTGTCGTCTGTGTCGCCGTTAGTGTGTCACCGCTGCTGTTATCGCCGGTGCTGTTACTCCACTGATGTGGAAGCCAGTGTGTCACTGTCACTGGTCGCTGTCGTCTGTGTCGCCGTCAGTGTGTCACCGCTGCTGTTATCGCCGGTGCTGTGACTCCACTGATGTGGAAGCCGGTGTGTCACTGTCACTGGTCGCTGTCGTCTGTGTCGCCGTTAGTGTGTCACCACTGCTGTTATCGCCGTTGCTGTGACTCCACTGTTTGTGAAAGCCGGTGTGTTTACTGTTGTGTCTTGTCTTCGGCAGGCAGGTTCGTCTGGTCACCGTCACCGTCGCTGTCGTCGTCGTGAGACAGTCAACGTTGTCGTCGTGTGGCGGTTTTTTTTTTTTTTTGTTTTTTTTGTTTTTTTTTGTGTGTGTGACATTGAAACACCCGAAGATATTGGGTTTTGGATGTGCATACATGAAGGATGGATGGTGATTAAAAAGGGTATGACTGAAGGGGTGAATGTGCGCAGTGAATTATATGCTAAAATGAATATAGTTAAGTGAAGTTAGTATAGTTTGGTTGTTGGTTTTTTTTTTATTTTGGAATTGGTTTTGGGGAAAAAAAATGATTTGTATTATGCTATGTGTAATCTGCGGATCTGGGAAACACTGCACACCGTGACTGGAAAAGGGGTTAAATAACTGGTTGTGGCGGCCTTGGCCGTAGGAACCGTGTGTTTCAGGCTGGGGTCTGAGACGAGTATATAGAAGATTCCGGTCATTGATTGTTGTGTCGGGAATAAAATTGTTTTATTGTCAGTTCTTGTGTGATGTGTTATATGTTAATGGGTTAGTTGTGGGAGGGTTTTGTTTTTTTACGTCCGGCTTAGCGATCCGTGACAGTCAAACGAATTCCTTTCAACAAATATGGTGTGCGTGCGCGCGCGGCGCGCAACATGTGATGTGTGTGTTGTGTGGTGTGTGTGTGTGGTGTGTGTTGTGTGGTGTGTGTGGTGGGTGTGTGCGCGCGCGTGTGTGTGTGTTTAATATGTGCGCGTGCGAACTAAGCGAGTGTATGTGTGCGTGCGTTGCATCATGCATGCCTGCCTACATGCATGTGGTGTTAGACAGTGTCGTATGTTGTGTGTAGTGTTAGTGTGTAGGTTGTGTAGGTGATGTGTGTGTGTGTGGGTGTGACTGACGTACATGAAATCCCCTGGTAGATGAGGTTTACAGCGATTTCAGAATCAAAGTGTCTTGACCAGCGTACAAGTAAAGTGACCCAAAGAATCTAAAATTCCCGTAAGTTCCTTAAAACGAGGACTATTGCATCTTGAACTATATGAAATACAATTTTACGCATTTCGTATGCCACTCGAACGTTTTTACCAGGCCAATAGAACTTGATCAGTTTAACAAGGTTTTTAAACCGGTCATTCATTGAAACGTCTCTCTCTCCCGACTCTCTCGCTACTCGCCCTCTCTCTCTCTCTCTCATCTCTCGCCTCTCTCTCTCTTCTCTCTCTCTGTATACATCTCTATAAATGGTAAAGGGGCAGAAACTTACAGGCAGTTTGTCAACTTCACCTATCTGGGCAGCACACACTCAGGAGCTTGAACATTGACGCAGAGGTCAGGAGCAGGAATTGCCAGAGCCAGCTCTGTATTTTTGGGAGACTCCGGGAAAATGTCTTGGAGCGGAGAGGAATAAGCATACCACCAAGCTGAAGGTCAACCAGCAGTGGTACTAACCACCTCTCCCGCCTCTTTACTCCAGTGGACTGGCTACAGCAGACACTCCAAACAGCTCAACCTTTTTCACCTCAGCGTCTCTGCAAAACTCCTACACATCAACTGGCAGGACAAAGTCCCAGACACTGAGGGTCTCGGAAAGATCCAGCATCCCAAGCATCTACAACTCCTCCTTCAAAAATGCCCCGAAACCAGTTCTTTTTTTCTTATTTTCAATGGTTCTTGGATTGTTTGTTTAGTGCAGCAACAACAATCCAAGACCATTGAAAAATAAGAAAAAAGAACTATGGCAAAATCTTCCAAAATCAAACTTAAAAATTACCCACTGTGAAGGCAAACAAAAAAGTTTAGTGAACTACTTAGACATAACACTGTATCTCTCAATAATCTGCATATATCAACCATACAAAAAACCTAACGACCCACCTCTTTATGTGCATGATCAAAAGTAACCCTCCACCATCTGAATTAAAGACCCATACCCCACGGCATAATCAAGAACTATCAAATCCTGTCATGCAGTGAGAGAGTGTTCACAACAATGCAGCAGTAGAAAACCAGGAGGCACTACAAAGAAGTGGATACAATTACAAACTACCATACACCCAGATAACAACACAAATAAAAGCAAGAAAAATAGAAAAAAGAAAAATCGTATGGTACAAACCCCCCCCATACGACGGAAACTCAAAACAAACATAGGGAAAGAATTCTTCACAATCTTAATCACTTCATTTCCCAAAGACACAGACTGTCCAAAATATTTAACAAAAAACACTGTCAAACATCGTACTCACGTATGCCCAACCATCAAACACCTAATTGAGCATCCTACAAAAGGAAACCACACAGCAATGAAGGGTGAAGAAGGCAATCTGCAATTGCAACCAAAAAAGAGGCCAAGTGTCCACTAAGCAATAAATGTCTTCACACAACAATATTGTATACCAGGCCTACCGTGACATCAGAAAAATGAAAAAAAAAAACATACATAGGGATCACTGAAAACCACTTCAAACCAGATATGCAAACCACAAACAGTCATTCAACAAAAAAAACTACAAAAACCAAACTGATTGAGCAAATACATATGGAAACTTAAAGACTCAAAAATAAAACTAACACATCCTGGAAAATCAAAAAAAAGGGCATCAACCATTCAGCAATATTTCAAAAAGATCAACCTATGCCTAACTGAAAAATGGCTTGAAACTATGTAAACCCCACTTAGCAACCTCTTAAAACTAAAACAGAAATAGGTAAATAACTCTGCAGGGCACAAATGGAAATCGTTTGTAGTGACCACAACCCCCCAGACAACAACTGAAACCACCCCCCCCTAAAAAAAAAAAAAAAAAAAAAAAAAACACGTGAAGAACGTTAAATGCCAATCCCTGACTCTCACGTTGCTCAACCACCGGAGTTTTTGGGGCGAAAGTGGCCCTAAAACCGCCTTTTCCTGTGGCCCGGGGGGGGGGACGAGGGTGGGGGGGGGGGGAGAGAGAGAATCCACCGCACCCCTGACAAAACCCTTAAGAGGCAAGTTGCTCCTCAGAACAGACAGACAGACAGAGAAGATATCGACAGAGAAGACAGACAGACAGACGAGTTTTTCGGGCCGGAAAGTGCTCTAAAACCGCATATTACTGTTCTCTTACAATAAGACGTTAATAAACAAAAAATAACGATTTCTACAAACAAACATACTGTGCAAGGTTATATCCGTTTTTAAATACTAAATTACTAAACTTTTCAGATATTAGTTTTTGCATTAATCCTGTTTTTTTCCTGTCATTTTCAATAACCATCATTTTCCGCGCAAACATTCTTCCAAATGATTCTCTGTCTTTACAATGTGAAATAACACTACAGTCTTTAACTTGTTGCTCTAAAGTCTTTTAAAACTGAGTTATATTTTTGGCATAAAAATCCACACACTTATTCCAGTCATGTCCTTCCACGAAAGCAAGTTTTTGATAAAGTGGTTTCTTCTTTTTAACTATGGTCTCTTTCTGCTGAAGCAGTCAACTATAATAAATAGTGTCTGCGTTCCTGTCAAAACAGTCTATAAAACTGTCTAAACACTCACGTCAGTTTTAGTGGCAAGGATCAACTAAATATATGATATCAGCTGTCCATATAAACCTTCAATTATGATATGCTTTGTTCCATTTAATGTTGGACAGAAAACCACAAAATATGATTAAAAATATAACGATAAACTGTTTGTAAAAGGTCTAGGACAAATATTGTTTTTAGCCACAAACCAGTTGCACACAAATTATGAGCAATGAGGATTTTTTTGTCATAAAGTTGTAACAGCTCCATAGTCTTATAACAGAAATTAATCTAATCCCGGTTATTGTTTTTAATCATGGCCCTCTGTTAAAACTTGTTCATTATACATAAAAATCCTATAAGGTCCTAAATGTAAAGATTAATCCAATTTAAGTGCTGTAAAGAGTTGTTATTTTTTTCTATTTTAGACTTAATACTGATTTGTTGCTTGTTGATATGACCTTAATATCCTCACCATTGTGAAGAATGACAACAGTAACTTACGACTTGTCAACGTCTAAGGTTTGCCAGCTAATAGAATTCCTTTTAAAAAGACGTTCACTAACGCCCCAACCCCATCCCTCTCCTTATCTTTAAGACAGAAATTTCAATATTATTGTGAACGTGTCTCCTAATTTCATTTGCGGAATGAACTGTAATTTTGTAGAAGCATCTTTTAAAACGTTTCTCTTCTGTGGAGATGTACTGTTTTTTTTCCCATACGGCTTATTTCAATTTCTTTCCGACTATTGTCCATCTGGTCATAAGACTGACATGTAAAGGGGCCAGAGTTTTGAATCTTTTCCTGAAACTTTTTTGAACGGCTAAAATAAGTAGAAATGGCCTGTGAATTCAATTTAATTTCCATTCTAAATATGGTTCTAAGTGCCAGATTGAGGTCAGGTTTTCGAACTATTATATATTCAATACTGGCGCAACATTATTTGCCTCTAGATGCGCAGTTTTGTTCTAGTTTAGGAAACTGTTTTTGCTGTCGCCAACTCTCTTTGCGTTTTAATCACCATCTTTAGTGTAACTCAAACCCATCAAAGTGCCTATCTCACCGTTTGTTCAAAAGTCCGCAACGTCTGCAAGGTCTTTTAATTCTAAGGTTATACACCTTACAGTCGCTAATGTACTTCCGGATTCTTCTGGCCCCACGCGACATTTTTTAGTATCCAACGTATTATTTTATTCCAAAACAATGTGGCAGGGTTATCACATTTCACGCCTTTTTTTCCCTGTTTTGTCTTTGATTGTTATATTAAATATCCGCACCCACCCCCATCAACCTAATCTTTAAAACTGTAAAATTAGGGAATTGGTATAATATCCATAATCGCAATATGCAGCTTTCCCTGGAGGAAGGCACTTAAAAACATTGATGGACTTCCATCATATAAGTAGTTTCATCAGTGCATTTAGCTAGTCCAATGAACATAGAGTAATGAATGTAATGCAGAGATTGAGCGGACATTCCCCCTCAAACGTAGTTTTCGATCTGCGAAAACACGTATAACTAAGGGTGGGTAGATTGCTAGTTGTAAAGCCTAGCATTTTTTAGCTAGCTCTCTATCAAAATCGTATTTTTGCTCTCTTCAGGTTTGAATGTTAATATTGTTTTTATTTTAGATTTGCATTGTTAAGTTTAAAGATAAGTTCTAAGTTCCTCATTGCTTCTTTTACTGAGCAAAACCCGTAAAAACCATCAGGTATTGTTTAACTGATTAAACGCGTTTGTTTCTCCTTTCATATTTTGTAATCTTATTATTCCCCTTGAGCTCAGTTATATTAAACCAAAACGACTTTTGTAAAATATTTCATGGAGCGCGACCGTTTTGGCCCGCAAATTGTTAATCACTAGCCTGTTCTAAAAACGAAGGACGGTCCTTGGGTTTAGTTTTAATGTTACAAACATTTTTTTTATAAACAGAATAAAAAATGAGTGGCATTCAAATATACTGGCCAAAATATCTGTTGGGCCGCACTACAATCGTTAAAAATATAGCAACAGATACTCTGACATTGCTGTGACCCAAACTGCCTCTTTTGCATAAAAAGGTGAGTACTACATTGAAACTATCTTAACCCCCCTAATGAAAACGAGCACAACCAGAAAGCGTGGTTTAGTCCATCCGTTTTGCAAGTTTTATCAGAACCAGTTAAACTTTGCTTGTGTCTTGTGCATCAACGGTGTGGAGTGTCGTATATGCTATCAATTAACACAACCTGATCCTTTTGGTTAGTCAGTGTACAGATTTCCTTATCTATTACACAATCGACGTATTTTAACTGAACTGCAAGCGCCATTAACCGAATGAACAAATCGTATAATCCATTCGAGCAACAGAAATAGACATGACGGCTTTTGGAAAGGATCGAAACGAATTCCATAATAAAAACATCAAAGCAAGACTATTAGACAAAAGTTGGATCTTGATCATGCCTGAGGCACCCCTTATTTTCCGGGGCACGCACAGAAAGTATAAATATGTCTTGAAACCTCCTTTCAAGAAATTGTCAGCCCTGTCCATTAGAGCAAGAGCATAAAACAGCATGGACAACATTTATCTTAGACACTTCAAAGGGTCCTAACTAGGGCGGAATAAACGAATAAACGGACTCTATTCGTACATACGTTTTGTGTTATTTGCTAGGTCGCAAGCACAGCAAGATCGAGGTCATAACTAGATCTTTCTAACTGGCATTGATGCACAAAAACAATACTTAGCAAATTTAGGGACGCCATATAATTCTACAGTTGATTTACCCTTCAAGTATTCAAATGTACCAACATGTTTTACAATACGCAAGATCGAAAGTAGACTTTTGCTGTTGGCCCTGGTTTTATACATGCTGCCTTCTCTGACCCAGACTCCAGATAGGTAAACAATAAACTATAAAATGAAAATACTTATAGCAGGCAATTACAAAGGTTGGGAAAAACGACATAAATTCTGAGCCAGTAATTATTACAAACAATAACAGAAACACCAAGATTAAGTCATCCAATCCCCCGAAGTTCCACACCCGCCCTAAAAGCCATTGAAGAAATCCAGCAAAGCTCGCGACCATCTCTTCGCGATGACCATGGATATGAAAAGACAAGCTGCTAGTCCTTGGATACACACAAGGCATAGGAATTACTGCGTCTTTATCTTACAAAATAGAACCCAACTATTAGAGAACTAATGCCCATAAGTGCATGGCCATAAGCCAACTACTTTGCTTGGCAGTAGACAAAGCCAGCTAACAACACCCCCTACTATACCCGAAAAGCGTCCACGGCTTTACTGGCTAATTTCTTTTAATAAATTTCGCAAGATGATGCAAGCTTGTTTTTTTACCCATGATAAATCCGTGAGGCGATGGTGGCGGAGGCAACTGGACTTTGACCCTCCACCGCCTCCTGTAAATAGCCAACACCAGTGTACTTATTGCATTCCTAATGCTTGTTATAAACGCTTACTAAATTGACTCCTTGCTCGTCCTAAACAGTGTTTTCCGGATTTCGTTCTGCTAGCGTAGTGATTTTTCATATAAAATTTTTCGGATAGTTTCTCTATTCTATTCACTTGAGTTCGTAATTGGTCTCGGTTAGTATTTAGCACTTCTAGTCCTTGCTGATCTTTCTTGTTCAAGATCTTTAGTCTTTGGTTATTCTTTCTTTTATATCATGCCTAAGTTGCGTCATCAGCCTCAACGAGTTTTTTCTTTTTCACTCTTTTAATAATGCCCATCTAGTTCACCTAGTTTTGCTAAATTGTTTATTGTTAATTCGCCTCTGATGGTCTTAAAGCATGATCAAGGGCCTCTATTTCTCGCAATGGGTAGCGGGAGTCCGTGTAAAGGTCCTTTAACGCTGTTTCTTCTTAAAAACTTGATTCCCTGCTTCTATTTACATTTATAATCACCAGGCTGATAGGAAATTAATTCCTTAAGTTCATGTTTTGCATTTGGTTATTCTGTTGGGAGTTCTTGCAGTGTTTTTGAAGTTTAGAAACTGCCTCCGCCCGATAATTTTGGCCCTAACAAAGGCCAAGAGGCGATTTTGTCCGCACGCAGGGATCATTTCTAATTGAAACCCACGGCTAAAAACTTTGATGGGTCCTTATTTTAGTTTGTAAGCAGAACAAGTTGTCCTTGGTCGCTCCTCACAAACAAATGGTTATCTTTTTACTGCAAAATCATTAGGGTCCAAACTTCGGGAGGTTCTTGGCCTAAAACTTTGGTATAATGATCTGACTTACTTTCATGTTAAATTATACCGACTTGTTGGTAATTACTCTCCCGAATTCTGCTAATTCACATTCAATGAGAGCCTCGAGCGATGCCGCTCCCCCAAGGGAAATCCACTCATGTCGTCTCCACGATCAAAAAACATCATAATCTTTCTTCTCTGCTTCAATTCCTTCCATAGTATTTAAATAATTAACTTTTTTTATTTTGCTTCATTAAAAATGACACAAGCACATGGCTCGATTCTTAACACCCGCATAGAAGACTGAAAGAACCCCATGGCGTGGAAGGGAACAAGCGACTATTACGTTCAAATAATCCATCAACTATTGATGGCGGATCAATTCTTACTGTCAAATATTCCAGACCTAGAGCAAATGACGTGATTGTGCAGGCTCTGCGCGTTCTTACTTTCAAATAGCGCTCGTATCAAACAACAGCCCAAACATGACTAGTTGTTACAAACCTGGGGCGGCAATCGTTAAGAAAATTTCTAAAAGAACGTGAGGCAAGAAAATGATTTTCTTTAGCACAATGCAACATATTTTTACCTATTCTGATCTATGGCCTAACCGGGAATGAAAGGGAAGATCTTGCGTTACAAGGAATCGGCAATGAAGAAGCACTAAACTTATGAAAAGGCGCTGAACTCAGCCTCAGGTGCTAAAAGCTGCAAAAAGGCTTTAGCTGTAAGTTATGCCGTATGGTAATCGCTTTTTTTCATTCCCTTAGATTTTGAGTTTGTTAAAGCGCATGCCCAATACTTTCAAGGAGCATTAAAAGACAGACTGTTCCATTTGAACTAACTTTTATAACGAATACAAACGGTTATTAGATCAACAGACCATCCCGAAGTCAAAGTACAAGACACAAAGCATATCTGACATCACGTTAGAGTTTGACGATGTTAGCAACCCTAATATCCAAGGGCTGATTGAACAACAATATCAGTCAAAATTAAGCAATATAAATACGAAGAGTGATTCATCAAACAACATAACCTAGAAGCAGGCAAGACACTATATGGAATTTTAGTTATA
Organism: Conus ventricosus; assembly: GCA_018398815.1. Lineage (NCBI taxonomy): Eukaryota > Metazoa > Mollusca > Gastropoda > Neogastropoda > Conidae > Conus > Conus ventricosus. The sequence continues at coordinate 21,944,734 of CM031598.1, forward strand.
GCGTCTCAGGCACGATCGCTTCAAGGTATTTTTATTGCAGTGTGAAATGAAGAACCATTCAAAAGAGGAAGTGACAAAGTTTTTTAATCCAAAAATAACGAAAGTACAATGTTCGATTGAATGGCAGTTACCTAACAAAACATGCTAGCGGGCTAAAACCTTATCAGCATTTTGATGAAATAAAAAACTGTTTGGAGGTGGGAGGTGTAAAATCCAATCAGTTGACTGTGCTACAGATCTACACCATCACAATGTAAGGCTTGATGGATGTTAATTAACAACAAAAATACGGTTATGGATTGACCTAAGGTCAACGGAGGATAATCAAGTTACATGGAAGCGGGAGAACTGTGAGAGACGTAATAAACATTCAAATTGATAAAAAGAAGAAGCTGATAAAACCTCTTAATGTACATTTAGTTTATATTAATGATGCGCAGCCTGAATATCGAAGCAAACAGATTTAGAAACTGTAGTATACTAAATATTATTTCATTTTATAAAAAGCATGTCTGTTCAGGTTTATCCCGAAAAAAACCAAAGTGCCTACAGCGCCGGCAAAAGAAGAGATAGTAGAAACCCCTACATAAATAACCTTTAGATTAACAAACATTACGCAAAAGCAGCAAGTACTAGAGCAAGACCTTTCAAAATACAGCAAAACGCAAACGAAGGTATTCTGCTGCCTTAATGCTGATTACTATATTTTAATTACTGGAGCATCGACCTATAAGTGCTCTATCAAGCAGGAACGAGTGTTGGTCTCTTAGCAACGGCATAGCGCACCCGCAGCTTGTAACCTCTAGTGAGGTTTGTCTTAGCTCACGGTCTGTGTTTCCATTAGCTTTAGGTGCGGGGCGGCTGGGCAAAAAATTAAAAACTAAAAATCCAAAAAGCACACAGCTATGGTCAACAACAAATATAACAAGCTAACTAGTTTCGTTAAACTGACAATAAATAAAGCGCTTGTTTGACTCAAACATCACGGATGAAGAATTAAATCGTTTTACCAGGCCGATTTTGAATGCTAACAAATACAAAGTTTGATCTTCAAAGAAAAGGCTAGGACCAAGTTTTCTCAACAGCCCAGACCCCGAGCAGATAAAAAGGAATGCTTAAAAAAAGTAAACGAGACAATAAAAACTCTGTCTAAACAGCTCACAGTAACAACACCGAAGGGAGTTTATACTTTAATATATAGTCCAAGCGCAAAAAGAGACCGTTGATGACTGAAATCTGAGATTAATTATTTTTTTTTTAATTTAAATAAATATTTTTGAGTTAGAAAAGAGCTCAACATGGCATAGAGATATATGAAGGGGCAAGACGAATTTTGTTGAAGGAATGCTTTGAAGAGAGCGTTTAATCAAGAGCACTGAATGATATTGATCTAGAAGTCATTGAATCCACCAACGTGCGGGCCTGCGTTGGTTCATGTCTATTACTCAGTTCCAAGTAAACAACTAAAACCCGCCAGTTAAAGTAATGTTAGCTGTTTAAATCGACTATGTAACATAAATGAAGAAAATACTAGAAGTTCCTGGTCTCGACAAAACAACAGACTGTTACTTCTCATACGACTTAACACCTCCGTTGGGGCAGACTAACTGCTTACACAGTTTGACGTGCGGCTGAAGAAGCCAAAATGTGGAGCTCTTGGTTGGTCAGAGGCGAAGTCTTATGAGATCAGATTAAAACAGGCTAAGAAATTGCGCCTATTGATGTAAGGCTTCTACATTCCACTTACCTCCAGCATTAGTTGCAAAAAAGCAGTTCTAAACATAAAGAATACAGACAACAAATTTTATGTGTGGTGTTCTTGCAAGGCTGGCATCACGCCCGCAAAAACGTCAGAGAGAGAGTCTAACTATCACCCGTACAATCAATGATCTTAATTTTAGTGGGGTGTCCTTTCCTGTTAGTGTAGACCACAATGGATCGGTTGAAGAACAAAACACACCAATAACTGTTTAATGTATACACATGGGATGATGGAAACAAATTTGGTTGCCAATTTAACGTGACCCAAGAACAGTCCAACGATTGCCGAGCCAGACAAAATCATGTTTGACTTCCTACTGTGATGCTTTCACCAGCGGGCACCGCATTACACATTGATTCGGAACAAATGAGTTAAACTAATGAGCAAGCTTCCAAAATGGGCATAAACAAGAATTCCGCAGCAAATGTTTAACAAGAATGCCATCTGTTCAAGGCCGCAAGCGAACATAAGAAATCCTTGTATCGGCCCAGTTTCGACTGTAATACAGAACAATTAACTGCCCTCCACACTGATCTACAGATAGTTTTAAGAACTGGAAAAAACTGCAACATCTCCATATGTTGTTTAGGCAGACTTTGAATCACTCATTGTTTCCTTATAGAAAGGGCCACGCCACAAAAAACTTCGAAAAACATCTTAATGAGTAATCATCAGATTTGTTCATTGCCTTCATTGGTTGTCAGGTCGATGGCCGCCCATTTCAGCACCGAATTATACAGAGGCCAACATGCGGCTAGAAGATTTTTACAGCGCATGCAGAGCAGTGGCAATGACTGTTCTAATAATCTGAATTTATCTAAATCAAAATGGCGCCTGAAGACCAACAACAGTATGACTCAGCCCGACGCATTGTTGGATTTGTGTTTTAGCCTCTCATCAGACGCAGAAATCCAAAAGTAAGAGACCCATGAACACATTAGCGGAAAGTTCCAGGAGCGGCGCAAAACAAATGCAATCTCACTAAAGTTATCCTAATACATGGAAGCTGCCTGTATTCTTTCATACTTGCGAGGTTACGACTCCACCTTAATAATGAGAAAGCGTGGAGGACGATGCCTTCAGGGAGCATGCATTGCAACAGTCAATCAGACAAGTACATGTGTTTCACTTAAATAACATTCTTATTATGACTCCAAATGCGAGCACATGAAATGGGTTCATTAGAGTCCACTGGCCATTTCCCTGTAAAGTCCTGCCAATAACGGAAGAATAATTTGACCCAACTCTTGTTAAAAGGGCGTTTACCCTATGATACAGAACAGGTTGGGAAAGGTTTGAGAAGATACATACTTCCACCTAAAGGCCGCGTTCTTTTCTAGTCTTAGAGAAAGGACATCAGCGACTCCGATTACCAACATGCTCAAGATGCGTGGCAGAAGTTAGAGTGTAAAACGATGGGGACTAACATGATTCAATACTATGGCTGATGTATGAATGTTTGTTGGCGGAACGTCTTTGAAAATTACAAAGACCTGCATAAACCATTATTCCTGGATCCCGCACCAACCGCATTACATTTCTGCGCCCGGGATGAAGTTGGGATGCTTTCTTAAAGTTTACAGGAGTACAGATTGATTTATTGTCCTGACCTACCAATGAATCAGATGATAGAAAACGGATTGCGTGGAGGCATTAGTATGGCGTCGCATCATTAATGTAAGCAAACAACAAATACTTGGACAACTAAGATCCATGTAAAAGATCAACTATCTCATGTTTAAGAAACGCAAACAATCTGTATGGTTGGGCCAATGCGCATCACTTCCATACGTAACTTTAAAATGTACACAGTACGAATATATTCCAAAAGGCATTAAAGTGGTGTAACAGTTTAACGCCTTATCAAGCACGCGTTTCATTCTAGAAGTTACTTAGAATATCCTCATGAACTCCATGACCTGCATAATGACTATCACATTAGCAGCAGAAAGACTAAAGATGGATCCAAGAGAGCCACCTAAACTTGTGCCCAATCTTCGGGGGACAAAAAAAATTAATGTCTGTCCATTGCAGACTTCCTACATTTTTATTTTAAGACAGTTTAAAATCAACAGCTGTTCCATCGCATAATTGCTTTTGCCCAAGACAGTTCAGTGAAACCATACATCATGAAGAACACTAATCTCAGAACTAAATCCACAGATGCTTCAGAAAAGACTTTTTTAAGCTGATGAACAACAGCTGTTTTTGGAAAGACTATGGAGAATCCGCACAAGCCAAAGATGTCCGATTAGTCACGCAAACAGAACGAAGCAAATAAGCAGACGTTCAAAACCAAATAATCAGGACTTAAGAAGATTTCATGAACACCTTTGGCATAATGATGAAAAAAAAGAAAGTCAAATTAGAACCAAACCTGTATTTATTTTGTTTACTGTTTTAAAATTATCAAAGCTTTTGATGTTAGAGATTCTCTATGACTACTTTAATAAAGCCCTTGTATCCTGAGTCCAGAGTACTTTACACAGATACAGATAGTTTTTGTTTATAGATATTACCTACTGAAGACATCTATAAAGACATGGAAATGGAAGTACTAAAGGACATGCGGGATGGTATGACACGTCCGATTATCTAAAGACTCGCCGTACATTCAATTACTAACAAGAAGTTTTTAGAAAAGATGAAGGATGAATTATCAGAAAGGTGATCAAGGAGTTTGTTGTTTAAGGTCAAAAATGTACAATATTTCGAGCCAGGAGAAAATCATTAAGAAAGCAAAGGGATATCTCGCAGCGTTGTGCAGTCAAACATATCACATACAACTACAAAGAATGCATGGTTTGGCAATAAGACTTTCATCATGACAACGTAAAAACCGGCGATCTAGCATGCACAAGAGATCAACACAACGTTGTAACAAAGAAAGTCGTTATATAGAACCAACACAAAACGGTGTGTTGTTAATCCAGAGTTTTCATCTGCAAAATCGGCACTGGAAGAACCGTAAATTAATTATAGCGAACTGAGCCCGGCGGGATTATCTGCAGATCTTCCTTCACAAAAGATCTTTGAAGCTGGTTTTTTTGTGGTGTCAGTTCTCGTAAATAATACACGGGCGATCATTTATCCAATTCTTTTTATTTCGTACGGGTCAACACTCGCAAACCGGATCAGTTGCCCTGATGCGAGTGTCCCCTTTTATTTCTGCTTCCCCCGGTAAATATAGGTACCTTACTTTCAATACCAAATGGTAATGTTTGCTGGATGAAGACACTCCTTCAGCATCATTTATTGTTTTTCTTTTGATTGCTTGTACTGCTTTAGCCCTTTTAATTCTTCATTATTCATTGCGACGCAAAACTGAGGGCAAACTTCTAACCCATTCTGTGTTGCGAGAAGTGGTCCATCAGCTCTCTGTGATACTGGTAGGAAAAAAGTTTTTCGGCTAACTGTTTGTTAAACGTTTTCCGACTAAAGCATGTGATCTGTGAACTCCTGAATGCCTCTTTAATGGAACTCTATGTTTCAAACAAATAATTGATTCACTTGCCTTTAAATTCTTTCATCATCGACTTGAATCATGCGATGTAAAGTTTAAGGGCCTCGCATGCTGGTATATCAGCTGTATGGCCAACAGCAACAGCAGAAGCACACTTTTTGTTGTTAATTGTTCTGCATCATTGTAGCTTGAAGCCATGGTCCATGACTGTGAGTGCGTACTTAAATCTTCTTCCGTCTAAGCCTATCAAGGTAAATATAGAAGATCCATTTGAATGGTGTCGTTTTGAGTTGTATTAACAAAGTGTGGTCTCTGTATTCGTCCTAGGGGCAGGTAAATAAATTGCCAATTGCCTTGTTTTATAACCATTCCTTTGCTTTTGGTTCACTGACTCCTGCCGCTTGGCTAGCTTTGTTAATTGCTGTGATTGCCCTTCCAATATCCTTTGGGCGAATAATAATTTTGTTCAATTTTTTATTCAGCCAATATGTATGTGCAACAAAATACACAACGTCATACCAACGACAATAAACCCGATTTCTTGCATCTTTTGTTTTTCTGATGGTTTGATAAAAGTCACTGAATTTTGGTGGGGGCAATGTCTCTCGATTGGTCGCCTTTACTAGATAATATTGTTTTATTGCTTGATCAACATTTTTAAATGTGTAAAGCTGCATGCCCCTGTCTTTATTCAGTGTGTCATAATAAGAATCTAACTGCTCAAGTCTCTGCCTTTCATAGGCCTTTGTGCAGCTGCTAGTTGCTCCCATAGCTTTGTTATGTCTTTTTCTCTCGCCGACATTCCCCGTTTACTAAATGCAAATTTACTTCCCGCTAAAAGCAAGCGCATTCACCAAAAGCGCCGCCTATCATTATTGTCGAGTGAAGCCATTTTTTATAAATGTTATTTTTTTTTTTCTACATATTTATATGTCTGGACTAATTCCTTGCTTAACTAGAAAATCTTTTCGTAGCAACCGAAGGGCTGCAATGTAGCAATCAGCTTTGCAGAATCCATCAAAGTCTAGTTTGCCTAACGATCTGCTGGATTTAAATTCTAACAAGGCATTTACCAAGCCATGAGTATCCCTACACTTATCTCCAATAACACAGAATGGTATACAAGGATAGCAACAGTTTTTTCGGGGTGCTCAATTTTATAAAATAAAATATTATAATTATTAAAAAACATGAACAGTGATGATCTACTACAGCTACAAGGCGGCCTAAAAACCTTCCTGAACTTATGAATACCAAGTTTGATGAACAAGCTATTATGCCCAAAAAGGAGAGGCTGTATTCTTTGGCAGCATGTGGGAAACACAAAACCGATCCTCGGGAACTGAATTCAGCATTGAACAAATCCAACAGATGTTCGCCGCAAGACATTTTAAAGTATCATAACAGGTATGAAGCGCAGCTGGGGTCTAAAAGGAGAAAGTGTGGGGCCAACGGTTCCTATTTGTACACTAAACCAAGTCAGTAGATTTTGCTCCCATGGGGGGGGGGAAGGCTATACAAGATTTTATGTATAGAATTTAACGCAGGATCCAGTTTTAACAAGCATTAGAGCTCTCTAGGATGTGATCATACTACAGATTTGAACATTGTTATCGCCATTAAATCATGGATTAATAACTTTTAATCATATAGATTTTATTTCCCTTCAAAATGAACGATCTGAAAATCAGCAGAATCAGAAACACTGAATCAGGTGGAGAAAGTAACCAAGCCAGAAAATCAGCAGAAAACACTGAACAGGTGGAGACCATTAAAAATCCTGGGCGTGTTGAAGCAGGAAAAAAATTATGCAGAGTGGAAACAGAAAAAAAATTTAATGTTACAGAATATGACTCATCATAAAACATAACACCGCCAACGCCAGAACAATGCTGATTCAATGCCAGCTATAAAAACTCCATGTGACACAAGGGCGCCACAGTCTTCATGGTATATTGAACTAAAACTGTTGCCTATTTTTGGCGCCCCTTGCTGGCTGCTGGGGGCTGTTAATAAGGTTATAAAATATAATAAACCACGCTGGCAAAACAAGAATCCCAAAAAATCCCACCGCTAAAATACAGAAGGCCCGAAACACAACTGGCACGCCAAACCGCATAACAAAGCATCAGTTTTGATCCATTTATAATGGAATAATATTTTAAGACTTAATTTTAATTTTTATAAAAATAATCAAGGGCGATAATATAAAATGATAAAGTCAATAAATAAGACATGGCGTCTATAAAAGACATTTCCATAGACCCAAATTGTAATCAATGCGTTGCATCGGAAGTAAACCTTCTTAAGAATCTATGCAGATAACGCTGGAGCAAGACATCCTCAAACGATGACACTTTTTTGAGCGTGTGAGTACTATTATTAGACAACTACTATTTAAGATAAAACAAAGCTTGTATTTTTTTGATAATTATAAATAACTTAATAATGAAGCTTTGGTTTACTTAAAGGATGACTTAAGCAAGAACTTAATAAGAACTTGATCAAGAACTTAATTAAAAACTTAATCAAGAACTATTAAGAAATTGAAGAAACTTTAATTAAAAACTTAATTAAGAACTTGGGGTGACTTGGGGTGGGAGTGTGTGTGGTGTACACAGGGGTGGGTGGGATGACGTGCGTGCGGTGGGGTGGGGGAGGGAGGATCGGGCGTGCGTGGGGCGGGGTGGGGGACGTGCGTGCGAGGTGGGTGGGGGGACGTGCGAGCGGTTGGGTGGGGGTGGGGGGACTGCGTGTGTGTGCGGCAGCCAAAAAATTTGAAGCCAGGACGTGAAGCGAAGCAGTGAAGCCAGTAATCCACAGGCAATATAATACAAATCATGAAGTGCTATGGTGGAAATTCTAGGCAGTCCAACTCTAAACAACCCCGAACCGCTCCTGCAGGAGCGGTATCTAAAAATAGATCTTACGTCAGTGTTAGGGCCTGCAGCGCTTCTCTAGGTCAATCAGGCCGTGGCTCGCCTGATTGACCCAGTATTGCTTTGGTGCTTACTAGCCGGATCAATGCGGCAAAATGCAAGCTCAGCGGTGAGCGGTATCAAACATAGATCTTACGTCATGGTAGGAACCATGCAACTTGCTCTTAGCAGAGTACAGCAATATATGGCGGCTCTCCTTCGCCATATAGTACATCCGCTCATTGTATAATTTGAAGCATTTATATGAAGATAGTGCTGGCCACACACTAAACTCCTCATCCATACTGGAAGATTGTAACTAAGTCTGCCTAACCCTATCTAGTTGTGTGCCATACATACGAATCGCCAATCACAGTGCTTAAGGGCACACTTAAAGGCAGATGACCTGTGTTGTTAGAATTAAAAAGTAAAAAGTATACACATCTTAATACACATAATCACTTGCCACATGAACACTGAATCTTAAGTAACAAACAATCAAGTCTAATACAAAACCGAGCACATTATTTTTACTTGGGAAGGTGAACAGCAAAAGTTATCAAATATAAGTTTTTAGCATACAATCAAGCCGTTTTACCTCCGCCTTAAGAAATAAACGCCATGTTTATTAAAACATGCTTTAGCTGTCTCAACCAGCTCCAACAAGCAACGCGTGATGGTTTGTTTTGCTTCGGCCAACCTTTCAACAAGCAGCGCATTTATATAGATAAGGGAACCATCTCCATCAATAATCACACACTGTATTAAACTAGCTACATCTTGTTTCATTTTTACTTGAACCAACAAACCTTAAGATAGCCGTTCAATTTCCAA
>CM031598.1:21958710-21959883 GCA_018398815.1 Conus ventricosus
AAGCCTCCCCCAAAAAATTTTAATGTGTCATTTTTTGCTGAGGGGACGTGAAGTCTCTGTTTTTTGTTGTCCCCTTGGGGGGTGGTGGTGGCGGTTTGATCTAGGCCGGTTTTTAATTTTTGGTGATATGTTTTGATAATGCTTTTGGTTAAGGGCACATGAAAAAAAAAAATTAAATTTGTGTTTTGGCTGGCTTCCATTTTTGTGGTGTGTGTGTGTGTGTGTGTGGGTGTGGTGTTGGTGTGTGTTGTGGGGGTGTGTGTGTTTTGTGTGGTGTGTGTGTGTGTGTGGTGTGGTTTTTTGGGGAAAAACATTACACGTTTCCCAAAAAACCTTTGAAGTGAGAGTCAGCAGAAGACACCGGCATCACCCCATCCTTAAATGGAAAAGAGCAATACATGGGATTGAGGCATCTGATTGCAAAAACAAATTGCATGCGGTTTACAGTATCATCAATTTGATTCCTGTGGAAAGACCCCACACAGATTAGATATGAAATCTTTTTTTAAACCCGTATTTTCAGATGCGAAAGGCGCCATGTTGTTTCTGGCAAAAAATGTGGCCAAGAAAGTGGTAATCGAAAAATGCCAGCCCAAAACAAGCGAAAACGGTCAAGGAAAAAAAACAGCTAAGCCTTACCCCCCCACACCGTCTGAAGAAACTGTTATTTTGCTTTGGGGGGTTGGGCATATTCAAAGAATATCGGGAAAAGCAGAAGGTTGAGACAATAGTGGGGGCACTCGTACCCGATATAGAGCTCCCCCTTTCCCAAGCAAAAAATAGAGGTTTAGATGAACCTGGAAATTTTCTTTTTTTAAGGGGCGTTTTTTTTTGTGTCATCGTGGATATGATCGCGGCGCAGGAGGTCGGTAACATGCGCAGCCCAGTTTCGCCCCTGGGCCCCCCAAGTGGGGCCCGTCACTATGGTTACAGCCCCGGTGCAAGCGAGTTCTGTCTATTTTCTTGACGACAGAGGTTGTATGAAGAATCAATTCATTTTGTATCAAAGGGGAAAGAGTACGTGAGTATGTTGAAGAGTGATATCGGTTACCACATTTGAAAGAATTAGGGGGCAAAGCTCATTACATGGAGATACAAAGAAAACGTGGGATACACGGTTATTTATATGACGACAAGAGGGGTCATGATGGGGGGATCTATTGGTCGGGTATA
>CM031598.1:21967998-22001980 GCA_018398815.1 Conus ventricosus
GCGGGCGCGTGCACGTAAGTTATAATTCACATGACAGAACGATTAACATCAGCTACATAATTCCAGCCTTGCCGTGCATGGAAATGTCAGCATGAATGGCAAACGGCAAAAATGTCTTTTCTCAGTTCAATCTTATCATTATTATCTTCAGGACAGTAGTTGTTTGCAGTAGTGGTATTAGACTCAAGACTCAAGATGATTTATGTAGAAGGTCATCCCACCATTACGATTTTACATGCAAATTCATTTGTATTAAGCACACACACACACCACCCGCGACACACGACACACCACACAAAATCATCACGTGACAAGTGGCAGACACTTACAGCAGTAAGCAACATCGGTGGCAAAGTTTTCGTCAAGTCAGGCTGGAAAATGAAGTCCAGAATAATTAGAAGGTTGGCGACGCGAACGTTACCACCGGCGACCGTGGCGATCATCCACCAACTACTGGGGAAGATCGCCAGGGGAAAAAACAACGCCGTCAACCAGCGAGTCGAATCCCCCGTTGTCTACATCGCCAAAAAGCTGTTCGGGCACCCTTTCCCCGGGACACGCCGGGTTCAAGAATAATTAAATTTGAGGCCCGGTACTAAAAATTTATAGATACAGTCGCTTTAAAAAACGGCCCTAACAACTCTTAAAAAGGGAATCGATTGCTAGAAAAGGGCCGGGGAAACGCAAAAAATGATGAAAAAAAAACATAAAGCAGTAGGTGTTGCCATGACGCCCCAGGCAACTCAGCCCCGATTTGTTTTGGCAGCCCCAAAACTTAGCCGAAGTCCCAAAAATTTTAATAGTACAAAAAATGCTGTCAATAAAAAAACCGCTCTTTGTGCTAAAAAATCGGGGGCTAAGAAAATAAAAAAAAAATGAAAAAGTGAATCCATAAAAACCCAAAAAGAAAAATAGTGACGAAAAATCCCCCAGTCCATGAACACAAAAAAAAAACGATGAGTAAAAAACACACTGCCAAATAAAAACCCCCCCGAAAAAAAGAGAATGAAATTGAAAAAAAAACTAGACGCCCAGTTTTCCCAAAGGTTGCGATCTTTCATGACTCGTCGAAAAATGGAAATTAAAAGAGAAACTACTCGGAGATCGTACTATTTCGATGCTACCAAAAGGGGGGTCCCCCAGAGCGATGTTGAAAAATTAGGTCTCGTGACTTTGTTGTTTCTGCCCAGCACCCGACGCTGGGGTTTGTACACAGCTGTATAACGATTAAAGTCAGCAGGGGCTAAAAAAAGGGTGAGTGAACCCTTCGTTCGAGTTTTAAAGACAGTTGAAAATGAAACCCCCAAAAACCAAGTTTGTGATTAGCAAATCACAACGTCGCAGAAAAAAAACCTAGAATTTAAAAAGAAACTTTTCATGCCATTTTTGCATTTGAGTTTTTTAGGGTTGGAAAATTATTTCTACTAAAAGACAACAAAAATTTATCAAAGACACTAATCGGGAGAGGGACACCCAACCTGACGGGGGGGGCTGAGCCCTGCTGGCGGGGAAAACTTGGGCCCCACGTCGGGGCCCTGCTGGGGGAGACCCCCCAAAAATTTCAGCGCGACCCCAAAAACCACGTCCCCGGTTTTCCAAGATTACCCTGCCCACCCCAGCCGAGTGGCAAAAAGTGGTTAGCTTTCCCCGGACTCCCGGCTGGGGGGGTCGGGGGTTTCGAATCCCTCGGGGTTCATGGGGGTTTTTTTTCTCCCCCGCCGGCTCCTCCCAGAGTTGAGTTTGCTGCGGACTCAGTTGGGGGGGATGGGACCCAAAGTCGAGTTTCACCCATTTAAATGGATGCGTTTTGAGGGTGTTGCTAAAATTTCATGACAAACCCATGCAGGTGCCTGTTTCTCTCGGGCCTGGTTGACGAGGATATTTAGAAAGGAAGCTTTAGAGTACAGCCCTGTAATGTAGTCTCGGGCCCGAAAACCCCCCGTAGCATCGGCTTAATCATTCCTCTTTCCCCATTGATCAGCATTAAAAAAAAAGTCTAAATTCGGGGGCCCCTTCTTTCCCCTGCTCTCAGGGTGCCTCAGTTTCGATGTCCTCCCCGCGTCGGGCCTTGGTTTGTTTCCCGTCGGGGTCACCGGTATCGGCGAGTCCATGGGGGCTGTCGTTGGCGGCGTGGTGGCCCCTCCGGAGGGAAAAGCTCACTCACGCGGCCCCGGGACTAAGCAATTAAAATTTGTCTTTCAGTTGGGGGCTTTGTGGGTTGGTGTTCCTGCGTATGTTAGATTCAGAAACAGGCGCCACTGAACACCACCGAGTGACTCGGCAGAAAGTGCAGTGTCTCCTCCGGGGGGGGTTCCTCAGGGAAGACTGGGCATTGACTGCCCTGTGGTTTTGCTGGTGGGGGGGCTTGGCGGGCCCAAGCCGGGTATGGCTGTAAAGGGGGGGTTTTGTGGAATGAGCGGCGTGGGTGCCTGCCTTGGGGGTGGGGCAGGGGTTTGGGGACACCCAAAAAAAAAAAGAAAAAAAAAAGGAAAAAAAAAAAGCTACCTGCCCCCAAAATACAGTTGGTTCAATCCTTACTACAGCTTGGTGGACTGGGCCCCTACTGACTTGAGTAAAAAAACTCCCCAAGGCTTGAATTTTAAACATTACGCAAAAAACTGCTGGTTACCAAATAAACATTTTCTTTAGATTTGGGTTTACTTTCATTAGTGTTTATTGGATTTCTTCTTTTGTTCCTTTGGGTTTTTGTTGGGTTTTACTTTCTTTTCTTTTTAAAAAAAAATGGAAAATTTTCAAATTTGTTATATTTGTTTTTTCAATAATTTTTTCGTCAAATTTTTACCTAGGGCTTGGCAACAAAAAATAATTTAATGTTTTTCAAAAGGAACTGTCGTTCCATTAGTAGAATCTTGATCATTAGTTCAACCAAACTTTTCCCGTCATCAATAGGATATCTTAAGTCTGCCCCAAACTTAAATGTTTTAAAAAGGGAAAAAAAGCCTTGGGTTTGATTAAATACTATTACCCTCCTATTTATCAAAAGGAAGATACCAAAAAGGGGGGAAAATTATTCGGCAAAATTTTTTTCATGAAGGGGTGAATTACATCTTTGTTCCCCGCCCCGTTTCCAGATATATACCCCCCTTCCCCCCCCCTTTCGCTGTAACCCGTTCAATTTTATTGACCTTGTTAACTGTTTATATCGTGTATTTACCAAAAGGCCCGCAAAGAAAACACGAATGGAAATTTGTACCTTCAAAACCGATAAAAGGGACAAAAAATTTTTGGGAAAAGGGGGATTTTTAAAGCACATGCCCCCTTTTGGGAGGGAATTTTCAAAAAATTACAAGCAATCCCTTTTATTGAATTTTTGTTGATGCGCTTTATCTCCTGAATGACGGGTTTGAGTTTAAAAAACGCATTCCCACATCCTTATCAAGAGCAAACTGCTATTTATTTAAAATCTTGTTTCTCCAGAATTAGCACCAAAATTTTGAGTGGAGTTACAAATAATTAAAACCTACATAGTGATCATATCCCTTTTATTATGTTTTGGGGATAAAAAATATAAAATTTCCCCCGATCCCTTTTAGGATAAAATACCAAAATTTCAAATTCAAACTTGTAAAAAAAAGGGAAAATTTTTCTTAAATTTATTTTTCAAAAATTTTTTTGTTTAAAAATAAATGATAAAAAAGTTTAAAGTTTTATTCATTATTTTCAAAAACAGTTTGAACGGGAGCAAATGAGGTTTTCCCCTAAATGTAAATAAAAAAAAAAAATTCATAAAAATTCTGGTTTAAAATTTTGGTGGAACGAAGGGGCTGTGAAAAGGGTAGAGTTGAAAAAAAAGGATGAAAATTTAATATTTACTTAAAAGGGCAAAAACTCCCCCAAAACATTTAGGTCTAAACAGGGCCCAAAAAAAAAAGCAAACGAATAAATGCACAAGCCCCAAAAAAAAACTGGTCCCTCTTTCTGTGTAGCGGTTTTTTAGGGTTCACTGACATTGCGACTTTAGCCCGTACATGTATTTAATATGTTACTGATAGATCTGTGGAGTCGATCATGTTTGAACTTCTGCTTGTGCGGATGTTAAAGTTCCCTGTAGGTATCGTGCGTGGTTGCATTAGAGTCAATTTTTCCCCTTTATGTGCTGGGGTGAGCCGGCGAACATTTCCCCCTCCCCCGTTTGCATGCGTGTGGGTGCCCTCAGGGGGTTTTCTGTTTTGACAGCACAGCTTGGGGGGGGGGTAGGGAGGTATCTTGAGCCTTTTTTGTGTTTTTCCGTGGAAGTGGGGGGAAATTTGGGGTTTTTGCATCATCCTCACTGTGAGTTGCCAATCTAGTTGACCTTACGTTTTAAATTTTCCAAAACCAAACCCAAATTGACTCTAAAACAGGCGGGGGGTTAGGTGAAAAATGTCGCTCAGGGGTTATTTTGCAGGCTTCAGAGTGGGAAATCTCTGACGGGTTTTGGGTGGGTTTTTTTTTGTTTAAAGTCCTGGTGAACCCTTTTTTGGAAAATTGTGTTTAGGGTTTTGGAAATTGAGGATTAGCGGAGCTTTCCTTGAGTGGGGGAGGATGATTTTGGTTTCTGTGTGATTTTATTCTTTCGCTGTTGGGGAAATACAGTAGAAGGGCCCGTCCGTTACTGTAAATTTTTGAAAACGTGGTTGCTTGGTTTGTGTTAAAAAATGTAACCGGTGTTTTTTTTAGACCCCGGGGGGGGTGAAGCTTGGTTGCTGTGGTTTTTGTTAAACTGTTTAAAGGTTGTTTCCCGAGCCCCCGGTGGGGTGAAGGGGCTTGGTTGCGCCATTTGTTTAAACTGAACCGGTGTTTCCCCAGACCCTGGTGGGTGAAGACTTGGTTGCCTTTTTTTGGGGGGCTGTAGGTTTCCTGTTGGGGGGGGGCCTTTGGGGGTGGTGGACAAACCCATCTCGGGGTTGGGGCCGGGACAGGGTTTGGGTTAAAGGTTTCGTTTTTTGGGTTTTTTTTAGTGTAGAAATTTTTTGTAATCCTTTATCTGAACCCGGTTGGGTTGGATTGGGGCCCGGAACGGGGGGAATCTCAGAAGGAAATCCTTTCTGTATTTGGGTTTATTTGGGCAGCTGGAGGGTGGAAAACGTCTGAGGTGCCAGGCACAGGGGTGCGTTAGTGCCGGGAAGGGGCTATGGGTTTTGTATTAAACGGTGTAATGGTTGCATTGAGGGGTTTATATTGGATGATATGAGTTTGGGCATGAGAGAACAGGAAAACCTTCATTCTGGGCCACTTTCGCCCTCAACCAGTTTCGGGCGAAAGTGGCCCAGAATAAAGGTTTTCCTGTTCTCTGACAAGAAAGACTTCAATAACCAAAAAATAACGATTATCTACAAACAACTTACTGTGTAGGGTTACCCGTTTTCAATACTAATTTACTAACTTTTCAGATTTTAATTTTTTGCTTAATCCTGTGTTTTTTCCTGGTCATTTTCAATAACATCTTTTTCGCGCAAACATTCTTCAATGAGTCTCTGTCTTTCATGTGAATAAAACTACATTTCTTTAAACTTTTCTCAAAAGTCTTTTAAAACCGAGTTATATTTCTGGCATAAAATCCACACACTTATCCAGCATGTTTCCGCTAAAAAGCTAGTTTCGACAAAGTGTTTCTCTTTTTAACTATGTCTCTTTCTGCCGAACAGTCATCTATAATAAATTTAGTGTCTGCGTTCCTTCAAACAGCCTATAAAACTGTTTAAAACACTCACTCAGTTTATTGCTAGGATTAACTAAATAATGTCATCATCTGCCCATAAAACCTTCTATCATGATATGCTTTGTTCCATTTAAGTGTTGGGCAGAAAATTACAATATGATAAAAATTATAACGATAAAACTGTTTGTAACAGGTCGAGGATAAATATTTTTTTCCACAACCAGTCTGCCCACAAATCAAGAGCAATGAGGAGTTTTTGCCATAAAGTTTAACTGCTCCCATAGTTTTATACAGAACTTAATCTAATCCCGTTATTATTTTTATCATACTCTCCGTCAAAACTTGTTCAGTATAATAAAAAACCCTATGAGGGCCCAAATGTGTAAGATTAATCCAATTCAGTTCTGTAAGATTGTTTCTATTTAGTCAACATTGATTTTGTTGCTTGTGTTTGTCTTATTCCTCACCTTGGGGAAGCGACGATGGTAACGTTAAGGCTTTTAAAACTTTTCTAAGTTTTGATTTAAAATTAATTCCTTTTTTAAGGTATCACTAACGCCCACAACCCCACCCCTCTCCAATCTTTCAAGAAATTTCAAATATCATTGTAAACGTTCTTAATTTTCTGCTTGGAAGAACGAAATTTTTTGTAAAAGTTTTTTAAAATGTTTTCTTTTTGTGGAGGTTTTAATGCTTTTTCCCAACGGGTTATTTCAATTTTTTTTGGGTTTTTGTCGCCCGGCTAAGACTTCATAAAAAGGGGCCAGGTTGAAGCTTTTTGAAATTTTTTTGACGGCTAAAAATATGTAAAGGGGCTTATAAATTCAAATTTTATGCCCCATTCTAAAAATGGTTTAAGTGCCATTGAGGTCAGGTTTTCAAATATTTTATATTCATATGGCCAAAATTTTTGCCTCTAGATTGCGCAGTTGTTCTAGTTTAGGAATTTTTTCTGTCCCCAAACCTCTTTACGTTTAAAATCACCATTTTAGTGTATTCAAAACCATAAAAAGGGCCCCTATTGCGTTTTTTAAAAACCGCAACGTTGCAAGGTTTTTTTAATTCTAAATTTTATACACCTCACAGGCGCAAATGTAACTCCCGATTTTTGGGCCCACCGAATTATTTTTTAGAACGTTTATTTTTTTTCCAAAAACAATGTGCAGGTTACAATTTTAAAAATTTTCCCCGCTTTGTCTTTGTTTTTTATATTAAATGATCCGACCCTCCCCAAATAATTTTTTTAAACTGTAATTAGGGAATTGTATAATTTCTAATCGAAATATGCAGTTTTCCCCTGATGGAAGGTTTTTTAAAACAGTTGGGGCCCTTCCATATTAAGTTTTCATCAGTGCTTGCTCATCCAAAAAAATAGAGTAATGAATGAATGCAAGACGGCGGTTTTCCCCCCTCATAAGTAGTTTGGTCGGTTTTTAATCTAAATCTATAATTTTTTGCCGTAAAGCCAAACTTTTAGCTAGCTTTTTATAAAAATAGTAACCCCTTCTTCTTCAGGTTGAATGTTAACTTTGTTTTCAGTTTTGCTTTGTTAATTTTGAGGAAATGTCAAAGATATTGCTTTTTTTTATGAGCAAACCGTAAAACCTAGGTATTTTTAAACTGGGTAACTTTGTTCCCTGATTTGTCAATTTTTTAAAACCCTTTTTATTTTCCTGGTGCAGTTTATTAAACCATACGACTTTGTAAAATATTTCATAAAAGTGCAACCATTTTGGCTCGATTCGTTATAAATGATGTTCTAAAAAAAGGCGGTTTGGGGTTTGTTTTTGTTACAAACTTTTTTTTAAACGAAAAAAAAATGAGTGCATTCAAATATAGGGTGAAAAAATATTCTTTTGGGGCCGCCTACAATCAAAAAAAATTATAGCACTTTTTCTCTTGACTTCTGGGGCCCCCAGACTGCCTTTTTTCATAAAAGGTGAGTATCCATTAAAGAGCTATTTTAACCCCCTATTAAAAAACGACATCAAGAAAGGGGGTTTGTCACCGAGCGTTTTATCAGAACCCAGTTAAATTTGCTGTGTTTTGCGCATCAATGGGGCGGGTGTGTTGGGGATCTTTTAAAATCCCATGACTTTGGGAGGTCAGTGTAAGATTTCATTTCTATTACCCCTTTAGACGTATTTTGACAAATTTGAAGGCCATTGCCAAAGAAAAACCGTTTAACCCATTAGCAACAAAATAGCAGAAGGTTTTGAAAGGATCTGTAAGGGAAATTAAATTTTAACATCAAAAAGACTTAGACAAAAGTTGGTTCATAATCAGGGGCCTAGGCGACCTTTATTTTCGGGGCACGCACAGAAAGTATAACTATGTGGCATCCTCCTTTCAATTTTTCTTTTTTGCAAACTGTTTGAGCCGGGTCCCCAGCAAGGATAAAACAGATGGAAAAATTTTATCTTAGACATTCTAAGGGCTAACTAGGGCGGGAAATAGAACGAATAAACGATTATTCGTACTTCGTTTGGTGTTTGCTGGGTCCCCAACACAGGCAAGTCGGCATAAGACCTTTAGGCTTTGCCCCCAAAAAAAAATACTTAGCAATTTTAGAGGACCCTTAATTCTCAGTTGATTTACCTTCAAGTTTCAAAGGTCCCAAACATGTTTTACAATAGCAAGACGAAAGAGACTTTTTCTGTTTGGCCCCCTGGTTTATACATGTGCCTTTGACCCAGATCCGATAGGGAAATAATAAATAAAAAGAAAAATTTTTATTTGCAGGCAAATAACAGAAGGTTGGGGAAAAAAGACTAAAATTGAGCCGTAATATTCAAACAAAAAGAACACCCAAAAATAAGTCTCAATCCCCGAAGCCCAAACCCCAAAAATCATTGAAGTCCCCGAAGCTCGCGGACTCTGTTCGTGATGACCCCGAAAATGAAAAAACGCGCTTGTTCTTGGATTAAATGGCATAGGTTACTTGGTCTTTATTATAAAAAGTAACCCAAAAATTACAAGAACTAATTCCATAAATGCTCGGCCATAAAGCAATACTTTGCTTTCAGTAGACAAAAGCCACGACAAAATCCCCCTATTCCTGGTTTTAAACTTTTGCTTTACCGGCTAATTTTTTTTAATAAAAACCGCAAGATGACAAAAACTGTTTTTTTACCCTGATTTATCAGGTGGTGATGGGGGCGGGGGGGGCGGAGGTAATGAACTTTGGCCCGCCGCCTGTAATGCCAACACCAGTGTACTTATTGCAAAAACCCAAGGCCGTTATAATGCTTGCTAATGTGACGCCTTGCTCTTAAACAGCGTTCGTATTTTGTTTGCTACTTTTTGTTTTATAAAATTTTCGGATAGTTTTTTTTATTCTATTCACTTTAGTTCTAATTGGCTCGGTTAGTAGTCAGCGCTTTATCTTTCTGATCTCCTTGTTCAAGATCTTTTTCTTTGGGTTATTTTTTCTTTAATACAGGCCCTATTGGCGTCATAGCCTCAAAAAGTTTTTCTTTTTTCTTTTTATATGCCATCTAGTTCACCTAGTTTTTTTAAATTGTTTGTTAATTCGCCTTTGTGGGTTTCTTAAAGGATCAAGGGCCCTTAGTTCCGCATGGGTGGGGGGGGGGTGTGTATGTCTTTAACGTGTTTCTTTGAAAAACTGGTTTGCTTCTATTACATTATTAATTTACCTGCTGATTTATTTAATTTTTTAAATTCCAGTTTGCATTTGGTTATCTGTCGGGAGTTCTTGCATGGTTTTGAAATTTAGAAATGCCCCGCCCCTTAATTTTTTGGGCCTACAAGGCCAAGGCGATTTTTTACGCTCGCGGGGTTATTTCTAATTGAAAACCCAGGGAAAAAAATTTGATGGGTCTTTTTTGTTTTAAGCTGAAAAGTGTCCTTGGTCGCCCTCACAAACAAAGGTCATCTTTTACTTCAAATCATTAGGGGCTAAAATTCGGGGGTTCTTTGGCCCAAACTTTTGGATAAAGATCTGGCCTTACTTTCTGTTTAAATTTACGCCCCAAAGAGAGCCCGAGCGATGTTGTACCCAAAAGGGGTCTTTTTATAGTCGTCTCCAGGCAAAAACTATAATTTCTTCATCTTCCATTCCTGCCCTGTTTTTAAATAAAATTTAAATTTTTTTTTTGCTTTATAAAAAAGTCACAAGCCCCTGGCCGATTCTTAACCCGCATAGAAGCGAAAAAACCCTTTTGGCTGAAGGGAAATAACGGATTTACTGTTCCAAAAAAATCCCTTATTTGATGCAGATCAAATTTTACTGTCAAATTTTCCGACTAGGGCAAAAAGACGTGATTGTGCCAGGCTTGCGCGTCTTACTTTCAAAATAGCGCTCGTTCAACAACGACCCAAACAGGCAGTTGTACAGAACTGGGGCGGGAATTTTTAGAAAATTTCTATAAAACTTGAGGGGGAAAAAAATTTTTTTACACAATGCGACATATTTTTAACCTTTTGTTATGGGTACCGGGAAAGAAAGGGCTGACTTTTCGTTTCAAGGAATAGAAAAAAGAAGAAGCACTAAAAAATTGAATAGGTGCCGCAGATACTAAGACGGCAAAAGTATGTGGGGTAATTTTTCGTTTGGAAAACGCTTTTCCATTCCCCTTTGATTTTGAGTTGTTAAAAGGCATACCAACTTTTAGGGCATTAAAAGAAGATTGTCTATGAACTAACTTTTAAAGAAACAAAGGGTTATCAAAAAATCAGACACCGAAGCAAAGTAAGCATTTTGACATCTCGTTAGTTTGACGTTTTTTGCAACCCTAATTTTGCAAAGGTGATTGAAAAAACAAATTTAGTCAAAAATTTGCAATTATTACGAAAGAGGATTTCATCCCAAATTCCTAGAAGCAGGGGGGACACTATAGGAATTTTAGTTTTAGGTTTAGCAAGATCGCTAAGGTTTTTATTGCTGTGTGAAAATGAAGAACCCTTCAAAAGAGGGTAAAAAAAAAAAAAAGTTTTTTTAATCCAAAAATAACGAAAGTACAATGTTCGATTGGGGCGTCCTAACAAACTATGCTAGGGGTTTTAAACCCTTATCAGCATTTTGATAAAATAAAAAAACTGTTTGGGAGGGGGGAGGTGTAAAAATCCAACAGTTGACCTTGTGGCTAAAGATCTACCCCTTCACAGCGTAGACTTGATGATTTTTTAAACAACAAAATGGGTTTAGGATGCCCTAAGGTCAACGGAGGATAATTTTTTACATGGAAGCGGGGGGGGAACTGTGAGGACGTAAAAAAACATTCAAATTGATAAAAAAGAAGAAGCCGAAAAAAAAACGCTTAATGTACATTTGTTTTTAATATTGATGCGCGCTGAATTTTAAAAATAACAGATAAAAGATTTAAAATACTAAATTTTTTTTATTTTATAAAAGATGTCTGTTCAGGTTTACCCAAATGTGCCTCCCGCGCCCCCAAAAAAAGGGATAGTAAAAAAGCCCTCATAAAAACCTTTGATTAACAAACATTACGAAAATGCAAAAAAAACTAGAGCAGGACCTTTAAAATACAGAAAAAACCAAAAAGTTTCTGCTTTTTATGTTTTACTTTTAATACGGGAGCTCGACTATAATCCCCTATCGAGGACGAGTGTGGCCCTTTTGCAACAGGGTAGGTGCGCCCGCCTTTACCTTAGGCGGTTTGTCTTTAGCTCTGGCCCCTGTGTTCATTGTGTAGGTGCTGTTTTAGCAAAAAAAATTAAAAAAAAAACCCCCCAAAAGACCGCTTGGTTCAACTAAAACAGTAAATTAGCTCGTTAAAACTGAAAATAAAAAAAAGCATAGTGATCAAACACACGGATGAAGAATTTAATCGTTTCGGCGTTTTTGTGACTAAAAAAGACAAAGTTTGATCTTCAAAGAAAGGCGAGGAAAACTTTTTTCAACAGCCAGACCCCCGAGCAGAAAAAAAAGGAATGCTTAAAAAAAGTAAACGAAACTTTAAAACTTGTTCAAAAACACCCCACTTAAAAACCCAAAAGGTGTTTATACTTTATTTTTGGCAAGCGCAAAAAGACCGTGGGATTTTGGGTTTGTTAATTATTTTTTTTTTAATTTAAATAAATTTTTGGGTTAAAAAAAGAAAAAAACCCCCGGCTAAGATATTGAGGACAAGACGAATTTTTTGAAGGAATGCTCGAGAGAGAGCGTTTATCAAGGCATGAATGATTTGATTTAGAGTCATTGACCCAACAAACGTACAGGCAAGCGTTGTTATGCATTTTCAAGTTCCGGAAAAATAACAATGCCACCCGGTTAAAGTAATGTTGTGTTTTAATCGACTTTGTAAAAAATAAATGAAGAAAATCTAGAAGTCGGGTTCAACAAACAGCAGACTATTCTTCCATAAGACTTAAACCCGGTTGGGCAGCGAACTGCTTGCACAGTTTTACGCTGCGTGAAAAAAGTTAAAAAGGGGCTTGGTTGGTCGAGGGCGAAGTCTTAGAGATTTGATTAAAAAAAAGGTAAGTATGCACCGATTTTAGGCAAAGGGTTACTTCCGCTACCTCGAGAGTTGGGTTTTTAAAGAGAGGGTTTTAAAAAATAAAGAATTCAGACGACAAATGTTTCATTGGTTTGTTCTTGCAAGACTGTCAGTCCCCGGGCACGCAAGAGAGGACTAACTTGGAATACACCAAAAGATTTAACTTTAAGGAATATCCTTTCCGTTTTTGTAGACCAAAATTTATCAGTTTTAAGAACAAAAAAAAAACCAAAAAATGTTAATGTATACACTGGGGAGGAAACAAAATTTTGGGGCAATTTTAAGTGTCCCGAACAGCCCCAAAAATGGCGAACCAGCAAAAATTGTTTTATTACTCTAATGTTTCGCCAAAAGGGCTACCGCTTACACATTGATACGAAAATGAGTTTGACTAATGGGGCTATTCAAAAGATCATGGAAACAAGAATTTGTGAAAATGTTTAAAAAGAAAGCATCTGTTTTAAGCCCCGAGCGAAAAATAAAAACTTGTAAAAGTTTGTAGACTGTAATACGAATAAATTCGCCCCCTGGTCTAAGTTAGTTTTAAGAACTGGAAACGGTCAAAAATTTCCATACGTAGTTTACGCGCTTCGAGTCGTTATTGTTCCTTTGAAGGGCCAGCACCCAAAAAACTTGAAAAAAAAGTCTTAATGGTAATCTGATTTGTTCTTTGCCTTCATTGTTGTCAGGTCGGAGGCGCCCCTTCAGCCCGAATTTTACAGAGGCCAAATGGGCTAGAAAATTTTTACAGCGCATGCAGCAAGTGGCAATGATGTTTTATTTAAATTTATTTATCTGAAACATTGAGCCTGAAGACAAAAACAGTTGCTAGCCACACATTGTTGGATTTTTGGGGTTTGGGGCCCCTTCAACAGCGAATCCAACAGTAAAAAGACCATGATCACATTAGCGGAAAGTTTAAGGGGGCTGGCACAACAAAGCAATCTTCAAAAATTTGAACCCAAAAACATGGGAAATGCCCATTTTTTCTACTTTCGAGGGGTTTCGACTCTTTTATATTTCAAGCAGTAACCAACCTTCAGGGGGAGCGCATTGCACAGTCATCAAAAAATACATGTGCTTTAATCTAAATAACATGTTTTTTATGATCTATGCAAACATGATGGGATCATTAGAGTCACTAGCTATGCCCTTAAAGCCTCCCCAATAAGGGAAGAATATTTTGCCCCACGTTGTTAGAAGGGTGTTTACCTTTTGTCATGAACTTTGGGAAAGGTTTGATGAAGACTCACTTCCCCCAAAAGGCGCGTTCTTTTTAGTCTTGGGAAAAAGGGAAAATCAGGACTCCGATTACCGCATGTCAAGATGCGGGCAAAAGTTGGGTGTTAAAAACGAGGGGGGGACTTTCATGACCCTATTGATGGGGATACATGTTTGTTGGCGGACGTCTTTAAAAATTTTATAGAAAGCCCTGCATGAAACATTATACCCGGGATCTGCGCTTATTTTTCTGCCCCCGGGATGAGGGGGGACGCTTTTTTTAAAGTTTATGGAGTACGATTGATTTTTGTCTGCCCTCCCAATGGGTTCAGAGATTGAAAACGGATTGCGGGGAGAATTTGTTTGGGCGTCGCTATTACTGTAAAGCAAAAAACAAATACTTGGACGATATGATCGAGAAAAAAGGGTTTAATATTCATGTATTTGATGAAACAATCTGTATGGATGGGCAATGGCGCAATCACTTCCATACGTAAATTTAAATGTACACGGCGGCGATCCAAAAAAATATTCAAAAGGCATTAAATGGTTGGGAGTTTTTAAAGCCTGATCAAGCGTGGGTTTTTAGAAGTTGACTTAGAATATCCTAGGAACTCCCGCCTGCATAATGACTCCCCATTAGCAGCAGAAATTCAAAAGATGGACCCAAGGAGCGCCAAAAATTTGTGCCTAATCTTGTGGAAAAAAAAAATTATGTCTGCCTTTACAGATTCTGCAATTTTTTTTAAGACATGGTTTTTAAAGTTAACAGCTGTTCATGCATAATTGTTTTTTGTCAAAAACAGTTCATGAAACCATAATCATGAAAAAACCCTGACCTCAGAACTAAATCCACAGATGCTTCAAAAAAAGACTTTTTCAAGTTGATGAACAACAGCTGTTTTGGAAAGATATGGAGAATCCGCACAAGCGCAAAGACGTCGTTTGGTCACCAAAGAGAACAAAGCAATTAACTAATTAAAAAACAAATTATCAGGACTTCAAAAGTTTCATGATCAGCTTTTTGCATAATGAAAAAAAAGGTAAAATTGGACAAACTGTTTTTTAGGGGTTTATTTTTTTGAATTTCAAGCTTTGATGTTAGGTTTCTTTAGACTACTTTAAATTCGTATCGAGTCCAGAGTACTTTAACAGATCAGATAGTTTTGTATAGATATCCTATGAAGAATTAAAAAGACATGGAATTGAAAGTAGAAAAGGAGGCGGGGAGGGGTATGACAGTCGATTACCCTAAAGATTCCCCTTTCTTCAATTACTAACAAAAAAGTTTTAGGAAAGTGAAGGTGAATTATCTGGAAAAATGTCAAAGGGGTATGTGGGGTTAAGGTAAAAAATGTACAGTTTTTCGAGCCCGGAGAAACATTAAAAAAGCAAGGGGGAATATCTCGGCATTGGCATCAAACATTCACGACAATACAAAGAAGCTTTTTTGGCAAAAAGACTTTTATCAGAAAACGTAAAAAATGCATCTAATCTAATTTAGTTAACACAAAGTTGTAACAAAGAAATCGTTAGTAGAACAAACACAAAGGGGTTTTTTAATCCCGGTTTTTTATATGCAAATTGGGGACTGGAGAACCCTAAATTAATTTAAAACGGAACGTGTTGGCGGAAAATTTCTGCAGTTTTTCTTTACAAAAGATCTTGAGGAGGGTTGTTTTGTGTGTCAGTTTTCGTAAATTTTAAAACGGGCGGATTCTTTTTCAATTCTTTTTATTTCGTCGGGTCAACCCCCAAAAATTGGATCGGTTGCCCCTGATGCGAGTGTCCCCTTCTGTTCCCCCGGAAAATAAAGGTACCTTACTTTAAACCCCAAATGGTAATGTTTGCTGGATAAAGGGGTCTCCTTCAGCAACTTTTATTGTTTTTTTTTTGATTCTTTAGGGTTTTACCCTTTTTAAAATTTTTCTTTTTTCTTTGCGCGAAAAAATGAGGGCAATTTCAAACCCCATTCTGTTTTGCGAGGTTGTCAATCAGCTCTTTTGTGATAGGGAAAAAAAAAGTCTTTCGGCTAACTGTTTGTTAAAGTTTTAACAAAAGCCTGTGATCTGTGAACCCCCGGAATGCCTCTTCTAATAGAAAACCTTGTTTTTTTAACAAAAATTGATTCTTTTGGCCCTTAATTTCTTTCCATCATCGATTTGATATCGAGGGAAGTTAGGGGCCCTCTTGGTATACTTTGTTTTAGCGCAGCAACAGCAGAGGCCCTTTTGTGTTAGGGCCCCGCATTTTGTTTTAAAGCCATGTCAATGACTGTAAGGGTACAAATTTTTTGTCAAACCCTATCAGGGGTAAATATAAAAGACCCCTTTGATGGGGGGTTTTTTGGAGTGTGTTCACAAATGCGGTTCTTTTCGTCTAGGCGCAGGTAAATAAAATTTTCCAAAACGCTTTTTTTGATAACCATTCTTTTCTGTTTGTTCATAATCCAGCTGCTGGTTGCTTTTTAATTGCTTTCAATACCCTTCCAATATCCCTTTTTGGGGAATAATAGATTTTGTTTTATTTTTATTCAGCCAATATTTTGGCAACAAATACCGCGGGCATCCAAAGGCAATAACGCGATTTCTTGCTCTTTTGTTTTTTGGGTTGATAAAAGTCACTGAATTTTGGGGGGGCAAAGCACGTTGGGTTTTCCTGTTCAGATAATATTGTTTTTTTCCCTGTCAACATCTTTAAATATTAGCTGATGCCCCTTTTTTTTCAGTGGTCTTTAAAAAAAATTAACTGCTAAGTCTTGTTTTCTGGGGCGTCTTGTGCAGTGCTAGTTGCCCCTAGTTTGTTATGTTTTTTCTCTCGCCGTCTTTCCCTTTTGTTTAAAAAGCAAAAATTACTTCCGCAAAAAGAAAAGGCTTTCCCCACAGGCCACCTATCATCATTCGGCGAAGCCTTTTTTTTAAAAATGTATTTTTTATTTACATATTTATACTGTCTGGAATTTTTCCCTTGCTTGATAGAAAATCTTTGTGGAAACAAAGCTGCAAGATAGCAATCGCTTTGCTGAATCCTAAAAAGTCTAGTTTGCCAAGTTTGCTGGTTTAATTCTTAACAAGCTTTTAAAAGCTTGGTATCCTCCTTGACCCCCTAACGGAATGGTATACAAGGTTAGAAACGTTTTTTCGGTGCTCTTTTTTTTAAAAATAAAAATTAATAATTTAATAAAAAACTGAACGGGATGATTAACAGTACAAGGCGGCCAAAACCTTCCGAACTTATGAATGACCAAGTTGATGGCCAAGTGTTAGCCCAAAAGGAGAGGTTGATTTTTTGGGCCCGGCGTTGGAAAAAAAAAACGCCCTCGGAACTGAATTCAGTTTTGAACAGATTCAAAGATGCGCCGCAAGAATTTTAAAGTATCTTAACGGTATGAAGCGCAGTGGGGTCTAAAATGGTAAAAAGGGTGGGGAAAAAGGGTTTAGTTTGTACACAAAATAGTCATAGTTTGCCCCATGATTCTGAAAAGATCTTACGTTGATTTAAGCAGACCCAGTTTTAAAAAAGTCATTAGAGTTTAGGGTGTGTCTATACACGTTTGGGAAACTTGTTATCGCCTTAACAGGGATTAAAAAACTTTTAATCATATAGATTTTTTTTCCCCTTCAAAATAAAGAGCGGGAAAAATCATCAAAATGGGAAAACTTTGATAGGGGGGAAAAATTTTAACCCAAAGCCAGTAATCCAAAAAAACACAACCCAGGTGGGAAGTAAAAGACCCTTTCCCCCTGGGCGTGTTAAAGCGGGGAAAAAAATTAGCAGGGTGGAACAACAAAAAAAAAATTAAATGTTGAAAATATAACTCATCTGAAAACTAACCCGCCAACCCAGAAAAGTTGATTCATGCCAGCTATAAAACTCCCTGCGTACAAGCCCCACAGCACCAAAAATCTATGGAAAATTGAATTAAAAAAGTTGCCATTTTTTGGGGCCTTTTGGGTGGGGGGTGATTACGGGGTTATAAAAAATTTTAACCAATGGCAAAAAAAAACAAAAACAATCAAAAAATCGAACCCTTTTAAAACAGAAAAAAAACAACAGCACGCCCAAAAAAGCCCAAAAAAAAAGGATCATTTTTTCCATTTTAATGCAAAATATTTAATTTTTTTTTTTAAAAAAAATAGTCAGGCGTATTATAAAAAGAAAAGTCAATAATAAAGACGGAGTTTAAAAACATTTCCATGACCAGAATTGTAATCAATGGGTTGCTTTTGGGTGTAAGACCTTCATTAAAAATTATGCAGAGAACGCGGCAAGACACCCCAAAAATTGGGGGTTTTTTGAGGCGTGTGTGTACTATAATTTTTCATCGTATTTAAATAAAAATAGATTGTCTTGTTTTTTGATAATTTTAAGATAACTAAATAAAAACTTTGGGTTTTATTAAAAGATGACTTAATCAAGAAATTTCAAGAAATTGTCAAAAATTATTAAGAACTTATTAAGAACTTTTAAGAACCTGGGGCGACTTAATTAAAAACTTGAAGTAATTAAGTAAAAACTTGTGGATAACTTAAGGTGACTTAAAGCAAAATTGGTAAGAACTTACTTTGGGGTAATTAAGTTAAAAAATTAGAAGGAATTGAGTGTGTGCATGCGTGGGTGGGTGGGTGTGCATGCGTGGGGTAGGACAAAACAAACAACAAACACAAACAAACAACAAACACACAATAAACAGTCTAGGGGTGGGGTGGAGGGGACGTGCGTGCGTGGGGTAGGCCAAAACACACAAAACACCAACAAACAAAAAAAAGTGAAACTACTAGGACCACTTCTTGCTTTGTGACTAAACAGGTTGTGTTTTGCTCGCAACCTCAATCAACTAGGCCAAGTGATCATATGTGATCACTTGGCCTAGTTTGCCGCTGAGCTTTGCTGGTCCCTGCGCGCTTTGTAGGTAAAAGTGATATATATGATCATTTGGGGCCTAGTTTTCCGCCGAGCTTTGCAGGTGCCCCGTGCTGACGTCATTGGCGGCAGGCTGCCGCGCTTTGCAGGTAAGTGTAATTTATTTTGATCATTTGGGCCCTAGTTTGCTGTGCCCCTCTTTTCTCAACCAGGTTGCAAACTGGCTTTGGCAGAGTTACAGCAATTACTGCTGTAGCCGAGTTTTTTATGGCGGCTCTAATCGCAGTAGTAGTACATCCGTCATTGTATTTTGGAGCATTTATATGAAGATTAGTGCTGGCCACACACTACTCCTCTCCATACTGGTAGATGTACTAAGGTCTCCCTAGCCTATCAGTTTGTTTGCCAAAACATTCGAAAATCGTTATCAGTTGCATAAGTCTAATAATGGTTTGGCGTTTGCTACACAGTTCATTTATATTGATTCCTTGCTTATGAAATTTAGGATAGTTAAAAAAAACACATAAAAATTTGAATAAGTTTTCTAGCATGCGAATCAGCATTGTTTACCTGCGTTTTAAAGAAATGAACCATGTTGATGGTTTTTGTTTTTTAAACATGACTTGGGCTGTCTCAAGCCAACGCCAACAATCAACGCATGATGGATTGTTTTGCTTTGGCCAACTTTCAACAATGCAGCGCCATTTATTAAATAAGGAACCATCTCATCGATAGTCAAACACATATTAAAACTGGCTATATCTTGGTCAACATAGGAGGGAAGAAGAGGGGGGTTTGGCAGTATTGATTTTTGGCCAACGCAGACACTACTGTGTATGTGTTTTGTGTGTGTGTGTGTGTGCGCGCGAGTGCGGCGTGCGTGCGTGCGCCACGCGCGAGTGTGTGTGTGTGTGTGTGTGTGTGTGTTTGTATGTTTGTGTGATGTGTGTGTGTGTTTTGTTTTGTGCTGCGTGCGTGCTTGGTGTATGTGTGTGTGTGTGTGTGTGTGTGGTGTGTGTGTGTTAGTTTAAGTGAGTAAGTGAGTAAAATGAGTGAGTGAGTGTGTTGTGTGTGTGTGTGTGTGTGTGTGTGTGTGTGTGTGTGTTAGTAGTGAGTAATGTGAGTTGTGTGTGTGTGTGTGTGTGTGGTGTGTGTGTGTGTGTGTGTGAGTGTGTGTATGCATGTTCGTGAGTGTGTGTGTGCGCGACGTATTTTGTGAAACGCAGAACACGTATGTCTATGGCCCCGTGTCTAAATGAAAATATCAAAAAGCAAAACCTTCGCCACACGGCCAGGTGACGCCAGCCCTACCTTATGGCGCCATAATTACAGGTCATAGGATCCGTCCAGGGTACTGCCCGCCACAAACCCCAAGCCCTCTAATTAGGGGTGTTCGCACAGTGTCTCAGCCAAGTTTTTGTTTGGTTTACTGTCTCCACAAAATTTATGTATTGAAAATGACTGTATGCGCGAAAATGATTAGGAAAACATAGTTTGAAGTCTTACTTGTCAGAGAAAAGGAAAACCTTTATTCTGGGCCACTTTCGCCCGAAAACTGGTTTGAGGGCGAAAGTGGCCCAGAATGAAGGTTTTCCTGTTCTCTGCATGTAAGATCAATGTAGGGTGTTTTGTGCATGTGTGAGTACATTCATTCATGTGATTTTTCAGTAATTTCAGCCACTGGAACCGGTCGGTGTCAGTATGATCTGTTAGTCTTATTAGCAGGCCTTAATGCCAGACCAGGAATTATATATATATTTGTGTGGTTGCTAGTACTGTTGACACCTGTCTGGAAGTTAATCAGGGGAGACAGCCCATTGTTTGAAATTGTTGGTTTTAAGTTGTATATGATGATATGTTGTCAACTTTATGATGATGTGTTTGTCAACCTTATGTGCATTGCTCAGTCAGTTGGAGTAAGCCAGCTGGATATTTCAGCTAAAGATCAACTTTAACAAAGATTGACAGCCCGGAAGTGTTTTGGGGTAGTGATGTGGTGTGTGTGTGGTTGCCCCATGGTTTGGACATAGGCTGTAAGTTGTAAGTGATGTTGACAGCAGTGGCAGTGACCGTGACCGACTGATTTATTTTGGGCAATAAGTATCTGCATCTTTTATCGCTTGTTTTCCAAGTTACATATGTTTGGACCATGTTCCTAACATTGGGAATGGTGTGGGAAGCCATGCATGTTGTATTTTTTAAGGTTGTTCTGTTATTTAAGGAAAGTACTTAATAGTGGATATGGAGTCGGACCGGGCTATGCGTTTAAGTTGGACTGAAGTTTGACTTTGATTGTGTACTACTGTGTGGCACTGATGTTTTGTAAAGTAAGCTGTGTATAGTCTGTCTGGAAATCTCTTTCCTTTTATACAAATGGATAATAATTAGACTAAAGTAAAGTGCTAATGCTGGTTTTCAGTTGGATAAGGTTACCATTGGGTGCATCTTGTGATTGGAGTAGGTTAGTTAGTTAAGAGACAGAATATTCACTGTAGTGACTTCGACTCCCACAGGTTGTGCTCATGATGAATATGAATTTAGTATGTGTAGGGCACTATGGGATTCATGATAGATTCTTAGTGGGGATGCGCCTGTATGTGTCCACAGATATCTCCCTGTAATCCTGCCTTAGCTGGTGCCTGTAATCCTGCCTTAGCTGGTGACGGGATCCCTGTGCTAGGAGTGACAGAGCGTGGGCTACTCTTCCTGTTGCTGTGACAGGCCGAGTGGTGCATGTGAATGTTGACGACAAACAGGGGCTGTGTTGAGGTAACAGCGTTGAACATTATTTCCAGGATCAAGGAAAATGAGCCATCATTCATCAGTCGTGCAGTGGACTACCCAGTGTGTGAAAGACACTAGCAAAAATCTTTAGTGACTTTAAATTTATTTAGTAATATTATTGTATAGCTGGTTTAGTTGTTGGCTAATTAGTCATTACTTGTGTGTGTCGCAGGCTGCACAGGTTTTCGAGACAAATTTTCTTTTGTGTGGTGGCAAAAAAAACATTTATATCAACATTTTTATATGTTGGACAACTTGGCTGGGCCATTCTCTGCGAGTAGTTCATAGCAACCCAGTTACTAGGTTATTAATTGGTCATGCGTGCTTTAAGTGCCCAGTTGTTGGAATGTGACCCTGTTTAATTAATCTTGAAAGTGTGTGAACATTGCAGAATTGTTGTAGTTTTGTGCATTCTATATCAGTGATTGGTCTGTCACTGTGTTACAAAATTGTAGTTTTGGGCATTCTATATTGGTGTTTGGTCTGTCATTGTGTCGGAGTTCATTCCCTGGTTGCTGGCTTGTGTATGAGCCGGTAAGTGAATTTGTTGAGTAAGTCTCGGATTCACAGTGTCCTGTTGGGCCAATAGCCAAGGTGTTATCGGTCGTGTGGGTTGTATTGCATGGTAGCGATGCATCGCACCAGGCTGGGCACATTGGGATTTGACCCAAATTAAGGTTAGTCATTAATTAATTTCATGACCTTGTGTTAGTTTGGTTGTGCAGGGGTGTGTGTGACTAGAAATCTGTGTGCGAATTGGGTTAAGTGGTTGAATGTTTGAGTTTGAGAGAAAGTGATTGTGTGGGTAGTAAGTGGAATATTCAGTGTTATGGACCCCGGTGTCGTGGTTTGAATGAAATTATACATGTGTGAACTGTTCATCTTGTTTCTGGACTGCTTATTTGAGTTGGGGCGTTAGGTATTGTAGGTCTGTAAGTCTGTCTGTCCCTCCCTAGTTGGTTCAGGTGTTAGCGAGCCTGACAATAAAGATATGCAAAAAGTATGGGGAAAAAATGAAAACTATGAAAAATGGAATATATTTACCACAATGTCCAATAAAACTGGAAACTTCAGATCTACCTTGTAACGGAGAAAAAGCAGAAGCATTTGCTGATATGTTTGCAAACCATAGTAGAATTACAGGTTTATCAGCTGAAGGTAGACAATATAGAGAAAATTAAGAGAAAAACAAATCCACAACAAATGATGACAGCAGTATGCCTACAAGAAACAGTGATGTAAATGCCGATATTACACTGGATGAAGTTAAAGAAAACATTTTCAAGCTTAGCAAAAAGAAAACATCTGTAGGACTAGACGGGATATCGAATGAAATGCTAAGGCATTTACCAAACAATGTCATCAATTTTCTATATGTACTTCTACAAAAATGTTGGTCGTCTGGTGAAATTCCTCGAATCTGGAAACATTCAGTTGTTATTCCTATACATAAACAAGGAAAACTTAGAACAGATAAAAGTAGCTATCGCCCTATTGCGTTAACATCTCATGCATGTAAATTCATGGAAAAGATCGTTTTAAATAGATTAGTTCATTTCTGTGAAAAACAAGGCATTATACCTATAAATCAAGCAGGCTTTCGAAAAGGTCGATCTATCATTGATCATCTGGTAAAACTAACGACACAAGTAAAGTAACAGTTTGCCAGGCGAACAAATATCTTGCAACCTTTTTCGATGTTAAAAAAGCTTATGACCAAGTATGGCATAACAAACTTTTACAAAAACTTAAAAATTGGAATATATTAGGTAACGTGTACAAGTACATAGCGATTTTTTTTTATCAGAACGATTCATACAAGTAAGAGTTGGAAACACGTATTCAACACCCAGAAAACTTCACATGGGTCTTCCTCAAGGCTCTGTTATATTTCACCTATTTTGTTTAATATATTAATAGCAGATTTACCAAATAATCTATCTAAAGACACAGTTTTGGCTCAGTATGCAGACGACATCTGTATGCAGATGAAGGTAATAAAACGTAACACCCCAGCTAGAGTATTAAACTATACAAAAAAGTATATCAACGTGAACTAGATAAATTCAATATGTTTATGACAGAGAGTGGTTTGAATCTATCATTGGAAAAAACAAATATGGTACTATTTAATTCTGGGTGCAACCCAGAAAAACTCCCTACTTTCACAATCAATGAAAATGTCATTAATTATACACAAACTGTAAAATTTCTGGGAGTTTATCTTTCGTCAAAACTCTCATGGACTCAACATATAGATTACATAATAAACGAGGCAAGGGAACCTTTAAATTTTCTCAAAATTATAAGTAAACAACACTGGGGCCAAGATACTACAGCGCTTGTATCCCTTGCAAATTCTCTTGTGCGTTCACGGTTAACTTATGCTCAGGAAATATTTTTTAGTGCTCTAAAGCATTTGTTAAACAAACTACAAAGTATAGATTGTAAAGCTTATAAATTAGCCTGTGGGGTACCATCTCATGCTTCAAATTTAGGGACTTATAAGAAAGCGGGTGTTCTAAACCCCTTGATAACCACAGAAAAGTTTGTGCGTCAAAATATGTATTAAAATCGTCTGCATATGATACCTTTAGTAAAAAAGAAGTAAATCTGGACTCGCAACATGATTTTGTTAAAAGAGCAAAATATATACATTCTCTACAACCAATAAATACATATGTCTCGGATATGATTAACTCTGAAGATTTAAAAGATAAAGAGGTTGCCATGAAGCCTTCTTTCTCGCCAGTTCCATCATGGGAACAAGTTAAACCTAATTTTGATATAGACCATATAGATATGAACAAAGATCAATCACCGAATATATTAAAAAAAAAAATGATTAATTTACACATGGCGAGTCATTATAATGATCATATTAAAATATATACAGACGGATCTGTCCTCGAGAATAGCAAGACAGGGGCATCATTTGTAATTCCTTCACTAAACATAGTGAAACAGTATCATATTGGTGATCATTACTCCATTTTTACTGCTGAATTGGTAGCAATTAAAAGGGGGTACAGCATATCATAGATTTCCAACAAACTGGCCCAAACGTAAAGTGTTATTATGTGTTTTTATTGGGTACCTTCACATTATGGGATATATTATAATGAAGTGTTTGACCGAGCAGCTAAAAGAGCAGTGCGTAATGTTGAAGGAACAATACAGCTGAATATAAAGTTAGATTTACATGAATGCTATAAACATATTGAAAAAATATCTAAAGATGAATTTGATAATATTCTGATGACATCAAACAGTCAATATTCACAAAATTGTATAAACGGATTAAATGAACCTATCGCAGATTCAAAGTTACTCTTGACATATCTTAGTAATACAAAATCCAGACATATTATAACTTTGATGTTTAAACTTCGTCTAAATGCTTTTAGAACAAAATTTTCTAAAGATGTAAATTGTATATGTGGAAACCAGATTACTATAAAGCATTTACTCCTACACTGTTCTGAAATTAAAGCACTCATTACTAAAACTTTAGGGGTCGTGCTGCTACCTTATGAGCCATTATCCATTGAAAAAATTTTAAATGACTTTCAGCTTCTAAAAATTTTTTCCCAAATTTTGCATTCCAGTCCTGTTGGTATTTTCTTTGATTTGTTGATTTATTGTTCTTCTCTCCTGCGTTATTAAATTATATCTGTTAATTGTTAAGATAGTAGGACACATTGGGAATTTATTACTTTTAGATTTAAGATATTTAAAACAGTCTGAATATTCTATGCAGTATGCAAGTCAATTTCTCTAACCATAACTCGAGATTACGGGATCGAACTTTTACACGGTGGCAATCCTGGGATGGCTTTCATGATTGGCTGGGCTGTGGACCGCATAACTTGAATTGATTTGCAGTCCAAATCTATAGATACTTTATAATGTATCAGATCTGTCAATGTACTAATAGAATAGATTAATACGTGAAGGACAGAAAGAAAGGGTGAAGGACAGATTATTCCACTATTACTAAAGGACACTATACACCATCACCACAAACAATACAAACCCATCCAGTGACATACCTACCCCCCCCCCCCCCCCCCCCACCACACACACACACACTTTCTTTATTATTCTATCCTATTTAGTTTATCTATCTATTATTTTATTTTAATCAATTTATTTCATTCATTTAAATTATTTTATCTTACTATACTAATATTTTATTTGATTTTTATTTATTTTGTCTAATATCACCTTTGGGTGAACAGACGTTAAATCAAAGATGATCACACACACACACACACACACACACACACACACACACACACACACACACACACACACACACACACACGCACGCACGCACGCACGCGCGCGCACACACACACGCGCGCGCACACACACACACACACACACACACACACACACACACACACATACACACACCCACAGTATGGCTGTTACCAAATAGTACCATGCAAATTGCAACTGCAAACAAACAGGCAAACAACGACGAACACAAATGCTAAACAGTTAAATACGATATTAGCTAATAATATGATTACACCTGTGACACACGGCGTTTGTTAGAGTAGTAAATAAAACGTCCTAAATCATGGATGTGCTCATCGTCTTGCATTAACTTTTCCAGGGTTCTGTTAGTGGGATACTTTGTATACCGAGATGGAATGTACTTCTCCCGTAAATCATTCAAAGACCTGCAGTAAAACATGGCATGCATTTCATCTTCGAGGCCAGCATCACACAGAGGACATTTCAAATCAGTTTGATGAACGGGAGCGTATCTCATTTTATGAGTACGTAATTCAGAGGCACCTATTCTAAACTAATCAAAACATCTCTGATGTGTTTATTTTTAACAACTGTGAAATAAGATTCCAGCGACAGAGAAGATTTAAAAGAACGGTAAACACTAAATCTACTGCTTTTTTAAATGTGTTCTTGCCAGTTTTGACTATGACAGTCAACCAGTCTTTGCTTGAATGAGCTCATGAACGCGCATGTTTTCTACGCCTTGATGCTCCCAAACAAAACCGAATCCAAATTTGAACAAAATATCCAGAACCCATGACGCCCAACATACTTTACCTTGATCACAGAATATCAAAAGCATATCATGTGATCTACGCGGAAGTCTTGATCGATCCATTCTTGTAAGTCTTAGCCAATACTTAATGCATGATACGAAAGAAAATATGTATAAATGATAACGTCCAGTCTCGCCGTATACTATGTCATTTGGTGTCCTTGGGCTAACATTCAACAGCTTTTTCGCCTTGTTTTTAGCCTTTGTAGCAAGTGAATGCTTCCGTCATCTTGATCCACAGTGCACTCGAGCTTTTACAGCTTTATACAAGCTTTGGATTGTCAATAACATTTTCCCTTTAATTCCAGATTTACGCAATATAGACCAAAGTTTTCCGTGTGAAATTAAATCGAAAGCCTTACGGAAGTCAATGAAAGCAACAAATAATTTCTTGTTTCTAAGTAGGTATTTTTGAACCATCGAAAAAAGAGTAAAAATGTGATCGATGGTTGAATGATCTTTCCGAAAACCAGCTTGAATTTCTCCTAGCAGACCTTTAGATTCAACCCATTTGGACAGTCTCTTACTGATTATGTAACTGTACAATTTACCACTTAAATTCAAAAGTGAGATGCCTCTATAGTTGTCAGGTTTGTGCAGATTACCCTTCGTATGCACAGGTTGTATGATAGCCTCGGTCCAAGCTGCTGGGTACTGACCTGGTGAAAAAACAGCATTAAAAATCGCAGAAGAAAAGGAACAACTATATCCCTCGAAGATTTGGGTAATTCAGGCAAAATGCCGTCTGGACCTGCTGCTTTGTTATTTTTAAGTGATTAATTGAGTCTACTACTTCTTCTTCAGTAATATCATCATTCAATGGTCCAAAATCTGAATTATCATTTTCTTCTTCAAAATCCGGTTCAAAAATCGGATAATCGTCATCCATAGAAACATTAGTATCTACTTCAAAGACTCTCTTAAAGTGTTGCAACCACTCTACATCCGTAATATTACCAACCTTTCTACTTTTCGTTGAAAAATGTTTTACATTTTTCCAAAACTATCTGGAGTCGTTTACATTCTGTTCAAGTTCTGCTCTACATTTGGTATTGTATGTTTTTCCTTATCATCCAATAACTTTTTATAAGACCTTCTCTTCTCAAAGTATTCGTGTCCATCCTCTGTGGGGTTTTCTTTTTGTAAACGTTTGAAATCGCGTAGTGCTTTTCTGGAATTCTTTCGATTTTCATAGCACTCCGAGTCAAACCATACATTACCTTTGATGGTCGTACCACCACCCTGCTTTACAGACATGCAAGAGGCGGCAGATTTTAGGGTGGCAGAAAACAAATCAAGTGCACTGTCCATGTCAACTTCAATTAACTGTTTCGCTTGCTCAAGCGAGGTGTTGTTTTCTGGTAAATTAATTTGATTTAGAAAGTCTTCTCGCCTATCTTCAGACCAAACTAGTTTGAAAATAGGCGAGTCTTTAACTTCAGCATCATCCGTTTGCTGCTTACACACCACAACGCATTCGACAGGCATGTGCTTTGAGTGCAGTAGTAGTGGTAGTATAGTAGTACTAGCAGTTGTAGTAGCAGCAGCAGCGAAAGCAGCAGCAGCAGCAGCAGAAGCAGCAGCAGCAGTAGTAGTAGTAGTAATAGTGGTAGTAGCATCATGATGATCAACATGATGATGATGATGATGATGATGATGATGATGATGATGAATGTGAAGACTCAGATCGCTTATTCGCCTATTCGTATGAAAGTTCAAGGCGTTCACAATGAACAGATACATACAACAAATCACAAGCCAAATGAATCAGAACAACAAGAATTGATCATCAATTTCGCTTCACATCCACGGGAAGGTTGAGGGAGAAGGGGAGATCGAGGGCAGAATTGGGGATGGAAAAAGGAGGGGCAGGGTGAAGGTGACGTAATTAGAAACAACATTCTATATGTGACTTACAACAGTATGTATCCCTTGTAAATATCCTACCTCTGACGCCCATCTCCCCATCACACACACACACACACACACACACACACACACACACACACACACACACACACACACACACACACACACACACACGCACGCACGCACGCACACACGCACGAACGCAAGCATACATGCACACATACATGCACACACACACACACACACACACACACACACACACACGCACGCACGCACAAACGCAAGCATACACGCACACACACACACACACACACACACCACACACGCACGCACGCACGCACGCACGCACGCACGCACGCACGCACGCACGCACGCACACACGCACGCACGCACTCACTCACACACGCACGCACACAATTACGCACGCACGCACGCACGTACACATGCACACACGCACACACGTACGCGGCAAACACACGTACACACACACACACACACACACACACACACACACACACACACACACACACACACACACACACACACACACACACACACGTGCGCGCGCGCGCGCGCATGCACGCAGCAGACACACAGGTGCGCGTGCACACCCACACTTACACACACACACACACACACACACACACACACACATACACACAGACACACACACACACACACACACACACACAATGTGTATAGACATTAAATTGAAGAACACACACACACACACACACACACACACACACACACACATACACACACACACACACACACACACACACACACACACACACACACACACACACACACACACACACTTGCATCTGTCTATATATCTACTCGTCCATGTATGTATGTATGTATGTATGTATGTATGTATGTATGTATGCATGCATGCATGCATGCATGCATGCATGCATGCATGCATGGATGGATGGATGGATGGATGGATGGATGGATGGATGGATGGATGGATGGATGGATGGATGGATGGATGGATGTATGTATGTATGTATGTATGTATGTATGCATGCATGCATGCATGCATGCATGCATGCATGCATGCATGTATGTATATATGTATGTATATATTTTTGTCTGTCTGTCTATTCTTTCTCTCACAATAAAAAAAAAATCGTGGAGGAAGACCTTAAACGGTTTAAATATTGGAAAGTAATTGACATGGATGTTTGGTTCTGAACTTGAACACACACACACACACACACACACACACACACACACACACACAACACACACAGAGAGAGAGAGAGAGAGAGAGAGAGAGAGAGAGAGAGAGAAGAGAGAGAGAGAGAGAGAGAGAGAGAGTTGTTTGATTTTGCATACTTGTAGCATAGAACGATAAAGCAATTTGATATCTGCCTCCGCTTAGGTGTTGCCCTGCGCGTTCATATAGGTCTATGACCTTTGCAAGAATGCTCTCTCCTCTCTCTCTCTCTCTCTCTCTCTCTCTCTCTCTCTCTCTCCAGCGATAACTGTGGTAATTAGTCTGGCCAGCACAGGTTTTGTCCCCATCCCAGTTTGAACTGTGACCAAGCCCATAGATATTGACCGGGTCTGTGTGAGTGAGCGATCGAGTGACAGCGTACATGTGATGAATGGAAACTTTCAAAAGCAACCATTCCGTTTGATAGAGGATGGTATGGAGTGGTGGTGACTGAAGACACTGACAAGAGTCAAACACCTCCTTCATGAGGTCTGAAACTAACTGTGTGCCACAGTCAGACATAATTTCTTTGGGCAGACCAACACGACTGAACACCGTCACAAGCGCTTCAGCAATGAGACAGAGTCTATTCTCTTGAGTGGGATGGTTTCTGGATAACATGTGGCAACATCCACAATGGTCAACACGTAACGATGACCAGACTCTGACACAGGGAATGGACCTACCAAGTCAACAGCCACACGATCTAAAGGGATGGAGATGGTTGGCATCTGACAAGGGATACCGTTGGGATTCAGCCTCTTGGGATGTTTTTTTAACAGGTGTCACAAGAGCGACAGTACTGCGCCACTGACCGAGACATACCTGGCCAGAAGAATGCTGACTGGACTCTTTGGATAGTTCGCGTAACTCCACAATGACCTGCTGCGCCAGCATGGCATCATGAGCTGTCTTGAGGAGAGTGTCACGCAACGAGGCAGGGACTACAAACTGTTTGACAAACTCTCCGTTCTTGGGGAACAACCTGAAGAGGATACCCTGGTCTACCACAAAACAGACATCTCGGACGACAAGTGGAGTCTGGGGAAGTGCTTTATTTTAGTATTGTCGTCAGAGTGTTGTCAGATTGTTGTAATCGCCGTATGTCTTCTAAGGTGGTGTTCAGGGAGTGAGTGTCAGAGTTGGGGAGGGGTTTGCCACCTGTCTGGGTTTTTTTGTCTGTTGGCGAGACACTACATTGCATGGTATGTACGACCCACTTTGTCCCCCATGTGTAGAAGTGACTCTCTCAAGGTTCCTCAGTATGATATCTGCTACTGGCTCCTCAATCACACATGTCCGTAGGGTGCCAGTGTAATACAAAGAAATTTCTATCTTGGCCAGTGGGAAGGTTTCTACTCTACCTAAAACAGTACAAACGCCATCCCAGATATCCTAGAAGCTGATGAGATCACAAAGCTCAAGACAAATGTGGAAAAAAAGTTTAGCTCTATTCAGATGCTTCGTAGAACAAAGTAATTAAATAAATTGAGACAAAACGAAGGAATATTTGAGCAAGGTAAATCAAAACCTAGCTCAGACTGGCATTGATGATGAAATAACACCACCCAAACGGGGTGACGCCATAGCTAGATGCATTAAGGATAGTGCTCTCTAGTCCAGGCAAAGTACGGTATCCAGATATCAAACAGCTCTCAGAAAAGGACAGAGCCTATCTCTCCAGTATCTACCAGGACAGTTTCGATAAAGGCTATGTCCCAGAAGAGTGGACACACAGTTACCAGAAAGCTTTACCAAAGCCAAACAAGTTCACAATCTATTGAATGGTTACTGCATACTCTCGATGCAGAATATAGTCGGAGAGTTCATGGAACGAATCATAGCAACAAAAGTCGCAAGAGACCACGAAAGTAGACAAATCCTCCCAGGCCATCAAGGAGGCTACAGAACAAGTTAGAGTACATAGGTAAATGCGACCGCTTTTGCCTATTAAGTATATGAAGGATTCCAAAGAAAGAAAGAAATGCCTACCGGCAGTTGCAAAAGACCTGGAAGATGCATACAACCAAGTTAGTTTCTCGCTTCTCCGTGACTATGGAGCCAGCAGAACACTAATATGATAGACTGCGAGAGCACTTCAGGAGCGAACCGTCATCCTACGATTTGAAACCAGGACGTCTGAACCTCATGGCAGTTGACGGTCTGATCTCCAAGGCATCAAAGAATGTCCAAGAAAGAACTAAAGCAGTTCAGCAGCAGTTTAACAACATTGCTCAGTGTTGTCAAGAAACTGGATCGTTCATCAATCCCACAAAAGCCCAGACATGGATCTTCACTCTCAACACCAAGACACCAGGACAATTACCTCAGCAATGTCTTTCAATGGAATACCATTTGAATCAACTGGCAGCCTATGCTCTATAGGTATAGGCTTTGGCAGAATGGTGACCTTTAGAAAGCCTGTCGACAATATTGTTCTTACATGCAAAAGGGGCGTGTTTGCCATGAAAACTATGGCAGCTAAAGGCATAAAACAGCACCATCTCTACCGACCGTATCACGCAGTTGTACTCAGTGTGATTGTTTAGGGATTAGGGCTAACCAGACTGTCCGAGAGCAATCTTCTTAAATTACAAAGAATTCAAAATGAAACAATGCGATTGATGTTGAGAACCTTGAAGGAAACATCAGTTGAAACTATGCGATACCTGCTTGACCTTCATTCAATGCAGGCAAGACACAAGCTAGAACGGGTGAAGGCATATTTCGGAGCATTTGAACATGCCTCAAACCCGCTTCATGCAGCAGGCAAGGAAACAAAAGACACTCGCCTAAGACATAAAAAAATTATGGATGGGACAGAAGACAATATACAGTTTATGTGCCAGTTAAAAAAAAAACAAACCCTCAAAGACACAAAGGAATAGAAAACGTAACCCGAACCATTCGAACACCTGACCAAAATCATCACTCCAGAACCTGGTAGACACTGTCGAGAATGACTAGAGGGCAAAACCAAGGCATAAATTCAAATGCAAGTAGACAACCTTGGCACAAAAGATCACATTGTTATATACACTAACGGTTCTGTCACCAAAGGTAAGTCATGCTGGGGATACGCAGTGAAGCAAAATGGCGGAACTATCCAGGAAGACAATGGTACATACAGTTTATCAACTCCAAGTCTAACAATGGAGGTAGAAAGCAGCGGCACTAAAGCTCCTCTGGCTCTCACCCAAAGACCACTTTAAAACTCATCAAGACGGACTCCATAAAACTACTTCCAAAATGGAAAGTGGAACTGGAAGCCCCGCCTAGCTTGGAATGATGCGCAACCTTCCATTGGAATTTTCATTACTACATTACTGCCTGGACATGCAGGTGTTAAAAGAAATGAGAGAGCAGACACACTGGCAGGCAAGGCCACGATAAGAACTGTATTGCAGTTTGGCTGATGTGACGAAATAAGAAATCTAAAGAATCACCTCATCAAAAAAAGAGCAACGCCACTATACCGCATAGACTATCTTTCAGGGCTGAACATCAAGAGAGGAAGTCGCCTCACATCCAAACGAAGAAGGACGAGAAAAAAAAAACCGTCACCAACCAAACAAATATTGGAATAATCTCAAGGCCAACGCTGCGAAGACTCCAAAAGATTGGGACAGACTCACAATGGGCCTTTCCAATTACAGTCACAAACGATCAAACACAGGTAGCCTTAGATAAAACTTTGAATCACTAGGACACCAGTGTATACTGTAGACGTGTGTGCTGGTGTATGCTGGCATAAGTGAGGCAATGCATGCGTGTAAAGCGGAGAGTGCACAGACGTGAGTGTGCAAGTGTGTGTGTCCGTGTGTGCGTGCGTGCGTGTGTGCCTGTGTGTGTGTGTGTGCGTGCGTGCGTGTGTGTGTGTGTGTGTGCGCGCGCGCTTGTGCCTGCTGTTGTTTTTGTTCTTGTGATTATTCTTGTTACTGTGTCATCTTCTGAACATTAATTTCCCATAAATTATTAAAAGCGTACGCACACACACACACACGCGCGCGCTCACGCTCGCGCATTGACAGAGAACATTTCTTTACGATAACAACATATTTGAAGCATTGTTTTCTAATAGAGTGAAATTCAGACAAAGAAACAATACGCTAATGCAGTGTTTGGTTGTTTGTTGGGAGAGAGAGAGAGAGAGAGAGAGACAGAGAGAGAAAAAAAAAGAGAGAGAGAGAGAGAGAGAGAGAGAGGTGTCAA
The DNA here is from genome assembly GCA_018398815.1 of Conus ventricosus. Taxonomy (NCBI): domain Eukaryota; kingdom Metazoa; phylum Mollusca; class Gastropoda; order Neogastropoda; family Conidae; genus Conus; species Conus ventricosus. The sequence continues at coordinate 22,001,400 of CM031598.1, forward strand.
CTGCTTGTTCACCCTTTTTCTCCTTCATCTATTTACCCTTTATCTTCATACTTCCTTCCTTCAAATTCAAACGGGGGAATATATTATAACTATGAGAAGCCCTTCGCTAGCTGCCTGAGTGAACCATCGTAATCCCTCTTGAAGGCAGATCTATCTGTATTGCCTGCTCCTAGGCCTTTCGTCCGCTGGATCGGACTCATCAGGGAGACACGGCTGAGTGTGTCTGTGCTCCTGGTGTCAAATAGAGACACACCACAGTCCATAATTCTGTGGTGTTCTCACCACCAAGGGTTCAAAAAAGAATCCAACAGCACCCCCAAAGCAGCCAGCGAAAGATAGTAAATGGAATAAAACGAGAGTGTGGAGAGGAAAAAGTTGCTGAAAAACTAAAAGCATTATGCAAACAGTATAAAATGTAGGGGATTATCTTTGAACCTATGCTTGAGGATCCATTCAAGGATGCAAGGGAGATCAAAAGATACGGAACAGTCTGAGTGGTCAGCTCTGCTGTTCAATAACTCAAGCATTGTCTGGCTAGATTGCAGACGTTATGGTCTAAGAGGAATCTCCCTGATGACCAA
>CM031598.1:22002080-22025898 GCA_018398815.1 Conus ventricosus
CCCTTCTTGCGAAGGGGCGGCACCCAAAGCCCCCGGCGGTCTTGGGCCCGGCGATTTGAGCTGTTACCGAAATTTGCGAAAGTATCCCTCCCGGTTGACGGATAGCGGACCCGACGGCGGCGCCGCGGCAGCCTCGCGTAAACTCTTGCGTATCCTCGTACGAGCGGAGAGGAGAATAGTTTTCATACTGCTTCGCCTTCTCGCTCCAAATTCGATGCCATTTTGGGCGACCCTGTGCTCGGAAATCCTCATTGAACCAATCCGCGAGTTTTGTTTGCGGAGGCTTTTCCTGGGGATCGCGTCACTCCCTCGCATTACTGTACCACGTTTTCTTCGGTTGAGGTGCTCATAAACTTTGCGATCGGTTAACATTGGACTCCCACTTACCACTGCACATTCTCTAGTAGAGTTAACTCATCTTCAAGACGAGTTAACTCATCTTGAAGAGGGTTTAGCCTGCCTCGTGAGCCAAACTAGTACAGAATCTGAATAGGTTACCTGTTGTTTTAATACTTGGGTTGCTCCTCGTTCCTTGTGAGTCGTCATCTTCTTGTATATTCGTCATCTCCGCTTGGAATGCTTGATTTCTTTGCTCTAGCTCGGCGTTTGTTTACGGAGATTTTCTAGTTCTTCCCGTAAATCGTGTATTATTGTTCAAATGCTGCCATTTCTCCGCGGCCTCGTTTCCACGATTTTCGTAGGTTGTTGTACTTTCGAACGAGCGACCTTCTGCCCGGTTAAGACGTTCCTTCAGCTGCCGAAGCCTGTCCTCATACTCGCTTCGTTATTGCTTAGTTTTAATCGGGTCAGGTCATACTTCTCCTGTGCATCCTTACCCTTTTTTCACACCGGAAGAGCGGCCTTTGTCTCGTCGTGGCGCCTCCGCTCTTTGTGTAAACTTCCCCGTAAATGTGGGTAGACACTGGGTCGAATCAACGAAGTCTCCATGAAAATCTTTAGTCTCGGTTCTTAGGGGATCTACGGTCCAATTGAACTGCGGTTCTTTCTCCTAATTCATCCTTTTCTTAGTTTTCTTCAGAATGGTTCGCTCTGGGGTGGTTAATCGCGACTCGTAGTCACGAATTTCTTGTTCGTAATCAGAAAGACTATTTCGTGGGGTTGGGGGGTTTTCTCGCGTTAACTCCCCTCTAACTCAGCGACTTTTTCCCGATTCGGTCAAGCTTAGCTGAAGTGTAGCTATTTCTGATTTTAATGCTTTGTTCCTTTCCTCCGATTCCGCATTTTTTGTAGTTAGTTCGGCGAGACTTTCTACGTGGTTCGCTGCTCGTCGGTTAGCTTATAACGTTCTCTTGGCATTAGAAAGATTCGCCGTATGAGTGCTGACCGTTCCTCGGTTAAAAGCCCTGTCTAACTCGGCGGCTTTTTTTCTTAGATTCTTCAAGGTTAGAGCGTAGAGTATCGCTTGCTAATTCAAATTCTCCGTTCTTTTCTTAATTGCTCTCATTTTCCTCTAGCTAATTGAGAATACCCTCGTCTGCTGTTGGTTAACTGCGACTCTCTTTGTTGGCACCGAAGGCAGCTCTTCATGCTTCTCTGCGCTTTTTCGGTTGAAGTCTAGTTTATTTGCTGATTGTAAATTATTGTTCGTTTACTTCACTCTGTTTCTTTCTTCCTTTTGTGGACCTCTAGGTCATTAACTTTTTGTTGACACGCAGAAAGACTCGCTGTAGATTCCTCGAGCCCAGCGTAAGTCCCTATTCAATTCGATTGTAATTCTCCGTTCGTTCTCTCTAAATCAAAACGGCTCGCTTTGCTGGCGCGGTGTAGGTGTTGACTGTAGCTCAATAAGTCTTCTTTCGCAGGTAAAATACTCGATCGTAATTTCTTCTCGTTGTCTTCTCTCCCGCTTTCTAATTGTGAGTATAGGTTTCTCTGCTCTTCTAACGCAGTTCCTCAAATGGGTTCACCTTTTTCATTAAGGTTCGTTTCGTTTTGTCTGCATTCCTCCTTCTTTACAAACTTTGCTTGGTGCTACTCACCCCGGCTCCTGATCAAATATTGCATAAAGTTGCTCGGTTGACCGAATAAATGGACGTTTTTCCTGTAACTCGAGTTCTCTTGACTGAGAGTCAGATTTTGCTGAGCAGATTATGGTGGGTGGTTTTTAAGGATTTTCTTCGTTTCCGATGCTAATGAATTGAATATCTTTTGCAGATCCGGTCCCTTTTCTTTCTTTGCCTCTGCAATTTTTTCTTTTCGCCGCGTCGTGGTCTTTCTGCTCCTCCTCCAAATCCGCGTATGTCCTGCTCTTTTCTCTGCATTTCTCGCTGCTCTTGTCCTTTCTTGCAGGACGGATATTCGCTTCCTCGTAATTCCTCTGGCATGAGTATTACGCCACCTGTTCGCAGAGTGGGACAACTCATCCTTCGTTTTGTCTACATTTAAGTCGTTCTAGATCAAGCTACGATATGTAGCTTATTGTTGTTACTGTTAGCTCCTGAGCTCTTTTTAACGGAAGACCTCCCAGTCTTTAACGAAGATTGGTCAATTCTTCTTCTTGTACGTGTTACATTAGCGGTAAGGTTTTTTCTATTCAGATCGTTGCTATGTCTACGAACTCGTTTAACATTTTTGCCGAATTTGGTGGTTGGGTTGTGTTGTATCAGCAGTCAGCACAATGGGAGAAGGCAGCGACAACAGCAGCATAACGTCTTATGGGACCTTTTCCTTTGAGAACGCGCTTTTTGGGGGAGATAAGGACCCTTTGTCCTCATTATTCTTCACATGAAATGATTGTAGTAGCGCGGTTCTTTTTGCAGCGTAGTCAAAGCCCTCTCAAGACATTATTAAGCTGGAGTGGCGGGTACGCTACAAGATATGTCAGCCGTGTGTTTGTTCTTGTTGTTCTTTCGGGCTTGGAGACTCGTGAGGTCATTCAGACCTAAAGCGCAGAGGGGTTGTGGTATGAGAGGTGGACGTTTGTTGCGAAGAATACCTATAAGGAAAATGTTGCCTTTAAAAAGTTGTCAACCGAGGCAAAAAGGACTGGAGTATAATACTTGTCTAAACAAGCTATTTGGGCGCGGATCCCGCTATTTTTGCCTTAAAGAACTCCCAAATTTTTGAACAGTAGGTTGTTTCTCTCTGAAGCATATAATGTAAAGGCAATAAACCTCTTCTACGCATGAGATTTGAATGACGCTGCCCTCCCTGCTGCGTGTAACTCATTTAGATAGGTAGAATTGCCGCAAGGAATCAGATACCGTAAATTTAACTCCCCTTAGCGAAAGACGCCACCTAAAGAGCATTCAGGCATTTATCAATCTGGGGATGTTTATTATTTTGCAAGACTCCATAACCGCGGTGGAATCACCAAATACGAGCTAAAAAATCTTTAAACAAAGCGCGTCTAGTATAACTGTTTTTAGCAATTTATTAAGGCCTCTCCTGGGTTGGGTTGGCTAACGCGACAGTAATATCGGGCCAAGACTCAAAATGCTTGTGTAAAGATAAATGAATGATATTCTTGCCGACCACCGAGGAAGGTCTGGCGAGACGAGGCGATTAAGTAATAGCAACTGTGCAGAATTTTCTCGATCTTATCAGACATTTTCTACCCTTTTTAAAACCGGCTTCTTTCTCCCCGTCAAAGGCCTCGTTTTCTTTCCCTCCTTGGTCAAAGGCCCTTTCGAGCATTGATACATAGAAAAATAAAGCGTGTGCGTAATCAGACGCGGTAAACCCAGTTACACGTATAAGCAGTCTCCGAATGTAAGAGATAATTTTTATGCACAAATATGGCAAGGATAAGCAAAGGACAAGGAGCGTGGCCGATCGCCGGTCAACGCTCCCTGATAAACTCTCGCGAAACGTTCCGATCCATCAGATGCGTTCGGTTTTAAGTTTTGAGTCCTTAACCACTTAAAAAAGTCGAAGTAAACGAAACTGTTTATAATGGCAGAGGATCGCTTCGTTTTTTGTATTGATCCACGGTGCTTTCGTATGACCTCAGGAGTGAAAAAGCGGCGAAAACAAACGGGAACGTTTTCCCTACTCAACGTTTATAATAAACGAGTAAAAGGTGGGCTTCGGTCATTGAGGAACGGTCCCTTTTGACGACCCACGCCTCTTGCTTCCATTTTCACAAAATAATTTTCGCTTACCATTTTTAAGTCACATATATACATCTAATCCTCCTAATTGCGACCATACACGTTGAGCTGAAACATGGTGTTAAATTCCGAAGCGTGGTACTGTCCACTATCACCACTACAATAATGCCATCATGATCAGGATATCACGTTATCGTGCCGCTGCAATACACCATCGCTATAAAGGAAGCAGTCTGTCGAAACAAAGAGCTTCTTCTTCTTCTTATCTCTTCCTTCTTCTTTCTTGGGTTTCTTCTTCTTTTCCAGGGATTGAAGAGAAGCGGCCGACGACGAATCTCAGGATCCGAAGAGGCGAGTAACGCCGACGGAAGATTCGTTAGTACACCGACCCTTTCAGCAACCCCATCGTCCAAAGGCTTTTGCTTTCTTTCAATCACGAGCCGGTTAACGTCTCACCACGTCTCGCCGTTTTCAGTTTTAAAATCGTTGGCAACACGCTGTATACTTTATTCACTAGAATTGAGATCTCTTGTAGAAGTCAGATCACCGGGCCTCCGTCCTCCTCCCGTGACTATCATCTTCATCTTGTTCTTTTCTTCGTCATCCTCGTCGTCATCGCGTTTTTCTGTGGCTGAATAAGTATTCTCCTTGCGTCCTCGCCGTTTTCCGTCCGCTGGAATAATCCGATTAGTGACGTTAATTTTTACTAAATCTTATGTTGGATCACTTTTCGGGCACGTGAAAAGGCTTACTGAGGTACGATGCGTGTTTCACGTAATCGCGCTCGATCGAGTTTACCTGGGACAGTTCGTCAACGATTGCTATGAAAATGGAGTAAGTAAACCTGGCAAGGAGTTATTTTTTCCACTAGCTCTTCCATTCTCGTCATCGCCCTGTCCATAACGATAGCGGTTATTGCTAAAGATATCTGATCTAAAATCGCTACTTCGCTCATCATGTACCGAAAAGTGATCCACGAGACCGTCTTGGAAAGGGCTGACGGTACGAGTTCGCAAACCGCGCAGGCGAGCTCACTTTCCAGCTCAGCAAATTTTCTAAGTGTTAAAACCGGAAACGTAAAAACCACCGGTTAAAATAACGTCCTGGTCACTCTGTAAAAAGTCGTTCTGGTTTTCGGTCGATTTAAAATTCTGTTAAAAGGGTTACGGAGAGAAGGGTCTTCTCCCCTACCTTCTTTCCTTTTGCCCCTTCTAGCATGTCCGCTAACAGTTTTGACCCCAGTGGATAGGATCCAAATGGGTTCTCTTTAAGAAAAGCGTTAGATTTCCTCCGTAAATGATCGCTTTTTCGCATAAAACGGTGTTCCTTCGGACTCGTCCCGCTCCACGGTAAACCGAACGTCTGCCAGGGGACCTGGGATGAACGGTTTTTAAATATTTTTGTGCGGCGAGCTTACAAAGAGGTATTTTTTGTAAAAAGGAGTCCGCGTTCCCTCCCCAAGCCCACCAGGGCGATCGCGTGCGAACTCTGATCGATGACCTTTGTAGGGCGGCGGCGATCGCTAACTCCCACAAGATGTGGATATCTTCCGGACATGCGGGTTCGAAAGAAGCTTTGTCCTTCGCGCACGGTCAGAGCCGTGTTGAGTAAGAGCAACGCCCTGGTCGCACCAAACCTTCCAAACAAACAGATTTCGTCGGAGCGGTTCCATATGCTTATATTTACCATACACTAAAAATCCCGTCCTCAAGGACGGAGGTGAATTCCAGGGTGTACAAAGCGATCCGGTCGCTTATGCCTCTCACTTAAATAGGGATCCAGAGCGACGACGACTACTTTGTGGACGCCTGCTTCGGTTTGGGCGCCCTTCGCGTGAAGGCGAAGACGAGCTCCTCGGTGGGAGAATGGATCGCGTTCTATATTCGTGGTACAATGCTACCAAGGAACCCCCCGCGGGAACTAATGTTATGAGGTAAATGCCCGTATTCTGTTGGTGCGAGTCGGATCCAGTACATGAAGCTCGAAAGACTTTTCTCACAACGCGGCTTTGAAATTATACCGTTCAAACCTCTTTTTTCAAAATCCTCCCGAGTTCCACTTCGAAGTGGTTCTCGCGCATACCTCGATTCTGACATCAGATTCGGAGCGAGGGAGATAGCAACGACGTGGTTCCAACTCTCGTTCGTGCCTTTATAGCGCACCATGTTACTGATTTCTGAGGGGTACCCGTATGCTATATAACCTCAATTTTCCATTCCTCCCCCTCACTAACTATCCCTTTTTCCCCTTTTCCTTCTGTCCCATGTCAAATCGACACAAGCGCATGTTGGTTAATCTCACTTTTTTTTATATATGCAATTGTACTAACCACATATGCCATTTTAAAAAAAACAGAAAGAGAGAGAGCGAGAGAGAGAGAAGTTTTTGTCCAAGACACAGTTTATTACAAAGTTCCTGGCTCATTATCAGGAAATTGTAAATTTCCTTGAAAACAGCGATTTGCAAAAACCCGAATGAAACAGTAAAATTACATAAACGTAATCTTACTAGCGACTTCACATTTCGCTGACTTTGTAAATTCACGTAACATATATATATATATATATATATAATATATATTTTATATATATAACAAACTAATAAATTCCAAGGATAAGTACCGCGCACCGTTCCAGCAACTTACAGAGCAGCTTGGTGTTGCAATGACTGCAAGAAATATTGAATTATAAACAAAGCTTGCTCTTATGTCTTAGATTGACGAAATAGGGGAAATAAGCATTCATATCTGCATGGAGATGATTCTGCCTAACTAACAGTATGTGCTTGAGTGGGTGAATGGAGAAAAATAAGAGCAAGCTTTGTTTATAATTCAATATTTCTTGCAGTCATTGCAACACCAAGCTGCCCCTGTAAGTTGCTGGAACGGTGCGCGGTACTTAACCTTGGAATTTATTAGTTTTGTTGTATTTTTAGTCCCTTGCGGATTCAATTCCAAGAACTGACCCTCAGCACTTGTGTCTTAAGAGGATATCTTTTTATATTTTTTACTTTTCACAAGAAAATGTAGCTTGTTTTGCTCTTTCATGATTTTCTTTTGCTTCTTAGGTGGCACCTTTGGTTGGTTTTTTGAAAACTCAACAATATACTACGGTATTTGCACACCAGCCTTTTCTGGGATTGCATTCTTCTAAAAACTGAAAAGGCAGAGGAGTCAAATTACCACTTTTCCGCGGTCACTGAGGAGAAAAAACAAGGTTTCGAAATATCGTATATGACCAGAGTTATATGTTATGATTTCCCTCCCTATTGGAGGATGTCTCCCCTTGGAGACTATAAGCTTGCTGAAGGCTCATTTTTAGAAGCATTTATTTTATTTTTCTCCATTCACCCACTCAAGCACATACTGTTAGTTAGGCAGAATCATCTACCACTGCAGATATGAATGCTTATTTCCCCCTATTTCGTCAATCTAAGACATAAGAGCAAGCTTTGTTTATAATTCAATATTTCTTGCAGTCATTGCAACACCAAGCGGCTCTGTAAGTTGCTGGAACGGTGCGCGGTACTTATCCTTGGAATTTATTAGTTTGTTGTATTTTAGTCCCTTGCGGATTCATTCCAAGAACTGACCCTCAGCACTTGTGTCTTAAGAGGATATCTTTTTATATTTTTTACTTTTCACAAGAAAATGTAGCTTGTTTTGCTCTTTAAATGATTTTCTTTTGCTTCTTAGGTGGCACCTTTGGTTGGTTTTTTGAAAACTCAACAAATATACTACGGTATTGCACACCAGCCTTTTCTGGGATTGCATTCTTCTTAAAACTGAAAAGGCAGAGGAGTCAAATTAACCACTTTCCGCGGTCACTGAGGAAAACAACAAGGTTTCGAAATATCGGTATATGACCAGAGTTTATTTGTTAGTGAGTTTCCCTCCCTATTGGAGGATGTCTCCCCCTTGGAGACTATAAGCTTGCTGAAGGCTCATTTTTAGAAGCATTTTTTTATTTTTCTCCATTCACCCACTCAAGCACATACTGTTAGTTAGGCAGAATCATCTACCACTGCAGATATGAATGCTTATTTCCCCCTATTTCGTCAATCTAAGACATAAGAGCAAGCTTTGTTTATAATTCAATATATATATATATATATATATATATATATATATATAATCTGTGTGTGTGTGTGTGTGTGTGTGTGTGTCGGAAGAAATGCTTGTCCCCTTGACATGTATACATTATGTATGATGTGTATATTTATGGAACACTGAAGTGGGATGGACATACGCGATTGCTGATCACTGTGTGCTTTTTTCATCTTTTCATACTTCATGTTTACATTCTCACAAACTGATGTGGCTTCACACCACACGCGTACCCGCGCACGCGGGGGCGCGCGCGCACACACACACACACACCAGCGCATACTGTTGCATACTGTTTTTTGTGTTTTTTTGCATTGCAAGGTGTGACTGATATTTCTAAGTTTTCTTTAAGTGTGTGTGTGTGTGTGTGTGTGTGGTGTGTGTGTGTGTGTGTGTTAATTTTGTGGAAAATTGGTCTGGTCCATTTTGGCCGGCGTTTGGTCTTTCTTCGGTTGTAAAGATGTGATCTTACTTGTGTAAACAAAACGGTCTAACAGTACAGTAAATGATATCTGCCACTCATCTATAACATGAATACTACTACTACTACTACTACTACTACTACTACACTACTACACTCTCTCTTTTCTCTCTCTCTCTCTCTCTCTCTCTCTCTCTCTCTCTCTCTCTCTCTCTCTCTCTCCTCTCGTTTGTGCTTCTGCGTTTGATGTTTTCGGTTCCTTCTCTTCAATGAAGATTCCTGTTGTACATCTGTGATTGAAACAAAATGTGCATCAGATTATTATAATTGCAAACATGTAAACAATCCCAAAGCGAAAGAAGTAGTTGAAAACATGATTGAAAGCTTAGAGCTTAACGACATATGGAGAGATTTAAACCCGGAATGTCTCCGTTACACATGGAAAAGAACCAACCCTTTTCAACAGGCCCCGGTTAGATTTTTTTTCTCATTTCAGATTCAGTTGTTTCATTTGTAAACGACGCAGATATTGAACATGGATATAGAACCGATCATTCTGCAATTTCACTAAGCCTTAAATGTAAAGAAACTGTCAAGCATAATACCTTCTGGAAATTGAACGTATCCCTTTTAAAAGATAAAGAATATATGCATGAAATAAATATGGAGATTGAAAAAGTCAAAGAAGAGTATACAGTAAATGCGGTTAAAAAGACAATGGATGAAAATACATAGCTTTCTGTCCCAGATGATGTCTTCCTCGATTTTCTGCTGATGAAACTTAGATCAATAACAATTGCACATGCTACAATGAAGAAAAAAAAGGCAGATGAAGAGAGACAGCTAGAAGAGGATATGCGAAAACTGGAGAAAGTTGAAGAGAAAACGGGAGAAGACGTATTAATAATAGAAATGAAGAAAGAACAATTAATCATATTCGTGAAAAACGAATGGAAGGGGTATTATTAAGGTCCAGGGCTAGATGGGTAGCTGATGGGGAGAAAGTTAGTAAATATTTTGCAATCTAGAAAAGCGACACTATGTTAGTAAAAACATGGCCAGACTCATAGACCAGCAAGATAAAATTTTGATAGACCAGAAAGATAACAATCCAAGAAGTGCAGAGATTTTATGAATCATTATATGCTGAATCTGTAGTAGATGATTGTGAGATTAGAAATTTAGTGAATGATATCCCTTGTATAAACGAAACAGACGCAGAAAAGATTAGAGGGAGAAATAACATTAGAAGAAGCTACGTATGTTCTGATTTAAAATGAAAAATAATAAAAGTCCAGGCACAGACGGCTTTAGTGACGAATTCTTTAAAGTATTTTGGAAGAAATTAGGTGGATTTGTTGTAAGAGCACTTAATGCGAGTTTCAGAAAGGAGAGCTATCTTGTGTACAGAGAGAAGGAATTATAACTTCTATCCCTAAAGGTGATAAATCAAGGCAATACATAAAAAACTGAGACCTATCTCACTTTTAAATGTAATTTATAAAATAGGATCATCCTGTATAGCCAATCGGTTAAAGTAAGTTCTACCAAATATAATTGATGAAGATCAAACAGGGTTTATCAGAAATAAATATATTGGAGATAACTTAAGGTTGATATATGATATGATAGCTTATCTAGACAAACATAATCTACCCGGATTGCTTTTGAATATAGATTTTGAAAAGGCTTTCGATTCGATAAACTGGAATTTTATGTTTAAAGTACTGAAAGCATTTGGTTTTCAAGATGATATATGCAGATGGATAGGTACGTTCTACAAAAATATTATATTATGTGTCATTGTAAATGGTCAGGTTTTGGATTGGTTTAAAATTAAAAGAGGCTGCAGACAAGGAGACCCCCTATCTCCTTTATATTTGTATTATGCATAGAAATATTGGCTATTATGGTCAGACCGAATTCTAATATCCATGGGATCTCAGTGAACAATGTGAACACAAGATTTCTCAGTACGCTGATGACACAGAATTCTTACTTGCAGGAGATAGGGGCTGTTTTGAAAACTGTATAGATGTTCTTGATAGGTTTGGTTCTGTGTCAGGCCTTCATATGAATGTAGGAAAAACCATGTCGTTTGGCTGGGAAGTGAGGAACATTCTGAAATCCGTTATATGGAACATTTAGGTATGGAATGGAATCCATCTAAATTCCGAGTATTAGGAATGTGGTTCACTAATGACCTGAAAGAATGTGTAGATATAAATTACTCGGAAAGACTAGCAGATGTCAAACACTTATTCACAATATGCGTAAAACGACAGTTAACACCCTCGGTAGGGTAGCAATATTCTCTTATTCTCTCAAAGTTGACACATCTCTGGTTACTATTACCAAACCGACCAGACATATTTTTTTCAAACATGTCAACAGGCTTGTTACAAATTGTTTGGAATAAAACGTCAGATAAGATTAATCGAAAAACTGCACATAAAAGTATCAAAGATGGCGGCATTGGTCTTCCTAAACTCAAACTTTTGTTTTATCTCTGAAGCTGTCCTGGATACGTAAAGCTGAGATGTCAACCCATAGATGGTGAAATATTCTGTTGTTTAACTTCCCTAAGTGGTCGCTTATGAAAATATGGTCCAGAATTCGTTTCCAAATTCACTAAGTATAATCAGTTTAAGGCTGATGTTCTTGATGCGTATAAAGTTTTTTTTTATTACAAGTGTTCCCAAAAAAAAAAACTCCACTGAACTTCTTGCCGAACCATTATGCCATAATAAGCGATTTCAAATCGAAAAGAAGTGCATTGTATCGAAAAAAAAAACTAAGTTGCAAAGATATCAACTGTCTCGCCCACTTTTTTGATGACAAAGGAAAGTTTTTGCCACATGCACGTTTTAAAGAAAAATATAATGCAAATATTGATTTTGTCACTTTTGCTGGCTATAAATCGACAATAATGGACTATGGAAAAACGTCTGGTATCACTTAAAAAAAATGATAAGTACATAAACTCATCATTGTGCTTTAAACATCTTTTCGCTATAAATAAAGGCTCCACGTTGTGTATGATATCATCATTGCGAATAACCCTAAGCCAAAATATTGTGATAAATGGGACATGAAATTGTTGATGCAAAATAATTGGAAACCCTGTTTTTTGCACGCGCATAAGATACGTGATGTAAGGCTGCAGTGGTTTCAACTGAAAATGTTACACAGGTGTTTATGCACAAATGTTGTTTTAAAAGAGATTGGAAGTGTGAAAGAATAACTGTAGTTTTTGCAGCACATCCAAAGATAGCATTGATCATAATTATGTTTTGGAAATGTCACCATGTACAAGTATTTTGGAATGCTCTCAAATGGCTTAATGAAAGAAAAATGTTTGAATGCTGAAAATGTCCTTTTGACAGAAGCACTCGTACTATTTGGCTATGACAATATGATTGTGGGCGACACCGTCTTTTACTTTATAATACTATTTGCGAAGCATTACATATACGTTTGTAAAATAAACAACACCCTGCCACAAATACAAGTATTCATAAACAAATTAAAATTTAGATACAAAATTGAGGAACATATTGCATATTTGAAATTAAACCATGCAGATGTTTTGACCAGATGGCTGGCATACAGACCATTAATGGATACTGTTTAACATTTATACCCTTTTGTCTTTCTTTTCTTTTCAAAAACAAGTTGCAGCAATAGATTTAGAAGTATAAAGATGAAGTGTGTAAATGAACACCTTTTGTACATTATTAGAGGCCTGAGTTCAATATTTTGCCAAACATACTGATTTGAAAACATCCTTGTCAGCATAATTTTTTCTTGATACATCCACCGCTCTCTCTCTCTCTCTCTCTCTCTCTCTCTCTCTCTCTCTCTCTCTCTCTCTCTCTCTCTCTCTCTCTCTCTCGTATTAGATAATGTTTGCATGAATTTGTGAATTCACATTGTTTGGGGTGATTTCTTTCTTTATTTATTTATTCATGTACATACTTGCCTTCCCTGTATATATACATGTATGAATGCAAATAAATAAAAGTTTTTTAAAAAATAAATAAAATTAAAAATTAAAAAATGATAACAAATGCTTCTTAAAATGACCCTTCAGCAAGCTTATAGTCTCCAAGGGGGGTACAATCTCCAAAGGGAAGAACACTTACTTCAAGAAACAACACTATGGTATAGTACACCAGCCTTTTTCTGGGATAGCATTCTGCTTAAAACCTAAAGGCAGAGGAGTCAAGTTAGGCCTTTCCGAGGTCACTGAGGAGAAACAATCAGGTTCGAAATACCCGTATCTGACCAGGAGTTATGATATGTTAGTGAGTTTTGTCCCGTTTGGAGATTGTCTCCCCCTTGGAGACTATAAGCTTTCGTACAGACGTCTTCTGTTAAATGCTTGTTCAAATATAACACGAGCTGTTTAACGATTTTCTCATTTCTTGACGATAACATAACAAGTTTAAATAAGCATGACTGTTTGAAATATTTATGTGGAATAAACTATTCTCTGAGATTACAAAATTGTGGGCAAATAAGCACAAATGAAATTCATCCTCTTTTGACGTGCCACATAATGGACAAAGAAGATACCAATTTCTTAATTGTCTATAGCGAGAATGTTACGGATGTTTTGGTGCGTGTGTCTGTTTGTCTGACTCACAGAAATGCGGATGCATGTACGATTTTTAATTCACACACACCACACATTCGAAACATGGACGGCCAGGCAACAAGTCAACGTTTTTTCTCTTTTTTTTCCAGTTTTTATCAAGATCGGCCCAACGATACTTCACTTAACAGAGTCAAATGCTTTTTCGAAGTCAATAAAAGCAACATACAATTTGCGATTTAATGAAAATTGTTTGTGAACGAAAGCCATGAAGATAATCATATGATCGATAGCAGAATAATTTCGCTTGAACCGAGCTTGGAGTTCGGTGATATTGTTTTGCTCTACCCATTCTTGAAGTCTACTGTTAATAATAGCACTATACAGTTTACTACATACCTTAAAAAGTAAAACACCTCTGTAATCATTAGGATCGTTGGTATGCCCCTTTTTATACAGAGGAAGAACAATTGATTCTGTCCAACTTTCCAGGTAAATTCCGTTATCAAATGAGGAGTTGCAAACCTGCATGATAAAATCCAGGACTAAATTTGATTTACAAGCATGTTTTAATTGTTCCCAATGATTCCATCAGGACCAGCATCAGGACCAGCAGTTTTGCGTTTCTTTATTTTTTTCAAAGCAATCAAAATTTCTTCTACTGGAATGGGACGATTTAAACTTCTGTGATTATCATCATTAAAACTTCTATCATCATAATCTTTATCATATGCATCATCATTGTTGTTGTTGTCACTTTCAGCGTGATATCCGACGGTATGCAGATGATCATTAGTAAAGTGTTTGTGCTTTTCAAGCAATCTTTTAAAATGTTGAAACCCTTCACTTACACCAAAGTTATTGGTAGGCTGCTTCCTCTTTTTGAAAACTTGCGCATGCGCTGCCAGAATTCTTTCTGATCATGCATAGAATGTAGTAATTCAGTTATCACTGCATTGTTGAACTAATTTTCTTTTCTCTTCAGCATATTTTTATACTCATGTCTGGCTATAATATTATAATAAAAGTCACGATTAGGCAGATAAAATGTGCAACGAAATTTTTTTAACAAGTTACGGGCCTTTCTTTTACGATGCGACATTCATTTTCACACCAGTCATCACTTTTTGTACTGTCACCAACACGTACTTTGCTTTTCCAAACATTTTGCTGCACTTGTTTTGCAATTTTTGAAAAATTTCCAAGTCACATTAATATCAATATTTATCAAATTGATTGCAGTTACCACTTTGTGTTGGTACCAACTTGTAGAGACTGTGTGTGTGTGCCAATGGTTTTACCCACTATGAATATGCATGCATGACTCACATCCTAAGCATCCTGGAAGGACCATTGTCGAGAATAAACTGGCGCACTTCTGCCAGAGCTCTCCCCACTGTAAGACGTGTGTCCTATGGTGTGCCTGCTTGAGGGATATTCCTCCCTCGTCTATCCTGACATACAAAGTGTTGTATGTATTGTGCGTCCTGACAAAACATGGTGTCAGAAGTGAAGAACTGATTTTCTCCTGTGAAGTGACAGTTTAAGTGTTAAAAATGTCTTTTAAACCGCCAAAAAACTTCAACTTTCGGGAGCCATCCCGGTGGCTGGCGTGGAGAGACTATTTCCGCCGTTACCGGTTAGTGTCAGAGCTACACAATAAATCTGGTGAAGTCCAAGTGGCCAGCCTGGTGTACTGTATGGGCCTAGAGGCAGACAGATCTTCAATCAACTTTCAATTAACTGTACACGGTTAACGGCCGACCAGCAGAAAGACTATACAACTGTGGAACAGTGTTTCACGGACTATTTCGCGCCTAAAAGGAATGTCATTCATGAACGTGCAGTGTTTCACAGACGGTGCCAGCAGGTTGGGAAGCATAGAGGAATATGTGCGTGCTCTCTATGAACTGTCGGAATTAGCAGAATTCGAGAATAGAGAGGCTACTATCAGGGACAGACTTGTGCTTGGAGTGTGTGACCAAGAACTTTCAGAAAAGCTTCAATGGAGAGTGAGCTTACCCTGCAAGGCGCAGTGCAAACAGCAAGGCACAGTGAAATGATCAAGTTGCAGCTAAAAACACAAAGAGAGAGTGAGAAGGAGGTGTCCACAGTTAGCCGACACCATCACCGGTCTTGCAGCGGGAAACCCAGCAGGGGGCGAGGCCATACTGCACCGCGTGGTCCCAGAGGCGAGAGGGGTGCTAGCGCCGCCAGCCCGGGTACCAGCGTCATGGCAACGAACGTGGAGGCCTGATTCACAACTGCAGGTTTTGTGCGGGCTCTCACGCGAGACGGCGTTGCCCTGCCTACGGAAAGGACTGTAAAGCCTGTGGCAAGCAAAACCACTTCGCGCGCTCACAGACCTGTAAGGGCAGCAAGTCTGTGAATGAAATTCTTGATCAGCGCCGCGAGCCGTGGGTGGAGGAAGGAGAGGAAGATGAGTACTACCTCTGCTCCATTTACCAATGGTGATCTCCTTGGACAGTTGACTTGTCCCTTGGCAGCAGTACTGCCACCTTCAAAATAGACACTGGGGCTGATGTCTCTATCATGTCACATGACACCTACGATGAACTGAAACCTCAGCCCCCAATACAACCCACAAAGACAATCCTCCGCAGCCCTGGGGGAACCATAGACTGTAGGGGAAGATTCTGATAGAAGCAAAATACAAAGAACAAACTTTTCCTATCCTGTGTACGTAGTGAACTCAAACCAGCAGAATCTCTTGAGTAGAGAAGCAGCATGCAGGATGGGTTTAGTGAAAAGAGTGACTCTATCGGGTTTGGTGAGCTAGACGGAAACCCAATAAAAGTGCCCTCCAGTCAAAATACAAATAAAAGAAGACTCTGAACCATATAGTGTTGTGACGGCACGTAGAGTCCAATACCCTTCTGCCCAAAGTCAAACAAGAACTAGGGAAGCTTAAAAAACTTGGTGTGTAATCGAAAAGGTGAATGAACCGACAGACTGGTGTGCACCAATGGTGCCAGTTGTCAAGAAAAATGGTGAAATTAGGATCTGCACTGACTTCAAGAAATTAAATGCTGCAGTGAAGAGGGAGCGCTACATGCTACCCTCAGTGGAAGATGTGATACACCGCCTGGAAGGAGCAAAATATTCAGCAAGCTGGGATGCGACTTCTGGGTTTTTCCAAATACTCTAGACGACAGCACAGCAAAACTTACCACCTTCATCACACCCTGTGGTCGATATTTCTACCACAGATTACCCAGGGTATCACTTCGCCCCGGAAATTTCCAAAGAACGTATAAAAACATTCTGGCAGAACCAACAGAATGTCATCTGCTTCTTCGACGACATTCTTGTCTTCAGCGGGACGAAAAGGCTCATGAAGAACATTTGAATGCTGCGCTTACTACCCTTCATGAAGCTGGAGTCAAGCTCAAACGAGATAAGTGTTCACTCCGCAAGAAAGAAATCGAATTTCTTGGCTTCACTATCAGTGGCCAAGGCGTCAAGCCAAGCAAAGGAAGGTAGAAGCCATCATCAATATGCCCAACCCAGAGAACGTGGCAGACCTCCGTCGTCTGTTGGGCATGATAAATTTCTTGGACGCCATCTGCCTAACCTTTCCTCAACGATCCAGCCAATGACGGAGCTGCTGGAAAAGGATCGTGCGTGGGTCTGGGGACCACAGCAGGCCAGTGCTCTCAGCAAGGTCAAGGAGACACTAACTTCCGCCCAGACGCTGGCGTTCTATGACCCAGAGAAGCCAACCATCATCAGTGCCGACGCCAGCAGCTTCGGACTTGGTGCCGTACTCCTCCAAGAGCACGATGACATCGTGCGGCCTGTTGCATTTGCATCCCGCACGCTGCAGAAGGCCGAGCGACGGTATGCCCAAATAGAAAAAGAGTGCTTAGCAACAACATGGGCTTGTGAGAAGTTTGATCGCTACCTCGTCGGCCTGGGGCACTTCAAAGTCGTCACCGACCACAAGTCCCTTGTCCCTTTGTTTAATAACAAGGACCTTTCTGAGACTCCCCTAGGTGCCAGCGTCTCCTGATCCGGCTCATGCGGTTCAACTTCAAGGCACGCATGTGCCGGGGAAAAGAAATGCTGGTGGCCGACGCCTTGTCGAGAAGTCCTCTGGCCGCCGACACCTCAACATCACAGCAAAACGATGTTGAGACACACATCGACTCAGTCCAGTCGTCGTGGGCAATCAGCGACGCTGGATTCAACAAATTCAGAAAGGAGTCTGAGTCTGATGTCTGCATCAAAGCTGCTACTAACTATACGATCAACGGCTGGCCAGAACACAAGGAAGATGTGATACTAGCAGCCCGTGACTACTATGTAATAAGAGGAGAACTGAGCATCCATGACGGCATGCTCGTGAAAGGGACAGAGTGGTCATACCCTACTCTATGAGGAAAGAAATGCTACAAGAATCTATGAAGGGCACATGGGGATCACGAAGTGCCAAGAGCGGGCCCCGCAGTCTGTGTGGTGGCCGCCACATCAGCAAAGACATTAAAGACACTGTCTCCAGATGCCAACATTGTGCGACATATAGGCGGCACATCCAGTGAGCCCCTTCAACCATCTGTCTTCCCGGACCGCCCATTCCAGAAGGTGGGCGTAGACATCTGTGACTATCAGAACAAACACTATTTGGTGCAGGTAGACTACTACTCTAAGTACATCGACATCGCCTACCTCCCGAATATCAGAGCAGCAGCTGTGGTGGGGAAAATGAAGTCCTTCTTCGCCCACCATGGCATTCCTCAGCAAGTGATATCGGACAACGGAACTCAGTTCACGTCCAGTGAATTTCGGACTTTCGCGGAAAAGTGGGGGTTCCAGCACCTCACATCGAGCCCTCATTACCCCCAAGTAATGGTGCCGCCGAGAGAGCGTGAGAACTGTCAAAGAAATTCTACGGCAGGACGACATATTTCTCGCCCTCCTAACCTACAGGGCGACACCCATTCCAGACCTTGGAGCGAGTCCCGCTGAGTTAGCCATGGGCAGGAAAATTCGCTCAACGTACCCATGCTTCCATCTCAGTTGGAGCCTCGCATCATCACTCCCGCCCAGGTGCAGGAGCGAGACGCAATTGCAAAGCAACGGCAGAAACGCAGCTACGACCGCCATCACGGAGCCAGAATCTCCAGACTTGAAGCCTGGCGACCCTGTCCTCATGAAGACGGGCAGCGACAAAGCCTGGAAACTGCCGGGCGAAGTCGTGGAAGAATGTGCCCCGCGGTCATACCTGGTCAAGACACCTGAAGGCCAGCTACGTCGCAACCGACGTCATCTGCAGCGACTGCACCCAGAAGCATGCAGAACGGACGATTTCCGTCGTCCCTCTACTCCCATTCATCTCGGGGGGCAACACGAGGTCACTCCGAGATAAGCAGCAGCACCGACACAGCAGCCGCCGACCCCTGTGGCGCTTTGCCCGAACCCGATCACCGCTGGTGCAGACAGCTCGCGATTAGCGCCGCCACCACCCTTATGCACGCGTTCTGGTCGAGTGATCCAGAAGCGGCAAGATTCCAGTGATAGCTGTGTATTTCACAGTTGCCTGGTGCCCGAGTCTGGCAGGGCATACTGCAATATTCAATTTTGGTATCAAATAATTAGAAAGTTAGTTCTGTGTATCAACTGTGTAGATGTGTTATTCTGTATGCCTGGTGCCCACGTCTGGCAGGCATACAGTTGTATTCCCTGTGGATTACAGTGAATTCCTTAGGATTACCGTGATTTCCTTATGGATTACGTGGATTCCCTATGGATTACAGTGAATTCCTTATGGATTACAGTGTTAAATCAATGCATTATTTCAGTCCTATGTGTGCTTTCTTAAATTGAGGCCTGAAATTTTGTTTATGACGGCATCTTTTAAAATTCACCAAAGTCCTTTATAATGGCATCATTGGTTGTAGTTCCATTAGAACTGTGAAGTTAACTTGTGAATCCTAGTCTTTTATTATAATTTTCTGTGTGCTATCTGTCATTCAAACGACATCTGCCATAATTGTGCTTGATAAGGATTTCGATGACAGCACGTGTGTTGACTTCTTTATTATGGCAAGTTAACCTTGTGTTGTTCGGATCCTTCATGATTGCAACTTTTATGGCTATGTGATTGAAATATTGCTTGCATGCAGTGTTGTAATTTTGTGTTCTCTCTTTAACTATATAATCATATGCAAACACTGGGGAAGCCATACATTCAAAGCTGACAATCAATTGTGTTCTAAACCGTCTCCTTACGAAACAAAAGAATGAAATACTCTAACAAAAACACTGAAGACAATATGGTCACAAGAACAAAATTTGACTTTTATTTGTTTACAAGTGAAAAACGCCGTATTGAATGATGAACATGGAAGAACTGTACAAACTCATTGTGTTATTGAAAATATGAAGAACTGTGCCAGTGACAATTGGAAACTTTTAATTGATATTATCTCCCCCAGTACTAACAGATTTTTTCTCTATTGAAAAGGACTCTAAAGATAACGCACTAAAGTTTAACGATTAATGTTATGTATTTAGTTAATTGCTATTAACTTTTAGAAGGGGGAAGATGTGTTGGTACCAACTTGTAGAGACGTGTGTGTGTGGCCAATGGTTTTACCCACTATGAATATGCATGCATGACTCACATCCTAAGCATCCTGGAAGGACCATTGTCGAGAATAAACTGGCGCACTTCTGCCAGAGCTCTCCCACTGTAAGACGTGTGTCCTGTGGTGTGCCTGCTTGAGGGATATTCCTCCCTCGTCTATCTGACATAAAAGTGTTGTATGTATTGTGCGTCCTGACAAAACACACTTGAATTTGTAATTCATCAGAACATAGTGAATTATAAAATAAATCGGCATAATGTTCATTCCATACAAACTTCTCAGTCACATAAACATGATATTTTTCTTGTACACGGATTTCATTATCATTTCTGAAACTAACGCTTAGCTGCAATGGCATACGGTCGGATTCGATTCTATCTGAGACAACCAATTACAGTTCTTGGACATATCAACGTACAAAACGTGCAACAGTAGAAATAATCATTAACGCTGCTTCCACGCTCAGATATATACGTGTAGCGACTTGATGGTCGCCATTACACTACCATTCACAATGCACAAATCGAAGGCATTTCACAAACTAAGTAACATTTTACCATAGTTATTAAGTTCTCTATCTTCAGAATTTCTGCGTACATTCAAAGGTCCACTTTCATGCATACTTTTGAAACCAGATATATTTTCTTTTAAGTCCGGAGAGACATTCGCAGTCCTATGTTTAAGTCACCACAGAGGATCAGTAAGTACTGTTACTATCAATAGAAAACCAGCAATCCCAAAGAAAATCCTCCAACAAAGTGATTCCATTTCAGTATCAAACATGTACATGATAAGGCGAACCTTCAGATGGAACATGAACACATAACTATACAATGTGTTTCAATATCCCAAACAATGATTTGCCAATTAGAAAAGCACAACACAAACTAGACTTAAGGTTATCAATTAACATTAGGACACATATACTGACTTCCATAAAAAACGCGAAAGCAAAACAAGCTGAAGGTTAGGGGCGAATTTTATTGGTCACAATTGTACAGAGTGGAAGCGAGATTCAACGTGATTTGATTCATTACACGGTAATGTGTGAAAATGTCATCAGCAATATGTCTTTGTGTGGAAAATCCAAGGTCACGTGACAAACCAGCTTGAAGTCCTAATACCGTGTGTGGCCACCATCTGCATGGACAACTGCTTGACACTTGCAGCTCATTGAGTGGACCGGGTTGTTGATGCGTCCCCTTGGCACACCAGCCCACACATGGACGATGGCCTGGTGAAGTTGAGCTGCTGTTGCTGGTCGTGGACGCAGGAGGTCCAACCGTCTGCCAAGTTCATCCCAAAAATGTTCTATTGGGTTTAAATCGGGACTGAGGGCTGGCCAGGGCACCACATTGACGTTCTTATGCTGAAGAAATTGCTGGGTGGCCCTGGCTGTGTGTGGTCTTGCATTGTCCTGTTGGAATGTCCAGTTTGGGTGTTGCGCAAAAAAAAAGGAAAAACATGGGGTCTGAGCACCTGGTGGTTTGTAGCGTGTGCATTGACACCCTGCCCGTGACCAGGACCAATGTTCTGAAGATGATGGTCCTATGGCGGGGTTTAAATGCCAATTGCCCCCATATCATAACGTTCGGGCCTCCCCAGGGGTTCCGCTCTACCACACAGGAGTCAGCATAGCGTTCACCAGGTCGCCGCCTATTTGACACGACCTCAGCCATTCAATACAAAAACGGCTCTCATCTGAGAACAGTAGGGCGTCCCCACTGCTGCGGTGCGCCAGATGATTCGGGCTTGTGCCCACTGCAGCCTGTGCTTCGGTGTCTTGGTGTCAGTACGGACTCTGTGAGGTCGCCTACATGCCAGCCCGTTTCTGAAGACGCCGCCGCACAGTATTGAGGCTGATTCGTTGTGGAGATTCCCGGCACCTGTCGAGCAGTGTTAGCGGCTGTTTGCCCCCTGTCCTGCAGATGGGTTCGAACAAAATGGCGATCCTCTCTTGGTTGGGGGACCGAGTACGGCCGGGCCGGGGACGATCTCAGTGGTCCAGTGACTCGCATGCGGTTCTGCAGACGATAGATGGTTGAGATGTGGACGTTAAAGATGTTGGCGACCTGCCTGGCATCCACACCAGCCTCCAGATAGCCTAGGGCACGTTGCGTTCCTCTGCTCGTAGTCTTTGGGATCTCTGTAGCGCTCAGACGGAAGTCGTTATCTGAATCTTGTAGGGACGGCTTTATAAAGGCTGTATGCCTGCGTACCTGTCGCTGGTTAACTTTTCTCTGCATGGTGTGCACGTGCCTCACATGCAGCAACAGTTTGCTATTTTTGTTGACCCCCAATGCGGGAATGATGTGTTGCTCACACAATTTTTTCACTGCACGTGAGTCTTGGGCCAAACAACTTGCTAAAATGGTTCATATTGTATATTCACCCCTTTTCACCCGAAATATAGCCTTTCAATTTTTCGCGTTTTTTATGGAAGTCAGTATATTATTACTTTACAAGGCAATATAATTCCTCCAGAAACGCCTTCCGTGTGTTGTCAGCTTTACAGCTAGTTTACAGAACACAGTATATCCATCAAAATATGAAGAACGAAAACTTTAACAAATATCAACTGAGCATGCAAAATCAAAAGATCGAATAAAAGAAATGCATTCATTCTCACCAATTCTTGCTTAATTGGTTATTTCCCTCAGCAGAGGTCAAACTTCTGACCTTCTGTACTGGCATGTCAGTGCGTGCAAACGCTCACATTCTCCTCCCATACGAACGCACTGAGCCCGGAAGAAGGGTATCATGCATGCTACGTTCCACATTAATTCGTGTGCTAAATTAAAGCTGTCTGAGTTTGCTTGTTTGTTTGTCTGCTGGATTTAACGCCTTCCCTTAAAAACAAACAAACAAACAAACTTGGCTGTAGATTCTATGAAAGGACAAATGATAGCAAAAAGCTATTCAGCAGGTGGTGCGCAAACCTGTTTCCCATCCATACTTAAGCGTAGTTCAGTCCTTCTTCTTCTTGGGTGCCTGGTGTAACTCATATGTTAGTGGACACTCTCAGAATCCTAGTATCATGAAGGTGCATGTATAAAGAAAGATACGTTTAGGAAATAATGAACTATTAAAGACTTTATTTCAATTAGGTAGATACATTTGCTTTCTTGAATCGCAGTTTAATTCCATCAATGTACGACAAAATGGAGATGCAGTTTTGGTTCTTTGCTCAGCTCTATTCCAACGATATACAATAAAAATCACTAACGGTGCATTTCACTACCAGAGTTCATTTCTACTTGTAAATCCAGCTGTAAACTGATGTAACGAACATGCATTGTCTTGGAGAAATTCTGATAGGCCAGAGTTGGGCAGAATGCTGGGTCTATAGAATCTCAGATCTTTAACGCCTCTACCTCCAACGATTATGTTTCGAGGAAACATCTAGCGTCAACGCCCTTTGTAATATCTCATGGAACTCGACGTTTTCAATACTCGAAGCAAAAATCCTAACGTCACGTCTCTTTGTGTATTTTGGGAAAACAGCAGTCTCTGTTAAAAGCATTAGCAAACAGATTCAGAAACCAGATCCACACATGGTTCTAGGGCCAGTATCTGAATCAGAGCCTGAGTCTCTCGGGGCGTTCATATAAAATGAGGTATTGACGGAAAATAAATAGTCAGCTGTCATAGTCCAGTGTAACCGATTCCCAACGGTAGTTGTGATCAAATTAAAAAGCAGAATTACAACACTGGTCTCGAGAGACTTTTACCGAGATCGGGATGTTCATTCACACACACACACACACCACACACACACACACCACACACACACACACTCCACGCACGCACGCACGCACACTACGCGCACGCACGCACGCTCACGCACGCACGCACGCACGCACGCACGCACACACACACGACTTTTCCGGATTCCTGCGCCAACATGGCGGATTAGTCAGAGGACATTACAGCAGAGAAAGAAAATCGCTCAACTATGGCAAAATCGAAAAACCCCTCGAAAACGGAAAAAGGGAAACCAAAAAAGCCTGC
>CM031598.1:22034720-22037220 GCA_018398815.1 Conus ventricosus
TTTTGGGGAAAAGGACGGCCATGCACAATTTTAGGATTTGTGCGTGGTCTTTTTATCTGACTCACAGAAAGCGGATCATGTACGATTTTATTCACACACACCCACACATTCGAACTGGACGGCCAGGCAACAATCAACGTTTTCTCTTTTTTCCCCAGTTTTAACAAGATCGTCAACAATACTTCACTTAACAGAGTCAAATGCTTTTCGAAGTCAATAAAAGCAACATACAATTTGCGATTTAATGAAAATTGTTTGTGAACGAAAGCCATGAAGGTAATCATATGATCGATAGCAGAATAATTTCGCTTGAACCGAGCTTGGAGTTCGGTGATATTGTTTTGCTCACCCATTCTTGAAGTCTACTGTTAAAAAATAGCACTATACAGTTTACTACATCCCTTTAAAAAATAAAACACCTCTGTAATCATTAGGATCGTTGGTATGCCCCTTTTTTATACAGAGGAAGAACAATTGATTCTGGGTCGCGGGTGTTCGCTAGTGTGTGTGTGTGTGTGTGTGTTGTGTGTGTGTGGGGTGTTTTTGTGTGTTTTGTGTGTGTGTGTGGTGTGTGTGTGTGTGAGTGGTGAGTGCATGTGTGTTGTGCGTGATTGTGTGTGTGTGTGTTAGGGTGTGTGTGTGTGTGTGTGTGTGTGTGTGTGTGTGTGTGTGTGTGTGTGTGTGTGTGTGTGTGTGTGTGTCCGCGCATGTGTGTGTGTGTGTCCGCGCATGTGTGTGTGTGTGTGTGTGTGTGTGTGTGTGTGTGTGTGGTGTGTGTGTGTGAAAAGAGAGGGGGGGAGAGAGGGGAGAGAGGAGAGAGAGAGAGAGAAAAGGAGAGAGAGAGAGAGAGAGAGAGAAGAGAGAGAGATTGTACTGCCCAGGGCCGTGAGGATGAGGGGGCATGCAAAACTTACACATGTCCGGGGTTCTTCAAATTGTCGTGCATCCAAGGTTGTTTTCACTCAGTCATATGTGTGTGTTTATGATTTGCAATGTCCAAGACGGGATGATGAACTAATCTGTGGCATGACTTTCCCTGAAAACTGCGCTTGTCATGGTTTGGCGTGTGTTTGTTGTCAAATATTTGACACTGACCATCATTCTCAGATTCGTTTTTGGATGCTACGGATAGTGGAATTAGTCAAGTAAGCTAAGGAACAATTCAATGTTGATATCCCTAGTCTGAGAAGATAGGGGATTTCCATTCTAAAACCGTTTGTTTTTCCCAATTTAAAGACTTTGAATGTGGCTACAACCCACATAACTCAAAATTGTCATATTGCAGATCAAGGGAAATGCCAGATCTTAGCGAGTTCTTCTTGACTGGAAATCCAATAGCCTCCTTTTTCCAAATTTACCAAAAAATTCCGTTTCAGTATCTAATAAGTCACTGTAAAGGCTCGATATAATCGAATAAAGTTTGAAACGGTGAAAGTGATACACTTTCCATCTTCCCACATTTAACAGACTTTAAATTTATCTAATAGTGAAGTGGAAGTATTTTGAACAGAAATCATTTTATAATCTGAAGAAACTCCGTGTATTGGACGTCCGTGGGTCTTTCACCTGGACTTGATGGGTTGCATTTCGATTTTGGTCGATAACTACAAACCTGCTGTCCTCTTATTTTACCTGCATGATTTCAACATAAACCACTGTCAAGCTCCACATAATGAAATTTCATCCTGTGACGATTTTTGCGATCTGGAATCTATCGCATTTTCCATCAGTAGTTGCTGCTACAGTTTTGGTGGGTTATTTTGCCACATTTATTTCCCTGCAGTACTGCCTATGACCGGAGGTCATTTCCTAGTTTTACAATCTTTGGATTAATTTTTCCATCTCTGATCTGTTCATGGATATACCTGGCCATCATTGTATCGCTGATCACCAATTCCGTAAAAGCTATGTGTGGGAAGAAGCGAGGGAGACACAGCAGAGTTCTGCACTTTGGCTGGAATGTTGTCCTCTTTGTCCAGTGAAGGTGTCAAGCCATGTTTGTCGGGGGTCATAACTGTCGATCGCTTTATTTATCACCCTTCCCTTTTAGTTCTTTTCCACTTTGAATCTATCAACATTGAAAAAGACTGCTTTTGTTTGGACCTTTGGCATTATTATCGTTGCTGTCCCCTTTTGTAAGAGCATGGGACTTTTACAGTCAGACGGGGATTTTACCCCGTTGCCTGTCACAAAGGCAGATTTCAGAGAAAGAATTACGCTTTTGGCATCATCATGGGTTGTAAATTTTATCTTGTTTCTCCCTTCTTTAGCTGCTGGACAAAGCTTCATCTTTTTCTCCATCCGGCAAGCAATATGACAGGCATGGATAACAACAGAAAACTCAAAAACATGGAATAGCTCGAGGATTGATCAACATCGTCGTGTCAGACTTTCTGTGCTGGTCTCCCATGGTCTACTGGGCTTGCTGGCATCTCAAGGAACTCGTGGTTTCTGGTAGATCCGCGTGGCTCTAGCCATCATGTGAGCCATTTAAACCTCA
>CM031598.1:22042220-22049887 GCA_018398815.1 Conus ventricosus
AATGTTTGCCTAATGAGCAAAAGTCGTTTAGATTGAAAGAAAAAAATACTGATAACTATAGAGATCCTGTACCAAACAACAATAGTACTATAAAGTATCAATATCTTTACAGGAAGTCAGGAATGCTGTCCGTCTGTTGGAAATAAAAAGGTTTCGGTTGGTTTGGAAATGGGATTTCTTACACGATGTTAAACCCCATTTACCAGAGAACTGGATAGTCATTTTACATAAATTATTTAACAAATGTTGGGAATGTGGACAAATTCCCGATATATGGAAGACGTCTATTGTGACTCCTATTCTAAAGCAGGGCAAGCCTCGGTCTGAGACGTCTAGCTATAGACCCATTTCAGTCACGTCTCATACTGGAAAAGTCATGGAAAAAATAATAAATTTTAGAATGGCCTATTACTGTGATAAAAATGATGTATTTTTCTTCACATCAATCTGGATTTAGAAAAGGACGAAGTACAATTGATCACCTGACACGACTAACTACTCAAATTAAGAAACAGTTTGCTAAACGTAAAAGTGTCCTTGCTTCCTTCTTTGATCTTACTAAAGCTTACGATAGAGTGTGGCACAGCCAAATTATTATATAAATTAAAACAAATTGTCTTTCTGGTCACGTCTACAATTATTGAAATCATTTTAAGTGGGAGACACATAATACCAAAGTTGGGGTGACTTTATCATCCTCAAGATCTATAAATATGGGAATTCCACAAGGTTCTATAATCTCCCCATTGTTATTCAATGTAATGCTATATGACTTATATACATGTTTTTCATCATATACCAAGGTAGCTCAATATGCTGATGACATTGCAATATGGATTAATGTATCTTTAAAGAAAAGAACAAATGTAAGGTCACATAAATTATATTCAGAAGCTCTTTCAGCACGAGCTGGATAAATTAAATAGTTATATGCATTTGAATGCTTTCAATTCTCTGTTGAAAAGACAACATTTGGTTCTCTTTAACAATGGATATAACCCAAGTAACCTGCCTATATTCTTTCTGGGGGGACGGGAAATTTTTTATAAACTTGAAGTAAAATTTTTAGGTGTCCTACTTACACCAAAACTAAACTGGGAAAAAAAATATTGACACAATTGTTACTAAAGCAGTTAAAAATAGTTGAATTTTCTAAAAATTGTCAGTCATTCTCCAATGGACAGGATCCTAAAGTTTTGTGCATTTAGCAACCAGTCCTGTACGATCAAGATTGACTTACGGACAGGAAGTATTCTTTCTGCTCCGCGATCGCATTTAAAGAAACTTCAAAGAATTGACAGTAAAGCTGTAAAGTTGGCCCCGGTGTACCTGTGCATACTAAGGTCCTCTGAAGCTTATAAGATAGCAGGCCTTTTAACACTTGATGAAGAAAGGAAAATAAGTTCTGTAAAATAGTAGTGAGACGATTGCGGTGGACGACCTTGAAGAGTTAAATACACGATCCGACATTGATTTTTCGAAAAATGCACAGAAAAATTCAAATTAGAGACGCTTCGTTCATATGTTTCAGACGTTTTTAATTCATCAAAGATTGACCCACACGAGGTAGCGCCTCGCGTACTGGTTCCGCCGGTACCCCCTTGGGAACTAACGGAAGTAACAGTTAACATTTTTTCTTCTGATCTAAATAAAGCGATTTCCCCCGCATGTGTTAGCAGCATCTGTCAAAATTGACCCTGAAGAAAAGTTTACTAACTATTGAAAGTATAAAACTACAGGCTCAGTTCTTGATGATGGTAGTGCGGGATCTGGCTTTGTAATTCCAGATTTCAAAGCTGAAAAATCATATATTTAGGTAAGGGTCATTCCATATTTACAGCTAACTAGTTGCTGTCCTGATGGCATAAATTAATTTAATTTCCTTGCCAGTCTCAATATTAATATCCTGTTTTGTGTTGATTCACAGTCAGTATTAAAAAGTTTGTATTGTTTCGAAAATACACAAAGAGAGAATTATTATTTGAGATTAAGTACATGTTGCACTGTCTTTACATGAAAGGTACTAATGTTTTTATTTTCTGGTTCCATCGCTCACCCTCCTTCGTTTTTAATGATCAAGCAGATAGAGCAGCAAAAAGGGAGCAAAGAATATATTTGGTAGTATTAAGGTTGATTGTCCTTTATCATACAAGGAAATTAGTCATATAATCGAGAGGGATTTCTGGAGTCAATACAGTTCCTCATCAAAACCTCGTCAGCAAACTCTGTCAAACTTGTGTCGATTAGCCGACCGGTTTCTAGCCTGACTTTTAGACTTTATGTAATTCCCTACGAACCAAGTATTGCCAGACTGTTACGTGCGTATGTCGTGGGATCTTTCAGTTCAACATGTGATTTTTGATTGTGAACTAACGAAACCCTTTTTGAATGGTGTTATACCAAGTGCTGACACTGGGCATGTTAATGTGTTTGACTTTTTAGATTCGTTGCCAGTTGTTTCTCTTTTTAAATTAACGAGTAACCTTTTGGGAAGTCCTTTAAGGAACATTTTATAATCATAATCGTAAGTTAGATTTTTAGTTATATTTATCTAATTTTTTCATAGTTACTGTCCTGCAATTCATCTATCCTTTAATTTTTGTTCCATGTAACCACATCGTCCTTTTTCTTTTATGATAATAGTCTAAAATTGTAAACAATATGTTATTTAGACGTCTGCCATCACCTATATGTGTGACGAGACGTAAAACAAAATTTCCTTCCTTCCTTACACACACACACACACACACACACACACACACAAAACAAAACACACACACACACACACACACACCACACCACACACACACACACACACAACACACACACACACACACACACACACACACACAACACACACACACACACACACACACAAGCACACATGCGCGCTCCCCGCCCTCCCGCATCACCCACCCCCACACACCTACCATTATAGAGAGGGAGAGAGAGAGGGGGAGAGGGCGCACGCCCGTGTGCGTGTGTGTGTTTAGTGTGTGCGTGTGTGCGTGTGTGTGTGTGTGTGTGTGTGTGTGTGGGTGGGGTGTGTGTGTGTGTGTGTGTGTGGTGTGTGTGTGTGTGTGTGTGTGTGTGTGTGTGTGTGTGTGTGTGTGTGCCTGTCTGTCTGTCTGCATAAATATTATTATTACTTTTACTATTATCATTATTACTATTGCTTTTGTTGTTGTTGTATAAGTAGTAGTGATAGTCATACTACAACATATAGTATAGTAGCAGCAAACAGCAGCAGCAGCAGCATCATCATCATTATTCCTGTTTTTTGTAGTTGTTGTGTTGTTACTGTTGCAATGTTAGTATTTATTTTTTCATTAAAGTAGTAGCAAGAGACTAGTAAAGTTATGAGTATCATATAACACGCATTCTTTCCCTTTAAGCCTCAGTCCCATTCTATAATTTCAGTCGTTCACCCAAGACCAACTGTCATTGTTTGTAATGTGTCTGTCCCTTTGTTAGGGGGCATAGCAGTTATGATGTTTCTTCTAACACATCAAGATTACTGGCAAAAACTGTTATTCTGGGAGATTAGCACAGAACATTCTGTCCATTCTTTGAATATTCCTTTAAAACCACCTTGACTCCCGTGATTTTTTCGGTTTTTGTTTATTTGTTTGCTTGTTTGTTTTGGTATGATTTAATACGCATGTTTGATTTTACAGATGTAGCTCAGGCATGATGGTCAGTTGGCGCAAATTTACTAGGCAGTCGAAGCGCTACTACTTCTTTCTCTCTCGGAAGCTATACCTAGTACCAAAGTTGTCCCACTATGTTTGGAATCGGTGTAGAACCTCTCATCTTTTTGGGAGCTGTGCGTAGCTTACAAAATGCTGTCGCTCATGGATGAGGACAAAGATTCATAACCTTTAGGAGGAATGCCGGTTGGAACGCGTGTTGCTTCCTGTCTTCTTGTCTTTTGGGAGCAAGAGACCTGAACCTTTGAATTGTTTGTCTAAGCTTTGCTATGGAAGATCAGATTGTTGGATTTACTTGCTGCACATTCTTTAAGCGAGGTCCGACTTGCCAAAAAAGCTGAGGTAACAACATACACTCATACACATTAACAAAACAGATTAATTATATAAGATTCATTCCGCCTGTAATAAACGTCAGAGAGAGAGAGGGGGGGGGTAGAGAGACAGACAGACAGAGACAGAGACAGACAGAGACAGAGACAGAGAGAGAAAGAGAGACAGACAGACAGACAGACAGACAGACAGACAGACTGAGAAGCAAATACAAAAGAAAGAAAGAAACTGAAACAACGTAACATCGATGTACTCGGTATAGTAACCAATGTAGAGCGTGCTGTTTGTCTTAGGGTCGAATAGACAAACTTCAGTGTGCTTGAAGCTATCAGTTGCCAGCTTGCCAGCCAGGATGACGCCAGAAATGGACGTGACGATGACGGCCAAAGTACCCGTGCTGAGCATCCTTTGTGCACGCAGTGGACTGACCACGCAGAAACACCGCTCAGCTGCTATCACCGTACTCAGAAACATGCTGACCCAGGAGAATCCTGCCAGACCTGAAGCAGCCCATACAAAACAAATCTGTGTCAGAGAGAAAGACAAAAGGATTAAAGGTGGGAGACGAATGAGATATTGGAGACAAGTTCTGTGAGTAAACAGGCAAATGCCACAGAACGAAAGGCACAGATTGTTTGTGAGTAATCTGGGTGCGGCTAGAGTAGCAGCTATATACATGTGTGTGTGTGTGTGTGTGTGTGTGTGTGTGTGTGTGTGTGTGTGTGTGTGTGTGTGTGTGTGTGTGTGTGTGTGTATAAACATATATATATATATATATATATATATATATATATATATATATATATATATATATATATATATATATGTTTATACACACACACACACACACACACACACACATCCCTTGCATCCTTGGATGGATCCTCAGCGTAGGCTCAGAGATTGTCCCCTACATTTTATACTGTTTGCATAATGCTTTTGGTTTTTAAGCACTTTTTTCCTCTCCACATTTTCCTTTTGTTCCATTTTACTACCCTTCGCTGGCTGCTTTGGGGTGCTGTTGAATTCTTTTGAACCCTTGGTGATGAGAACGCCACAGAGTGTGGACTTTGGTGTGTCTCTATTTGAGCCCAAGAGCACAGACACAATCAGCCGTGTCTCCCTGATGGGTCCGATCCGGCGGACGAAAGGCCTGGGAGCAGGCAATACAAATAGATCTGCCTTCGAAGGGAAGTACGATGGTTCCCTCAGGCTGCTAGTGAAGGGATTCTCATATTTATAATATATTCCCCCATTTTTTTTCATCTTTAATTTCTTTTTTAAAACTCAAATCTTTGCCAAGTCATTTACTATAATGACTGAAGAATTGTTAACCTGCACTTGTTTTCTCCCACTATTTAATTTGTTCAGCAGTATATATATATATATATATATATATATATATATATATAGAATTATAAACAAAGCTTGCTCTTATGTCTTAGATTGAAGAAATAGGGGAGATACGCATTCATACCTGCAGTGGCAGATGATTCTGCCTAACTAACAGTATGTGCTTGAGTGGTGGATGGGGAAAAAATAAAATAAATGCTTCTCAAAATGAGCCTTCAGCAAGCTTATATTCTCCAAGGGGGAGAGACATCCTCCAATAGGGAGGGAAACTCACTAACATATAACTCCTGGTCATATACCGATATTTCGAAACTTGGTGGTTTCTCCTCAGTGACCGCGGAAAGTGGTAATTTGACTCCCCTGCCTTTTCAGTTTTAAGAAGAATGCAATCCAAAAGGCTGGGGGTGCAATACCGTAGTATGTTTGTTGAGTTTCAAAAAACCAACCAAAGGTGCCATCTAAGAAGCAAAAGAAAAGCATGAAAGAGCAAAACAAGCTACATTTTCTTGTGAAAAGTAGAAAATATA
The DNA here is from genome assembly GCA_018398815.1 of Conus ventricosus. Lineage (NCBI taxonomy): Eukaryota > Metazoa > Mollusca > Gastropoda > Neogastropoda > Conidae > Conus > Conus ventricosus. The sequence goes on from CM031598.1 coordinate 22,048,144, forward strand.
ATATATATATATATATATATATAATCAGAGTTAAAAGCCACTCAGAACACCAACAGTGCTCAACCACGTAGGGAGCGACATACCAGTCTAAAATAGGATTTTAAAATGAAGAGGTTAAAACCTACAAGCTTGTTTCAAGCTAAAAACGCTCTCCTCAGGGTATAATACAATTTGGGCACGCCACCGGGGTTATATATTGTGGTGTGTGGGCGTGTGAGCTCTGCGCGTGCGGCACGTGGCCTGCCGGTTTTTTCTTTTTTTGGGGCGCGTTTATATGAGTATATATATATATATATATATATAGAGAGAGAGAGAGAGAGAGAGAGAGAGAGAGAGAGAGAGAGAGAGAGAGAGAGGAGAGAGAGGAGAGAGAGAGAGAGAGAGAGAGAGAGAGAGAACGAAACGAAACGAAACGAAATGTTCATTACCAGGGTATGAGATAAGCAATGTATTTTATTCCACCCAGCGCTGGGGAGGGGGGGGGGGCAGAAAGAGAGGAGAGAAAGAGAGAAAGGGAGAGGAAGAGAGAGAGGGGTGTGCAAGAGGAGACAATGACTGACTGACTGAATGGATGAATGAATGAATGTTGGTTTATTGATATAGACCTCAGCCTTTCATGAAAGGGTAAATTTACAGATATAACTCTCCATCATGCAACAGCATGAAGTAGCTATTTCTCTATGTTTTAAATACATACAAAACAGCTATAGTTTTTCGTATAACATCTGGTTTAGTGCATGCCATCAGTAAACTTAATTTGAACAAAACAAACTTCTTCATAATATTTAGGCTACAGAATGTTTTCTCTAGTTTCTTTCAGCCTTTGACAACAAAGAACGACGTGTATCTCATCTTCTTTAGACAGCTAGTATCTGACAGACGGGTACATCAGACGGCAATCATCACGAGATTTATACCTAAAACGATATACATTCAAATCAGACATATCCAGTCTAAGCCTACGGATTATAAATTTCAGCTTTTGGTCCACATTTACTTTGCAAACAATGTTTTACATCATGGATATTACACAAAGTTGTATACAAATCAAATATTTCACAAGTGTGAATTTGATTATTGCAGTTTTGCTACTGATAATCAGTCAAACGCTGGCAAACCATTGCTGTAAATTTGTTTTGGCGTCATATACTGTACCATGTCAGACCATAGCATTCAACGGCAGTTAGCCAGCTCTGTCAGGCCGAATTTTATCCGTGGCCAATGCAGTCATAAGACAGTCACGTGACGTCACCCCACTTCCGCCTCCGGAAGAAGCCGGTGTCAACTTCTTCTACTTCATTCACCTTCGGCCTGCCGTCAAAGCAAGATAAGTCTGTGCTCTGTCATCGCCTACACTTGCCTTTGTGTTAAGATTGCTGTGTCTTTGTTTATATACTTGATTCTGTTGTGCCTTGCGCTAAACCCTGAGTATTCTTGCCGCGTGAGGCTCTTGGTGGGAGTGCAATTACTGGAAATTAAGCAATTTTTCCCATACTCTCGCGACTTAGCGTTCACGATCGTCGGTTCCTTCGATCGTCGCTACACTTGTGCGTGTTTTATCATCGCCACGTGTTCACTTCTATCAAATTGTTTTTGGATCGCACCCTTCCCGTCTCGGTTTTACGGTCGCATCCTACTGTCGCATTCCTCCTCCTTTGTCGGGCTACACGCTCTGTTATCTCGCGATTTACTCGCCGGTCGTCTTTGTTCTACCGCGACTTCCTCGCCGGGCGTCGGCGGGGCC
>CM031598.1:22049987-22068115 GCA_018398815.1 Conus ventricosus
GAGCGGTCCTATGCCCCAAGGATCTGAAAGCGACGACGACTACATTGACCTGCTTCGGTTTGGGAGCCCTTCGCGTGAAGGCGAAGACGAGCTCCTTCGTGGGAGAATGGATCGCGTTCGATATTCGTGGTACAATGCTACCAGAGGGTACCCCGCGGGAACTATGTTATTGTATGCCAGTTTGCTGTTGGTGCGAGGCGGTTCCAGGTACAGGAAAGCTCGAAAGACTTTTCTCCACAACGCGTCTTTGATATTATACCGTTCAAACTCTTTTTCAAAATCCTCCCGAGTCCACTTCGAAAGGTTCTCGCGCAATTCCTCGATTCTGGACATCAGATTCGGAGTGAGGGAGATAGCAACGACGTGGTTCCAACTCTCGTTCGTGCCTTGATAGCGCTCCATGTTACTGTTGTTCGAGGGGTACACGTATGCTATTTAACCTCATTTTTCCATTCCTCCTCACAACTTTCTTTTTCCCCTTTCCTTCTGTCCATTCAAAGTCACACAAGCGCTTGTTGGTTATCTCACTTTTTTTTATATATGCAATTGTACAAACCACAAAGCTTTTTTAAAAAAAACAGAAAGAGAGAGAGCGAGAGAGAGAGAAGTTTTTGTCCAAGACACAGTTTATTTACAAAGTTCCTGGCTCATTTATTCAGGAAATTTGTAAATTTCCTTTGAAAACCAGCGATTTTGCAAAAACCCCGAATGAAACAGTAAAATTACATTGAACGTAATCTTACTAGCGACTTCACATTTTCGCTGGACTTTGTAAATTCACCGTAAACATATATAAATATATATATATATATATATATATATATATATATATATATAACAAACTAATAAATTCCAAGGATAAGTACCGCGCACCGTTCCAGCAACTTACAGAGCAGCTTGGTGTTGCAATGACTGCAAGAAATATTGAATTATAAACAAAGCTTGCTCTTATGTCTTAGATTGACGAAATAGGGGGAAATAAGCATTCATATCTGCAGTGGTAGATGATTCTGCCTAACTAACAGTATGTGCTTGAGTGGGTGAATGGAGAAAAATAAGAGCAAGCTTTGTTTAAATTCAATATTCTTGCAGTCATTGCAACACCAAGCTGCTCTGTAAGTTGCTGGAACGGTGCGCGGTACTTATCCTTGGAATTTATTAGTTTGTTGTATTTTAGTCCCTTGCGGATTCATTCCAAGAACTGACCCTCAGCACTTGTGTCTTAAGAGGATATCTTTTTATATTTTTTACTTTTCACAAGAAAATGTAGCTTGTTTTGCTCTTTCATGATTTTCTTTTGCTTCTTAGGTGGCACCTTTGGTTGGTTTTTTGAAAACTCAACAAATATACTACGGTATTGCACACCAGCCTTTTCTGGGATTGCATTCTTCTTAAAACTGAAAAGGCAGAGGAGTCAAATTACCACTTTCCGCGGTCACTGAGGAGAAACAACAAGGTTTCGAAATATCGGTATATGACCAGGAGTTATATGTTAGTGAGTTTCCCTCCCTATTGGAGGATGTCTCCCCCTTGGAGACTATAAGCTTGCTGAAGGCTCATTTTTAAGAAGCATTTATTTTATTTTTCTCCATTCACCCACTCAAGCACATACTGTTAGTTAGGCGAATCATCTACCACTGCAGATATGAATGCTTATTTCCCCCTATTTCGTCAATCTAAGACATAAGAGCAAGCTTTGTTTATAATTCAATATTTCTTGCAGTCATTGCAACACCAAGCGGCTCTGTAAGTTGCTGGAACGGTGCGCGGTACTTATCCTTGGAATTTATTAGTTTGTTGTATTTTAGTCCCTTGCGGATTCATTCCAAGAACTGACCCTCAGCACTTGTGTCTTAAGAGGATATCTTTTTATATTTTTACTTTTCACAAGAAAATGTAGCTTGTTTTGCTCTTTCATGATTTTCTTTTGCTTCTTAGGTGGCACCTTTGGTTGGTTTTTGAAAACTCAACAAATATACTACGGTATTGCACACCAGCCTTTTCTGGGATTGCATTCTTCTTAAAACTGAAAAGGCAGAGGAGTCAAATTACCACTTTCCGCGGTCACTGAGGAGAAACAACAAGGTTTCGAAATATCGGTATATGACCAGGAGTTATATGTTAGTGATTTCCCTCCCTATTGGAGGATGTCTCCCCCTTGGAGACTATAAGCTTGCTGAAGGCTCATTTTTAGAAGCATTTATTTTATTTTTCTCCATTCACCCACTCAAGCACATACTGTTAGTTAGGCAGAATCATCTACCACTGCAGATATGAATGCTTATTTCCCCCTATTTCGTCAATCTAAGACATAAGAGCAAGCTTTGTTTATAATTCAATATATATATATATATATATATATATATATATATATATCTGTGTGTGTGTGTGTGTGTGTGTGTGTCGGAAGAAATGCTTGTCCCCCTTGACATGTATACATTATGTATGATGTGTATATTTATGGAACACTGAAGTGGGATGGACATACGCGATTGCTGATCACTGTGTGCTTTTTTCATCTTTTCATACTTCATGTTTACATTCTCACAAACTGATGTGGCTTCACACACACGCGTACCCGCGCACGCGGGGGCGCGCGCGCACACACACACACACACCAGCGCATACTGTTGCATACTGTTTTTTTGTGTTTTTTTGCATTGCAAGGTGTGACTGATATTTCTAAGTTTTCTTTAAGTGTGTGTTGTGTGGTGTGTGTGTGTGTGTGTGTGTGTGTGTGTGTTAATTTTGTGGAAAATTTGGTCTGGTCCATTTGGCCGGCGTTTGGTCTTTCTTCGGTTGTAAAGATGTGATCTTACTTGTGTAAACAAAACGGTCTAACAGTACAGTAAATGATATCTGCCACTCATCTATAACATGAATACTACTACTACTACTACTACTACTACTACTACTACTACTACACTCTCTCTCTCTCTCTCTCTCTCTCTCTCTCCTCTCTCTCTCTCTCTCTCTCTCTCTCTCTCTCTCTCTCTCTCTCTCGTTTGTGCTTCTGCGTTTGATGTTTCGGTTCCTTCTCTTCAATGAAGATTCCTGTTGTACATCTGTGATTGAAACAAAATGTGCATCAGATTATTATAATTGCAAACATGTAAACAATCCCAAAGCGAAAGAAGTAGTTGAAAACATGATTGAAAGCTTAGAGCTTAACGACATATGGAGAGATTTAAACCCGGAATGTCTCCGTTACACATGGAAAAGAACCAACCCTTTTCAACAGGCCCGGTTAGATTTTTTTTCTCATTTCAGATTCAGTTGTTTCATTTGTAAACGACGCAGATATTGAACATGGATATAGAACCGATCATTCTGCAATTTCACTAAGCCTTAAATGTAAAGAAACTGTCAAGCATAATACCTTCTGGAAATTGAACGTATCCCTTTAAAAGATAAAGAATATATGCATGAAATAAATATGGAGATTGAAAAAGTCAAAGAAGAGTATACAGTAAATGCGGTTAAAAAGACAATGGATGAAAATACATAGCTTTCTGTCCCAGATGATGTCTTCCTCGATTTTCTGCTGATGAAACTTAGATCAATAACAATTGCACATGCTACAATGAAGAAAAAAAAAGGCAGATGAAGAGAGACAGCTAGAAGAGGATATGCGAAAACTGGAGAAAGTTGAAGAGAAAACGGGAGAAGACGTATTAATAATAGAAATGAAGAAAGAACAATTAATCATATTCGTGAAAAACGAATGGAAGGGGTATTATTAAGGTCCAGGGCTAGATGGGTAGCTGATGGGGAGAAAGTTAGTAAATATTTTTGCAATCTAGAAAAGCGACACTATGTTAGTAAAAACATGGCCAGACTCATAGACCAGCAAGATAAAATTTTGATAGACCAGAAAGATAACAATCCAAGAAGTGCAGAGATTTTATGAATCATTATATGCTGAATCTGTAGTAGATGATTGTGAGATTAGAAATTTAGTGAATGATATCCCTTGTATAAACGAAACAGACGCAGAAAGATTAGAGGGAGAAATAACATTAGAAGAAGCTACGTATGTTCTGAGTAAAATGAAAAATAATAAAAGTCCAGGCACAGACGGCTTTAGTGACGAATTCTTTAAAGTATTTTGGAAGAAATTAGGTGGATTTGTTGTAAGAGCACTTAATGCGAGTTTCAGAAAAGGAGAGCTATCTTGTGTACAGAGAGAAGGAATTATAACTTCTATCCCTAAAGGTGATAAATCAAGGCAATACATAAAAAACTGAGACCTATCTCACTTTTAAATGTAATTTATAAAATAGGATCATCCTGTATAGCCAATCGGTTAAAGTAAGTTCTACCAAATATAATTGATGAAGATCAAACAGGGTTTATCAGAAATAAATATATTGGAGATAACTTAAGGTTGATATATGATATGATAGCTTATCTAGACAAACATAATCTACCCGGATTGCTTTTGAATATAGATTTTGAAAAGGCTTTCGATTCGATAAACTGGAATTTTATGTTTAAAGTACTGAAAGCATTTGGTTTTCAAGATGATATATGCAGATGGATAGGTACGTTCTACAAAAATATTATATTATGTGTCATTGTAAATGGTCAGGTTTTGGATTGGTTTAAAAATTAAAAGAGGCTGCAGACAAGGAGACCCCCTATCTCCTTTATATTTGTATTATGCATAGAAATATTGGCTATTATGGTCAGACCGAATTCTAATATCCATGGGATCTCAGTGAACAATGTTGAACACAAGATTTCTCAGTACGCTGATGACACAGAATTCTTACTTGCAGGAGATAGGGGCTGTTTTGAAAACTGTATAGATGTTCTTGATAGGTTTGGTTCTGTGTCAGGCCTTCATATGAATGTAGGAAAAACCAATGTCGTTTGGCTGGGAAGTGAGGAACATTCTGAAATCCGTTATATGGAACATTTAGGTATGGAATGGAATCCATCTAAATTCCGAGTATTAGGAATGTGGTTCACTAATGACCTGAAAGAATGTGTAGATATAAATTACTCGGAAAGACTAGCAGATGTCAAACACTTATTCACAATATGCGTAAAACGACAGTTAACACCCCTCGGTAGGGTAGCAATATTCTCTTATTCTCTCAAAGTTGACACATCTCTGGTTACTATTACCAAACCGACCAGACATATTTTTTTCAAACATGTCAACAGGCTTGTTACAAATTTGTTTGGAATAAAACGTCAGATAAGATTAATCGAAAAACTGCACATAAAAGTATCAAAGATGGCGGCATTGGTCTTCCTGAACTCAAACTTTTGTTTTATCTCTGAAGCTGTCCTGGATACGTAAAGCTGAGATGTCAACCCATAGATGGTGAAATATTCTGTTGTTTAACTTCCCTAAGTGGTCGCTTATGAAAAATATGGTCCAGAATTCGTTTCCAAATTCACTAAGTATAATCAGTTTAAGGCTGATGTTCTTGATGCGTATAAAGTTTTTTTATTACAAGTGTTCCCAAAAAAAAAAAACTCCACTGAACTTCTTGCCGAACCATTATGCCATAATAAGCGATTTCAAATCGAAAAGAAGTGCATTGTATCGAAAAAAAAAAACTAAGTTGCAAAGATATCAACTGTCTCGCCCACTTTTTTGATGACAAAGGAAAGTTTTTGCCACATGCACGTTTTAAAGAAAAATATAATGCAAATATTGATTTTGTCACTTTTGCTGGCTATAAATCGACAATAATGGACTATGGAAAAACGTCTGGTATCACTTAAAAAAAATGATAAGTACATAAACTCATCATTGTGCTTTAAACATCTTTTCGCTATAAATAAAGGCTCCACGTTGTGTTATGATATCATCATTGCGAATAACCCTAAGCCAAAATATTGTGATAAATGGGACATGAAATTGTTGATGCAAAATAATTGGAAACCCTGTTTTTTGCACGCGCATAAGATACGTGATGTAAAGGCTGCAGTGGTTTCAACTGAAAATGTTACACAGGTGTTTATGCACAAATGTTGTTTTAAAAGAGATTGGAATCGTTGAAAGAATAACTGTAGTTTTTGCAGCACATCCAAAGATAGCATTGATCATAATTATGTTTTGGAAATGTCACCATGTACAAGTATTTTGGAATGCTCTCATTGGCTTAATGAAAGAAAAATGTTGAATGCTGAAAATGTCCTTTTGACAGAAGCACTCGTACTATTTGGCTATGACAATATGATTGTGGGCGACACCGTCTTTTACTTTATAATACTATTTGCGAAGCATTACATATACGTTTGTAAAATAAACAACACCCTGCCACAAATACAAGTATTCATAAACAAATTAAAATTTAGATACAAAATTGAGGAACATATTGCATATTTGAAATTAAACCATGCAGATGTTTTGACCAGATGGCTGGCATACAGACCATTAATGGATACTGTTTAACATTTATACCCTTTTGTCTTTCTTTCTTTTCAAAAACAAGTTGCAGCAATAGATTTAGAAGTATAAGATGAAGTGTGTAAATGAACACCTTTTTGTACATTATTAGAGGCCTGAGTTCAATATTTTGCCAAACATACTGATTTGAAAACATCCTTGTCAGCATAATTTTTTCTTGATACATCCACCGCTCTCTCTCTCTCTCTCTCTCTCTCTCTCTCTCTCTCTCTCTCTCTCTCTCTACTCTCTCTCTCTCTCTCTCTCTCTCTCGTATTAGATAATGTTTGCATGAATTTGTGAATTCACATTGTTTGGGGTGATTTCTTTCTTTATTATTTATTCATGTACATACTTGCCTTCCCTGTATATATACATGTATGAATGCAAATAAATAAAAGTTTTTTTAAAAAAATAAATAAAATTAAAAATTAAAAAATGATAACAAATGCTTCTTAAAATGACCCTTCAGCAAGCTTATAGTCTCCAAGGGGGATACAATCTCCAAAGGGAAGAACACTTACTTCAAGAAACACACTATGGTATAGTACACCAGCCTTTTTCTGGGATAGCATTCTGCTTAAAACCTAAAAGGCAGAGGAGTCAAGTTAGGCCTTTCCGAGGTCACTGAGGAGAAACAATCAGGTTTCGAAATACCCGTATCTGACCAGGAGTTATGATATGTTAGTGAGTTTTGTCCCGTTTGGAGATTGTCTCCCCCTTGGAGACTATAAGCTTTCGTACAGACGTCTTCTGTTAAATGCTTTGTTCAAATATAACACGAGCTGTTTAACGATTTTCTCATTTCTTGACGATAACATAACAAGTTTAAATAAGCATGACTGTTTGAAATAATTTATGTGGAATAAACTATTCTCTGAGATTACAAAATTGTGGGCAAATAAGCACAAAATGAAATTCATCCTCTTTGACGTGCCACATAATGGACAAAGAAGATACCAATTTCTTAATTGTCTATAGCGAGAATGTTACGGATGTTTTGGTGCGTGTGTCTGTTTGTCTGACTCACAGAAATGCGGATGCATGTACGATTTTTAATTCACACACACCCACACATTCGAAACATGGACGGCCAGGCAACAAGTCAACGTTTTTCTCTTTTTTTTCCAGTTTTTATCAAGATCGGCCCAACGATACTTCACTTAACAGAGTCAAATGCTTTTTCGAAGTCAATAAAAGCAACATACAATTTGCGATTTAATGAAAATTGTTTGTGAACGAAAGCCATGAAGATAATCATATGATCGATAGCAGAATAATTTCGCTTGAACCGAGCTTGGAGTTCGGTGATATTGTTTTGCTCTACCCATTCTTGAAGTCTACTGTTAATAATAGCACTATACAGTTTACTACATACCTTAAAAAGTAAAACAAACTCTGTAATCATTAGGATCGTTGGTATGCCCCTTTTTATACAGAGGAAGAACAATTGATTCTGTCCAACTTTCCAGGTAAATTCCGTTATCAAATGAGGAGTTGCAAAACCTGCATGATAAAATCCAGGACTAAATTTGATTTACAAGCATGTTTTAATTGTTCCCAATGATTCCATCAGGACCAGCATCAGGACCAGCAGTTTTGCGTTTCTTTATTTTTTTCAAAGCAATCAAAATTTCTTCTACTGGAATGGGACGATTTAAACTTCTGTGATTATCATCATTAAAACTTCTATCATCATAATCTTTATCATATGCATCATCATTGTTGTTGTTGTCACTTTCAGCGTGATATCCGACGGTATGCAGATGATCATTAGTAAAGTGTTTGTGCTTTTCAAGCAATCTTTTAAAATGTTGAAACCCTTCACTTACACCAAAGTTATTGGTAGGCTGCTTCCTCTTTTTTGAAAACTTGCGCATGCGCTGCCAGAATTCTTTCTGATCATGCATAGAATGTAGTAATTCAGTTATCACTGCATTGTTGAACTAATTTTCTTTTCTCTTCAGCATATTTTTATACTCATGTCTGGCTATAATATTATAATAAAAAGTCACGATTAGGCAGATAAAATGTTGCAACGAAATTTTTTTAACAAGTTACGGGCCTTTCTTTTACCGATGCGACATTCATTTTCACACCAGTCATCACTTTTTGTACTGTCACCAACACGTACTTTGCTTTTCCAAACATTTTGCTGCACTTGTTTTGCAATTTTTGAAAAATTTCCAAGTCACATTAATATCATATTTATCAAATTGATTGCAGTTACCACTTTGTGTTGGTACCAATTGTAGAGACTGTGTGTGTGTGCCAATGGTTTTACCCACTATGAATATGCATGCATGACTCACATCCTAAGCATCCTGGAAGGACCATTGTCGAGAATAAACTGGCGCACTTCTGCCAGAGCTCTCCCCACTGTAAGACGTGTGTCCTATGGTGTGCCTGCTTGAGGGATATTCCTCCCTCGTCTATCCTGACATACAAAGTGTTTGTATGTATTGTGCGTCCTGACAAAACATGGTGTCAGAAGTGAAGAACTGATTTCTCCTGTGAAGTGACAGTTTAAGTGTTAAAAATGTCTTTTAAACCGCCAAAAAACTTCAACTTTCGGGAGCCATCCCGGTGGCTGGCGTGGAGAGACTATTTCCGCCGTTACCGGTTAGTGTCAGAGCTACACAATAAATCTGGTGAGTCCAAGTGGCCAGCCTGGTGTACTGTATGGGCCTAGAGGCAGACAAGATCTTCAATCAACTTTCAATTAACTGTACACGGTTAACGGCCGACCAGCAGAAAGACTATACAACTGTGGAACAGTGTTTCACGGACTATTTCGCGCCTAAAAGGAATGTCATTCATGAACGTGCAGTGTTCACAGACGGTGCCAGCAGGTTGGGGAAAGCATAGAGGAATATGTGCGTGCTCTCTATGAACTGTCGGAATTAGCAGAATTCGAGAATAGAGAGGCTACTATCAGGGACAGACTTGTGCTTGGAGTGTGTGACCAAGAACTTTCAGAAAAGCTTCAAATGGAGAGTGAGCTTACCCTGCAAGGCGCAGTGCAAACAGCAAGGCACAGTGAAATGATCAAGTTGCAGCTAAAAACACAAAGAGAGAGTGAGAAGGAGGTGTCCACAGTTAGCCGACACCATCACCGGTCTGCAGCGGGAAACCCAGCAGGGGGCGAGGCCATACTGCACCGCGTGGTCCCAGAGGCGAGAGGGTGCTAGCGCCGCCAGCCCCGGGTACCAGCGTCATGGCAACGAACGTGGAGGCCTGATTCACAACTGCAGGTTTTGTGCGGGCTCTCACGCGAGACGGCGTGCCCTGCCTACGGAAAGGACTGTAAAAGCCTGTGGCAAGCAAAACCACTTCGCGCGCTCACAGACCTGTAAGGGCAGCAAGTCTGTGAATGAAATTCTTGATCAGCGCCGCGAGCCGTGGGTGGAGGAAGGAGAGGAAGATGAGTACTACCCTCTGCTCCATTACCAATGGTGATCTCCCTTGGACAGTTGACTTGTCCCTTGGCAGCAGTACTGCCACCTTCAAAATAGACACTGGGCTGATGTCTCTATCATGTCACATGACACCTACGATGAACTGAAACCTCAGCCCCCAATACAACCCACAAAGACAATCCTCCGCAGCCCTGGGGGAACCATAGACTGTAAGGGGAAGATTCTGATAGAAGCAAAATACAAAGAACAAACTTTTCCTATCCCTGTGTACGTAGTGAACTCAAACCAGCAGAATCTCTTGAGTAGAGAAGCAGCATGCAGGATGGTTTAGTGAAAAGAGTTGACTCTATCGGGTTTGGTGAGCTAGACGGAAACCCAATAAAGTGCCCTCCAGTCAAAATACAAATAAAGAAGACTCTGAACATATAGTGTTGTGACGGCACGTAGAGTCCCAATACCCCTTCTGCCCAAAGTCAAACAAGAACTAGGGAAGCTTAAAAAACTTGGTGTAATCGAAAAGGTGAATGAACCGACAGACTGGTGTGCACCAATGGTGCCAGTTGTCAAGAAAAATGGTGAAATTAGGATCTGCAACTGACTTCAAGAAATTAAAATGCTGCAGTGAAGAGGGAGCGCTACATGCTACCCTCAGTGGAAGATGTGATACACCGCCTGGAAGGAGCCAAAATATTCAGCAAGCTGGATGCGACTTCTGGGTTTTTCCAAATACCTCTAGACGACAGCACAGCAAAACTTACCACCTCATCACACCCTGTGGTCGATATTTCTACCACAGATTACCCCAGGGTATCACTTCCGCCCCGGAAATCTTCCAAAGAACGATAGAAAACATTCTGGCAGACCAACAGAATGTCATCTGCTTCTTCGACGACATTCTTGTCTTCAGCGAGGACGAAAAGGCTCATGAAGAACATTTGAATGCTGCGCTACTACCCTTCATGAAGCTGGAGTCAAGCTCAAACGAGATAAGTGTTCACTCCGCAAGAAAGAAATCGAATTTCTTGGCTTCACTATCAGTGGCCAAGGCGTCAAGCCAAGCAAAGGAAAGGTAGAAGCCATCATCAATATGCCCAACCCAGAGAACGTGGCAGACCTCCGTCGTCTGTTGGGCATGATAAAATTTCCTTGGACGCCATCTGCCTAACCTTTCCTCAACGATCCAGCCAATGACGGAGCTGCTGGAGAAGGATCGTGCGTGGGTCTGGGGACCACAGCAGGCCAGTGCTCTCAGCAAGGTCAAGGAGACACTAACTTCCGCCCAGACGCTGGCGTTCTATGACCCAGAGAAGCCAACCATCATCAGTGCCGACGCCAGCAGCTTCGGACTTGGTGCCGTACTCCTCCAAGAGCACGATGACATCGTGCGGGCCTGTTGCATTTGCATCCCGCACGCTGCAGAAGGCCGAGCGACGGTATGCCCAAATAGAAAAAGAGTGCTTAGCAACAACATGGGCTTGTGAGAAGTTTGATCGCTACCTCGTCGGCCTGGGGCACTTCAAAGTCGTCACCGACCACAAGTCCCTTGTCCCTTTGTTTAATAACAAGGACCTTTCTGAGACTCCCCTAAGGTGCCAGCGTCTCCTGATCCGGCTCATGCGGTTCAACTTCAAGGCCACGCATGTGCCGGGAAAAGAAATGCTGGTGGCCGACGCCTTGTCGAGAAGTCCTCTGGCCCGCCGACACCTCAACATCACAGCAAAACGATGTTGAGACACACATCGACTCAGTCCAGTCGTCGTGGGCAATCAGCGACGCTGGATTCAACAAATTCAGAAAGGAGTCTGAGTCTGATGTCTGCATCAAAGCTGCTACTAACTATACGATCAACGGCTGGCCAGAACACAAGGAAGATGTGATACTAGCAGCCCGTGACTACTATGTAATAAGAGGAGAACTGAGCATCCATGACGGCATGCTCGTGAAAGGGGACAGAGTGGTCATACCCTACTCTATGAGGAAAGAAATGCTACAAAGAATCTATGAAGGGCACATGGGGATCACGAAGTGCCAAGAGCGGGCCCCGCAGTCTGTGTGGTGGCCGCACATCAGCAAAGACATTAAAGACACTGTCTCCAGATGCCAACATTGTGCGACATATAGGCCGGCACATCCCAGTGAGCCCCTTCAACCATCTGTCTTCCCGGACCGCCCATTCCAGAAGGTGGGCGTAGACATCTGTGACTATCAGAACAAACACTATTTGGTGCAGGTAGACTACTACTCTAAGTACATCGACATCGCCTACCTCCCGAATATCAGAGCAGCAGCTGTGGTGGGGAAAATGAAGTCCTTCTTCGCCCACCATGGCATTCCTCAGCAAGTGATATCGGACAACGGAACTCAGTTCACGTCCAGTGAATTTCGGACTTTCGCGGAAAAGTGGGGGTTCCAGCACCTCACATCGAGCCCTCATTACCCCAAAGTAATGGTGCCGCCGAGAGAGCCGTGAGAACTGTCAAAGAAATTCTACGGCAGGACGACATATTTCTCGCCCTCCTAACCTACAGGGCGACACCCATTCCAGACCTTGGAGCGAGTCCCGCTGAGTTAGCCATGGGCAGGAAAATTCGCTCAACGCTACCCATGCTTCCATCTCAGTTGGAGCCTCGCATCATCACTCCGCCCAGGTGCAGGAGCGAGACGCAATTGCAAGCAACGGCAGAAACGCAGCAACGACCGCCATCACGGAGCCCAGAATCTCCCAGACTTGAAGCCTGGCGACCCTGTCCTCATGAAGACGGGCAGCGACAAAGCCTGGAAACTGCCGGGCGAAGTCGTGGAAGAATGTGCCCCGCGGTCATACCTGGTCAAGACACCTGAAGGCCAGCTACGTCGCAACCGACGTCATCTGCAGCGACTGCACCCAGAAGCATGCAGAACGGACGATTTCCGTCGTCCCTCTACTCCCATTCATCTCGGGGGCAACACGAGGTCACTCCGAGATAAGCAGCAGCCACCGACACAGCAGCCGCCGACCCCTGTGGCCGCTTTGCCCGACACCCGATCACCGCTGGTGCCAGACAGCTCGCGATTAGCGCCGCCACCACCCTTATGCACGCGTTCTGGTCGAGTGATCCAGAAGCCGGCAAGATCCAGTGATAGCTGTGTATTTCACAGTTGCCTGGTGCCCGAGTCTGGCAGGCATACTGCAATATTCAATTTGGTATCAAATAATTAGAAAGTTAGTTCTGTGTATCAACTGTGTAGATGTGTTTATTCTGTATGCCTGGTGCCCACGTCTGGCAGGCATACAGTTGTATTCCCTGTGGATACAGTGAATTCCTTATGGATTACCGTGATTATCCTTATGGATTACCGTGGATTCCCTATGGATTACAGTGAATTCCTTATGGATTACAGTGTTAAATCAATGCCATTATTTCAGTCCTATGTGTGCTTTCTTAAATTGAGGCCTGAAATTTTGTTTATGACGGCATCTTTTAAAATTCACCCAAAGTCCTTTATAATGGCATCATTGTGTTGTAGTTCCATTAGAACTGTGAAGTTACTTGTGAATCCTAGTCTTTTATTATAATTTTTCTGTGTGCTATCTGTCATTCAAACGACATCTGCCATAATTGTGCTTGATAAGGATTTCGATGACAGCCACGTGTGTTGACTTCTTTATTATGGCAAGTTAACCTTGTGTTGTTCGGATCCTTCATGATTGCAACTTTTATGGCTATGTGATTGAAATAATATGCTTGCATGCAGTGTTGTAATTTTGTGTTCTTCTTTAACTATATAATCATATGCAACTACATGGGAAGCCATACATTCAAAAGCTGACAATCAATTGTGTTCTAAACCGCTCCTTACGAAACAAAAGAATGAAATACTCTAACAAAAACACTGAAGACAATATGGTCACAAGAACAAAATTTTGACTTTTATTTGTTTACAAGTGAAAAACGCCGTATTGAATGATGAACATGGAAGAACTGTACAAACACATTGTGTTATTGAAAATATGAAAGAACTGTGCCAGTGACAATTGGAAACTTTTTAATTGATATATCTCCCCCAGTACTAACAGATTTTTTCTCTATTGAAAAGGACTCTAAAGATAACGCACTAAAGTTTAACGATAAATGTTTATGTATTTAGTTAATTGCTATTAACTTTAGAAGGGGAAGATGTGTTGGTACAACTTGTAGAGACTGTGTGTGTGTGCCAATGGTTTTACCCACTATGAATATGCATGCATGACTCACATCCTAAGCATCCTGGAAGGACCATTGTCGAGATAAACTGGCGCACTTCTGCCAGAGCTCTCCCACTGTAAGACGTGTGTCCTGTGGATGCCTGCTTGAGGGATATTCCTCCTCGTCTATCCTGACATAAAAGTGTTGTATGTATTGTGCGTCCTGACAAAACACACTTGAATTTGTAATTCATCAGAACATAGTGATTAAAAATAAATCGCATAAGTTCATTCCATACAAACTTCTCAGTCACATAACATGATATTTTTCTTGTACACGGATTTCTTATCATTCTGAAACTAACGCTTAGCTGCAATGGCATACCGATTCGATTCAATCTAGACAACCAATTTACAGTTTTGACTATCAACGTACAAAAAGTGCAACATAAATAATCATTAACGGCTTCCACGCTAATATATACGTGAGGACCTGATGGTCGCCATACACATACCATCACAATGCACAATCAAGCATTTCACAAACTAAGTAACATTTACCATAGTTTTAAGTTCTCTATTGTCGCGACATTCAAAGGTCCACTTTCAGCTACTTTGAAACAGATATTTTTTTAAGTCCGGAGAGACATTCGCAGTCCTACTGTTTAAGTCACCACAGAGGATCAAGTAAGTACTGTTACTATCAATAGAAAACCAGCAATCCCAAAGAAAATTCCTCCAACAAAGTGATTCCATTTTCAGTATCAACATGTACATGATAAGGCGAACCTTCAGATGGAACATGAACACATAACTATACAATGTGTTTCAATATCCCAAACAATGATTTGCCAATTAGAAAAGCACAACACAAACTAGACTTAAGGTTATCAATTTAACATTAGGACACATATACTGACTTCCATAAAAAACGCGAAAGCAAAACAAGCTGAAGGTTAGGGGCGAATTTTATTGGTTCACAATTGTACAGAGTGGAAGCGAGAATTCAACGTGATTTGATTCAATTACACCGGTAATGTGTGAAAATGTCATCAGCAATATGTCTTTGTGTGGAAAATCCAAGGTCACGTGACAAACCAGCTTGAAAGTCCTAATACCGTGTGTGGCACCATCTGCATGGACAACTGCTTGACACTTGCAGCTCATTGAGTGGACCGGGTTGTTGATGCGTCCCCTTTGGCACACCGCCCACACATGGACGATGGCCCTGGTGAATGTTGAGCTGCTGTTGCTGGTCGTGGACGCAGGAGGTCCAACCGTTCTGCCAAGTTCATCCCAAAAATGTTCTATTGGGTTTAAATCGGGACTGAGGGCTGGCCAGGGCACCACATTGACGTTCTTATGCTGAGAAATTGCTGGTGGCCCTGGCTGTGTGTTTGGGCTTGCATTGTCCTGTTGGAATGTCCAGTTTGGGGTGTTGCGCAAAAAAAGGAACAACATGGGGTCTGAGCACCTGGTGGATGTAGCGCTGTGCATTGACACCCTGCCCGTGACCAGGACCAATGTTCTGAAAGATGACTGGTCCTATGGCGTGGTTAATGCCAATTGCACCCCATATCATAACGTTCGGGGCCTCCCCAGGGGTTCCGCTCTACCACACAGGAGTCAGCATAGCGTTCACACAGGTCGACGCCATATTTTGACACGACCGTCAGCCATGTCAATACAAAAACGGCTCTCATCTGAGAACAGTATGCGTCTCCACTGCTGCGTGCGCCAGATGATTCGGGCTTGTGCCCACTGCAGCCTGTGCTTCCGGTGTCTTGGTGTCAGTACCGGACCTCTGTGAGGACGCCTACATGCCAGCCCGTTCTCCTGAAGACGCCGCCGCACAGTATTAGGCGGGATTCGTTGCTGGAGATTCCCAGGCACCTGTCGAGCAGTGTTAGCGGCTGTTTGCCGCCTGTCCTGCAGATGGGTTCGAACAAAATGGCGATCCTCTCTTGGTGTGGTGACCCGAGTACGGCCTGGCCGGGGACGATCATCAGTGGTACCAGTGACTCGCATGCGGTTCTGCAGACGATAGATGGTTGAGATGTGGACGTTAAAGATGTTGGCGACCTGCCTGGCATCCACACCAGCCTCCAGATAGCCTAGGGCACGATTGCGTTCCTCTGCTCGTAGTCTTGGCATCTCTGTACGCTTTAGACGGCAAAGTCGTATCTGAATCTTGTAGCACGGCTTTATAAAGGCTGTATGCCTGCGTACCTGTCGCTGGTTAACTTTGCTCTGCATGGTGTGCACGTGCCTCACATGCAGCAACCAGTTTGCTATTTTTGTTGACCCTCCAATGCAGGGAATGATGTGTTGCTCACACAATTTTTCACTGCACGTGAGTCTTGGGCCCAAACAACTTGCTAAAATGGTTCAATATTGTATATTCACCCCTTTTCACCCGAAATATAGCCTTTCAATTTTTCGCGTTTTTTATGGAAGTCAGTATAATAATACTTTACAAGGCAAATAATTCCTCCAGAACGCCTTCCGTGTGTTGTCAGCTTTACAGCTAGTTTACAGAACACAGTAATATCCATCAAAATATGAAGAACGAAAAACTTTAACAAAAATCTCAACTGAGCATGCAAAATCAAAAGATCGAATAAAAGAAATGCATTCATTCTCACCAATTCTTGCTTAATTGGTTATTTCCCTCAGCAGAGGTCAAACTTCTGACCTTCTGTACTGGCATGTCAGTGCGTGCAACGCTCACATTCTCCTCCCATACAGAACGCACTGAGCCCCGGAAGAAGGGTATCATGCATGCTACGTTCCACATTAATTCGTGTGCTAAATTAAAGCTGTCTGAGTTTGCTTGTTTGTTTGTCTGCTGGATTTAACGCCTTCCCTTAAAAACAAACAAACAAACAAACTTGGCTGTAAGATTCTATGAAAGGACAAATGATAGCAAAAGCTATTCAGCAGGGGGTTTGCGCAAACCTGTTTCCCATCCCATACTTAAGCGTAGTTCAGTCCTTCTTCTTCTTGGGGTGCCTGGTGTAACTCATATGTTAGTGGACACTCTCAAGAATCCCTAGTATCATGAAGGTGCATGTATAAAGAAAGATACCGTTTAGGAAATAATGAACTATTAAAGACTTTATTTCAATTAGGTAGATACATTTGCTTTCTTGAATCGCAGTTTAATTCCATCAATGTACGACAAAATGGAGATGCAGTTTTGGTTCTTTGCTCAGCTCTATTCCAACGATATACAATAAAATCACTAACGGTGCATTTCACTACCAGAGTTCATTTCTACTTGTAAATCCAGCTGTAAACTGATGTAACGAACATGCATTGTCTTGGAGAAATTCTGAAGGCCAAGAGTTGGGCAGAATGCTGGGTCTAATAGAATCTCAGATCTTTAACGCCTCTACCTCCAACGATTATGTTTCGAGGAAACATCCTAGCGTCAACGCCCTTTGTAATATCTCATGGAACTCGACGTTTTCAATACTCGAAGCAAAAATCCTAACGTCACGTCTCTTTGTGTATTTTGGGAAAACAGCAGTCTCTGTTAAAAGCATTAGCAAACAGATTCAGAAACCAGATCCACACATGGTTCTAGGGCCAGTATCTGAATCAGAGCCTGAGTCTCTCGGGGCGTATCATTATACATGAGGTATTGACGGAAAATAAAATAGTCAGCTGTCATAGTCCAGTGTAACCAATTCCCAAACGGTAGTTGTGAATCAAATTAAAAGCAGAATTACAACACTGTCTCGAGAGACATTTTAACCGAGATCGGATGTTCATTCACACACACACACACACACACACACACACACACACACACACACACACACACACACGCACGCACGCACGCACACACGCGCACGCACGCACGCTCACGCAACGCACGCACGCACGCACGCACGCACACACACACGACCTTTTCCCGATTCTGCGCCAACATGCGATAGTCAGAGGACATACAGCAAGGAAAGAAAATCGCTCATATGGCAAATCGAAAACCGCATCGACACGGAGGAACCCAAAGCTGCTAAATCGACGAACGTGAAACATAGACACAGAAAGTGCCGGCTCGGAGAAACTATGGGCAAATATCCGCACCTACATCGTATGGAAGAACCAAAAAGAAGCCTCAGAAGAT
>CM031598.1:22069115-22101615 GCA_018398815.1 Conus ventricosus
TTCCTGCCTTTCCCTACGCTTAGATTATCTATAGCCTGAATCCATAATTTTTTCTTTTCCTGCTTCATTCTTATTCTGTCTCCTTGAGCGTCTCGCTAGCTTTTAAATCTTTCCTGCTCTGCTATTTCTACAGCGACACGTCGTCTTTCTGCTCGCTACATCCCTTTCCATCTTTTGCTGGTTTTCAACGAATGCTCGCAACTCTTCTCGCCGAATATCCTAAAGTCACGAGCGACGCACACAAGTTTTTTCAATAGGGGTGTTTCCCTTTCATCCCCATTAAATCTTCTTTTTTTTTTTTTTATTTTATTTTTTTTTTGAACAAGATTTATATCTACGACACCAAACTCTTTTGGAGTTACCGACACGAGTGACGTAATAGCACAATCCTATGAATGAAAATATTAGCTTGGGACAACGTAATTAGTGTTTTAATAAGACCCCAGCGCCTGGTAACCCCAACTATGAGAGCCGAATTAAGGCCAAATCTGTGCGAAATAATTACACTGGGTCTGAAATGCAAGCCTATTAATAACTATCTGGAAGCAATCCAAGCCTAAGTATTTAACTATCTTGGAACATACAGTAAGACAACCCCTTGTCCTTAGAATTACAATACTTGGAATCCCACCCAGCTTCCTCTCTGAGAAGTTGAACAATTATAAATAAATGGGCCAGAATAGTCCTGGCAAGCTCGCCAATAAATTGCAACCTCGGGTATGTCAGTGAGAAGGACTACGCACAGCCCAAACACACTTCACAGCTTTGCATACAATCTCATCAAATATATCATGCAATACGTCACATCAAACCACTAGTAAAGTCTATAACTTTACTATACATGATCTAAGAAAGAAACATCCATGCGCATATGGAATCAAACAAAAAAAACATTCTCTCTTTTCCTGAACTTCAACAAAATCAATTATTCTAAAACATTCATAAACATAACCCGGGTATAAACAAAAAGATTTCTACTTTACCTGGCCAGGAGATCTAACTATTCACTAATCAATGTCCCTTTCCTTTTTCTTTTTTATCTTCACTGTCACTTTCACAACCACGACACAACTGCTGGCACCGGTCAAGTTAGACTGCCTGGCATCGGTCAGGCTGGACTGCTGGCAACTGGTCCAGGTCAGACTGCTGGCGTTGGTCAGGTGGACTTGGCCGCGAAATAGCGCTGGCCAAGTAATGGAGGTCGAACCCCTGTTTAGTAGAAGCAAGAGATATCAACATCGAATCTTTCGTCCTCCTTTCTTCCTTCCTGCATTAACGCATAGCACTCTCTCTCACTTACTACCTCCTAGTCTGCTCTATTAATATGGACATGGTTTGCCTTTTTCTTTTTCCTTTACTTTATCTTTCTTTTCTCCTCATTAGTATAACAACTCTCTTCTTTTACCACATCTCTCTTTTGTCCTTCCTCTTCAGACAATCTCCTGTGCTCAATGCTTACAATTTGGTTCTCTCCTCTCTCAACTCATCTCTCATCTCTCCCTGCCCATTCTCTCCCTGCAGAGCTCACACTCCAACCTCTCCTCTCTCTCCCTCTCTCTTCGTTCTCCTCCTAGTTTCTAATCTACCGTTCTCTCACTCTCACATCCCTACTTATTCCCCGTTTCGATCTGTCCAAAACGGCCCGATACCATTGGTCATATTTATTAGATACGCCCCTGATACCCCGAAGTCATCTCCCTCTAATTCCATTGGATAATCACATCAACGACGTCACGCCTACACACCTACTCCTCCTGTGGTGGTCAATTGGTCATTTAATTGATTAGCTAGATTTCACCCCCACCACACACTACCTTCTCCCTCTCCCTTTCCTGCTTTAACCTGCAACGTCCGACTAACAATGGTGTTGGTTCCACAATTGGCAGATGAGCTTGAGCCAGGCGCTACGACTCGTCTCGCTAGACATCGAGGCGTCAGTCAAGGCTGCTTAGTTTGTCTAGCCGACAGACCGTCTCTGTGAAGCCTCTCCACTAAGCTTAATTGCCTGGACCCGACCCGTGGGCCCGTCTTTCTGGCGCCTAGAATGTTGAGTTTGGACTTATGTCCAGTTGAAGTGGCCGACGACTGACCACACTTTGGTTGTGTTGAATTTTGACCGTGACAATGATACATCTTATCGTTTGATTGTGTTGTTGTTAATTGTGTTGTTGTTGGCGCGGCGATGTTGTATTACTATCTAACAATTTTTGTTTTGCTGATTGGTTTGATTTTCTCAGTTTGTTCCATTCAGCCAGTTTACGCCCCGCCTCAACACGTCCAGGACTTTTAGCCTTAGTGACATTACTCACTTGTGGTACATTCACTTGCTGCACATTCTGCTCCTTCGGAGGGCCTGCGGACTGTCCTGCGGGGTTGCAATCTTTTCTCCTGATCGCTCATTTTTTTTTATTGCGATTAAATTTAATATGATCAAAATTAATATAATTAAAAGTATTAATCCATGATAAATGGACATAACATCGTCCCAAATCTGTAATACATGTTACATGCAAGAGTTTCTAGTGACTTGTTTAAAAACCGGAATCTTGTGATAAGTCGTATTTTAAATCTTCTTCTGAATCAACCGGCGCTATCTTACTTACTAACTTAGCATATAAACTAATCATTGTCGGCCCACTGATCTAACCATTTTTTCCCTAGCTGTGCTTCGTACCTGGCTTTAGTACTTCTCAACGTCTGATGTAGACAATTGTTGGATCTGTTCAATACTTAGTTCAACACCTAAATACTGTCTAGTTTTTCCACACGCAGCTAGAGAGTATAATCTTTCTTTATGGCAGTGGTCGACGGAGTAAGTCTGCTTGCTCCTCACACTTTAATAGTTCGTCACAATCCATTTTAAAAAGCAATAAAAAATAATATAATACTTTTAAAACCATGAGTTTAACGTTGGTTTTAATTATGCAGTGCCTATCGCCGGTGTTACTATTCAACCCTTGCAAATGCTTGTTAGGAATAAAACCGCCCAACATGGGAAAGATAGAAGATTCGCCAAAACTAGTTGCAACTTTATTTTTAGCTTTACCAACAAAGATTATCTGATTAAAAAAGCACATAGACAGCCTTTCGTATTATGATTATTTTAATTATTTTTTTAGTTAATAAAAAGATGAGTGAAAAAAAGATTATCAATACGATTTACCATTCTGCTGTGATTGGCGGTCTTAGTATAGGCTATAGCGTGTTAGCAAAAAACATGTTTAAAATGAAGCCGGCGGATCTAGGAAGGTTTTAGACATTGAGGACGTTGTTAAGGTTATAGTTGTAATTACTGCAGGGATGCGTCAAAAGACTTTCTTGTTGCACAGGGGATTATCCAGAAAATATTAGTTCATAGAAAGATTAATTTAGAAAATATTAATTTATAAAAAGATGTCTGGATTGGACCTGATAGTAGGAGGAGCTATTGTTAACGCTTTGGCCTTCTCTGGAAGCAATTATATGTTTAGTAAATTGAGGTCCGATGAAGAAAGAGAACGTCATAACAAGGCAATAGAAGATTTAGCTAAGTTGAGAGGCGCTTACGAGAAAAGACGAATTGCCCACTTAGACGCCATTAATAAAAAGTTAAGAGAACAGGAATTGCGCCAAAGACTTTCTTATTACGCAGGGAATATATCCCAGAAAATATTAGTTCATAGAAAGATTAATTCATAAAAAATATTAATTTATAAAAAGATGGCAGGAGTAGTTATGATGGTAGGAGGAGCTATTGTTAATGCTTTGGCCTTCTCTGGAAGCAATTATATGTTTAGTAAATTGAGGTCTGATGAAGAAAGAGAACGCCATAACAAAGCAATAGAAGATTTAGCCAAAGCAAGAGACGCTTATGAGAAAAGGAGGATTGCTCACTTAGACTTTATTAATAAAAAGTTAAGGGAACAGGGGCATGCAGAGCACACATTTACAGACGTTGATGAAGCAATGAATGAGTATTACTTAGTGACAGGAAAGTAAGTTTCTAACATCGCCACCGCCAGAACTGTCTGACTTTTATGAACGTCAGAAGAACAGAAAATAGCAGAAATTGTTTTATTGTGGGTGCTATGGGAGCAATCTATATTCTTGCACAAACAATTTAAAATCCAATTAAAAAACAGCCCTTCTTATGGATAAGCACAAAATATATTATTCTCCTAAGGGGTATTGGAAAGGAAAGACTGCTATTGAAAAAACTGAGTAAAGCTGCTAGAGTGTCTGAATCAGATGCGAAAGATGGCTTTCAAAACAAGCAATTTGGCAAATATATACTGCCTGCCCCAAAAAGAATAATAAGGCCTAGATTTGTTAACTCAGTTCCAAATGACACCACCAGATGGACTTGCTGTATCTTCCACATGATAAAGTTTAGAAGAAAAAAATTTAAGTATGCTCTGACAGTTGTTGACATGGCTTCAAGATACAAAGATGCCGAACCTTTAACGGATAAAAGCTCAACTGCTGTGGCTGTGGCTTTACAACAAATATACATGCGAGGTCCATATAAGTATCCTAGGATGATCCAAGTTGATGATGGAAAAGAGTTTAAAGGTTCTGCCAACCAGCTGTTTTTAAAACATCATGTTGCAGTTAGGAGAGGGATCCCAGGCAACCATCGGTCACAAGCCCTAGTAGAAAACTTTAATAAGAATCTAGCTGAACGCCTGTTTACCTATCAATCACAGAGAAATTATGGACACTACGAAGTACAGAACGCGTAACACAGAATGGGTTAGTAAGACTGCCTGCAGTCTTACGCGCCATGAACATGAAGAATTTAAAGCAACAGGCCTTAAACCAGTAAACGCGATCAAATTAAAAAAAATTAGCATTACTGAAGATGTGCAGGGGGGCTCAAAAACTCTTGCCGTTTGGACTAAAAGTAAGATACTTGTATGCTCCTGGAGAGGCAGAGGGCGATGTTAGAATTAGAGCCACAGATCCTATATGGAGCGTAGATGTGTATGAAGTTGAAAGAATTATGAAAACAACCCCTCCTGTATATCATTTAAGAGAGACTCTCTCTTCTAGCGGCGCTACTGCGTCTAAAAAGCCTGCCCCTAAAAGATCCTTTGTTCGTGAAGAGCTGCAAGTTGTCCCGCCAAACACAGTTAGTTAACAAAAAAATAGTGTTTATTTTTTTGTTAACTTATTTATTTGTTAAACTTATTTTTTTGCTCTATTGGGGTTTAACTGATCATGTGTTTGTTTTTCAATGTTTTGTTAAATTGCATCAGTGTCTACCTGTCGTGAAGTAAAAGTCTTTCTCCACTCCTTTTGAAGTTCAATTTTCTGTCGTCTGTAATCCTCACCATCGCCATAAGCTTCTGAAATTCTTCGTCTGTAATGTTTTCATCCTGTAGTGATTTGCTTATTCTTAATCTTAATGAGCAAAGTTTTGCCGATGCTAGAGCTACAATGGCAGTATGCTTTTGTAATTTAGGAGTTAATTTTTTTTAAAACAGCACTTACAACCATAGACATGGCGCCTAACCCTAACCCTAGGCCTCCTAATGCTAAAGAGGCTGGCGCCCCAACCCCAGTGGCTAAAAGAGCAACACCGGACCCAGCACTTACGCTAGCTACAGCCGATGAGCCAGTAATATACATAAGAAAGAGTATTTAAAGCTTTAGCATATTTCTTTCTAGTAACTCTATACTTATCCAAGTCGCCTTCTATTTCCTTTTGAAGTTCAGTTATTTGCTCTAACCTAAAACTGGTTGAACCTCCATTTTTTAAATAAGATTATTTTATTAATTAATCTTATATTATATCTTCTTAGTAATCCTTCTGGCAGCACTTCATCAACAGAGTAAAACGCAATAAAATCAACATACTTAATTAAAATAAAGTCGAGTACTGTTAGTTTTGTCTTTGTCAACCATCACAGTAACCTTGTCAGATGATGCAAGGGCGTTTATTTTATTCTCCGTTTTTAGTAATAACAAATAACGAGCTTAAGAGGGGCATCCAAGTTTTCAGCCTTTATTTGTATGCCTCTGATTAGCGTATGTTCTGGCAAACTAGGATCGCCCTCCCTCGGAGTAATAAATAAGCGAAAAAGCATCGTCATTTGCCTAGGTAGCGATTCTAGTTTTGGGGTAAATTCTAGCCGACGGTGTCGCCTCCCACTTCAGCTAAGGACTTTCTTTCTCTGTAGCATATATTCAGTACCCTGCAAGCTATTTCAATATGTTTTTTCTGTGTGTTCCTGGAACCAAGCTAACAAGAATGAGCCCTGCATTCAAAACCTTCTAAAATTGTTTTTCTTATCATAATATACATTGGGGCTTCGTAGTTCAAACTTTAAATTCCAGTCAATTTCAGGAAGCAACGCCCAAGCATTCTCTCGTTATAAATTTTGTATTCATGTTTGCCAAAATCGTTTGCTCTTAAATTTCTTATCTGTTCTAGGGTGGGATATTGCTGTCGTTTTTTTGTCTTCAATTTCTGTTCGTTTGTAAACCCCGTCATCTGTGTACTCAAATCCATAAACATTTCTGGCACTCCTATTAGATCAAACTCAGTTGTGTCTCCTAGGTCTTTTAGCTCTACTGCAGTGCATTTAGGAGCTAGCTCTGCTTTGGTTCTGGCCCTCGAGACATTTTTTTTATATAATAAACAAATTATAATAAACAAATTGTATAAGCAATCAATAATAAACAATCTACAATAAACAAACGTATTGAACTGGAGGGTCAGTCCGTAAGCATAGCTTAGCGTGCTTAGATGCTTCTAACTGCTCTTTTATTTTGTTTAGCTCATCTTTGTCCCTTATTATATAATTTTCACTTAAACATTCTTCAAAACTATCTTTGTCCTTAGTGTAAAATAATACAACCGATTTAACTGCGATCTAAAGTCTTTTAAGACAGCATTGTACTTTTGAGTTAAGAGCCACACAGAAACTAAGGCGTGGCATCCGCTAAAGGCTAGCTTTGACAGGGCTTTTCTTTTTTTTAACAATGTCTCGTTCAGCTGAACATCATCAATAATAAACAGTGTTTCAGTTCCCTCAAATAGTCTATAGTAATGTTCTAAACAGTCGCTCAGTTTGTCGCTAGGATCAACTAGAAATATATTATCGTCTGTCCAAATAAACTTCCTTTCTTTGTAAGACTTGTTGTGCTTAATGGTTGTGCAGAATATATAACAATGTGCTCGTAATGAAACCTGTAGATTGTTTGTAACAAATCAAGTACGAATACAGTTTTCCCACATCCAGTAATCCCACAGATAAGAGAACAGTGCGGATCTTTTGGCAGAAACTTCAAGCTATCCATCTGTTTTTATTAGAATATTTCTTCTGCATTTTAGTAAGCTGCGTCTTTTAGTCTGTTTTCTTCAATGTTTAATGAGCATCACAAACCATAAAAACATGCATTTGTATTGGCGCGTTTCGTCTGCTTTCTTGCGAATATTTATTTGTATACCATCTTGTCCTATCCTTTCTCCACTTCCAAACAATCTGTTGTCAAATGTGGATCTAAAATCTAACCACAGCCCATATTTACTTATTAAGTAGTCTTCAAGTCTTACATCATAAAGGCGAAGTTTTTTACATACACGATCAACTGCAGGATCCCTTTGCCTACCTCCAGCAAACAACTTTCTTATTTCATCAAAGTGTTGGTGAGGTAAAGACCACGGCCCGAATACAACTGATCGGACTTGCCATTTATTACAGTCAACCTTCTCAATTTTTGGATTATAAAACGCTTCTGATTCTCTCTGAAAAGGAGTTGTTCCTTCAGTAAACAAGAACAAAATTCCTTTTAAAGACTTTAAAGAGTGATTTAGATGTATGTTCCAGAGAGTGTCTCGCTTGTTTCTATTTTCTGTAATGGCGTGCATAACGTTTTCATAATAAATAACGTTTTACTTTTATACTGAGTTAAGATTGTTCTAGCCAGTTCAGGGTTAGTAACAACATCAAACTCAAGAGAGATGTCACTAACCGCGTATGTGGCTGAAGGGTCTTCAGACAGAACGACAGAACGCTAGGATTAACGTCAGATGATAACTAAGTTTTTCTTTTAGTGCACCTTGGTAATATGGCATATGCGTCTTTAGCAGCTCAAAATCTAGAAGGATGCAGAATCTGTTGCCAAATGCTTCTGCTACTGCCTCATCTTTAACATCATTCTTTGCATCTCCCGCTTTAAGCCTGTGCTCGAGACCGTTTGGACTTTGTATTCCTGATAAACTTTCTCTTTTCTTTCTTTTTTTAGGCAACCATAGATCAGAATAGAGGGTTAAAAATATCTGCCTCTCTTAGTACAAAGACATCTCTACCTCAGATTGATTGCTATACGATTAACAATAGCCCTGCCTAAATTAGCAACAACAGTAGCATTAGGATCTGTCGATTTAATATCTATTTTGAATGATAGTTTAGCAGTGCCTGGCATTATAACATCGTCAGCGCCAAGATCAGGGAACTTGACTGTTAAAGCTGTCCAGGTTGAACTGTTGATGGAGTATTTACACTAATTACAGTCTACCTTATACCTTTTACACCATGGGTTTCCTTCTCTTTTCTGTATGGATCAAGGTCACAACCGTATGAGTTCATTTTTTATAAAACAAAAAAGAATATAAATAAAAAATATGGATGAAGATTTTGATCCGATTGATCCTATTGAAGAGATGAAACAGAACTGGGACCTTCATTGCAGGAAGAGCTTGAAGGGCAGGTTCTATACTCCCTAGACAACGTCAAGAACTATTGCGAGAAAAGAATTCAATCATTCTATAGAAGCTTAGGGCAAGAGCTGCCAAGCGATTCTTGATCCTAACGATTTTGAAGAAGATGGTGGGCATTTGTATATAAAAACTGGTGCGGGAAGCGCGCGAAGGTTACTTCAACGCAAAACCCAAACAAGTTTTTAAAACTAAGCACAATAAGGCGAAAAATCCCTATTGCTAAGGCAGAACAATTAACCTTTTAGAACTTAGAGCCGAAGCCGTTAGTCATTTACAGAACTTGGAGCGGGGGCTGCCAACACAATCTGAAATACAAAACATACCTCTTCAAGATTTAAATCAAACGGCAGATGAACTAATAGCAGAAATTGAAACGAGCTTAAGTGAGGAGACAATCAGACAAACATTAGCAACAATTGATGATCCTCCATTGCCTGTGCGTGACCTCCGGGGTCTTGAGAGCGCTTTTACAACAATAAGAGAAGAACTAATGCTCAGCACAGCAAAACTTAGTAAGCTAGAGAGAGAGATAGAAGAAGAAAAAAATAAGCTGGCTGATAACAATTTAGGGCAAGAAGAAAAGGCTAGAATACAGCAGAAAATACAGGAGTCAATGGGTAAAAGGGAAGGGCAGTTAAGCGTGATTTCTATTCTCAGAGGAAATCTAGAATCTCAAACAACCAGATTCAAAGAAACTATAAAGAGAATACTTCATGAAAACACTACGCTGGCAGATAAGAAATAAGGATTCTGTTTAGAGAAGAGGGGATTACAGTAGTTAGCATATTAACGTCTGTTGGGTTTGCTATCTCTACACTCGTTTATGCTTTAACGGGTGGTGCGCCAACAGGGCCAGTAGCCCCTCAACACCTCAGCCTGGTAAAGTTGGATTAGAAAACAATTGCATCATCTAGCAAACCTATTAAAGAAGTTAGCTGCCAAAGCGCTTGATGCTCTGCCTGGCATAATAGGCAGTGTTGTTAGTTGGGTTTTGTCTACTATAGGCAAAGTTGCTGGTTATAGGCTGACCATCTGTGGACGTTAGGAGCGCTAGCTGCTGGATTAATTTTTAGTGAAATAAGTATGGTTAATCCAGTAAAAGTTAAAAATACAACGAGTGCTGTCTTTTCACTAGTGTGGCTGTCGGTGTGAGGTAGATCAACAGGTGGAGTGCTTCTGGCTGTGGGGCGCTTATAACTGGCGTGGTGGATTCGTTTCTGGGTGTTTATAACTGAATCGCCTTCTTCAGGGCTAGGTACTTTTTTTAAAATGGATGGGGCCGGCCTTGTGTTTAAGCCTTGATTGTGTCCTAAGTTTTGGTCGTCTCCAGCTATGAGGATTTCATTGTTATAATTCTGCAATACCAATCTGCAGTCTAAGGTCAGAGGGTAGCATGTATAATCCATGGCCTACAACAAAGTCAACCTTTGACCTAGCATGTGCAGGAACGTCTTGGTACCTTTGTATGCTGGCAGGCAAATCAACAGCAGAGTTAATAGCATCTTCTAATTGGCTAGAAATTGTTTTTGGCATCAAACCCTGTAGACTGATCTAGTATGCTAGACTTGGTTTGTGCTTGTGCCCTAATAGACACCAAACGTATGTCCGTATGGAGTCATTAAGTCTTTGCACTCCTGGCAATTGTTAGACCTTCACTTTCATCTAAGATAAATGTTGCCAAGCATTAGGGTGTTTTTTGTTCTATGGACCCAATCAAACTTGTTTGTTTGGTTGAAAAGAGGTATGGCCGGGCCAGTAATCATAATTATATTCTCTTTTTACACCCCACAAATACAATGTGCCCATCCCATGATTACGGTCTAACTTTTGTCTAAAGTCATGTTGAAGGCTCAATGTTAAATTCGTTGCAGATTCTTTCATATGCATTATTGTCCATTGGCTTTTAAAAGGGATTAAAAGCGTTGTGTTAGGGAGGGGCACTTGTATTTCATTTTGTATTCCCCTGTATTGGAAATAAACATGAAAGTTATATATGCCCTTACTAAAAGTTAGGTGGTTTAAATGGTTTGCATAAAACCCCACAACCGTGTTACGCAGTAAATGGAAAAAATTTAACGTTGGGGAAAAAAGCCAAGGGGGGGAGGGGACCAGTGATGGCCTTATCATTCTTTATTGGGGGGTTTAAATTTCTAGTTAGCGGGTTTACAAGTCTGCCCTGGAAGGTATGACCATTACTGCAATATTTAGATCGCTGAAGTTAAAGTTTGGGATTTTAAAAACGCCCCACATTGTAAGTAGCATTTCGTATACTTAAATGGCCCCTTTTTTTAAATTAAATTTTTTAAATATTTAAAAAAAAAAAGATGCACATCTATAAAAAAAACAAAACAAAAGTGTTTCTTAAGCATCCAATAAAAACAGGCGGGTTTATAGGATTTTTTTAAAGAAATTGGGTTTAAAATAAAATGGTTAACATTTTAAAGGGGTAAGAACAATGGGAGATTAAGATGAACAAAGGGGATCTTTAAAACATTTAAAATAACCGACGGTACTACAACTTGTTCTTTAAGGAAGTATTTTGCGTTTTGGGATTAAGTTAACAATTAAGAGGAAATCTTATTTTTACTTGAATTTTTAAAGAGGAAAAGGGGGGTACGTTTTTCCTGAAGCCTTTCTCGAAATTTTTTGGCTTTTGATGTGGCGAAACGTTCATATTAAAACCCCAAAATGACTTAAAAAGCGGGCTTTATGTGTATTAGGGAGTAGGGCCCGCCGATTTTCTTGGAACCCATGTTTTATGTCCTTTAGGGAGTTAAAAAAAGACCCAATTTATTTTTGGGACAGCCCTTACAGTTTTACGAGTATCGCAAATTAAGGAGGGGTTTTTCGATTTCGTCAAAAAGGTTGGAGGGGCAGTTATTTTTAAAAAATTAATTAGCGTAAATTAAATTCATTAAATATAAAAATAACTAACAAACGGAAAAACCCGTTGTTTGTTCTGTTTATTAATAGTATTGAAGAGAAGAAAGTACTGTAAACCATTAAATTTTTTTTGTGTGTGGTAAGGGGCGGGGGGGGTTTAAATTAAAAATATGTTTAAACAAAACAGGTCGTGTGTATCGTGTATCGTGTGTATCGTGTGTAGTCTTTTTTTCCTGGATTTCCATTGTTTTTATGGAAAAACGCTCTTTCTCACACCCCTACACACACAAAACACGCAAACAAACAACAAAACAAATACAAACAAAAAACAAAAAAACAAAAACAAACACACACACAATAATGGTAAAGGTGCTTGGGGAAAATGTGGCGGGGGTTTTTTTTGGGTTTACACTTGAACGCGTG
Source organism: Conus ventricosus (assembly GCA_018398815.1). Lineage (NCBI taxonomy): Eukaryota > Metazoa > Mollusca > Gastropoda > Neogastropoda > Conidae > Conus > Conus ventricosus. Next base: position 22,081,129 of record CM031598.1, read on the forward strand.
AATTCGAGGGAGCCGCCAAAACACTTGGGAGAATCCTGAATCAATAACCGGATCGTTTAAGTTCTCAGGGGCCCCTCTGAGACACCTTTTAAACAGGGAAGGGGCGAAAACAGGGGTTTTAGGGAGGGGGGAAGCAAAAACAGCTGAAGTAAAAGGCACAAATGTCCGACAGAAGTGTAGGTTTGGGAAAATGGCTACGAACAGCATATGTTACTATATTTTGAACCCGTCATAGCGAAGTCGTAGGTTGGCAAGATGGTACCGAACATGCGACGTTCTATTTTAAACCCCCCATGCGGAAGTTGTTGCAGGGCGAAGATTTCTATCATGACCTTTGACCGACCCTGGCTGGAGTGCTAGCGTCTTCAAATCGCGGGAGGGCCCTGCGGTGGTGGGGATGAAATGAAATGTATTTATTTGTTCCCCCATTTTTCTGGGATTGTTTTGTTCACAGTCAAGAACAATTGCATGCCTTCTCAACCCTAGCGTCTGATCTCCTCACTGCTTTCAAACATGGTTTTAAGCTCTTTTTTCATGTTAAAGACTTCATAAAAAGACAGCCCAACAGTGCTGAATTTAGAAATGTATGGAAGTAACAAACGAGATATCTCTCTCAGTCTCTGTGCGTAGGAAGGACAAATTCCAATCTTTGTTTTCAACCGCTCGTTCCACGTTTCACTGTGCATTCCTTTCCTTGTTCTGCTTCAAAAACTTAAAAGTAGTTTCCAGAACACCTCCATATTGCAGATTAAAACGCCATTTCACGTTTTCGTTGCTTCGTTTCTAAAAGATTTAAACTCTATCTTTTGGCCGGTCGGCTTTGAGCGGCAGCGAGCTAAACGCGTCCTCACGGGTAGGCTGCTCGCTGAATAATGAGGCCTGGGCTGCAGGCCTCCTGCTCAGTAAAGCGTGCAAGAGGGTCCAGTCAGCAATATTGATTAGGGCCGGTTTGGAATGAGACTGTCAACCCATACACATTTTTAGTTCATTTTCATGTCCTGTAAGAGAATGTAAATATGTTTGTTCACGATCACCAAATCTTATCTAGCACGCAAGCCCCCGTTTCAATGTACTGATTACGTCAATATTTAGAGGTTTGGGGTGTTAATTTTGTTTTAAAACAGGTGTTAAAATTTGGGCAAAATGACATGAGATGGACGTGATTTGGATGTGAAAGGGGGGTTTTCGTGCAAAATAACATGGGTGGTCTTGAACAAACATATTTACATTCTCTGAAATCTGTTTTTTGCACGCGCATAAGATACGTGATGTAAGGCTGCAGTGGTTTCAACTGAAAATATTACACAGGTGTTTATGCACAAATGTTGTTTTAAAAGAGATTGGAATCGTTGAAAGTAATAACTGTAGTTTTTGCAGCACATCCAAAGATAGCATTGATCATAATTATGTTTTGGAAATGTCACCATGTACAAGTATTTTGGAATGCTCTCATTGGCTTAATAAAGAAAAATATTTGAATGCTGAAAATGTCCTTTTGACAGAAGCACTCGTACTATTTGGCTATGACAATATGATTGTGGGCGACACCATCTTTTACTTTATAATACTATTTGCGAAGCATTACATATACGTTTGTAAAAAAACAACACCCTGCACACAAATACAAGTATTCATAAACAAATTAAAATTTAGATACAAAATTGAGGAACATTTGAATATTTGAAATTAAACATGCAGATGTTTTGACCAGATGGCTAGCATACAGACCATTAATGGATACTGTTTAACGTTTATACCCCTTTTGTCTTTCTTTTCTTTCAAAAACAAGTTGCAGCAATAATTCAGAAGTATAAGATGAAGTGTGTAAATGAACACCTTTTTGCACATTATTAGAGGCCTGAGTTCAATATTTTGCCAAACATACTGATTTCGAAAAACATCCTTGTCAGCATGATTTTTTCTTGATACATCCACCGCTCTCTCTCTCTCTCTCTCTCTCTCTCTCTCTCTCTCTCTCTTCTCATCTCTCTCTCTCTCTCTCTCTCTCTCTCTCTCTTCTCTCTCTCTCTCTTGTTAGATAATGTTTGCATGAATTTGTGAATTCACATTGTTTGGGTGATTTCTTTCTTTCTTTATTTCTTCATGTACATACTTGCCTTCCCTGTATATATACATGTATGAATGCAAATAAATAAAAGTTTTTTAAAAAATAAATAAATTAAAAATTAAAAAAATAATAACAAATGCTTCTTAAAATGAGCCTTCAGCAAGCTTATAGTCTCCAAGGGGGATACAATCTCCAAAGGGAAGAACACTTACTTCAAAAACACACTATGGTATAGTACACCAGCCTTTTTCTGGGATAGCATTCTGCTTAAAACCTAAAAGGCAGAGGAGTCAAGTTAGGCCTTTCCGAGGTCACTGAGAGAAACAATCAGGTTTCGAAATACCGTATCTGACCAGGAGTTATGATATGTTAGTGAGTTTTGTCCCGTTTGGAGATTGTCTCCCCTTGGAGACTATAAGCTTTCGTACAGACGTCTTCTGTTAAATGCTTTGTTCAAATATAACACGAGCTGTTTAACGATATTCTCATTTCTTGACGATAACATAACAAGTTTAAATAAGACAACTGGCGTTCTGAAAATACTGACAAAAAGCATCTCTGAGATCACAAAAATTGTGGTGCAAAGTAAGAGATTTAATGCCACACAAAAGACAGAAAATTTCAATGGTTCACGGGAGTTGGCATGTTTTGTCTGTACTTTTTGTTTGTCCTGGGAAGGCATGCCAAAAATTTCTGTCCGTTTTGTCGTGCTTTCTTTTTTCCAGTTTTGTGTGTCTTCTGCTTTTCGATAATTAACAAATTAAAAGCATGACTCTTTGAAATATTTATGTGGAATAAATTCTCTGAGATTACAAAATTGTGGGCAAATAAGCACAAAATGAATTCATCCTCTTTTGACGTGCCACATAATGGAAAAAGAAGATACCAATTTCTTGATTGTCTGTAGCGAGAATGTTACGGGTGCTTTGGTGCGTGTGTCTGTTTGTCTGACTCATCAGAAAGGCGAATGCATGTACGATTTTAATTCACACACACCCACACTTCGAAACATGGACGGCCAGGCAACAAGTCAACGTTTTTTCTCTTTTTTCCAGTTTTTAACAAGATCGGCCAACGATACTTCACTTAACAGAGTCAAATGCTTTTCGAAGTCAATAAACGCAACATACAATTTGCGATTTAATGAAAATTGTTTGTGAACGAAAGCCATGAAGGTAATCATATGATCGATAGCAGAATAATTTCGCTTGAACCGAGCTTGGAGTTCGGTGATATTGTTTTGCTCTACCCATTCTTGAAGTCTACTGTTAATAATAGCACTATACAGTTTACTACATACCTTAAAACGTAAAACACCTCTGTAATCATTAGGATCGTTGGTATGCCCCTTTTTTATACAGAGGAAGAACAATTGATTCTGTCCAACTTTCCAGGTATATTCCTTTATCAAATAAGAGTTGCAAAAACTGCATGATAAAATCCAGACTAAATTTGATTTACAAGCATGTTTTAATTGTTCCCAATGATTCCATCAGGACCAGCATCAGGACCAGCAGTTTTGCGTTTCTTTATTTTTTTCAAAGCAATCAAAATTTCTTCTACTGGAATGGGACGATTTAAACTTCTGTGATTATCATCATTAAGCTTCTATCATCATAATCTTTATCATATGCGTCATCATTGTTGTTGTCACTTTCAGCGTGGTATCCGACGGTATGCAGATGATCATTAGTAAAGTGTTTGTGCTTTTCAAGCAATCTTTTAAAATGTTGAAACCCTTCACTTACACCAAAGTTATTTGGTAGGCTGCTTCCTCTTTTTTGAAAACTTGCGCATGCGCTGCCAGAATTCTTTCTGATCATGCATAGAATGTAATAATTCAGTTATCACTGCATTGTTGAACTATTTTCTTTTCTCTTCAGCATATTTTTTTACTCATGTCTGGCTATAATATTATAATAAAGTCACGATTAGGCAGATAAAATGTGCAACGAAATTTCTTTAACAAGTTACGGGCCTTTCTTTTACGATGCGACCATTCATTTTCACACCAGTCATCATTTTTTGTACTGTCACCAACACGTATTTTGCTTTTCCAAACATTTTGCTGCACTTGTTTTGCAATTATTGAAAAATTTCCAAGTCACATTAATATCAATATTTATCAAATTGATTGCAGTTTCCACTTGAATTTGTAATTCATCAGAACATAGTGAATTATAAAATAAATCGGCATAATGTTCATTCCATACAAACTTCTCAGTCACATAAACATGATATTTTTCTTGTACACGGATTTCATTATCATTTCTGAAACTAACGCTTAGCTGCAATGGCATACGGTCGGATTCGATTCTATCTGAGACAACCAGTTTACAGTTCTTGGACATATCAACGTACAAAATACGTGCAACAGTAAGAAATAATCATTAACGCTGCTTCCACGCTCAGATATATACGTGTAGCTACCTTGATGGTCGCCATTACAACTACCATTCACAATGCACAAATCGAAGGCATTTCACAAACTAAGTAACATTTTACCATAGTTATTAAGTTCTCTATCTTTAGAATTTCTGCGTACATTCAAAGGTCCACTTTCATGCATACTTTTGAAACCAGATATATTTTCTTTTTAAGTCCGGAGAGACATTCGCAGTCCTACTGTTTAAGTCACCACAGAGGATCAAGTAAGTACTGTTACTATCAATAGAAAACCAGCAATCCCAAGAAAATCCTCCAACAAAGTGATTCCATTTTCAGTATCTACATGTACACGATAAGGCGAACCTTCAGATGTAACATGAACACATAACTCTTACAATGTGTTTCAATATCCCAAACAATGATTTGCCAATTAGAAAAGCACAACACAAACTAGACTTAACCTTTATCAATTTAACATTAGGACACATATTATACTTTACAAGGCAAATAATTCCTCCAGAATGCCTTCCGTGTGTTGTTCAGCTTTACAGCTAGAGAATGTAAATATGTTTGATTCACGACACCCATGTGATTCTGCCCGAAGACCCCCTTTTTCACATACAAATCACGTCCATCACATGTCAGTTTGGCCAAATTTAACACCTGTTTTCCAAAAAATTAACACCTCAAAACCATCAAATACTGACGTAATTAGCACATTGAAACGGGGGTTTCCGGGCAGAATAATATGGTGATCGTGAACCAACATATTTACATTCTCTCCAGGGACATAAAATCAACTAAACAGCTTATGTGTTTGACCTTAGCGCCGCTTCCAATCAATTTGCTGACTGGAATGCTCTTGCACGCACCGCTACACAAGAGCCCGCCCCCACGTGTGCACGTTCAACCAATCGACAGGAAGTATGACGTCATATTTGCCCGGGCACCAAAGTCAGCTACCGATCACCGGCCATTCTCGGTTGGGCTGCTTACGCGTCTAGACGTGCGCGTAGCGTTATCTCTCTGAACAAATGGACGATTTAAGAAAGCCTAAATCTGTTGGAAACGGAGCAAAGAAAACGCGCGTGAAATGACAGTAAGTGAACTGGACGCTTTTTTACGTAATTGTTTTGTAGAGAAACTTGATTATGAGCCGATTGACGACGGCTTCTTTATTAAGCTGAAAAACATGGCTGAAATTACGCCTGTTTTACTGAAGGCTGGTTCTGAGATCAAATCTGAAAATCGTTAAAACTCTTCGGCAATCTTTGCTTTTAGGCCATTGGCTTGAAAGAACAAAAACTCTTTTCAAAAAGTCTCATCCAAAAGCGTCCTGGGATATATTATTGAAAAATGAAATTTCTGATTGAACCCAGGCCGTGTAGAAAACTGATGGAATTATCATTTTGTTTTTTACTATTCAAAGTTTCACAAGCTTGGAATTTCTATCCACAGCTTGTATGAGAAAAGAAGCTCATTTTAAAATATATGCAAAGCGACGTTGGCTTTGCGAGTACTGGCAGGCGACTGACTAAACCACTGTGAAAAATCAGTACTAGCCGATGAGGCCAGACACACGGAGACCAAGAGACAGCGCTGGTTATTGATCCAGGTTGTGTGACTGCTAGCGACAGCAGGCTCCGGCCTAAAGGCTAAAAATACTCCAGAACTGTGTTACTTGCCAGCAGCTGTGCTTCAGTGGTTGCCTTCCACCGTTCATGCGGGAGCGGTAGCCTAGAAAGGCCCTCCACAGAACTAAAAATAAAGCCAGAACTGTGTCACTTGCCCGCTGACTGCCTCGACTAGAAAGGTCCTCTACAGGGCCGAAAATAATACTAAGGGAGGTAACTCTGCACACCCACACCTCACCCCCACGCCCTACCCCACCCCACACATGCACAACCCCCCACCCCACCTTGCCCTCACCTCACCCCCACCCCCACTCACCCCCCCCACCCCACGCACGCACGCACGCACACGTTTGTCCTACAAAGCAGTGCAGTAAACTAAGCCAAAAAGGATCTGGGATTGATTAACCTAGTTGATTAAGCCACGCACACCCCACCCCCCTGCCCACTCACGCACACACATATAACTTTTTTTCAGATTTTTGCACAAAAACAAGAGAAACTGATTAATTAATTTTTTTAATTTATGATTTTAATCTGGTTTAAAAATGAAGGCCGAATTAGCTACAGAGCTTATTAATATACTTTATGAGTTGGATTGGGAGAGAGAAGCCGATAAAGATCAGTTAAAGAACAGGTTTGAAGAATTAATTACTGATCTTTTTAATCGCATAGACTATGCGGGAAAAGTGTATTGGAAGCTATCAGTAAAATACCAGATAATTGGCCTCAACCAGTTGTAAAGTTGTTTGCCATTTTAGTTGATAATATTGCTCCTGAGATGTTAATCTGACTGTTCTACCAGCCCTGAAGGAGTAGCTATTCGCTTTAATAAAGATCAAGTTTTACGATTAGAAAAGACTATGAATAAGAGCTGAATTTACAATTATTTTTTATTTATTTAGATTTAAAAATGGCTACCGAACTCAGTGAATCTGATTTAAAGAATTGTAATGAACTATTTGACGAAACAATGAAAGTGGTTAAACATTAATTTTAGTGAATTTGGGTTTGAGAATGATGTAAACAATATAATAAAGATCATAGTGAACTATTTAAAGAAGCAATTAAAGGGATGAACATTGACTGTAGTGATTCAGAAAAACTAAAATATTGGCGGGTGTTATTGTAAGGTTAACGTGTCTTGAAGTGTTGCAACGCTTGGGTGAAGAATAAAAGCGGGTTTACTTACGTTTATATACATTTATTTTTTTAATTTACGTAAATATTGTGGCTTTAAAATGTACGACCACAAGTAAATTCGAGGACGGAAAACTATATACGATGGAAGAAATATTTGATATTGAAAAAAACAATTAAGCATATGTTTAGCGAAGTAGACATGGGCATCATTAACCCTACAAACGTTCATGAAAGCGTGGCACATGCTATCTCTAAAATCCCAGAGTCTCTTCAGATGGAGACGCCAGTAAAAGTGCTGTTGGCCGTTCTGATTGATTATATAACGCCTGACGATACTAACATGCCAGTCTGGGTTTCAACTAAACAGAAGAAGTAATCAGCTATCACGACTTTAACTCTAACTGGCTGACTACATGCTTACACAGTTTAACCATGCAAGTGAGGAGGCAAAGTTAAGGGGTTCTGGATGGTCTGAAGGGACAGTCCTTGAAATCAAATTGAGACAACAAAGTTCTATCCTATAGTTGGCAATTCTTACCTTCCTCTTCCAAAAGAGTTAGAGTTAAAAACGGGCAGTCTTAAACATACATAATTCTGACAACATGTGTTTTATGTGGTGTGTTTTAGCGCTCTACATCCCGTTAAAAATCATGCAGACAGAGTTTCCAATTATGAACAATATAAGCAAGAACTGAACTTTGATAACATAACCTTTCCAGTAAGTATAAACAGTATATCTCAGTTTGAAGAACAAAACAAACCAATCACTGTAAACGATACACATGGTCTGTAGTAGACAATCTAGTGCCTCTAAGGATTTCTCCCAACGCCCCTACTTTAGGCGAACCACTTGACAAAACATGTAGACTTGATCCTGTTTGAAGATAGTACAAAGAGTCATTATGTATTAATCAGAACAATAAGCAGACTGTTAGCCTATACTACAAAGCATCCAGCTAAACAAGAGTTTGTAGAAGGTGTTTGGTCAGAATACCAACTATAGAATGCAGCTGCCAGTCATAGAACTCATTGTAAAAGTTTTGTAGACTGTGAAACCAAACTCCTTACACCTAAACCAGGGTCTAAAGTTAGTTTTAAAATTTACACAAAATGCAGATGAGTCCATACGTGGTTTATGCTGACTTTGAATCGCTCTTACCGCAGTACTATGGCCGCAACAACAAGAACAAAAAACAACCTTATTAACCCACCATCAGATCTGTTCTTATGCGTTTATTGTTGTTAGGTCAGACGGTCAACACACGACGCCTGAGATTTACAGAGGCCCCAACGCAGCCAGCAGATTTTTAGAGCAGATGAAACAACTTCGCAATCAGTTATCCAACCAACTAATCTTTCAGACATTGTTATGACTCCTGAAGACCAAGAACGTTATGACTCATCTACACACTGCTGGATTTGCAATAAAGAATTATTAGGTAACGCAGTAAGAGACCACGATCACATTACTGGAAATTTTAGAGGGGCAGCACACAACAATTGTAATCTTCAGCTTAAGGTTGACCCTAAGACATGGAAAACTGCCTATCTTATTTCATAACTAAGAGGCTAAGATTCTCATTTTATCATGCAAGCAGTGACTTTCTGAATATAAGGGTTACCTGCATTGCACAGTCTTCAGAAAAGTACATGACTTTTACTTTTGTTGTTTATCCTTTTATGACTCTGCCCAACATCTGATGGCTAGTTTGGATAAGTTAGCGGGATCTCTACAAGACTTCCCAATAACTAAACAATATTTTGACCCATCTTTAGTGCGTTAAAGGCGTTTATCCTTATGAATACATGAACTCGTGGGATAGGTTTGATGAAGACTCACTTCCTCCTAAAGGCGCTTTCTTTTCTAGTCTTGAGGCAAAGACATACTGACTCTGAATATGAATACGCACAGAAAGCCTGGACAGAATTACACTGTGAAACGATGGGCGATTATCAGATCAATATTTATTGGCTGACGTGTGTTTATTGGCAGACGTCTTTCAGAATTACAGATCTACATGCATGAAACATTACAACTTAGACTCATCACATTACATCTCTGCCCCAGGACTTTCTTTGGATGCTTTCTTAAAGTCTACAAACATCCAGATTGACTTAATATCTGATCTACCCACACTCCAGATGATTGAAGACGGGCTGAGGGGAGGCATTAGCATGGCCTCACATCCTTACTGCAAAGCCAACAACAAATATTTAGACGACTATAAACCCAACTAAACCATCCAACTATCTAATGTAACTTAGACGCTAACAATCTGTATGGGTGGGCTATGAGCCAGCCGCTTCCATTACGTAACTTTAGAATGTACACAGGGCATGGTACAAATAATATTCAAGGGGCATTAAGTGGTTGGATAGTTTAACCTCAGATCAACAGTATGGTTTTATTCTAGAAGTAGACTTAGAATATCCTTATGAACTGCATGACCTCCACAACGATTACCCCCTAGCCGCAGAAAGATTAAAGATGTGTCCTATTGAACTGCCTAAACTTGTTCCCAACCTTAGACATAAAACTAAGTATGTTTGTCATTACAGACTCCTACAGTTTTACCTAAGACACGGGTTGAAACTGACAGCTGTTCACAGAATCATTGCTTTTGATCAAGAGCCTTTTATGAGGCCATACATCAAGAAGAACACCGATCTTAGAACCCAGCCACTGATGCTTCAGAAAAAGACTTCTTTAAACTAATGAACAACAGCTGTTTTGGCAAAACCATGGAGAACGTACACAATCGCAAAGATGTTAAATTAGTTACAAAAGAAAACCAAGCAATTAAGTTTGCCTCTAAACCTAACTATCAAGACTTTAGAAGATTTAACGATAGCTTGGTTGGCATTATGATGAAGAAAAAGGATGTTAAGTTGGACAAGCCGGTGTTTATCGGCTTTACCGTATTAGAGTTGTCAAAGTTATTGATGCTAGATTTCTGTACGACTACTTTAAACCGCGGTACCCAGAATCAAGAGTCCTTTACACAGACACTGACTCTTTTATTCTAGACGTCCCCACAGAAGACTTCTATAAGGATTTAGAAACTGAAGTAGCTAAAGGAACTGATGGGTGGTACGACACCTGCGACTATCCAAAAGACAGTCCTTTACATTCAACTGCGAACAAGAAAGTAATTGGAAAGATGAAGGATGAACTTAATGGGACAGTTATCAAAGAATATGTTGGTTTGAGGTCAAAGATGTATAGCGTTGCAGCCAGACTTCTGTAATGAAGAAGGCTAAGGGCATAAGTAAAGAAGTTGTCAAAAAAAATATATCTCACGATAACTACAAGCAAGCTCTCTTTGAAACAAAGAATTTTATCACACAAATGTTAATCTGCGCTCTTCTCTTCATCAAGTAAACACAACTGCTGTTAATAAGAAATCGCTAGTTTCTAACAATAACAAGAGAATTTACGTTAATTCTGAGCTTTCATATGCTGTAGGGTATTGGAGAACTTTAAAAGATTAACTTGACTGACTTAACTTAAGAACATAACTAGTACTTACTTAAGAACATAACAAGTACTTATTTAAGAACATAACAAGAACTTAACTTAAGAACCTAACTAGTACTTTATATAACTTATAATTTACTTGTACTTAACTTGTATTTTACTTGCATGTATCTTAAAAAGTACTTTCTATAACTAACTTAACTTGTACTTTATTTAGTTCTTAACTTGTACTTTATTTAGTTCTTAAAAACTATTACAAAGAAATGAGTTCTACTGCAGGAGGGGCTCTCTTTTGCAGAAGTTGGTTCTTCTTCTTTACTGTGGGGGCTTGCGGCTTTGTTGTTAGGTATGGTGTATGGTATTTGTATGCAAAAAAACCACCAACAACAGCAGCGGCACCCATACATAATGATACATCTTATTGTTTGATTGTGATTGTGTTGTTGTTAATTGGGATGTTGGTGCTGGCGGCGATGTTGTATTACTATCTAACAATTTTTGTTTTGCTGATTGGTTTGATTTTCTTAGTCTGTTCCATTCAGCCAGTTTACGCCCAGCCTCAACACGTCCAGGACTTTTAGACTTGTAACACTACTCACTTGTGGTACATTCACTTGTGGCACATTCACTTGCTCCTGTGGACTGTCCTGCGGATTGTCCTGTGGCGTCTTCTTCTCCTGATCGCTCTTTTTTTTATTGCGATTAAATTTAATATGATAAAAATTAATATGATTAAAAGTAATTAACCCCATGATGAATGGGCATAACATAGTCCCAAATCTGTAATACATGTCACATGCAAGAGTTTCTAGGGACTTGTTTAAAACCGGATCTTGTGATAAGTCGTATTTTAAATCTTCTTCTGAATCAACTGGCGCCACCTTACTTACTAACTTAGCATATAGGCTAATCATTGTCTGACCCACCGATCTAACCATTTTTGACCCCAGCTGTGCTTCGTACCTAGCGTAGTACTTTTCAACGTCTGATGTAGACAGTTGTTGGATCTGTTCAACACTTAGTTCAGTGCCTAAATACTGTTTAGTTTTTCCACACGCAGCCAGAGAATATAATCTTTCTTTATGGCAGTGGTCTACGGAGTAGTCTGCTTGCTCCTCACACTTTAATAGTTCGTCACAATCCATTTTAAAAGCATAAAAAATAATATAATACTTTTAAAACCATGAGTTTAACGCTGGTTAATTATGCAGTGCCTATCGTTGGTGTTATAGTTTATTCAACCCTTGCAAAATGTTTGTTAGGAATAAAACCGCCCAACATGGGAAAGATAGAAGATTCGCCAAAAACTAGTTGCAACTTTATTTTTAGCTTTAACAACAAAATATTATCTGATTAAAAAGCACATAGACAGCCTTTTGTATTATGATTATTTTAATTTATTTTTTAGTAATAAAAAGATGAGTGAAAAAAGATTATCAATACGATTTACCATCTGCTGTAATTAGCGGCCTTAGTATAGGCTATAGCGTGTTAGCAAAAACATGTTTAGAATGAAGCCAGCTGACCTAGGAAGGCTAGACATTGAGGATGTTGTTAAGGTTATAGTTGTAATCACTGCAGGATTGCGTCAAAAGACTTTCTTGTTGCACAGGGGATATCCCAGAAAATATTAGTTCATAGAAAGATTAATTCATAAGAAAATAAGTTATAAAAAAATGGCGGGAGTAGTTTATGATGGTAGGAGGGGCTATTGTTAATGCCTTGGCCTTCTCTGGAAGCAATTATATGTTTAGTAAATTGCGGTCCGATGGAGAAAGAGAACGTCATAACAAGGCAATGGAAGATTTAGCCAGGCAAGAGGACGCTTACGAGAAAAGGCGAATGGCTCACTTAGACTTTATTAATAAAAAGTGAAGGGAACAGGGACATGCAGAGCACACATTTACAGACGTTGACGAGGCAATGAATGAGTATTACTTAGTAACAGGAAAGAAGTTTCTAACATCGCCACCGCCAGAACTGTCTTACTTTATGAACCTTCAGAAGAACAGAAAATAGCAGAAATTGGTTTTATTGTGGGTGCTATGGGGCATCTATATTCTTGCACATTCAATTAAAAAACAATTAAAAATACAATTAAAATACAGTCTTCTTATGGGACAATACTAAGTACAATACGATGTACAAAATATATTATTCTCCTAAAGGTTATTGGAAAGGAAAGACCGCTATTGAAAACTGAGTAAAGCTGCTAGAGTGTCTGAAATCAGATGCGAAAGACTGGCTTTCAAAACAGGCAATTTGGCAAATATATCTGCCTGCCCCAAAAGATATAAGACCTAGATTTGTTAATTCAGTTTCTAATGACACCCATCAGATGGACTTGTTGTATCTTCCACATGACAAAGTTAGAAGAAAAAAGTTTAAGTATGCTCTGACAGTTGTTGACATAGGCTTCAAGATACAAAGACGCTGAACCCTTACGGATAAAAGCTCAACTGCTGTAGCTGTGGCTTTACAACAAATATACATGCGAGGCCCATTAAAGTTCCTAGGATGATCCAGGTTGATGATGGAAAGAGTTTAAAGGCTCTGTAAACCAGCTGTTTTTAAAACATCATGTTACAGTAAAGAGAGGATCCCAGGCAACCATCGATCACAAGCCCTTGTAGAAAACTTTAATAAGAATCTAGCTGAACGCCTGTTTACCTATCAATATCACAGAGAGAAATTATGGACGCTACGAAGTACGCTACGAAGTACACTACGAAGTACAGAGAACGCAACACAGAATGGGTAGGAGATGCCAGCAGTCTTACGCGCCATGAACAATGAAGAATTTAAAGCAACAGGGTTGAAGCCAGTAAACGCAATCAAATTAAAAAAAATTGCTTACTGAAGACATCCAAGGTAATCAAAAACTCTTGCCGTTTGGACTAAAAGTAGATACTTGTATGCTCCTGGAGAGGCAGAAGGCGATGTTAGAATTAGAGCCACAGATCCTATATGGAGCGTAGATGTATATGAAGTTGAAAGAATTATGAAACAGACCCTCCGTATATTATTTAAGAGAGACTCTCTCGTCTAGCGGTGCTACTACGTCTAAAACGCCTGCCCCTAAAAGATCGTTTGTTCGTGAAGAGCTGCAAGTTGTCCACCAAACACAGTAAGTTAACAAAAAATAGTATTTATTTTTTGTTAAACTTATTTTTTTTAGCCTATTTTGGTTTTAACTGATCGTGTGTTTGTTTTTCAATGTTCTGTTTAATTGCATCAGTGTCTACCTGTCGTGAAGTAAAAGTCTTTCTCCACTCCTTTTGAAGTTCAATTTTTTGTCGCCTGTAATCCTCACCGTCAGCCATAAGCTTCTGAAATTTCTTCGTCCGTAATGTTTTCATCCTGTAGTGATTTGCTTATTCTTAATCTTAATGAACAAAGTTTTGCTGATGCTAGGGCTACAATGGCAGTGTGCTTTTGTAATTTAGGAGTTAATTTTTTTAAAACAGCACTTACAATCATAGACATGGCGCCTAAACCTAACCCAAGGCCCCCTAATGCTAAAGAGGCTGGCGCTCCAACCCCAGTAGCTAAAACAGCAACACTAGACCCAGCACTTACGCTAGCTTACAGCTGAGGAGCCAGTAATTACATAAGAAAGAGTATTTAAAGCTTTAGCATATTTCTTTCTAGTAGCCCTATACTTATCTAAGTCGCTTTCTATTTCCTTTTGAAGTTCAGTTATTTGCTCTAACCTAAACTGTTGAACTCCATTTTTAAATAAGATTATTTTTTAAATTAATCTTGTACATGTCTTATATTAATCCTTCTGGCAGCACTTCATTAACAGAGTAAAACGCAATAAAATCAACAACTTAATGAGAATAAAGTCGAGTACTGTTAGTTTGTCTTTGTCAACCATCACAGTAACCTTGTCAGATGATACATGGGTGTTTATTTGTCTCCGTTTTTAGTAATTGCAATACCGAGCTTAAGAGGAGCATCCAAGTTTTCAAGCCTTTATTTGTATACCTCTGATTAACGTATGTTCTGGCAAACTAGGATTACCCTCCTCGGAGTATATAAATAAGCGAAAAATCATCGTCATTTCCCTAGGTAGTGACTGTAGCGGTGGAGTAAATTCTAAGCCGACAGTGTCATTCCCCACTTCAGCGGACTTCTTTCTCTGTAGCATATATTCAAACCCTGCATAGTTATTTCAATCTGTTTTTTCTGTTGTGTTCCTGGAACTAGGCTAACAAGATAGGGTCCTGCATTCAAAGCCTTTCTAAAATGTTCTTCTTATCAAGTATACATTGGGGCTTCGTTGTTTCAAACTTTAAATTCCAAGCAATTTCAGGAAGCAACGCCCAAGCATTCTCTCTTTTATGAAGTTTGTATTCGGTTTGCCAAAATCGTTTTGCCCTTAAATTTCTTATCTCTTCTAGGGTAGGATGCTGCTGTCGTTTTTTGTCTTCAATTTCTGTTCGTTTGTAAGCCCCATCGTCTGTGTATTCAAATCCATAAACATTTCCTGGCACTCCTATTAGATCAAACTCGGTTGTGTCTGCTAGGTCTTTTTAACTCTACTGCAACGCATTTAGGAGCTAGCTGCGCTTTTGATTCTGGCCCTCGAGACATTCTTTTTATAATATAAAAATTATTAATAAACAAATTGTTATAAGCAATCAATAATAAACAATCTACAATAAACAAACGTATTGAACTGGGGGGTCAGTCCGTAAGCATAGCTTAGCGTGCTTAGATTTTTCTAACTGCTCTTTTATTTTTTTAGCTCATCTTTGTCCTTATTATATAATTTTCACTTAAACATTCTTCAAAACTATCTTTGTCCTTAGTGTAAAATAATACAACCGATTTTAACTGCGATCTAAAGTCTTTTAAGACTGCATGTATTTTGAGTTAAGAGTCCACACAGAAACTAAGGCGTGGCGCCCACTAAAGGCCAGCTTTGACAGAGCCTTTCTTTTTTTAACAATGTCTTGTTCAGCTGAACAATCATCAATAATAAACAGTGTTCAGTTCCCTCAATAGTTTATAGTAATGTTCTAACAGTCGCTCAGTTTGTCGCTAGATCAACTAGAATATATTCTCGTCTGTCCAAATAAACTTCCTTTCTTTATAAAATTGTTGTGCTTAAATGGTTGTGCAGAATATAACAATGTACTCGTAATGAAACCTGTATATTGTTTGTAACAAATCAAGTATGAAGACAGTTTTCCCACACCCAGTAATCCCGCAGATAAGAGAGCAGTGCGGATCTTTGGCAGAAACTTCAAACTATCCATCTGTTTTTATTGAATATTTCTTCTACATTTTTAATAAGCCACGTCTTTTAGTCTATTTTCTTCAATGTTTAACTGAGCATCACAAACCAATAAAAACATGTATTTTTATTGGACCGTTTCCGTCTGCTTTCTTGTGAATATTTATTTTTATACCATCTGCCCTATCCTTTCTCCACTTCCAAACAATCTGTTGTCAAATGTTAGATCTAAAATCCAACCACAGCCATATTTAGTTATTAAGTAGTCTTCGAGTCTTACATCATAAAGGCGAAGTTTTTTACATACTTGATCAACATTCAGGATATCTTTGCTACCTCCAGCGAACAACTTTCTTATTTCATCGAAGTGTTGGTGAGGTAAAGTCCACGACCAGAATACAACTGATCAGACTTGCCATTTATTGCACAGTCAACCTTCTCAATTTTTGGATTATAAACGCTTCTGATTCTCTCTGAAAAGGGTTGTTTCTTCAGTAAATAAGAACAAAATTCCTTTTAAAGACTTCAGACACTGATTTAGATGTATGTTCCAAAGAGTGTCTCGCTTGTTTCTATTTTCTGTAGTGGAGTGTATAACTCTTCATAATAAATAACTGTTTTATTTTTATACTGGGTTAAGATTGTTCTGGCCAGTTCGGGGTTAGTAACAACATCAAACTCAAGGAGATGTCGCTGACTGTGTATTTAGCTTCAGGGTCTTCAGACAATACGACAGAATCGCTAGATTAAATGTCAGTTCATAAGAAAGTTTTTCTTTTAGTGCAACTTGGTAATATGGCATATGCGTTCTTTAACAGCTCAAAATCTAGAGGGATGCAAAATCTGTTGCCAATGCTTTTGCTACTGCCTCATCTTTAACATCATCCTTTGCATCCTCCGCTTTAAGCCTGTGCTTGAGGCCGTTTGGGCTTTGTATTCCCTGATAAACTTTCTCTTTCCTTTCTTTTTTAGGCAGCCATAGATCAGAATAGAGGGCAAAAATGTCTGCCTCGCTTAGTACAAAGACTTCTCTGCCCTCACGTTTGATTGTCATATGTTTAACGATAGCCCTGCCTAAATTAGCAACAACAGTTAGCATTAGGATCTATCGATTTAATATCTATTTGGAATGCTAGTTTAGCAGTGCTGCATTATAACATCGTCAGCGCCAAGATCAGGGAACTTAACTATTAAAGTTTGTCCAGGCTCAACTGTTGAAGGAGTATTTACACTAGTAACGGTCTGCCTTATACCTTTTACGCCATGGGGTTCTTCTCTTTTCTGTATGGATCGAGGTCACAACCGTATGAGTTCATTTTTTATAAAACAAAAAAAAAATATAATAAAAAAATATGGATGAAGATTTTAACCCGATTGATCCTATTGAAGAAGAAAGAGGTCTGCCAGGCCCTTCATTTGAAGAAGATGAAACAGAATTATGCCCTTCATTGCGCGAAGAACTTGAAAGAGCAGCAGAAGGTTCTTCAATCCCTTCATTAGAAGAAGTAGAACACCACCTTCAGTTTAGCGCATCTCGTGCAGAACTATTAACAAATAAAATTAACTCATTCTATATAAGCTTAGGACTAGGGCCGCCAGAAGGTCATAGTCCTTTTGATTTTAAGATGGATAAAAGCAACCATCTGTATATAAGAACTAGCAGAGGAAATTTTGTAAGAGTTACTACAAAGCCAGACCCAACTAAGTTTTTAAAACTAAACACAATTGGGCAGAGGATTCCTGTTGCTGACCAAAGGCGATTAAACATTTTAAATTTAAGACCTGGGGCTGTTAGTCTTTTACAAAACTTGGGGCAAGAGTTGCCAACACGATCTGAAATAGAAATGGCCTCTTTTCAAGATTTAGGACCAAGAATAATGATGCAGCACAGAAATTGAGACGAGTTTTAATGAGGAAACAGCCAGAAAAACATTAGAAACAATTGGCGATTCTCCATTGCCTATGCGTGAAATCTGGGGACTTAATGATCGCCTAAAGTCAATAAGGGCGAACTGAAAACAATTTGGCAAAACTTGGTGAGCTAGATAGAGAGATAGAAGAAGAAAAAAATAAATGGCTGATGTGGATGATAACAATTTAGGGCAAGAAGAAAAGGCTAGAATACAGCAGAAAATACAGAATTTAATGATAGAAAGGGCGGCTAGGTTAGAAACCCTGTCTACTAACAGAGCGCAGCTAGCATCACAAACAAGCAGAATAAGAGAAACTATAAACAGAATATTTTATGAAAACACTACGCTAGCTGAAAGAATAAGGATTCTGTTCAGAGAACAGGGGATTACAATAGTTAGTATATTAACAGCTGTTGGGTTTGCTATCTCTACACTCGTTTATGCTTTAACAGGTGGTGCGCCAACAGGGTCAGTAGCGCCCCCAACACCTCAGCCTGGTAAAAGTTGGATTAGAAAACAATTGCATCATCTAGCAAACCTATTAAAGAAGTTAGCCGCCAAAGCGCTTGATGCTCTGCCTGGCATATAGGCAGTGTTGTTATTGGGTTTTGTCTACTATAGGCAAAGTTGTGGTTATATGGCTGACCATCTATGGACATTAGGAGTGCTAGCTGCTGGATTAATTTTTAGTGAAATAAAGTATGGCTAATCCAGTAAAAGTTAAAACACAACGAGGGCTGTCTTTTCGCTAGTATGACTGTCAGTGTGAGGCAGATCAACAGGTGGCGTGCTTTCTGGGCTGCTTTCTGGCTGTGGGGAGCTTTCTGGGGTGTTGATGACGGATCGCTTTCTTCAGGGCTGGTACTTTCTTTAAAATGGATGGAGCGGGCCTTGTGTTTAAGCATTTATTGGCCCTAGTTTTGGTCGTCTCCAGCTATGAGGATTCATTGTTATAATTCTGTATCATACCAATCTGTAGTCTAAGGTCAGAGGGTAGCATGTATAATCCATGGCCTACAACAAAGTCAACCTTTGACCTAGCATGTGCAAGAACGTCTTGATACCTTTGTATGCTGGCAGGCAAATCAACAGCGAGTTAATAGCATCTTCTAAATTACTAGAAATTGTTTTCTGGCATCAAAGCCTGTAGATTGATCTCCTATGCTAGACTTGGTCTGTGCTTGCGCTCCTAATACACACCAAACGTATGTCCTTATGGAGTCATTGAGTCTTTGCACGCCTGGCATTGTTAGACCTTTACTTTTATCTAAGATAAATGTTGTCCAGGCATTAGGGTGTTTTTGTTCTATGGATCCCAATCGAACTTGTTTGTCTGGTTGAAAAAGGGTGTGGCCAGGCCAGTAGTCATAATTATATTTTCTACGTTCGCCCCACAAATACAATGTGCCTAACCCATGATTGCGGTCTAACTTTTGTCTAAAGTTAGTTGAGGGTTTAATGTTAAATTCGTTGCAGATTCTTTCATATGCGTTATTGTCATTGGGCTTTTAAATGGATTAAAAGCGTTGTCGTTAGGGAGGGGCACTTGTAATTCAGTTAGTATTCGCCTATATTGGTAATAAACATGAAAGTTTATATACTGACCTTACTAAAAGATTGGGGTGGTTTAAATGCTTTGCATATGAAACACCGCAGCCAGTAGTTGCGCAGTAAATGGCAAAATTTAACTGATTCTGAAAAAAGCCATAGGGTGGGATGCCCATGCTGATGGCACTCTGTCGCTCTTTATTGGTGGGTTTAAATATTTAGTTAGTGGGTTTACAAGTCTAACCCGGAAGCCGTATGATCCATCTACTGCAATGGTTAAATTGCTGAAATCCAAAGATTTGGGGTTATAAAATGCTCCTACATCGTAAGTAGCATGTTCATTATATTAAAAGCTACCATTTTTTTAAATTAGTTTTTAAAGAGTTATAAAAAGATGCGCATTCTATATAAACCAACAAAACAAACGTGTGTTCTTAACGTACCCAATTGACAATAGGCGCGGTAATTATAGGGTTGCCCTTAGAGAAATGGGTTTAAAGTTATGTGGCTAACATATCTGAAAAGGCTCAAAATAACTGGATTAAGTTAATGACGAACAAGGCAATCAATAATCATGTGCAAATACCTGATGGCTACTACAACTTTTGTTCTTTAAAAGAAGTACTTAGTGAATTTGGCATATTGTTAACAATTAACGAGGCAAACCTCAGAATTACTATGAATTTTCCACTAGAAGAAAAAAGAGAGTACACTTTCCCTAAAGACCTAGCCCAAATTTTAGGCTTTCACAGTAGTGGCAGAGATTATAGATTTAGTACAAAAGAAAATGTTTATCAATTTAAAGGCATAAACCTTCTGATTTTCTCGTAAACCCCATTTTGTATGTTCATTTACAACAGTTAAGAACATGTGCTAATTTGTTTGCTGGCTATCCATCTACAGTTCTAAAGGTTTTGCTACCAACTAGGGCAGGGTTTTGCGATTATCAGTTATACAGGTTTGACGGAGACAGCCAATTTAAAGAATTAATTAGCGAAGATTATAAATTCATTGGATGTAAAATAACTAACCAAGATGAAAGCTAGTTGTTTGTTCTGATTTATTAATAGATC
>CM031598.1:22106615-22115658 GCA_018398815.1 Conus ventricosus
TCCCTGACGAGTCCAATCCAGCAGACGAAAGGCTTCGGAGCAGGCGATATAAATGGTTCTGTCTTCAAGATGGGTTACGACGGTTCCCCACCCACCGACACTTACGCGCGCGCCATGTTTGCAACCACTAACACCAGACCACCAAACACACCCCACACACACACACACACACACACACACACACACACACACACACACACACACACACACACACACACACACACAACACACACATTCTAACACTTTCCAAGTAAAATGATTCATACACGTTCCTTAAACGAAAGTTATTGCTACATTGCTTAATTTTCCTCAAAGATGATAAAGGTGTGCTGTCTCCAAGTACCAGAGGCAATGGTTTGCCATGGACGTCTCGAAACACACACACACACAACACACACACACACACCACACACACAACACACACACACACACACACACACACACACACACACACACAACACACACACACACACACAGCAACACACGCGTTTTTTTAGGCCTGTTCATACTTATACTTAAAAGCAGCGTTCTTATCTCTAAAACTTAAAGTAGCATGCTGCTTTTTATCCCTGAATCCTTTGCAGTTTCTCCAGGATCTGAAGGAGACTAGCTAATGTTTTGTTCCTTTACATGGCAAAAGCTGCGTCAACGTCTGACGGAAGCGAGATCCCATCTGGTAGTAAACAAAGAAGTTGAGTGAGGAGTTGACAAACCGAAGGACGAAAAGAAAACTCCACAAAACATCTAAGAGATTATTGATAAGGACCTCCAGAGAAAGATCTGGCTCAAAGAACATAGCCATCTGTACGAACAGTAATGGGCATATGCACACCACAAACAACACAGAGGTCGCTATCAGCATCCGGGTCAACGATATCATGTGATATTCTGAACTCCTCGTGGGCTGAGGTCCCGAAGCCGTGGAAGATTGCTGTCTCCATGTGACCGCTGACTTGATTTGACGGTGGTGATGACTGTGGTGATGACGATGACGGCAAGAAGATGAGAGGTAGGGCTGTGGCGTAAACAAAGGTGGTAATAATGTCAAAGATCTCCTTGTTTTGCCTATAGTAGCTGAAAAAAAAGTAAAATCAATTCCAAATACGTGTATCAGTAGAGTTTGTGTAAGTAAAATTGGGAGTAGTAAGAGTAGGAATAATAGTGGTATACCTACTTTCATTTTACGGCTTTTTGGCGTGTTTATAATTGATCTCTCTCTCTCTCTCTCTCTCTCTCTCTCTCTCTCTCTCTCTCCTCTCTCTCTCTCTCTCTCTCTCTCTCTCTCTCTCCTCTCTCTCTCTCTCTCTCTCTCTCTCTCCCGTCGCTCGCTCTCAAATATACGCCACTTCCACACATGCATAACCTCTCTCTCTCTCTCTCTCTCTCTCTCTCTCTCTCTCTCTCTTCTCTCTTCCTCTCTCTCTCTCCTCTCTCTCTCTCTCTCTCTCTCCCTTTCTCTCTCCCGCTGCGCTTTTTCGCGCGTGGTGCTGTGTGTGTGTGTGTTGTGTGTGTGTGTGTGTGTGCTGTTGTGTGTGTGTGTGTGTGTGTGTGTGTTGTGTGTGTGTGTGTGTGAATGACTAGATAGATCTAATGCATTCATTGTGGTCGAGTAGGATATAAACAGCATGTTTAATTGGAAGAGAAGAGAGAGGGAGAGAGAGAGAGAGAGAGAGAGAGAGAGAGAGAGAGAGAGAGAGAGAAGAGAGAGAGAGAGAGAGAGAGAGAGAGAGAGAGAGAGAGAGAGAGAGAGAGAGAAGAGGGGGCGGGGGCGGAGGGGGAATTATCTTCCTTCCCCTCCCTGTTTTCTTGAACAGGTCCATTACGGTTACAGCTATCTGGTGAGACTGATGAACCTAATGGACCTGAACACAAATAGATAGATAGATAGATAGATAGATAGTAGATGATAGATAGATAGATAGA
The DNA here is from genome assembly GCA_018398815.1 of Conus ventricosus. Taxonomy (NCBI): domain Eukaryota; kingdom Metazoa; phylum Mollusca; class Gastropoda; order Neogastropoda; family Conidae; genus Conus; species Conus ventricosus. Next base: position 22,108,539 of record CM031598.1, read on the forward strand.
TAGATAGATAGATAGAAGATAGAAGATAGATAGATAGATAGATAGAAGAGAAGAATAGAGATAGAAATAGATGAAGATAGATAGATAGATAGATAGATAGATAGATAGATAGATAGATAGATAGATAGATAGATAGAGATAGATAGATGAAGATACTTACAGTACACCTTTTTTAACTTGAAAGATAACGTCTTTACTTCCTACACTGCAAATATAATTACCTTTCCTCAGCTTATGGGGTAAACAACTAGATAGTCAAAATGACGATTGCAAGCGTGCACTGATCAGCTGACAATGAGGCAACACTGCTTTGGTTGTGGTCACCTGTAGCGTCTGTCGCACGAATCCGGCCGGGTCACTCTTATTGAACGCAAAGTCTAACACATATTATCTCTCTTGCAAATTTCCAAACATTATCTCCCAGTGAAAGGAATAATAAAATCCGTCACTTTTTCATTTTGTGAGTTTCATTTTTACTCCAAATAAAATCTGACCCTTTTTCTAACAGGAAAGTATCTTGAGGTTTTGAAAGTTTTCTTGCTCCATCTGTTAGAAGGTTTCCCAAAATCTCCGTACAGCGTATGAGAAATTGATGCTTTGATATATACAGAATTGTAATAATAGATAGAAAACGACGTCTAACTGCACTAATCAATTTAAAACTGCACCAATCAATTCAGAACAGAGAAAAAAAAGGTCAATCATCTTATAACAACAATTTTGATATGCCATCTTTAGATTATTATCATGATTATGTGCAGACCCCATGAAACAACGTAAAGTTTGAAGGGCAATTTAATGTCCTCTAACCTTTTTGAGGCCACTGAGGGATAAAGCTTCTTAATTTCAAAACTGTTGAATAACATTCTAATTTCCCAACTATTTCATCACATATAAATGCTAAAAATCTTTTTTTATTACAGAGAAAAAGCGGAATTATATAACTATATCAATGATTTATATAGGTAACCCGCCAAAGATTATATCGGCCTGCTGCGGTAGGACTCAACAGATCTTCTCTGAGCTAGAAACCGCGCTACTTCTCAAGTGGTCTTTCATTAAAGTCAATTTCCGCACACTAACCGTTGATGTATACCAGCCTGCACTGACTATGAAATTCAAATTCATTATGCTCTCTGATTTTTTTTCAGAGCTTTTGTTTTTAACAAAAAAAAAAATGATAACACTTGACTGGGTCTTTTTCAGAACAACTATATAATTTGAAGATTGGTGGTAAAGCCCCAAAACAAAACAAAAAAGGGGGGGGGGTGTCAAAGAGAAAACAAAAACAATACACGACGCTTCGACTTTTACAGTCTTTTTCAAGTGACATGAAACTAAAGACACAGGAATTGTTTCAACAAATTTGAAGTGACAAGAACTCCCAAAACACACACACACAACACACCACACCAAAACACACACACACACACACACACACACACACACACACACACACCACACACACACACACACACACACACACACAATGCGCGCTCCCCGCCGTCCGGCATACCCACCCCCACACACCTACCATTATAGAGAGGGAGAGAGAGGGGGGAGGGGGCGGGGCGCCCGTGTGTGTGTGTGTGTGTGTGTGTGTGTGTGTGTGTGGTGTGTGTGTTTTGTGTGTGTGTGTGTGTGGGTGTGTGTGTGTTGGGGGTGTGTGTGTACGTGTGTGTGTGTGTGTGTGGTGTGCGCGCGGCGTGTGTGTGTGTGTGTGTGTGTGTGTGTGTGTGGGGCGTGCGTGCGTGCGTGTGTGTGTGTGTGTGTGTGTGGGGTGTGGTGTGTTTTGTGTGTGTGGGGGGTGTGTGTGTGTGTGTGGGGTGTGTGTGAGTGTGTGTGTGTGTGTCTGCCCGTCTGTCTGTCTGCATAAATATTTTTATTTCTTTTACTATTTATCATTATTACTATTGCTTTTGTTGTTGTATAAGTAGTAGTGATAGTCTTACTAACAACATTAGTAGTAGTAGCAGCAGCAGCAGCAGCAGCAGCAGCACATTATTCCCGTTGTTGTAGTTGTTGCTGGTTGTTACTGTTGCAATTTTTAGTATTGATTTTGTCATTATAAGTAGTAAACAGAGACACTAGTAAGTTATGAGTATCATATAACACGCATTCTTTCCCTTTAAGCCTCAGTCCCATTCTATAATTTCAGTCGTTCACACCAAGACCAACTGTTGCAACAAGATAGAAAAGGTAATGACTCTTCGTCTTTTGTTTTCATTACCTTCTATGTTATTTGTTTATTGTTTGTAATGAGTTTGTTCCTTTGTTAGGGGGCACGCAGTTATGATGTTTCTGCTAACACATCAAGATTACTGGGAAAAACTGTTTTTCTGGGGGGAAAAATTAAAAATAGAGTTTGTTTTTTTCCGCCAATGAATTGCAAAAAAAGAAGAAAAAGACACGAGCATTTCAAACCATTTGGGGTTTCTTACGAAAAAAAAAATCACATTTAACATTTGGGACAGTAAAACAAAAACAAAAAACGAAAAAAAACGAAAAATGACCATCGTTTTGCCCCATGTGGTGGGAGAAACCCGGTAGGCGGAAAATGACAGGGGGGATTATGGGGGGGGAAAAGGGAGGGGGGGTTGGTAGGGGGAGGTGTGGTTTTGATAGATAGGGTTGTGTGTCTAGTTTTTGGGGGTGGTGTGATATTTTTGTGCGGTTGTGGTAAGGTGGATTGATTAAGGTAAGGGGGGAAATGGGGGGGGGGGGGGGTTTGGGGAAAAAAAGGTTTTAGGTGAATAAAATAATGATTTTTGGGGATGAAGGGTAGTGGTAGTTATTGGGGATTGTGAAGGTGGTGGGGGGGGAAGGGGAGGGAAAGTAAATGGTGAAAAGGGTATGGGGGGGGGTGGGGTGGGGGTGGGTGGGAAAAGGGGGCGGGGGGGGGGGGGGAGGAGCGTATGTGTTTGGGGGGGGGGGGGGGAAGGGGGGAAATGAAGGAGAGTTCATATCTCTTTCCACAGGGTTGGGGGGGGGGGGGGGGAGGTTCATATAAATGGTGTTTTTTAAAAACGTGAAAAATGTGGGGTGATTTTCTTGCAACAGGTGAAATAATGTGTTGGCTCAAATGCTGATTTTGTTGAGAGAAGATAGCGTGTCAATAAAAAAACGGGGTATCATGTGTTGCACACACACACACAACACACACACACACACAACACACACACACACACACACCACACACCAACCAAACACACACACACAAACAAAAAAGGGGGGGGGGGGATCTAGGAGACTAACTGTGGAGAGTTTTCCACCATATTTTCTCACACATACACTCTTTCCACACACACACACACCAAACCACACACCACACACACACACACACCACACACACCCAACAACAACACACACACACCAACACACTTTAAAAAAATTATTTCTAAATCAGTCAGATAGGTGGAAATGAAATAATGGTAGTGTAATTTGGGAGATTACAAGAATTTTTGTCCATTTTTAAATCCACCTTGCCCCCTGATTTTTCGTTTTTTGTTTTTTTGTTTGCTTGTTTGTTTTGGTAGATTTTTTACGATGTGTTTGATTTTACGCTGTAGTCGGCATGATGGTCAGTTGGCGCAAAATTCTAGGCAGTCGGGCCTAATTTTTTTCTTTCGGAAGCTTTACCTTTCAAGTTGCCCACTGTTTGGTATGGTGTAGAACCCGAAACCCCATCTTTGGGACTGTGCGAGCTTCAAAATGCTGTCACTCATGGGTGGGACAACAAACATAACCCCTTTTGGGGGAATGCCGGTTTGGAAAGCGTGTTTTTCCTGTTTCTTGTCTTTTTGGGGGCAAAAGACCTGAACCTTTCAATTTTTGTCTAAACTTTGTATGGAAGTCAGATTGTTGGATTTTCTTGGAAATTTTTAAGCGAGGTCCCCACTTGCCAAAAAGCTGAGGTAACACAACACTCATACACTTAACAAAACAGATTAATTTATAAAATTCATTCCGCTGTAAAACGTCAGAGGGGGAGAGGGGGGGGATAGAGAGAAGACAGACAGAGACAGAGACAGACAGAGACAATACAGAGAGCAGAGAAAAGAGAAGACAGACGACAGACAGACAGAAGACTAAAAGAAAAACAAAAAGAAAGAAAAAAACTGAAACAAGTAAAATCGATGTACTCGGTATAGTAAAAACCAAAAGAGCGTGCTGTTTGTCTGGGGTCGAAAGCCCAAATTTCAGTGTGCTTGAAGCTATCAGTTGCCAGTTTGCACCCGGATGACCCAGAAAGGACGTGACGAGACGGCCAAATACCCTGCTGAGCATCCTTTGGCCGCAGGGGGACTGACCACGAGAAACACCGCCAGCGCTATACCGACTAGAAACTGTTACCCAGGAACCCTGCCAGCCCTGAAGCAGCCCATACAAAACAAATTCTGTGTCAAGAGGAAAAAAAAAAAGGGATTAAAGGGGGAAACGAATGAATTTTGGGCAAGTTCTTAAAAACAGGCAAATGACGAACGAAAGGCACGTTGTTTGTGGTGTTTGGGTGGGGGTGGGGGTTTTTTTTGGGTGTTGTGGTGTGGTGTGTGGTGTGTGGGTGTGGGGTGTGTTTTGGGGTGTGGTGTTGGGGTGTGTGTTTTTGTTTTGGGGTGTGTTTTTGTTTTTTGTAAACAAACACAAAAAAAACAAAAAAAAAAATAAAAAAATAAAAAGAGAGAAGAGAAGAGAAAAAGAGAAGAGAGAGAGAGAGGGGAGAGAAGAGAGAAAAGAAACAAAACAAAAATTTCATTAACCGGGGAAAAGAAAAAGCAATGTTTTTATTCCCCCCACCCCGGGGGAGGGGGGGGAGAAAAGAGAGGAAGAAAAAAAAAGGGGGAAGGAAGAGAGAGGGGGTTCGAGGAAGACAAGATGACTGACTAAAGGGATGAAAAATAAAAGTTTTTTTTTTGATAAAAAGGCCTCACCCTTTTATGAAAGGGTAAATTTACAAAAAACTCTCCATCATGCCTTACAAAGGGGGATTATAAAAAAAGGGGATTGCATTGCAACAAGAAGAGCTATTTCTCTATTTTTTAAAATACTTAAAAAAAAACGGTTAGTTTTCGAAAACACTGGTTTAGTGCTGCCTGTAAATTTAATTTAAACAAAACAAACTTTTCATAATATTTGGGCTACAGAATTTTTTTCTCTTTTTCTTTCAGCCTTTACAACAAAAAAACGACGTGTATCTCATTTCTTTAGACCTAGTATCTGACAAGACGGGTAATCGAGGGAATCACACGCGATTTTATACCAAAAAAAGAAAATTAAAAACAGACATACCAGCTAAGCCCACGATTATAATTTCAGCTTTTGGGCCACATTTTCTTTTCAAACAATTTTTACATCATGGATTTAACAAAATTGAACAAATCAAAATTTCCAAAATGTGAATTTTTTATTGATTTTGAGATAATCAGTAAACGCGGCAAACCCTTTCTGAAAATTTTTTTTTTTATTTTTCCCCCACCTCATTTCCCTCCACCAAAAACCATTTCATACCCACAATTGCTACCTTTTTTTTCCCGCATCTAAATCACCAACTTCTGATTATTAAGGGAAACTATCCCCCCAAACCCTATGTAAACCTTAAACCAAAATTAATGTAGTTACCGCAGAATTCACATACGTGGGAGATCTGCCTGTTTCACCATATACTAGACCATTGGGAGTACGTAATCTACACCTTAATGGTTTTTTTAATAAGAAACAAATGAACCCACTCACAATAAACACAGGCTTTGTCTAACCCCTAGGTATCTGATCCGTATCAGAGTGTTGGGACTTGCACGAGTGAGACATAAACACTTTACAGCAGACTCTAGAAAACCTTGGTCAGAGAAGTCCCAGCCGACGTGATCTTTGCATTTCTAAAAGATATTAACATTTTCATCTGATCTAAGATTTTATGGAAGTAAGATTTTTAGCGTTTCTGGCGCGTTTTAAAAGGTGTATTTTAAAGAGATGTGTGAATTGTTGTTTTTTCTTCTTTTTTTGTGATGATTTGTGAGTTGATGTGAGTTGACTTCAACGGGGTGACAGCCCTGAAATGGCCCTTTGCAGTCGGCTGAGCTATAAGCAACATTACCTTACCTTACCATAGTACTGGCTGAACACGCCATATCAAAACGTTTCATAAACTGTTCAAAGGAATTGCTATTTAGAGCATAGAACTTCTGAACTATACATAACAATGCATTTTTCGCTCGACTAGCTAGATCTTTACATGTAGGCCCCGTTGGTCATAGCTGACCATGGATAGAGTATATCTGACCCAAGATTTACATCTGTCCGGGCTGTCTGCTTGCCTCGAGCAGCGTCGCCTGTGGCTGTAGTGACCGATACGAGAGTGGCAGTCTGTCACAATGGTCACATCTGTATGTTGACACTGGTTTGTTGGTTGTCATCCCTTTCTGCGGTTTCTTTTCTGCTGCAGCAGCTGTCAGTTTGTCTTCGCTAAACTGCAGCTGTTTCTTGAGAGTGCTTCTCAGCTGTTGCGGTCTGCTGCGAGGTCCTTCCAGGACTCAGTGTTGATCTCAAGCGCCTTCACGTCTCTTTTGTAAACGTCTTTGTATCTCAGCTGAGGGTGGCCAGTGTTTATCTGCTCTGTAGCAGCTCTCCATAGAGGACGTCTTTTGGGATGCGACCATCCTCCAAGCAACGAACATGTCCCAGCCAAAGCAGCCAACGCTGTCTCAGAAGTATATATGTGGTAGGGAGGCCAGCGCGAGACAGGACTCTGTGTTGGTCACCCTGTTTGCCAGGAGATGCCGAGTATACGGAGGCTTCTGACTGAGGGGAATTGAGCTTTTCTTCTGCGAGCATGTGTGGTCCATGTCTCACTGCCATACAGCAAGGTGCTGAGAACGCAGGCGTTACACACCGCCGTATTTGTCTTTGTGGTCACTTGGGATTCCGCACTCTGTGTGAGCGAGCAAATATTGTGGTGCCTTTCGATCCTCTTGTCAATGTCAGTAACAAGGGGAGGATGCTGTGGACCAAGGTAAGTAAACTGATGGATGCATCAAGCTCAAAGTCATCATGTGATGGCTGTGGTGACGGCGTGTCTGACCGGACATTTGTCTTCTTTAGGCTGATAGATTCAGACCAAGTCTTT
>CM031598.1:22125042-22130042 GCA_018398815.1 Conus ventricosus
CACGACACACACACACACAACACACACACACATGCCGCGTGTCACAATTCTATTCATTTCAACAGGTAACTGTGAACTCCCGCAACACCAGAATGAAAGAGAAGAGACTTGCTATTCAAACCAGTAGGCTCATTCTTGTTTCTCCATACAATAATTACCAAAGAGTTTACCAACTTCGCTAATTGCCAGATGCCAGTTCAAGTTGCAATTGTTGTCCAATGACATTTTCCCTGTTTTATATCAGTTCTCTCTGTCTCTCTCTGTCTGTCTCTCTGTCTCTCTCTCTCTCTGTCTTCCTCTGTCTCTCGCCTCTCTGTCTCTCTCTCCCTCCCTCCCCTCTCTCTCTCTCTCTCTCTCTCTCTCTCTCTCCCTCTCTGTCTCTCTCTCTCTCCCTCTCTGTTCGTGGGGTGTTTGAGCCACGCGCAAGCCATCACAAAAATCCCGATGAGACAGAGAGAGAGAGAGAGAGAGAGAGAGAGAGAGAGAGAGGGAGGGAGGGAGCATGTACTCTTCTATGTACATTTGCTAGTGTTACACTCGACTGGGTTGACTAATCTATATTCGGTAATTAACAACTTATTTGCGGTTTTCCATGCATTGTTGTTTAGTAATTGATAAACAGTAAACAAGTAGGGTATGTTTTGCTCCCATAAGGAAACCTAACACAGAGTAACTTTTATTCAAGACTGGCACAGCCTTTTAAACTTAAATAAAGTCAGACAAATACATAGACGAACAATCTAATAGTGGGGGAAAAAATTATTCAAGACTGGCACAGCCTTTTAAACTTAAATAAAGTCAGACAAATACATAGACGAACAATCTAATAGTGGGGGAAAAACAAGCGCAGGCCAACAACTTAACTGCCCTGGCAAAGATTTGGACTTGAGGGGAGGGGAGAGGGGAGTTTGAAGATGGAAAAACTGGAAAATGAAATTTAAAAAAAAAAGTTACAGATATGAAAACTCTTCACTAGCTGCATAAGGGAACCATCGCAATCCCTTTTGAAGGCAGATATATTTGGGGTATTGCCTGGTCCGGGGCCTTTCGCCCGTTTGGATGGGGACTCATCGGGGGAGAAAACGGTTTGGTTGGGGTTTTGCGCTCCCGCGCCCAAATAGAGACACGCCACAGTCCATAAAAACTGGGGGTGTTCTCACCACCAGGGCAAAAAAGGGAATCCAATAGAAACCCCCAGAGCACCAGCAAAGAGAAGAAAATGAAACCCAAAACCGAAATTGGGGGGAGGAAAAAATTTTGCTGAAAAAACAAAAGGAAAATTAGAAAATTTGGGGACCCCGGGGGGGGGCCTACGCCTGAGGATCCCCCCAAAAGGGAAGGGCAAGGGAGATCAAAAAGAAAAACACATAGAGGGAAACAGAAAGAAATAAAAATAACTTAAATTTTAAATCAAAGAAAAATCGGAAAGGGGAAATGAGGTGGGGGAACAAAAATTTGAAAAACAGTAAACAAGTAGGGTTTTTTTTGCTCCCAAAAGGGAAAAACCTTTAACACAGAGTAATTTTTTATTCAAGACGGCACACCCTTTTTAAAACCTTGAAAAAAGCCAACAAATACAAAGACAAACCCAATCTAATAGTGGGGGAAAAACAAGCGCAGGGCCAACAATTTAATTCTGGCAAATTTTTTGGACTTGAGGGGAGGGGGAATTTGAAGATGGAAAAACGGGGAAATTATGAAATTAAAAAAAAAAAAAAAACAGAAAATGAAAATTTTTCACTAGCTGCATAAGGGAACCATCGCAATCCCTTTTTAAAGGGCAGAAAAAATTTGTTTTTCCTGCACCCGGGGTTTTTTCCCCGCGGGATCGGGACCATCAGGGAGCAGGGCTGGTTTTTGTCTGCGCTCCCCCGGCGAAAAATAAAAACACGCCACAGCCATAATACGGGGTGGTGTTCTCAACCACCATGGGTGCAAAAAAAAAACCAAACACCCCCAAAAGCAGCCAGCGAAGAGTAGTAAATGCAACCAAACAAAAATTTTGGGAGGAAAAAAATTTGCTGTAAAAACAAAAGACATTAGGGCAAGGGTAGGGGACAGTCTTTAAACCTACGCCTGAGGATTCCACCCAAAAAAGGCAAGGGAAAATCAAAAGACAAACCACAGGACGGATAAAAACCAAAATCCCAAAAAACCCTAAATTTTAAAAACCCAAAGCAAAATCGGAAATGAAATGAGTTGGGGGAAACAGCGCTTGTTTTTCCCCACAAATTAAAATTTTTCGTCTAGGGAAATTTGTTTTTATTTTAACCCAATTTTAAAAAGGCTGGCCAGACTTTAAATAAAATTTTTACTGTGTTAGGTTTCCTTATGGGACAAAAAAAAAACCCTACTTTTTTAAACTGTTTATCATTTACTTTTTCCCAAACCCAAAAATTTCTTTTCCCTGGTTTAAAATTTGGGTTTTCCCGTTTTTGTTCCTTTTTTTCTTTTTAAATTTTTAGTGCTGCGTGCGTGCGTGCGGGGCGTGCTTTCCCGTGCTTGCGCGCGCGCCCCTCGCCCCGGCGTGTGAGGCGTGTGAGTGCTTTGTGAGTGCGTGTGATGCGTGGTGTGCGTGTGTGGCGTGTGTGTGTGTGTCCCCGCGCATGTTTTGGTTGTGTGGAGAGAGAGAAAAGAGAAGAGAGAGAGAGAGAAAAGAGAGAGAGAGATGAGAGAGAGAGAGAGTTTGAACTGCCCAGGGCGTGGGGGATGAGGCGGCATAAAAAACTTCCAAAAGCCCGGGGGGGTTCTTCAAATGTCGTGCTTTCCAAGGGGTGCTTCACGTCAGTCAAATTTGTGATATGATTTGTCAATGTCCAAAAACGGGATAATGAACAAATCTGTGGCATGATTTTTCCCCTGAAAACTGTGCTTTTTCATGGTTTGGCGTTGTTTGTTTTCCCAAAAATTTTTACACTGACCATCCCTTCCCCAAATTCCCTTATTTGGATCTACGGAAGTGGAATTAGTCAAAATGAACTAAGGAACAATTCAATGTTGAAACCCAAATCTGAGAAGAAATGGGGGTTTCCCTTCTAAGCCGTTTGTTTTTTTTCCCAAAATTTTAAAAACATTGAAATTTTGGGGTACAACCCCCATAACTCAAATTTCAAAATTTCAGTTCCCAAGGGGATGGCCCGGGCTTACCCAGTTTCCCTTTACGGGAAAACCAATAACCCCCTTTTTTTTCCAAACCCCAAAAAAATTCCGTTCAGTACTATAGATCACTGCAGGGGCCCCATATTTTCGAATGTAAAGTTTGAAACGGTGGGAAAAGTTGAAAAACTTTTCCTCTTCCCACATTTTCCAAACTTTTAAAATTTTTCTAATGTAAGTGGGAAATTGTTGAACAGAAATTCCCTTTTTTATAATCTGAAAAATCCGTGTATTTGGGGCTTCCCCCTGGTCTTTTCACTGGCCTTGGTGGTTGCAGTCGATTTTTTCCCCAAAAAATACAAACTCTGCTTTCCCTTAAATTTTAAACCCGCAGATTCAAAATTTAAAACCCTTTCAAACTCCACACAAAAAAATTTCCTCCTGTGACGATTGTTGCGATTTTGGAAACTTCCCCATTTTCCTATCATTTGTTGCGCTACAAATTTTTGTTGGGGAATTTAGCCAAAATTTATTTCCGGGGCAGTACTGGGCAAGGAAAAAAAGGGGTCAGCTAGTTTTACAATCTTTGTTTATTAATTTTTTTTCCCTCTCTGTCTGTTCATGGGTAAATACCTGGGCATCATTGGTATTACGATCACCAAATTCCCAAAAAACTATTGGGGAAGATTTGCGAGTGGAGACAAAAGCAGAGTCTGCAAATTTGGCAGGAATGTTTTTCTCCCTTTTTTCCCAAAAGTTCAGCCCCTGATTATCGACGTCATAACTTTTTAAAAAAAAACCGCTTTTAAAGTTATCCGCTTTTCCCCTTTTTGGGTTTTTTTCACTTTGGGGAAAACTATCAAAATTCATAACGACTGCTTTTGTTTTGGGCCCTTTTTCATTTTTAACGTTGGGTGTCCCTTTTTTTAAGAGCATGGGACTTTTAAAAGCAGAAATGGGAAATTTTTACCCCGTTGCCTTTCACAAAGGCCCGATTTTCAGGGAAAAAATTAGCTTTTGGGAACATCATATTAAAAAAACTTTATCTTTTTCTGCTCAAGCTGCTGGACAAAACTTTATCTTTTTTTCCCTGCGGGCTAGCAGTTTTTGACAGGCAAGGAAACAACGAAAATCTCAATACATGAAATTGCCCCCGAGGATTAAAAAAAAAATCGTCCCTGTCAGACTTTTTGTGGTGGTTTCCCATTTTGGGCTCCGGGCTTGCTGGCATCTCAGGAACTCCCTGTTTCTGGTGAGACCGGTTGGGTCTAGCCAAACATTGTGGGTGCCAAATTACCTCAGCTTTTGAATCCCTTTTCCCCTACAATTTGAATCTGTTTACAACGTCGGCAGGGTTTTTCGGGAAAATAAAATACTGCTGTCCCCCTTAGAACACTTTCTACTGAGGACATGGGAAAACATTTCGTTTTTAGTGGATTGGGAAAAAAATACTCTGTGTTGCGTGTGTGTGTGGGGTGTGTTTAGTGTGGTGTGTGTGTGTGTGTGTGGTTTTTGTGTGTGTGTGTGTGGGTTTTGTGTGTGTGGGGGGGGTGTGAAAGTGTGTGCGGGTTGGGGTGCGTGCGTGCGGGTGCTGCGTCGTGCGTGCGCGCGCCCCGCATTTTCACTGCTTACTTAATGATTTTTTTCTTTAATGTAACTTATTTGCTTTCCCCCAAAATTTTTTTTTGTTTTCCTTCTCTAACCTTTGGGGGTGGGGTCGGATTCCCCTTTTATTTCCCCCTTTGGGGTTTAGGAAAACCACACGATCACAGACGGGGGTATCTCTTTTTTGATGCTAAGGGGGCAAGACACAATCACCTTGTCTCCCGACGAGTCCAATTTCCCGCGGACGAAAACTTTGGAGCAGGGGGATATAAATTTGGGTTTTTCTTCAAATGGGGTTT
>CM031598.1:22137542-22140042 GCA_018398815.1 Conus ventricosus
AACAATTAATAAAACGATGTACTCGATAGTAAAAAAATTATAGAGCGTGCTTTTTTGTCTTAGGGCAAATAGCAAATTTCCCAGTGTGTTTGAAAGAACCCGTTCCCAGCTTCCCAACCCAGGATGGCCCCCAGAAATGGACGGACGATGAGGGCCAAAGTACCCTTTTGTGAGCATCCTTTGTGCCCGCAGGGGAACTGCCCAGGGAAAAAAACACGTTAGCGCTATCACCGTACTCGGGGACACTGTGACCCAGGGGAATTTCCTCCCAAAACCTAAGGGAAGCCCATAAAAAATTTAAATTTCTCTGTTGAGGGGAAAAGACAAAAGGATTAAAGGTGGGGGGGACAAAATGAGTTTTTGGGAGACAAGTTCTTTTGGGGTAAACAGGAAAATTTCCCCACAGAACGAAAGGAAACGGGTTTGGTTTGGAGTGTTTGGGGTTTGGGGCCCTTTTAGAGCGCAGCTTTACATGTGTGGGGTTTTGTGTGTGTGTGTGTGTGGGTGTGGTGTGTGTGTGTGGTGTGTGTGGTGTGTGTGTGTATAATAAAAATTTATTTTTAAAGAGAGGATGTATAAAAATATATATATAAAATAAATATATTTATAAAAAATATATATAAAAATATATATTTAAATTATAAAATATATTTTATTATAAATATATATGGAGAGAGAGAGAGAGAAAAAGAGAAGAGAGAGAGAGAGAGAGAGAGAGAGAGGGAGAGGGGGAGAGAGAGAGGGGAGAGAGAGTTTGGAGAGAACAAAAACAAAAACAAAACAAACGAAATTTTTCTTTAAAACCCAGGGTTTTGAAAAAGAAATTGTATTTTATTCCACCCAGCCCGGGGGAGGGGGGGGGGGGGGGGGGGGGGGGCCAGAAAAAGAGGGGCCGAAAGAGAAAAGGGAGAGAAAGGGAGAGGGGGTGAGAGAGGGGGCAAACTGACTGACAAAAGGGAAAGAATGAATTAATTTTGGTTTATGTTAGGCCTCACCCCTTCAGAAAGGAAAAATTTTACAGAATAAAACTCCATCATCCCTTTTCGAAAGGAGGTTTTTAACAAAAGGGTTTGGGCATCATGCAACGTATAAAGTAGCTATTTCTTTTATTTTTTAAATAAAAACCCAAAAACAGCGATATTTTTTCGTTTTAACACTGGTTTAGTGAAACCCATCGTAAATTTTTTTGAAAAAAAAACAAACTTCTTCAAAATTATTTGGGCTAAAAATTTTTTTCTCTAGTTTCTTTCCCCTTTGACAAAAAAAGAACGACGTTTTTCCCCATCTTATTTAGAAGTTTGTATCTGACATGGGGGTTCAATAGGGGCCCTTCATCACGAGTTTTATCCCCAAAAACGATTTTAAATTAAAATCGACATACCCCGGTCTAACCCTACTGATTATAAATTTCTTTTTTTGGGGTCCACATTTATTTTTGCAAACAATGTTTTAAAACATCATGGATATTACCCCAAATTTTTGTTAACAAAATCAAATTTTTCAAAATTTACGAATTGGTTTTTGCAGTTTTGCTATTGTAATCAGTCAAACGCGGAAAACCCCTTTTTGCTGAAATTTTGTTTTTTATTTCCCACCCCTTGATTTGACCAACTCACAAACCAAAAACCTTTAAAATCCACACACATTGCTATCCGTTTTTTTTTCCCCGCAAACTAAAACACAACTTTTTGTATGCTATATAAGGTAATCAAATTTCCCCCCAAATGAAAAACCTTAAAAACCCAAAAACGAATGTAGTTAACCGCGAAATTTACATACTTTGGGGAATCCCGCCCCGTTTCACCATATCTGGATATTTGGGGGTAAGTAATTCCCACACCCTTTAAAGGGGTTTTTTTTTTAAAAAAAACAAATGAAAAACCCCCTCACAATAAAAACAGGGGTTTTTCAAAACCCCCAAAGGGATCTGAAAAAGTATCGAGTGTTGGGAAAATTTTCAGGGTGTGGACATTTAACCCTTTAAAAAAGCAGACTCTTAAAAAAACCTTGGTCAAAAAAGTTCCCCGGGCCCACGGATCTTTGCATTTCTTTAAAAAAAATTTTAAAATTTTTAAACTGGGTCTAAGATTTTTAAAGGAAATTAGATTTTTTGCGTTTTTCCCGGCGCGTTTTTTAAAAAGATGGTGAAATTTTTTTTTTTTTTCTTTTTTTTTTTGTGTGATGAATTTTTGAGTTGACGGGGAGTTGACTTCCAAATTGGACACCCTGAAAAAGGCCCTTTGCAGTCGGCCCTGAGCTATAACCCAAAATTACCTTTCCCCCCCATAGTACTGGCTGGGAAAACGCATATCAAAAACGTTTCATAAAAAAGTTCAAAGGGAAATTTCTATTTAGAGCTAGAACTTCTGATAACCATAAACAATGCATTTTTTGCTCGACTAGCTAAATTTTACATGAAGCCCCGTTGGTCATGTGACCCTGGATAGGTAAATCGACCCAAAAAAAAAATATCTGTCCGGGCTGTCGCTTGCCTCGAGCA
>CM031598.1:22145042-22159598 GCA_018398815.1 Conus ventricosus
AAACCTGAAAGGCAGCAATGTCTTTGTTGGAGAAGATTTCTCATCCAGGGTCAGGGAAATCAGGCGTGGTCTTTCACCACACTTGAAAAAAGTAGATCAGACGGGAAGAGAGCCACCATGATCTATGATCATCTAGTGATCGACGGAAAGTCATATTTCCTTGATAGACATGGGGGCTCAAGGACTCTAGATAGGGGTTAGGCCGGCCAGATTTTCTTCCTCATGCCACATTATATGTAGGGGATCAGGAAAAAACAGTAACACCGGTAATCTTGCCAACAGCAAGAGGCAGGGACAGCGACGTTTCGTGTTGACAGTTGCCGGGTGAGTTTGCAGTAACCAGCCAGAGCCAGTTACGAAAATCCCGTGTGTGCATGAGGGAGAGAGCGAGGGAGGTAGGGAGGGCGAGTGTACATATAATGAAAACAAACCTTTCTCTTTTTTGTTATGGAATCTTAATGGCATAAAAGTCAAAACTTGCCGATCCAGATTCTTTGCATTTCTTTTTAAGTTTGATTTTGTCTGTCTTGTTGAAACGTTTCTTGATGAGTGGAAGTTTGTAATTTATTTTCTGACTATGATGTGTTTTGCAAACCTGCTGTCAAATTCAGTAGACAGGGGAGACCATCAGGTGAATTGTTTGTTTGATCAGAAGGAGTTTTCCCCCTTTGTAAAAGCTGTTGATGTCAATTACTCCAATTTTTGTGTATTTGTAATTGACAAAAAATTATTGGAGCAGACAAAGATGTTTTGTATTTTTGTTGCTACATTCATCCGGAAAATTCTTCCTTTTTTATACCTTTTTTGATTTTGAAAATGGAATCAGTTTACTTGAAGATTGTTTGATGGAATGTTTGTTAAGAAAAGATGTGTGTGTGTCATAATTAATGGAGACTTGAATAGTAGAACATCCAAATATTTCTCAGGTTTTTCGGGAAAAACCATTTTTGATAGACAATGTGATAGTCATTCTCTCAGTATAAATCGTAACTCTGAAGACTGTACATTAAATAATTACGGAAAGTTGTTACTAAATCTATGCACTGCCTTGGATTTGTGTATTGTTAATGGGGTATGTAATGGCGACCTAGAAGGACGCTATACATACATATCTGATTCTGGCTGCAGTGTTGATGATTACTTATTATTTCAAGCGATCTTCTTGCTTTGGTATATGACTCTTGTAAACTTCAAGTTTAGACCGCATAGATCAGATCACATGCCTGTTTCTCTCATTGCTGTTTTTCCAAAGGAAAATGTTGACAATAATGAACAAGAAAACCATGTTATAGAGAAACTTGTATGGAATAATGATTGTGCTTATCGATTTCAAGAACTATTATGTGGGGTAGATGTTGTTAGAAAAAATTGAAAATGCCATAGATATGATACAATCCGACGTAAATGAAGCTTTGAACATGTTTAATGAGTGTGTAAAGGAAAGTGCTAAGTGTATGAAGAAGCATATACGTCTCAATAGAAATGACAGATATGATGATTGGTATGATAAAGAGTGCCGAATCAGTAAACTAAAAGCTAGACAATAGTAAGAATTAGCTGTCGTACTCATGATCCACAAGACAGAGCGGCTTATTGTGTTGCAAGGCGGGAATACAAGAAATTGTTAAAAAGAAAGGAGAAAGAGTATAACAAGTTCTTAATAGATAAGCTGATTTCCTCAGTTAAATGCCAAAAAGACTTCTGGGGGGACTGTAAGAAAGTATCTTTCAAAAGAAAACAACCAAAGAATAGATAACTAGCGATACTTGGTTTCATCATTTCCAAAATTTGTTAGGACGAGTGTCAGTGACAGTGTTAATAATGAAGAAATGGCGGATGCTGACATAGATAGTTTATTTAATCGTCCAATAATCCATAGAAGAGGTTACTTTAGCTATTAGAAAACTGAAAAAATGGCAAGTCAGCTGGCCCAGAGGTCTAATTGGAGAATTATTTAAACATGCAACACAACAGGCTGTGCTATTTTTTCATAAATTATTTAATAAGTTATTTGATGAGGGCATGTACCCTGATAATTGGTGTGAATCAATTATTTTGCCTGTATTCAAAAAAGGCGATGTTGACAATCCCAATAATTATAGAGGAATTTCCCTTAGTGACATTAGCAGTAAACTATTTGGAATAATTATTAATAGGAGAATACAAGAATGGGTTGATGAGAATAATATAACCGGGGAACAGCAAGCAGGATTCAAAAAGGGTTATTCGACCGTGGATCACATGTTACTTGTTGGCACTAAATCCAAAAGCAGTTTTCTCGTAATCCTAAGCTATATGTTGCTTTTATAGATTTTCAAAAGGCATTTGATTCAATCAATAGAAATATACTCTGGCCAATACTACAAAAATGGTATATGTGGTAAACTCTATAGGTGTATTAAAAGCATGTATAATGTCGTTAGAGCTATGAGTCCGGTGTGGAGGTAAACTGACAAATTTCATTAATTGTACAACTGGGGTCAGGCAGGGAGATGCATGTAGTCCAGTTTTATTTTCCTTGTTTATAAATGAACTAGCTATAGAAGTTATTAATAATGGTAGACATGGTGCCTTGTTGTCTCTTGATACCTTAGAGTTGTTTATTCTCTTATTAGCTGATGATATTATTTTGATATCAGAAACGCCTGTTGGACTACAGACACAGTTGAATAATTTGCGACGTGCAGCTGTACACTTCAATTAAAAGTTAATATGTCAAAACGTAATATCATTGTGTTTCGTAAGGGGGGCTATCTTGGTGCAAGGGAAAGAGGTGTTTATGGTGATAGTTAATATGCCAGTTGTTAATGCATATATGTATTTAGGTATAATATTTTCTACACGTTTGAGTTCACAGGTGCTTGTAAAGATCTGGAAAGTAGGGCAAAGAATGCTTTACTGTGTATTATGAAAAAGTTGTATGTTTTTGAATAATACTCCCTTAAGGTATTCATCAAGTTATTCGATACCCAAGTACAGCCGTTCTACTTTACGGCTCTGAATTATGGGGCTTAGACAAAGCTGCTACTTGTTGCGAATCTGTGCATTTATTTGCTCTAAAAAAAGTTTCTTGGTGTAGACAGACGTACGCCGAATGATATGATATATGGAGAAACCAATCGCTACCCAATATTTGTTTTATCTGCTGTTAATTGCATTCGTTATTGGCTTAAATTATTGCAAATGTGTAACGATAGAATTCCTAGAAAAGCCTACAATATGCTTCTAGATATGGACTCTAAAGGCAAAAATAACTGGGCCTCCAAAGTACGTTTGTTTGGACAGAATATGGGTTTGGGTATGTTTGGTTAAACCAGGGTGTGGGAAATATCAAAGTATTTATAAATATTTTCAGGCAAACGATTAATAGATTGTACATGGCAAAAAATGGTCTGACCATATTCACAATAGTGACAGATTTAGTTTCGATAACAGTTTTTGCAGTGTACATGATTTGAAACCATATTTGACCACTAATATTGATAGACATTTACAATATGTTACAACACGATTTTGATTAGGAATATCAGAATTAAAAGTGCACCATTATAGATACAGAATGGCTAACAACGAGGATCTGATTTGTCCATTATGTAAAGTAGCACAAGAAGATGAAATACATTTTGTTCTTTGCTGTCCTGTTCTTAGTAGTATTCGTGAAAAGTTCATCAAACCTAAGTATTATAGTCAACCGAGTTTATTCAAATTGTGTTTATTGATGTCTCTCTCAATCAGTTGAAGTTGTTAGATGTCTTTCAATGTTTCTTTCAAAAGCATACAAGTTCAGAGAAACTGCCACATCTTAAGAATTTTGTTTGTGTCATCTTGTTATGTTTTTGTTAAGTCATAACTAGCGCTGCTTCAATGTTCTTTTGTTGTTCACATTCCCCTCATAAGGGGCCTTGGCCTAAATGAAAATAAACGGAATTCTGAATTCCGAATCCGAATCCGAATCCGAATCCGAATCTCTCTCTCTCTCTCTCTCTCTCTCTCTCTCTCTCTCTCTCTCTCTTTCTCTCTCTCTCTCTCTCTCTCTGAACAAAGTGTGTTCCACGCGCTGCAACAAAAGTGCTGGGCCGATCTTTCTGAAACTTTGGAGGTAATATTTACAATGGGTCAAGAATGATACTCACGGATTATTCCCATTTCGCCCCTTCCCACTTCACCCCTTCCCATTTCGTCCCCAATGTATTCCCATTTCGCCCCTTCCTATTCCGCCCCTCTCCAATTCGTCCCTTTCCCATTTCGCCCCCTTTCCATGTCGCACCTGTCCCGTTCTTCCCCCTTTCTGTTTCGCCCCTTATTCCCATTTCGCCCTTCCCAATCTTACCCTTCCCCTTTCACCCAGGCATCCCTTTCCCATTCTGCCCCCTGTCCGACCCCCCCCCCCCCCCCCCCCCCCCCCCCCCCCCCCCCAATTCGTCCCTTTCCCATTTCGCCCCTTCTCATTTCGCTTCTGTCGTTAATTCCCATTTCTGAGAGAGAGAGAGAGGAGAGAGAGAAGAGAGAGAGAGAGAGAGAGAGAGAGAGAGAGAGAGAGAGAGAGAGGAGAGAGAGAGAGAGAGAGAGAGAGAGAGAGAAACGAACGAACGAACGAACGAACGAATTTATTTTAAGAGGGTAGTGGATTAAGCATGAATACTTTTTTTACATCCAGCCCTCTGGGGGGAAAAAATCGATATATAGTAAAAAGCAAAATCAGAAAAAAAAATGCAACAATTCCTTGCATGGGAACCTTGACAAAAAAGAAGATAGAAGAAAAAGGAAGGGGCCGAGAATGGGAAAGGGATGCCCTGGGTGAAAGGGAAGGGTCAGATTGGGAAGGGGCGAAATGGGAATAAGGGGCGAAACAGAAAGGGGGAAGAACGGGACAGGGGCGACATGGAAAGGGGGCGAAATGGAAAGGGACGAATTGGAGAGGGGCGGAATAGGAAGGGGCGAGAAAGGAGAAAGTGTAGGACTGGGAGAAAGTGTGGGGTTAGGAGGAGAAAGTGTGGGGTCAGGAGAAAGTGTGGGTTGGGAGAAAGTGTGGGGTTGAAAGAAAGTGTGGGTTGGGAGAAAGAGTGGGGTTTGGAGAAAGTGTGGGATTGGGAGAAAGTGTGGGGTTTGGAGAACGTGTGGCCCCACACCCTGACGATGACAGGCATGGACGACGGTCGCATCCCAAAGGACATGCTATGAGCACACTACAGTCTCCAGACCCCACAGGACAGCCAGCCCTATGCTACAAAATATATGTAAGCATGACCTGAGGCGGACAGCCTCGACCCAGCAGATCTGAAGTCAGCAGCTTCAGACTGGGTCAGCTGGCGGTCTACCATCAAGGCTGGCATCAAGCAAGCAGAGCAAAGGAGATAGGCCTAGAAGGAAGAACGGAGGAGCCGCAGACGCCTAGAATTGCGTCGACACCCACAGACACCATGACGAGATTTCACCTGCAGTAACTGCAGTAGAGTGTGCCACTCGAGGATCGACTCCTCAGCCACAGCAGGCGCTGTAACTCCACAACTGACTGATCCATGGCACAACACTATTGTTTCTCGAGACAGACGGATACCAACAACAATACTTCTTCATACAATCCGAAAAGTCTTTAGTACATTCATGAAACACACATTAGTGCTCCACTGACATTGTCACGAGTTTGTCACGAGGCCTATGACGGCTGACCCATCTGGGGTGGTGGAATTAAATTCATTTATTTATTGTCGTTGTTGTTGTCGTGTATCCGCCCCTTTAAATTTGTGGCTTGTGGTGTGGTTGCCCCTTAATGTAGTTCAGCTCAGGTTAGGTTTACTTTCCCTCTCTCCCCTCTCTAATTTCACTGCCGTGCAATTCATCCTGCAGGTTCACGGGTGGCTGGTACCTCTCTTGAACTGGCTTTCCTCTATCGGCTCTCACCTGTCTTTTTACCTTCCGCACGTGCAACATTCCTCTTAGGCTTGAGGTATTCTCACTGTGACGTTTGGGGGCATGTTGGCTGCCCTAGGGTTTGGGGAGGTTTTTTTCTTCACTCGAGCGGAAGATGTCCCTGGGAGCGCCTGCTCCGGTTCTGGTTCTCTACCACTTTGTCGAAGGTACGGGCGGTACCTTCATTCCTACAGTCGCCTGTAGGGGGGACGTCTCTTTTTTTTTTCCCCACTGCTCTGCTGTTCCTCTGACTGGACGAGGGCAGAGAGTCGCTTGAACCCGCCACTTCTGGGTCACCCAGGGTAGCTGGTAAGCATCAGTTTCGTGGTTCGTTTTTGTTTTTGTTGTTAGCCGGCTATTCTTCTCTTTTGTGCAATTTCCTTTTGTTTTCAAAATTATAAAAAAAATATTGTTTGAGACCACTTTTTTTCTGGGTTTAAATTTAATCCTTTAACCTGGCCATTCAAAATTATATCCAAAATTCTTTCTCCTTTTTATGCATCTGTGATGCGGTAGTCGGTGGGATGGGGGAGAAACCTGGTGATTTAGGTTGGAACTTGCTTGGTCTCGCTCGTCCGCCCCTGTCACAATCACCAGTTCTCTTATTCTTCGGCCACCGTCGTTTGTGTGTGCAAGGGGGAAAGAGTTTTACGTTTGCGAGCGTGCATAAGCATGATTAGTCGTTTGGATGCGTGGTTGAAGAATTGTGTCATTTTGAAATGTTGCTATAAAATGTGGTGATAATTGTGCCATTGAATTTTATTTGCAAATGTGGTGGCAGTTATAAAGCGATGGTTGCTGTATTAGTTCAGTTCCTAAGAAAGGAAAATGTTGAACGTGGAGTGAGGGAAGGATTAAGATACAGTTTGCTATTCCTTGTTAGCCTGTGAATTGGTAATCTCTACCTGCTTGTGTGAGGAAACCTTTTGCGAAACATTCCTTCTGTGGTTTGTTTTCTGTGTTATGCTCAGGTCTGGGTTGAGCTGGTGCTAATTAATGATTTCAGCAAAACCTCCCCTCGCCATCATGCGGAGTGGCTGATTAGGATTTACCAGCATATGTCAGGACCGTACTGACTGGGGTTCTGTTCCTTCTTCCTTCCAGTTCCTTCGTTTTCTCTCCTCGGGGGCTTCACTGAAGCTTGCGCTGTTGGGCCGCGCACTGGTTGAGGGAGCACGTGGACTTTGCTGGATGGTCCTAACCCCTGTCCGAGGTCCTCTAGCGGACAAACGCTCGTCCCAACGGGATGCGTTACTCACTGTCCCTCGACTTCATTCAGCCATGTGACCAGTGTGGTTTGCTCTGTGTCGTGCAATTTGGGGGTGTGTGTGCCTTGTGGTCAATGGTGTCGGCATGAAGACTCTCGTTCAGAACAACCGGTTTGGGGAACTGATGCGAACAGTGTATCCTAGTGGACATTTGAGAGAGGCAGGGGTGTGGGGGAAAACCACATGAAGCACGGAAAGAATGTGTGTGGAAATGCTTATTTATGATATGTTTTAGTTATGTTGTGTGCGTTGAGTATTGCTTGCGTTTTGTGACTATAGGTATGTCATGTGTGTTGAATGCTTAATTGTGTGTATATATAGATAATCCCTCTTGATTGTGATTGTGCTGTTGTGTGTGTTGGAATGCTTATTGTGGTTATGTGTGTGTGTGTGAATATATGGGGTGTGGTTTTGTAATCTTTCTTGTGTGGTCTCTTGCGGGGCGTGTGTGGTCAGTCACTCCCTTCACTCCCATCTAGACCGATCCTGTCAGGGACAGACCTCCAGGGGTCGGTCGTGACTTTTGTGGGGATCGTCCGGGATTTGAACCCGGGACTCTCGCAGAATCCGGAGTAGGACTTACCTTTCTGTTGCCACTCGTCTGCCATTCATGTTTTGTGTTAACCAGTTTTCTTTACCGGGTGGTTGAGTACAGGTGGGTGTATCGGATGTTAGAACATTTTTTTTTTCTGTTCTTTTCTCTTTCTCCGGATTCCGTCTGACCATTTATATATTTATTCCTTAGAGCCCCACGCTGCGGCTCGTGTTGATGGAGTCGGTGTTGCCAGTGTGGGAGCATGCCTTGACATTTCCTCCTTATTGTCGGTGGAGCACCACCCAATGTTGCCTCGTGTTGTGGAGCGCAGGTTTTTACCAGAGTGAGCAGCGTGCATCATCCGTGCGGTATCTGTTTTTTCAAGTGGAATTGTCTTTCCCTGTATTTGAGAACCGTTAGAATATTGTTTGGTCATGGCACCGTCCGGTGCTGGTGGTTTTGTGGGCGGGGGGGGTGGACACGTGAGTCGAAGAAGAAAGGTCTTCAAAATGTAGTCCCTACTATTAGTACCAGTACTTGAACTTCTCGTGACTTTCTAATTATTACAGTGCTGTAGCGTTAGTCCAGCGAGTATTTCATACTTCTTCGTAGGGATCTTCCTGCTGAGACCCGACTGGCACTCCGCTCGGAAGCGCCCTCGAGTATAGCGAAGCAACTGGTGGCTTCTGTTGAGTTCTAAATCGGAAACCCTGTCTTCTCAATGCTGCCCCTCGTAAGGGTATGCCCCGGGAGACTTTCCTCAAGGGAAGTCGAGACCCAAGGGACGGGTTCAATACGGGTCACCTCCCATGTCGGAGTGGTGAATCCGGCCAGGACATCGCTCCGTCCTTGATGTTTCTGGAACGTAAGCGACGGAGGATGAGGCCTTGCATTGGGAAGAGGCTGTCAGGCTGAAGACCTATGTCGGAAGAGGTAAATCGGCTATAAGGAAGAGGCTTTCCTAGGCTGGATGCCCTGCGTTAGGAAGTGCAGATTGGATGGTGGCTTCTGCGCAGAGAGGAGACTGCCAGATCAGGACGCTCGGGTAGGAAGGAGGGCTGTCAGACAGGAGGCCTCTGTCGGGGAGGATTTAGCTATGCGTAGGAAGAGATGAACAACTTCTTTCGCGGACTCCCGCATCTGTAAACTGGGGGTTATTCGACAGGCAAGTGATAGAGTAAGGAGGCCAAATTAAAGGCTTCCAGAGTTCAGACCTAGGAGGACATTGATATGTTCTTAGAGCATTTTGACAAGGTAGCTAGTTCATACAATTGTCTGAGGAACAAAAGCCATGCACCTTTTTCTGGAATTATCAGGTGCTGCAAGGGAGTGTAGTGCTTACTTCTAAATGAAGGCACGCGTTCTATACAGACATGCAGTTGGTCTGTGTTAACGTTTCCACCTTACCCAGAGACGTACAGGAGGAAGTTCGGGTCATGAAAAAGAATAAGACGAGACCTTCGTGCAGTTTGGAGGTTGGGCTGCGACAAAACGCTGGTTATTGGCGTCTGTTGGCTAAGCTGGATGCTTGAGTATCTGATCTCATCGAACTGCTCCACCAAACACCGCCCATGTCCCCAGAGTTGAGGATCCGTATGGCGAGTCAGCACAACAGGATTTCGCGGCTGCGATTCAAACCGCTGAGTGTTTTCTGAAGCCTGTAGAGCTTATGGGGCATCGCACGTACGGACAGGGAAGGACCCTCACAGGATTTAGTGGCGTAAGGCGCCGACGCTGCTAGCGGGTCGAACAAGGCAGGCAGTTCATCGGGGACCTCAGCACCCCGGACTGTGTTTTCTTTGTGGGTTCGTCCAGGCCACTTTAGGAATGATTGCCTAATAAGACGTCCGGTAGTCATGGGATTAGTCCTTCCCAGCGTCCTCGTGCCTCGGCTTACGTGGGGTCCATCCCAGTTATGGTGGTACAGTAGTGTCCTGGGTTTCTTTCGGTTGTTGGTTCTCCTTAGTCGGACACCATAGGGATTCTGGTGCATCAACTGCTCTTTGTGGATAAGATTTGGTTTCCCCTGAGGTCTCTGCGGGGCGCCCATTATGATGTGTGGGGTGGTGGATGGTTTTACTTCACCCGTCACTTCTGTACTCATTCCTATCTCCTCCCAATTCTTCTGTGGCGATCAGTAATGGGCCATCGAGGTGGGCGGCTCCTCTGTTTCTTCTTCTCATAGGGAATAACATCACCGTCGCTGACAGGTCGCAGCAGTCTGTGTCTAGGTTCTGACCGTACTGGGTAGTGTGGGTGTTTCCATGCTCGCACTTTTGCCATGAATTTCTGGAGCAGGAATTGCGTCCTGTTCTACAGCCGATCTCTGACGAGGTTCTGACAGGAGCCGATTGTATCCATGATCCGTCTTCAGGCAGGGACTTGGTGTCATCGCCGGCGGACATACTGGTGGATCGTCCGCTCAGTCTGCCCCGGAACACGCCATGGTGGCTTTATGCTCCGCAAGGGGATCCTCTTTAGGGTTTTCACTCGGGCAGATCGGGTAGACATAGCAACTAGTCGTTCCCCTAAGCTTGAGAGAATACTGTTTCTCGCAGGCCATGATTCACCCATGGCAGGTCTTATGGGCTTAAAAGCGGGACTCCGAGCGGGTAAGACCGGACTTATTCTGGCCAGGGATGATAACTCACAGGTTAGGCAGTACTGCCGCAGTTGCGATGTCTGCCAACGGACATCGATAAGGGTCGCTGAAGCGTGTTCACCCTAGGGTCTGTGACCACTGGTTGGGGAGCCATTCAGCAAGGTTGGGGTCGACCGGGTATTACCTATTAATCCACCATCCGATCGCGGTCACGCTACATTTTGGTAGCGGTATAGACTATGCGCTCGATACCCAGAGGCTGTCCCGCTTAGGACTAATTGAGGCCCCCTACTGTGGCTGAAGCTCTCTGGCGGGATTTGGTAGCACTCTGGTGTGCCAGAAGAAGTACGGCACGATGTTTGTAATGGAGAAGCGATCTTCATCCTCTCCAGTGCTGACCCCCCCGGGATCCGGCCAGTCCCCCCCCCCCCCCCCCCAGTCGTCGACTCATGGGTTAGGCAGTGGAACTGACAGAGTTCATTCTTTCCTTTTCGCAATATCAAGAGTCCAGCAATACGGATGCTGACTATCCAGCGAGCTCGTAGTCAAGCACTTTGGAGTAATCAGTCAGAGGGACACTCCCCTCATCAGGGGTATATCCCTTTTGGTCTCTGGATTCAGTGTAGTGACAGTTTTCATTCAGTGATCTGGTAGTGAATCGCCACTGGTTCGGAAATTTGCTCTTTTATTGTTGGAAGGTTGCTTTGTCGTTGATAAATTGTAGTATTATGTTTCTCATGTGTAATTTCTTAGTGGAATGTTGGTATTGGATTTATCGTACTCTGTCGATCACAGAGGGTTGGGTGCAGTCCATTGTTGTGAATTTGCCACATGCGTCAAGGGTCATAGGTGCACTGTATCTCAGAGAAACTGTATGCTTTTTAGACAGGGGGTTTGTCACGTGTTTGTCTCGAGGGCCTTTGACGGCTGAACAATCGGGTGGTGGGAATTATCTTTTATTTTTTGTCGTTGATTGTTGTGTGGATCCGTCCCTTAATGGGGCGTGTTGGTGGGGTTGCACCTAATGTGTTCAGTCAGGTTTGGTTTACTTACTCTCTCTCTCTCTCTAATTTCACTGCCCGTGCAATTCATCCAGCAGGTTCACGGGGGGTGGTTCCATTCTCGTGAACTGGCTGCCTCTATCGGCCGCTCCTCTTCACTGTTTTTTACCTGCGCACGTGCACATTTCCTCTTAGGCTTTGAGGTTCCTCCCACTGTGACGTAGGTTGGCATGTTGGCTGCCATAGGTTAGGCAGGTTTTTCTCTTACTCGAGCGGAAGATGTCCCTGGGAGGCCTGCTCCGGTTTATGGTTCTCTACCACTTCGTCGAAGGTTACGAGTCGGTACCGTCTTTCTACTGGCGGCCTGTTGGGGACGGACGTTATCTTTTTTTTCCGGCATCAGCTATGCTGTTCTCTTGGACTGGAAGAGGGCAGAGATGCGTTGGGACCGCCACTTCTGGGTTCACCACGGAGCTAGGTTAGCATCAGTTTCGTGGTCGTTTGTTTTTGTTGGTAGCGGCATTCTTCTCTTT
The DNA here is from genome assembly GCA_018398815.1 of Conus ventricosus. Taxonomy (NCBI): domain Eukaryota; kingdom Metazoa; phylum Mollusca; class Gastropoda; order Neogastropoda; family Conidae; genus Conus; species Conus ventricosus. Next base: position 22,156,892 of record CM031598.1, read on the forward strand.
TGTGCAATTTCCTTTAGTTTCAAAATATAAAAAAGATATTGTTTGAGACACTTTTCTTGGTTAATTCAATCTTTAACATGGCCATTCAAAAATTATATCCAAAATTATTTCTCCTTATTATGCATCTGTGATGCGGTAGTCGGGGGGGAAATGGGGGTGAATACCTGGTGTTAAGGGTTGGAACTTGCTTGGTCTTCTCCCTGTCTGCCCCTGTCACCAATCACAGTCTCTTATTCTTTGGCCACTGCTGTTTGTGTGCTGAAGGGGAACGGTTTTACGTTTGCGGCGTGCGTATGCATGTTTAGTCGTTTGGATGCGTGGTTGTAGATTTGGTGTCATTTTGGAAATGTTGATATAAAATGTGTGATAATTGTGCACTTTGAATATTATTTTGCATATGTGGTGGCACGTTATAAAGCGATGGTTGCTGTTTTAGTTCAGTTCTAAGAAGGCAAATAGTTGAACGTGAGTGAGGAAGATGAAGATACAATTTGCTATTCTCTTTGTTTAGCTGTGAAGTGTATTTCTCTTACCTGCTTCGTGTGAGGAAACCTTTAGCGAAACATCTCAGTTGGTTTGTTTACTGTGTTATGCTCAGGTCTGTGTTGAGCTGGTGCTATTAATGTATTCAGCAAACCTCCCTCGCCCATCATGCGAGTGGCTGTTAGGATTTAACAGCATATGTCAGACCGTACTGACTGCGGGGTTCCAGTACCCTTCTTTCCTTCCAGTTCTTCCGTTTTCTCTCCTCCCGGGGCTTCACCGAAGCTTGCGCTGTTGGGGCCGCGCACTGGTTGAGGAGCACGTGGACTTTGCTGGATGCTCCTAACCCCTGTCCGGGACCTTCAGCGACAACGCCTCGTCCCACGGATGCGTTCTCCACTGTCCTCGGACTTCATACAGCCCATGTGACCAGTGTGGTTAGCTCTGTGTCGTGCAATTTGGTGTGTGTGTGTGTGTTCAATGGTGTCGGCATTGAAAGACACTCCGTTCAAGAACCAACCCGGTTTGGGCACCTGATGTGACACGGTGCTCCTAGTGGAATTTGGAGAGGCAGGGGTGTGGGGGAACCACATGAAGCACGGAAAGGAATGTGTGCTGGAAATGCTTATTTATGATTATGGTTATGTTGTGTGCGTTGAAATGCTTGTTTGTGACTATAGGTATGTCATGTGTGTTGAAATGCTTAATTGTGTGTATGTCGTGTGTGTTGAAATGCTTGATTGTGATTGTGCATGTTGTGTGTGTTGGAATGCTTATTTGTGACTATGTGTGTGTTGGTGTGAATAAATGGGGTGTTGTATTGTAATCTTTCTTGTGTGGTCTCTTGCGGGGCGTGTGAGGTCAGTCACTCCTTCACTCCCATCTAGACCGATCCTGTCAGGGCAGACCTCCAGGGGTCGGTCGTGACAGACATCAACATCGATTAAGATCATCGCATTGTTCAACTTACTGTTCACGTCGTTATTGCAAAGCTAGTCAAAAAGCAAAAGAAACAAAGGCGTCAGTGTCCTCACTGTTCCAAGCGATTTTAACTATCGTTTCATTAAAACTTTCCTTTTTACCGGCAGTAGCTTCGTTATCTGTGCAAACACTACTCGAACTGCAACAGGCATATGAGAAGACTCAACCCTTTCAACAACATGTAGTTCACATGATTCATATGCCAGTGATAATGACTTGTTCGGAAAAAAACCACGAAGTAGTGATTCTTTAACGTATCTAAAACTAAGGCAGTACACATGTTTTATCTGTAAGTTTGGACAATAAACCGTCTACATTCCATGTAAAACACAAAAAGGCTGTCTTGCTTTTGAAAGTTTCCATTCATCGCATGCACGATGTCACTCGATCGCTCACTCACACAGACCCGGTCAGTATCTATGGGCATGTCACAGTTCAAACTGGGATGGGGACAAAACATGTGCTGGCCAGACTAACCACAGTTATTGCTGGAAAGAAGAGAGAGGAGAGAGAGAGAGAGAGAGAGAGAGAGAGAGAGAGAGAGAGAGAGGAGAGAGAGAGAGAGAGAGAGCATTCTCGCAAAGGTCATAGACCTATATGAACGCGCGGGCAACACCTAAGGGGAGCTACATATCAAATTGCTTGATCGTTCGATGCTATAAGTACGCAAAGTCCAAACAACTCTCTCTCTCTCTCTCTCTCTCTCTCTCTCTCTCTCTCTCTCTCTCTCTCTCTCTCTCCTCTCTCTGTGCGTGTGTGTGTGTGTGTGTGTGTGTGTGTGTGTGTGTGAGTGTGTGTGTGTGTGTGTGTGTGTGTGTGTGCATATTCAAGTTAAGAGCCAAACAACCATGTCATTTATTTTCCAATATATAAACCGTTTAAGGTCTTCGTCCAGGATTTTTTAATGTGGAAGAAAGATAGAATAGACAGACAGACAAAAAAGTGCACACATACATGCTTACATACATACATGCATTCATACATTTCATACATACATACATACATAATACATAATACATACATACATACATACATACATACATACATGCATGCATGCATGCATGCATGCATGCATGCATACATATACACATGCATACATACATCCATGCATGCATGCATGCATACACACATAACATACATACATGCATACACACATGACGGGCAGATATATAGACAGATGCAAATGGGTGTGTGTGTGTGTGGGTGTGTGTGGGGTGTGTGTGTGTGTGGTGTTTTGTGTGTG
>CM031598.1:22160598-22183605 GCA_018398815.1 Conus ventricosus
GTTGGTGGGTGTGGGGTTCGCTAACAACGATTTTATTTGTGCCTGCAGTTGTTTACTATTTCTGTTTTAGTGTTTTAAAGTTGCTAGGTGTGGTTTACATAGTTATTAGCCTTTTTCAGTTAAACATAAGTTGCTTTTTTGGAAATATTACTGTATGGTAATGCCCTTTTTATGATTTTTCCAGGATATAATTATGTTTATTTTTGCACCTTTAAGTCTCCAAATGTATTTCCCCATTTCTGTTTGGTTTTTGTATTTTTCTTTATTGAATGACGTTTGGGGTTTTTGCATATCGGGTTTTAAAAGTGATTTCAGTAATCCCTATTGCAAACATTCATTCATAAGCTCGGTTCATTTTTCATTAAGAAAGGGACGCAATCGATACTGACGTCTATTCGCTCGGCGCTGATTATATTTCTATGTCCAAACAAACGAAACTAATTGTTAGTTTTTGCTTTACGGCAGTACGTTTATAATTTCAAGCATCATGCAGATTTGCATTTGTATTAATATAAAAAAATTTACAATTGTAGGGCATCGAAAACCGTCGTACTGACCAATCGCGACTGCCCAAAGGGTGTCATAGTGTCTCTGTCCGCGCATGTGCGGTAGATAGTACCGTTGTATCTACCATCTTTGGACAGCCCGGAGGTCGTGGAATTGGCTCCGTAGAAAAGGTCCAATTATTTGAAGAGCAAGAAACCTTTTGAAGGTATCAGTCTGGGCCGGACTAAAGGGGATACCACAGAGCATTCGACAAAAACCACAACTTTTTTCGGGGAAAGCTGAACGAGTCTCATCGTTCCGGGGTCGAGTCGAAAACTGTTGGCTACAAGAAGTCTATGTTGAGGTAAATGGATCGAAATCATTTTTTTCGTATAGACAACAAAATCTATTTCAATAAATGCATTAAGGCACATTTACCAGTTCAATAATATTTTGTGCGCGCGATCATTATATGCTCTGAATTAAATATTCGGGTTTTAAACCGGTCAACACGTATGATTGATCGTAGACTGTCATTTTCATCTTTTGGGCTCTCATCATATCGTTTGCCATGTACAAATCCTGCAAATGTAAATTCAATTTCAGCTCACCGTTGTATGCAACCATATTTAGAGGATGTGATATTTGAGTGAATGCAGATTTATTATTTAAAGAATCGTAAACGAGTTCAAGTTATAAACGAAGCATCTTCGTGGATCAAAGTGATCTGTATAATATGAAGATTGCGCCATTTGATTTTAATTTCCATTCAAGGATTAAATGTAATTGTAATTTCCCATCAAGCACTAAGCCTTGGCGAATAACTCAGTCAAGGCAGATTGGAATATTCATGTATACTTCCTTCTTTGTTAACGAGTTGTATCGTAAAGCAATTTTGAAGGAAATCAATTGTAAATGATAGAGCAAGCTAGTGCAATTGTAAGTGTGTCTAGAGCGGGTAGTGAGTGGAATAGTAATGTGCCACTATAGTGCAAAAATCTAAGACAATCTTTTATCTTTGCAGGTTTTCTTTCGTACTTTCTTCTTCCTTTGACGACCACCCAGTTCATCACTGCATCTTTAATTCTCCATCTTCGTTCACACATCTCTATTCTGCTGCATTCTTCGTGGGGAGGAACGTGCTGGTGTGTCAACCTTATCGGAACCCGGAGGTGGACCAAAGCGTCAACGGAACTCCGGAACGCCACGGGATCCGTGAAGCTGAGTGCAAATTATTCAAACAAAATCCCTCCATACTCAAGCACGCTACGCACACTCGGGACACTTTTTTTCTTGTATTTTTTTTTCTTGTGTATAACTATATTCTGCGTTTTTCTCCGGAAGATATATTTTTGTAGCACAAGCGAACAGTTTTGTGCTACTGCAAAAAGCGGAGAGGAGAAGGACAGAGACTTTTTTGTTATTAGTATATGTGCATGATTTATTTCTTTTTGTGTGATTCATTTCATAGGGAACAAACGACATCGACATACAAAGCAACCATACGACATTCACCGCAGATCATCATCATCTTTATTTATACTTAATTAAATTCAGTTGTTGGATCAAAGATAAAAACCTCTGATTACATCTGTGGAAAGAAAGTGAAGGGTGTGGACGAAAGCTTGACTTTCCTACTACGGTCTATCGTTCTTGCCTGAGCATTCAACCATCATTTATTGAATGGGGTCTTATTAAAAACGTCCCATATTATTTGGGGGCTCGCCCCGGGGGATCTTTCGATCTAAAAGTACCGGAGGTCAGTGACGCAGGCAAGAATTGTAGGCCGAAACCTTCACTTTTTTTCCCCAGTGGGGGGTTTGGGCGGAGCGCTCTATGATCTATATATGTGTTGACCATCTAAACATATAAATAGAAAAATTTAATTTCACATTTTTGTTCATAAATCATTTGTATTCATTTCGTTAGTCGCGACGCTATTTGTTCATTATTTCCCTAATCCTAGAAAAGGCCTCAACACAGAACAGAGAAAGTAACGACCTTGGCCAATTCACGTCATATTTACCACGACAATAATTTAATTTTCTTATTAGATCATTTCACTAGATCTGTTGTGAAGAAGATTTTTTTTCAAGTTGCCAGTTATTTGCAATTTTGACTTTACTGCATTGGAATTGTGCAGTGGTGTTTGTATTTGTGTCGGATTGGGACACAGTGTTTAAGTAAAGTTTGATACTCTAAAGCGGCATTTCAACGTAAGCTTTTAAACGTGGGTGCGACATGGCACCACGGGCTATTTTGCGGGCGCCGCATTGTTTTTTGTGAATTCGTACGTACGATATGGAGATATATTTTTCAGCACGTCCGTTCGTCAGTTAGTACGTTCGTTCCGTAGCTGTGTGTGCAAACCGTGGTTTGGTTTGTTGACGTGTTTTGAATACACGTGTTCGGGGTTTCGAGTGTGGTTACCCCCATTTTTTACTACACGGGGTTGTGTAGTGTGTTTCCCAGTCGTGGTGGGAAAGTTGTTTCCTTACACTGTGTTTTGGAACGTGTGTCAATATTATTTGGCACTAACGCGTGACGGTATTCGGTTTCCCCGCGTTTTTTGTATTGTTAAATTTTTTAAAGGGACATCAGGACTTGCAGTGGTAGGGGACAATGCCGACAAAAAGTCCCGACGTCAGGCATCTGCCACTGACGAAAGTCAGTCTCAACAAATTCAGACTAGTGCGCAGTTCCAACGATGGAAAGCCGAGGCACAGAGTTAGGCCTAAAAGGAGCAGAACTCGCTCATTACATCAAGGAAGAGAAAGAACGTGAAATGGAACGTGAGGAACGAGAAGAAAAGGAGGCCGAGAGACAATTACAGCTAGAGTTTAGCAAAGATTTAAAGCAGGAAGCAGGGGTGATGCTCAACCAAGTGCTAGCGCCCAATCCATTCTTCAGACTGTAGTTCGGCTAAGGTCAAGTTACCTTACTTAGAAGACAAGGACGACCTTGAGTCATTTTTGACTCAGTTTAAAAAGGGTGGCAGTCATTAATGGATGGAATGAGGAGGAATGGGGTGCCAGTTAGCCCCATTACTCAAGGGCAGAGTTTAGGGAAGCGTATGTAAAACTACCCGCGGCAGAGTCGGCGGACTAAAACCTCATCAAACAGGCACTTTTGCATAAGTATCAACTGAGTGCTGGTCATTACAGACAGAAGTTCGTACAGCACGCAAAGAGAGCACTGATACTCATTGTCACTAGGGATCGTTGTCTATGTGGCTAAGGGGTGGTTGAATTTGTCCAACAGGACAGAAAAGGATTTAAAAAGAAATGTTATCCTAGAGAAGTTTCTGGAAGCATTGCCTTTTGATCAGGCGAGATTTGTCAGGGAGAGAGATCCACAGACTGGAAAGGAAGCTGTTGCAGCGGGCAGACCCTATTTGAACAGACGAGACTTGTGGAGAGGAGTTATCGTGAGAGTAAACCTGATCATCGTAGGTATGGTCATGGAGTGAAAACAGAGGTCCACACAAGAAGCTCGGAAGGGGGAAATAACCCTAGGGATCTGTCCTGACAGGGGAGGCAACGACAGGGAAATTATCGCTTCCAGATAAAATGTTCCCAGATGTGGAGGACCACATCACCAGAGGGATTGTACAAAAAAGAGAAATGACACAGCGATGTGCACTACGACAGCGGCTTGCACAGTTTTCAACAAAAGATAAATCAACAGTTGTGTGATAGTTGTAAAGGGATCGAGTTCAATCCCTATTGCACGGTAGAAGCGAAAGGAGAAACGGGGATGCTGTGAGAGATACAGGCTCTAACCATGACGATCGTGAGGAAGGGACTTAGTTCCAGAACATTGTTACACAGGTCAGAAAAAAGATTTATCACTGGCATCGTCATCAGCCCAAACAGAATCTTCCTGTGGCGAGTGTACATATGGAGACTCCCAAACTTTTCAGACAAGACTGAAGAAACTTGTTATGGAAAAACCCGTTTGCCCAGAAATTGATTGGAAACACGCAAGCAAGAAAGAGGAGGGATCATTAATGTACCCGTTTATCCCACCAAGCGCAGCAGTTACCGGCAAGCAGGTGAAACCGCTCAAGATCAAAGAAGCAACATGCAGGGATTGTATCTCCTGCAGAGTTGAAGGAAGAACCCGATAAAAGACCCATCACTCAAGAAGTTGTTTTGAGTTGGCCCGTAAAACCCGACAACGCACGTACCAGCAAAACAGGTGTTGAAACATCGTTTATGATCAGAAGGGAATACTATATAGGAAGGTGCGTACACCAACGACGCAGCATACCCCCAAATTGTGGTACCCAAAGGGAAACTGAGATCTAACGTACTACAAGTAGCTCATGACATACCTATGTCTGGACACCTCGGTGTAAGGCGTACGAAAGAGCGTCTGCTACATGATTTCTTTTGGCCAGGAGTGGAAGGTGACGTCAAAAGATATTGTGCGTCATGCGATACGTGTCAGAGATGTATCGGCAGAAATAGTATTAGGAAAACGCCAGTTCAGAGGATTTCCGCTGATCGAAATACCGGGGGTTTCCATCGGTGCAGTGGACATCATCGGAACCCCATCAACCCCATGTCATCATCAGGAAGAGATACATTCTCACCGTCATCGATTATGCACGCGCTACGCAGAGGCAACAGCACTCCGTAACATCAACACAGAAGCAGTTTGGGTGAAGCTTTGTGGAAATCCCGGACGCGAGTGGGAATACCAACACAAATTCTCACGGACAGAGGTAGTCAATTTCTTTCTGGGACGATGCAAGAGGTCAAAAGACTCTTTAACATTAAAGGTATCACCACAACGCCATACCACCTCAGACCAACGGACCGTGGAAAGATTTAATGGCCCCGTTGAAGGTCATGTTGAAGAAACTTTGTTTGGATCAACCCAAAAAATGGGGCAGATTTCTTCCTGCAGTATTGTTCGCTTACAGAGAACACCACAAGAATCACTCAAGTTCTCACCATTTGAACTATTATATGGGAGACACGTTCGTGGACCAATGCAGGTCTTTAAAAAAAAATATGGACAGACGAGGGGCTGGAGACAGACGTCAGAACAACGGCGGAATATTTTCATCGATCTGAAGGAGAGGATCGAAGAAACATGCAAGATAGCTCGTGACAATCTGGACAAGGCTGCCGGACGACAAGCGAAGCACTACAACAGGAAAACGAAGATGAGACATCTCATTCCTGGAACAAAGTATTAGTGCTACTTCCACAGAAAAAAAACAAACCCAGTTAACATGGAAAGGACCGTACACCATTTCCAGAAGAGTCAATCCATTGATTACAAGATTGAGATCAACGGCAAGGACATCAATCTCCCCCAAAGAATACTTTGAAAGAGAAGGATTGAAATAACAAGAGTATCTGACCAGGGAACGGAAGACGGAGCTGGGAAACACTGTTCATCGTCATGACAATATCAGTGGCTAACGTATGCCATTTGGCGTGAGAAACGCAAGTGCCATGTTCACAGGGATGATGCGGAAGTTATTGATGACATAAAATCAAAAGATGTCCACATTTTAATGATGATTTTAATCGCTTCTGAGACTTTGGGGAGGAACATGTTGAGGCAATCAATGCCGTACTCAAGAGACCACATGAGCTGTACTACAGCTGGTTGAAGAGTGAAACAATCTGGAATCCTGCAAATGTATATATATTGAGAAATGCAGAAGACTTGTGGGATAATTTTTATTGTTTAATCCTGTATTTGACTTTTAATGGACTGTCACCTTTCTTAGGTGTTTGCTTAAATAGGATTTTTCGCTAAGTAGGGGGGTATTTGTGACATTTATTTATAAGCTCGGTTCATTTTTCATTTAAGAAAATGGGCGCAATCGATACATGACGTCTATTCGCTCGGCGCTTGATTAATATATTCTATGTCCCCAAACACGAAACAATGTTAGTTTTTTTCTTTTCGGCAGTACGTTTATAATTCAAGCATCATGCAGACTTGCATTTGTATTAATAATAAAATAATTTTACAATTGTAGGGCATTTGAAAACCGCGTACGACCATCGCGACTGTCCAAGTGTCAGTAGTTTTCTCTGTCCGCGCATGTGCGGTAGATAGTAACCGTTGTATCTCCATCTTTGGACAGCCCGGAGGTCGTGGAATTGGCTCCGTAGAAAAGGTCCAATTATTTGAAGAGCAAGAAACATTTGAAGGTATCAGTCCCAGGGCCGGCCCGAAGGGATACCCCAGAGCATTCGACAACATCCACAACTTTTTTCGGGAAAGCTGAACGAGTCTCATCGGTCCGTTTGGGCGAGGTTGAAAACTGTGGCTACAAGAAGTCTATGTTGAGGTAAATGGATCGAAATCATTTTTTTCGTATAGAGCAAAAAATCTATTTCAAATAATCGCATTAAGGCACATTTACCAGTTCAATAATATTTGTGCGCGCGATCATTTAATAGCTCTGAATTAAATATTTCAGGTTTACCGGTCAACACGTATGATTGATCGTAAAAGCTGTCATTTTCATCTGTTTGCTTTTCCATCATATCGTGTTGCCATGTACTAATCCATGCTATGTAAATTCAATTTCAGCTCACCGTTGTATGCAACCATATTTAGAGGATGTGTATTTGTGTGAATGCAGATTTATTAAAATTTTAAAGAATCGTAAACGAGTTCAAGTTATGAACGAAGCATCTTCGTGGATCTAAGTGATCTGTATAATATGAAGATTGACCCATTTGATTTAATCCATTCAAGGATTAAAGTAATTGTAAATTTATCAAGCACTAAGCCTTGGCGAATAACTCAGTCAAGGCAGATTGGAATATTCATGTATACTTTCCTTCTTGTTAACGAGTTGTATCGTAAAGCAATTTTTGAAGGAACAATTGAAATGATAGAGCAAAGCTAGTGCTATTGTAAAGTGTGTCTAGAGCGTGTAGTGAGGGAATAGTGATGTGCCACTATAGTGCAAGATCTAAGACAATCGTTATCTTGCAGGTTTTCTTTCGTACTTTCTTCTTTCCTTTGCGACCACCCAGTTCAACACTGCATCTTTATTCTCCATCTTCGTCACACATCTCTATTCTCTGCATTCTTCGTGAGAGGAACGTGCTGTGTGTCAACCATACGAACCCGGAGGGGGGACTCTAAGCGTCAACGGAATCCGGAACGCCACAGGATCCGTTAAGCTGAGTGCAAATTATTCAAACACATCCCCCCCATACTCAACACGCTACGACACACCCCGACCTTTTTTTTTTGTATTTTTTTTCTTGTGTATAACTATATTCTGCGTGTATTCTCCGGGAAAATATATTTTTTACACAAGCGAACAGTTATTTGTTCTTTCTGCAAGAAGCGGAGAGGAAGGACAGAGACTTTGTTGTTATTAGTATATGTGCATGATTTATTTCTTTTGTGTGTGATTCATTTTTATAGGGAACAAACGGGCATCGACATACAAAGCCCCCATACACATATTCACCGCAGATCATCATCATCTTTATTTATACTTAATTAAATTCAGTTGTTGGGATCAAAGATCAAACCTCTTGATTACTCTGTGAAAGAAAGTGAAGGTGTGGACGAAAGCTTGACTTTCCTACTACGGTCTATCGTTCTTGCCTGAGCATTCAACCATCATTTATGAATGGGGTCTTATTAAAAACGTCACACCTATATGTGTTTCTTTTTCGTTTTCTGATGTCACAGTGGCTTGGTATACAATATTGTTGCAGAGGCATTTTTGAATTCAAGAAATCAACAATGATTTCCAAGCATCATTAAAAAATCAAATTAAACAAATACAAAATGACAAAAAGATATTTGTGAAGGCTGTAAAACTAGTAATTACTACAAAATGGAACCAAATGAATACTCCCACTTCTTGATAAAACAATTCAGAAAAACTACAAAAAAGCCGACAAAATTATACACGACAGTATCCGTATAAAAGAAAAAGAGCTTGTGCATCACATGGACCTAAGTGACAGGGTAGAAGCAACAGCAACAAAAGAAGCCTTCATAACACTCAAAGACCATAAGCCCAATTTTCACAACAACCCAACATGTAGATTAATAAATCCATCTAAATCTGAACTAGGTAAAATAAGTAAGAAAATTCTAGAAAAATAATAACAAACGTAAAATCAAACTCTGAATATCAACCTCTGGAAGAACACATACGAAGTTATCCATGGTTAAAAAAACTCAATAAACAAAGGAACACAGTATTCATCACATTCGACATAGTAGACTTCTACCCATCCATAGACGAAGAACTACTCACGAAAGCTCTGAAATTCGCTAGTAACCACACAGACATAACAGGGTCAGAAATGGAAATCATATCCCACACCAGGAAAACGTTACTCCACAGCAAAATGAAACCTGGATCAAGAAAACGAACAAAACTCAACATTGACGTGACCATGGGATCATATGATGGTACGCGATGCAGAAACATGCGAACTGGTCGGACTGTTCATGCTGTCCAACATCCAGAAACAACTTGGAAAGCAAGTTGGACTATATAGAGATGACGGCCTTGCTGCACTAACCAACAACCCAAGAACCATTGAAAACAAGAAAAAAGAAACTATGCAAAATCTTCCAAAATCATAACTTAAAAATCACCATCGAAGCAAACAAAAAGGTATAGAACTACTTGGACATAACACTTGACCTCAACAACCACACATATAAACCATACAAGAAACCTAACGACACACCTATCTATGTAAACATCAAAAGTATCACCCACCATCTGTATTAAAAACCATACCCAATGGCATAAACAAGAGATTATCCAATCTGTCATGCGATGAAAGAGTATTCAACAACGCAGCAGTAGAATACCAAGAAGCGCTGCAAAAAAGTGGTTACAACAACAAACTACAATACAACCCAGATAATAACATGAACAAAAGCAAGAAAAACAGGAAAAAGGAACATCATATGGTATAACCCCCCATACGACGGGAAACTTAAAACAAACTTAGGAAAGATTCTTTAAAATCTTAACAACATCGTTCCCAAAAGAACACAAACTGTCTAAAAATATTCAACAAAAACACCGTCAAACTATCATATTCATGTATGCCCAACCTCAAAAATTTAATTGATTCATCCAACAAAATGAAGACCAACACAGCAAAGAAGGGTGAAGAAAGGAAATCTTGCAATTGCACCAAAAAAGAGCAGTGCCCCTTAAACATAAATGCCTCTACAACAATATTGTATACCAAGCCACTGTGACATATATATAATATATATATATATATATATATATATATATATATATAATATATATATTATATATATATATATATATATATATATATATAAAAATATATATATATAGATCAGTATATATTAATATGCCTAAAACAATTTTTTAAGTGCTCAACTTGTTTTAACTAAATATATATATATATATATATATATATAATATATATATATATGTTTACACACACACACACCCACACACACACACACACACACACACACACACAACACACACACCACCACACACATGTTATATGTTACAGTAAATTTATCAAATCAGGAAATTCATAAATTTCCTAAACATTCAGTAAATTTATAAAGTGACTGTTTCACTCAGGAAATTTACAAATTCCTAATAAATTAGGAAATTTATAAATTTCCTGAGTTTTGAAGGCATTTTTAAATGAATTACTGAAAACTGAAAGTACTTTCAGTAAATTTGTCAAGCTTACTGCAATACTGATATGTGTTATCTTGAAAAGTGAACCCACTTCACTTACTGCAATACTGATATGTGTTATCTTGAAAAGTGAACCCACTTCACTTACTGCAATACTGATATGTGTTATCTTGAAAAGTGAACCCACTTCACTTACTGCAATACTGATATGTTGTTATCTTGAAAAGTGAACCCACTTCACTTACTGCAATACTGATATGTGTTATCTTGAAATCACCGTATTCAGCCTTGTTCGGAAACGAGGCTCCTGTTGGGTTGACAACATCAACATTGCCACATGAAATCCTGAATAATTTAGAGACAGAGGAAGATATTGTAAGACTGGATTTGCCTCAATCTGCCTCACTTCAGCTGAACCTGCTGCCTAATCAGTTGATGCAGCCATCATCACAACTGACTCTGCTACTACGACATCAGCTGAACCTGCTACTTTATCAGCTGACGTGGCCATCATCACAACTGACGGAGCCATCACCACAGCTACCTCTGCTACGACATCATCGGAACCTGCTACTTTATCAGCTGACGCGGCCATCATCACATCTGGCTCTGCTCTATGACATCAGCTGAACCTGCTACTTTATCAGCTGACGTGGCCATTCATCATAACTGATGCAGCAATCACCACAGCTACCTCTGCTACGACAACAGCGGAGCCTGCTACCCCTGACATAGCATTGCAGTTACTGACCGCTGTGAAAGAGTTAAACAGGCTCGAAAAAGGGCTTTCACTGGTCAACGTGTCAAGCAGAACGAATGGTTAAAGAGGCCAGGGTGGATTTCAAATGTGGAGAAGTAGACGACAATGTGGCAGTGCCAGTGCCCAAGGTCGATCGTGGCAGAGGCGATGCCAGAAACATTTTAGGTGTTATTGTAAACAGGGACTTCAAAACTGACATTTATACCATTGCAATGAAGACCGGGTTTTGAGGGGAGGGTATTCACGAAACCAGTTTGATCTATGCCATCAAAGACTGCTTTCGATGACTGATGTTAATCTTGAAAAACAGGTGTCTCTGCGATCAGCTGTTGTTGCAGAATCAGCATCAGGGGGTCAGGCTACACTAAGTGCAACTGTGGGGGTGGAGCGAGAAAGTGCCAAACAAACAAGTGCAAATGCTTCAAAGCAAAACTCATGTGTAATTCTCGATGTCTGTGGTGTGCAAGGTTTCAGTAAATTTATAAATTTCCTGGCCTTTAAAATCAGGAAATTTATAAATTTCCTAGACATTTTAGGAAATTTGTAAATTTCCTGAGTGAAACAATAACTTAAAAATTTACTGAAATGTTTAGGAAATTTATAAATTTCCTGATTTGATAAATTTACTGTAACATATATAGCTGCTGCTCTACCCGCCCCCAGATCACTCACAATCAATCTGTGCTTTTCGTTCTGGGGCATTTGCCTGTTTACTCACAGAACTTGTCTCCAATATCTCATTCGTCTATCCCCTTCAATCGTTTTTGTGTTCCTCTCTGACACAGAATTTATTTTGTATGGGGCTGTTTCAGGTCTGGCAGGTTCCCCGGGGGTCAGCATGTTTCTGGTACGGGTGATAGCAGCTGAAGGTGTTTCTGCGTGGTCAGTCCACTGCGTGCAAAAAGGGTTGCCACCCACGGGTTTTTTGGGCCCCGTCATCGTCACGTCCATTTCTGGCGCCATCCTGGCTGGCAAGCTGGCAACTGATAGCTCAAACACACTGAAGTTTGTCTATTCGACCCTAAGACAAACAGCACGCTCTATATTGAATTTCTATAACCGAGTACATCGATGTTTACGTTGTTTCAGTTTCTTTCTTTCTTTTTGTATTTGCTTCTCAGTTTGTCTGTCTGTCTGTCTCGTGTCTGTCTGTCTGTCTCTCTTTCTCTGTCTCTCTGTCTCTGTCTCTGTCTGTCTCTGTCTGTCTGTATGTCTCTCTATCTCCCCTCCCCTTCTCTCTTCTCTCTCTCTGACTTTTATTACAGGCGGAATGAAACTTTTATAATTAATCTGTTATGTTAATGTGTATGAGTGTATGTTGTTACCTCAGCTTTTTGGCAAGTCGGGCCTCGCTTAAAGTAAATCCAACAATCTGATCTTCCATAGCAAAGCTTAGCAAACAATTCGAAGGTTTTAGGTCTCTTGCTCCAAAAGACAAGAAAACCCGGAAGCAACACCCCGTTCCAACCGGCTTCCTCCTAAAGGTTTGAATATTTGTCCTCATCCATGAGCGACAGCATTTTGTAAGCTACGCCCCAGCTCCCGAAAGATGAGGTTCTAGGTTCTACACCGATTTCCAAACATAGTGGGACAACTTTTGGTACTAGGTAAAAGCTTCCGAGAGAGAAAGAAAATAGTAGCGCTTCGACCCGCCTAGTACGTTTGCCTTAACTGACCATCATGCCTGAGCTACAGCTGTAAAATCAAACACATGCGTATTAAATCATACCAAAACAAACAAGCAAACAAATAAACAAAAAAAAGAAAAAATCACGGGAGTCAAGGGGGTTTTAAAGGATTATTCAAAGAATGGACAGAATGTTCTGTGCTAATCTCCCAGAATAACAGTTTTTGCCAGTAATCTTGATGTGTTAGCAGAAACATCATAACTGCTGTGTCCCTAACAAAGGAACAAACACATTACAAACAAGACAAATAACATAGAAGGTAATGAAAACAAAAGACAAGAGTCACTTACCTTTCTATCTTGTTGCAACAGTTGGTCTTGGGGGGAACGACTGAAATTATAGAATGGGACTGAGGCTTAAAGGGAAAAATGCGTGTTATATGATACTCATAACTTTACTAGTGCCCTCTGCTACTATTTATAATGACAAAATCAATACTAACATTGCAAAAGTAACAAAAACAACTACAACTACTACAACTACAACAAAAACAGGAATAATGCTGCTGCTGTTGCTGCTGCTGCTGCTGCTGCTGCTGCTGCTATTAAGTGGTGTTAGTAAAACTATCACTACTACTTCTACAACAACAAAAAAAGCAATAGTAATAATGATAATGTAAAAGATAGTAATGATAATAGTAAAAGTAACAGACGAGAATTTGGGATAGAAATAAAAAAATTCTATAAAGAATTTATGAAGAAAGACAAACCAAAAATGTTGACTTAGAACAATATATCATAAACTTACCAAAACTAACTAAATTGGAATCTGATAAAATGGAAGGTATAATATCTAAAGAAGAAGCAACGATAGCGTTAAAGCAATATGAAAAATGATAAAAGTCCGGGACTGACGGGATACTGTTAATTTTTTCAAATTTTTTCTGGAAGAAATTTGGGGGGATTTTTGTAGTCAGGTCCATTAACAAAGGGTTTTTCAGAAACGGTAAAAATGTCCATAACAAAAAGGGAAGGGATTATAATATGTCTGCCAAAACCCGATAGCCAAAAGAATTCTTGAAAACGGGCGACCGATTACACTTTTAAATGTTACATATAAGATGGGTCAACGTGTATAGAAAACCCAGAATAAAAACCGTGTTTCCCAAAGTTAAAAAATGAAGATCAGACTGGGTTTATAAAAGACAGATACATTGGGATAATTTGAGAATAATCTACGACATGATGCACTTTTTAGAACAGAAGAATTTGCCTGACTGCTTGTATCAATTAAATTTCGAAAAAGCGTTCGATTCGGTGAGCTGGAAGTTCATAGAAAAAACTCTTAAAGCATTTGGGTTTTTGGGTTTGAAGATATCTGTAACTGGATTTCTATTTTCTATTGCAATAAAAAATCTTATTTAACAGTTAATGGAAAAGTTTCGAAAAGGGCTTTGAATGTTAAAAAAGGATGTCGTCAAGGAGACCCAGTCTCCCCCTATCTATTTGTTTTGTGTGCTGAAATTCTAGCATGCAAGAAAGAGAAGACCAAGAAATAAAGGTATAGATATTTCGAACACCGAGTTTAAAATAAATCAGTTTGCTGATGACACGACGTTAATTCTGCATGGAGACAAGAAGTCGTATGAAAATGTCTTTGAAATATTAAACGAGTTTGAACAAATTTTCGGGATTGAAACTTAATTTTGAAAAAACCAATAAATGTTGGTTAGGAAAAAAGAAAAATTCACCTGTAAAATACTTACCACATAAGCATATGGAATGGAACCCTAGAAAATTCAAAATCCTAGGACTTTGGTTCTCAAACGATTTAATAATCTAACGGAAATTAATGTAGCGGACAAACTTTTGGAAGTAAAAATTCATTTAAAATTTGGGCAAAAAGAATGGTACCCACTAGGCAGAGTTACAATACTGAAGTCGCTTATTCTTTCAAATTTTAGTTTATTTATGGATTTTATTACCAACCCCCCAGATGTTGAGATTAAATCACTACAAAAGATGTGCTTTGATTTCATATGGGACAACAAACCACCAAAAGTCAAAAAAACATTTTCCACATACGACATTGAACACGGAGGACTAGGAATCCCAGACATAAAAACTTTTATAAAGTCATTAAAACTAGCATGGATAAGAAAGCGTATATTGGATCTCAAAAATGGAAAAAATAATTCAGACACTATGTCCAGAGTAAAAAAATCTCAGTAGTTATGGAGCAAAACGCTACACTAATAGCCGATGTAATTTTTTCTTGAGAGATGTGTTTTTAATATTCGCAGATCTAAATCAAATATCGATCTAACTGAAAGCAAAGAAATTGTCTCTGAACCTCTTTTTTACAATAGAAATTAAAATCGACCGAAAATATTTTTTCTGGAGAAATTGGGACTTAACAATGTTTTCCTT
This sequence comes from Conus ventricosus, assembly GCA_018398815.1. Lineage (NCBI taxonomy): Eukaryota > Metazoa > Mollusca > Gastropoda > Neogastropoda > Conidae > Conus > Conus ventricosus. Next base: position 22,175,569 of record CM031598.1, read on the forward strand.
GTAAAAGATATTCTAAACGAAAGTGGTGATTTTTTAAGCTGGGAGGATTTCTGCAGAAAATATAAAATAAATGTGAACTATCTACGGTATGTCAGTTGTATACAAGCAATAAAGAATACATGAGAAAAAGAGATATCAAAATAGACAGCAACGTTGGTAATCAAATCCAAAAACACTTCAAAAAGTATCAGTGTAAAAAAAGGTTCAAGATTTTTACTATAATCATCTTCTAAAATGCAGACAATTTTTGATATAAAACCGTTTAAGAACTGGGAGAAAAAAATTGATACTCTGTTGACTGGAACGTGGTTTTAAAGTTGGCTAATAAAATAAAAGAAATAAAACTGAAATGGTTTCAGTTAAGAATTTGTCATAGAATCCTTGTTACAAATGTTGTTTTGAAACAAATGGGGTAACTAAAAATGTAGATGTACTTTTTGCAATAGCGAACGAGACTCTATCCACCACTACTTATGGCTATGTACTTACTCTAAAACTTTTTGGCAAAAAACTGGAAAGGTTACTTAAACAGAAAACCGCACACCATGTGCGAATGTCATTTAACGTTGAATTATATTGTTTGGCACTGATGAAATCACTCAAACGGAAAGAAATATTCAAAATTATTATACTATGGCAAAATATTTCATCTACAAAAGTAGATTTAATCAAGTAAGCCTAGACTAAATTTTTCGTAGAAGATTTGAAAAGAAACTACGTATTGAAAAATATATATAGCTCCGAAATGCAGCTGTTTTTTTTGAAGAAAATGGGCACCTTATTCAGGTCTGCTTGAGGAGTGAAAGCCAAATTCTTTAAAAAATATGCCTTTAAAAAAGTGGGAAAACGTCTCAAGCCAAGATTGTTGTCCTTTTTTTTTTTTTTTTAAAACATGTATATTGACTTATTTATGTGAATTATACTTCAATTAAATATAAGCGGTACACTAAGAAACAACAACTTCAACTAAATGCTCCTGGTATTCTTTTTTTGTTTTGTTTTTTTGTTGTTGTTTGTTCCATGTTTCCCCGATATAGGTAACAACCGGCAAGAAATAGTCGGACATCCATAAGCATTGCAAAAAGATAGGAAAAGGTGTGCATATGAGGGGGGAGTGGGATTAAAGAGAGAATGAGACTTAGAGTGAAGTGCGAGTATAAGGGAAGGGAGGGGGGGGGGGGGGGGGGGGGGAGGGGGGAGGAGGGAGGGAGGAGACGGGAAAAAAACAAACACCTTGTGAAAATGAAAACTCCTGACATTAATTTTAAATGATGTTTCAAAACAATGTATGGTGACTATTGTTCTTATGTTCGTATCATTGACATTATCGGCTATGTTAAATTCCATACTCGTGGAAATTACTGGAATATGCTTGCGTTTAATGTGCCTAAGTTTGTATTCTACATGTTTTGACTATTCTTGTTCAATTTTTTCACAATAGCTAGAAATATATATGTATTATCAGTTTAATGTATGTGTGAAAACCTCTGCGCACTGTCCTCTTTATGCGCATATGTAGTTCTCCTGTTACCTGAATAAAGGTGTTTTTTTAAAAAAAAAAAAAAAGCAAGAAAGAAAGAAAGAAAAACAAGCAAGAAGAAAGAAAAGAGGGAGTTATGACAGACACTGGTGGGACCAGATGTTGTTCACAGAAAGGAGAAATAAAGGTAAAACTGTGAACAGTTAAAAAAAAAAAAAAAGGTAATAGTAATTTTTATACAGACCGCAGACAGACACACACACAATCACACACGCCGCGCGCCCCACACACACACCAACACACACACACACACACCACACACACACACACACACACACACACACACACACACACACACACACACCCCCACCCCGCCCCCTCCCACCCTCTCTCTCCCTCTCTATAATGGTAGGTGTGTGGGGTTGGGTGATGCCGGGATGGCGGGGAGCGCACGCCCCTTTGCGCGTGCGCGCCGCGCGCGTGGTGTGTGGGGTGTGTGTGTGTGTGTTGTGTGTGTGTGTGTGGTGTGTGTGTGTTTTAAGTTCTTGTCCTTCAAATTTGTTTGAAACAATTCCTGTGTCCTCAGTTTCATGTCACTTGAAAAAGAGTCGAAACGTCGTGTATTGTTTTTGTTTCTTTTGACCCCCCCCCCCCCCCCCCCCTTCAAATTATATAATTGTTCTGAAAAAGACCCACTCAAGTGTTATCATTTTTTTTTGCAAAATCAAAAGCACTAAAAAAATCAGAGCATAAATGAATTTCAATTTCATTGTCAGAGCGGGCTGGTTAACATCAACGGTTAGTGTGTAGGAAATCGACGTTAAAGAAAGACACTTGAGACGTTTTCTAGCCTCAGAGAAGATCTGTCGAGTCCTGCCGCAGCAGGCCGATAAAATTTTTTGGGGGGGTTACCTATATTAATCATAAATATAAATATATTAATTCCGCCTTTTCTCTGTCATGGAAAAACAAGATTTCAAGCATTTATATTGATGAAATAGTTGGGAAATTAAGAATGTTATTCAACAGTTTTGAAATTAAGAAAGCTTTATCCGTCAGGGGCCTCAAAATTGGTTAGAGAGACATTAAATTGCCTTCAAAATTAACGTCTGTACATGGGGTCTTACCTAATACATGATAACAAATCTGAAGTGGCATATCAAAAATTGTTGTTTTAGATGATTTTTCCTTTTTCTCTGTTCAAATTGATTGGTGCAGTTTGGAATTGATTAGTGCAGGTTAGACGTCGTTTTCTAATCTATTATTACAATTCTGTATATATCAAAAGCAATCAATTTCTCATACGCTGTACGAGATTTGGAGAACCTCTAACAGATGGATTAAGAAAAAATTTCAAAACCTCAAGATACTTTCCCGTTAGAAAAAGGGTTAAAATTTTATTTGGAGTTACATAAAACACACAAAATGAAAAAGTGACGGATTTTATTATTCCTTTCACTGGTAGATAATGTTTGGAAATTTGCAAGAGAGATAATATGCGTTAGACTTTGCGTAATAAGAGCGACCCGGGCCCGGGTTCGTGCGACTGACGCTACAGGGGACCACAAAACCAAGCAGTGTTGCCTCATTGTCAGCTGATCAGTTCAATCAGACAGAGAAGATGGTGTGAAACTGTGCGCATAAATGTAGACAGCCGTTATACCACGTGCGCTTGCAATCGTCATTTGGACTATCTAGTTGTTTAACCCCATAACCTGAGGAAAGGTAATTATATTTGCAGTGTAGGAAGTAAAGCGTATCTTTAAAGTTAAAAAAAAGTGTACTGTAAGTATCAAATCTATCTACAAATCTATCTATCTATCTATCTATCTATCTATCTACTATCATCTATCTACTACATCACTATCATACCCTTACTATTGGGGTGTGGTCCATTAGGTACATCTCACCAGATAGTGTAAAGTAAGGGAACCTGTTCAAGAAAAGGGGAGGGGAAAGGGAAGATAATTCCCCCTCCGGCCCCCCCCCCTTCTCTCTCTCCTCTCTCTCTCTCTCTCTCTACTCTCTCTCTCTCTCTCTCCCCTCTCCCCTTCTCCAAATTTTAAAAACATGCGTTTATATCCTCCCCCACAATGAATGAAAGATTGTAATCTATCATTCCACACACACACAAACACAACACACACAACACCCACACACACCACACACACACACACACACACACACACACAACACACACAACACACACACACAACGCAGGCGGCGCACGCGCGCGCGCACGCAGACAGAGAAAATGAGGGGAGAGAGAGAGAGAGAGAGAGAGAGAGAGAGAGAGAGAGAGGGGAAAAGAGAAGAGAAAAGAGAGAGGATTTGAAAGTGTGCAAAACGTGGCTGTATATCTTGAGAGCGAGCGAACGGGAGAGAGAGAGAGAGGAGAGGGGAGAGAAGAGAGAGAGAGAGAGAGAGAGAGGAGAGAGAGAGAGGGGAAGAGAAGAGGAGAGAGGAGAGAGAGAGAGAGAGAGAGAGAGATCGTCAATTATAAACACGCCAAAAAGCCGTAAAATGAAAGTAGGTATACCACTATTATTCCTGCTCTTACACCCCCCAATTTACTTACACAAACTCTACTGATACACGTATTTGGAATTGATTTTACTTTTTTTTTCAGCTACTATAGGCAAAACAAGGAGATCTTTGACATTATTACCCCCTTTTGTTTACGCCACAGCCCTCCCTCTCATCTTCTTTGCCGTCATCGTCATCACCACGGGTCCACCACCGTCAAAATCAAGTCCAGCGTCACATGGAGACAGAAATCTTCCACGGCTTCGGGCCCTCACCCCACGAGAAGTACAGAATATCACTGATATCGTTGACCCGGATGCTGATAGCGACCTCTGGGGTTGTTTGTGGTGTGCATATGCCCATTACTGTTCGTACAGATGGCTATTTTCTTTGAGCCAGATCTTTCTCCTGGAGGTCCTTATTATAATCTCTTAGATGTTTTGGGGGAGTTTTCTTTTCGTCCTTGGGTTTGTCAACTCCTCACTCAACTTTTTTGTTTACTACCAGAGGGGATCTCGCTTCCGTCAGACGTTGACGCAGCTTTTGCCATGTAAAGGAACAAAAAATTAGCTAGTCTCCTTCAGATCCTGGAGAAACTGCAAAGGATTCAGGGTATATAAAAAGCAGCATGCTACTTTCAGTTTCTAGAGATAAGAACGCTGCTTTTTAAGTAATAAGTATGAACAGGCCTAAAAAAAACGTGTGTGTGTGCGCGCGTGTGTGTGTGTGTGTGTGTGTGTGTGTGTGTGTGTGTGTGTGTGTGTGTGTGTGTGTGGGTGTGTGTGTTGTGTGTGTGTGTGTTTCAGACGTCCATGGCAAACCATTGTCTCTGGTACATGGAGACAGCACACCTTTATCATCTCTGAGGAAAATTAAGAAATGTAGCATACCTTTCGTTTAAGGAACGTGTAGAAATCATTTTATTTGGGAAAGTGTAGAAATGTGTGTGTGTGTGTGTGTGTGTGTGTGTGTGTGTGTGTGTGTGTGTGTGTGTGTGTGTGTGTGTATGTGTGTGTGTGTGTGTGTGTGTGTATGTGTGTGTGTGTGTGTGTGTTTGGGGGTCCTGGTGTTAGAGATAGCAAACATGCGCGCGCGAATGTGTCGGTGGGTGGGAACCGTCGTAACCCATCTTGAAGAACAGAACCATTTATATCGCCTGCTCCAAAGGGCCTTTCGTCCGCTGGATTGGACTCGTCAGGGAGACAAGGCTGATTGTGTCTGTGCTCCCTTAGCATCGAAAAGAGATACCACAGTCTGTGATCGTGTGGTATCCTCACCACCAAGGGTTATAAAACGGAATCCGACACCACCCCAAAGGTTAGAGAAGGAAAACAAAAAAAAAGTGTGGGAAGCAAATAATTACATTAAAGCTACAATCATTAAGTAAGCTGTAAATGCGCGCGCGCGCGACGCACGCACGCACGCACGCACGCACGCACCGCACGCACACACTCTCACACACACCCCACACACACACACACACACACACACACCACACACACACACACACACACACACACCACACACACACCACACACACACACGCACACACAGAGTATAGTTTTTCAATCCCTGAAACGAAATGTTTTGCATGTCCTCAGTAGAAAGTGTTCTAAGCGACAGCAGTATTTTATTTTCCCCCAATAATCTGCCGACGTTTTTAAGAACAGATTCAAATTGTAGAGGAAAGGATTCAGACTGAGGTAAGTGGGCATCACAATGATGGCTAGAGCCACGCGGATCTCACCAGAAACACGAGTTCCTTGAGACCAGCAAGCCCAGGAGACCCAAAGGGAAACCACCACAGAAAGTCTGGGCACGACGATGTTGATTAATCCTCGAGCTATTCTCATGTATTGAGATTTTCTGTTTTATCCTGCCTGTCATACTGCTAGCCGCATGGGGAAAAAAATGAAGCTTTGTCCAGCAGCTATGAGCAGAAACAAGATAAAGTTTACTAATATGATGAAAGCCAAAAGCGTAATTATTTCCCTGAAAATCTGCCTTTGTGACAGGCAACGGGGTACAAATCCCAGTCTGACTGTAAAAGTCCCATGCCTTACAAAGGGACAGCAACGATAATAATGCCAAAGGTCCAAACAAAAGCGTCGTTATGAATGTTGATAGATTTCCCCAAAAAGAAAAGAACTAAAAGGGAAGCGGATAACAATAAAGCGATCGACAGTTATGACGTCGATAAATCATGGCTGACACTTCACTGGACAAAAGAGACAACATTCCAGCCAAAGTGCAGACTCTGCTGTGTCTCCACTCGCTATCTTCCCACACATAGCTTTTACGGAATTGGTGATCAGTAATACCAATGATGACCAGGTAAATACCCATGAACAGATCAGAGATGGAAAAATTAATCACAAAGATTGTAAAACTAGATGACCTCCGGTCATACAACAGTACTGCACGGGAAATAAATGTGGCAAAAAATTTCCCAACAAAACTGTAGCAGCAAATACTGATAGGAAAATGCGATAGATTCCAATCGCAACAAATCGTCACAGGAGGAAATTCATTTTGTGGAGCTTGACACTGGTTTATGTTGAAATCTGCAGGTAAAAAAGAGGACAGCAGAGTTTGTATTTATCGGCAAAAATCGACTGCAACCCTCAAGTCCAGTGAAAAGACCCACGGACGTCCAATACACGGAGGTTTCTTCAGATTATAAAATGGGTTTCTGTTTCAACTACTTCCACTTCACTATTAGATAAATTTAAAGTCTGTAAATGTGGGAAGATGGAAAGTGTATCACTATCACCGTTTCAAACTTTTTCATTCGATATATCGAGCCATGACAGTGACTCTATAGATACTGAAACGGAATTTTTTTGGGTTTGGAAAAAGGAGGCTATTGGATTCCAGTCAAGAAGAAACCGCTAAGATCTGGCATACCCTTGATCTGCAATATGACAATTTGAGTTATGTGGTTGTAGCCCACATTCAATGTCTTTAAATTGGGGGAAAAACAAACGGGTCTAGAATGGAAACCCATATCTTCTCAGACTAGGGTTATCAACATTGAATTGTTCCTTAGGGTTTACTTGACAATTCCACTATCCGTAGCATCCAAATAACGAATCTGAGAATGATGGTCAGTGTCAATATTTGACAACAACACACGCCAAACCATGACAAGCACAGTTTTCAGGAAAGTCATGCCACAGATTAGTTCATCATCCCCTCTTGGACATTGACAAATCATATCACACATATGACTGACGTGAAGAACACCTTGGATGCACGACATTTGAAGAACCCCCCGGGCATGTGTAAGTTTTGCATGCCGCTCATCCTCACGCCCTGGGCAGTACAATCTCTCTCTCTCCCCTCTCTCTCTCTCTCTCTCTCTCTCTCTCCCCTCTCTCTCTCTCTCTCTCTCACACACACACACACATGGCGCGGGGACACAACACACACCACACAACGCCCCACACACGCACTCACACGCACTCACACGCACTCACACGCACTCACACGCACGCGCGAGCGCGCGCGCGCAAGCACGAACGCACGCACGCACGCACGCACGCACGCAAATAAAAATCAAAGAAAGAAAAAGAGGAACAAAAACGAAAAACCCAAATTTCTAAACCGGAAATGAAATGAGGTAGGGAACAGTAAATGATAAACAGTAAACAAGTGGGTATTTTTTGCTCCCATAAGGAAACCCAACACAGTAACTTTTATTCAAGTCTGGCCCCAGCCTTTTAAACTTGAATAAAGTCAGACAATGCATAGACGAACAATCTAATAGTGGGGGAAAAACAAGCGCTGTTCCTAACTCATTTCATTTCCGATTTTGCTTTGATTAAATTGAGGTTATTTGATTTGTTTCATCCCTCTGTGTGTTTGGGCTTTTGATCTCCCTTGCATCTTTGGTGGATCCTCAGGCGAGGTCAAAGCTGTCCCCTCATTCAAATGTCTTTTTTACAGCAACTTTTTTCCCCCCACCTTTTTTGGTTGGGATTTACTACCTCGCTGCTGTCTGGGGGTGCTATTGGATTCTTTTTGCACCC